>CM054139.1:12348332-12376786 GCA_028751875.1 Rapana venosa | reverse complement strand
AACAGATGACAGAATTAACAAAACCACATACACACGGGGACTGGATGTAAAAAAAAAAAGCACGTGAGTGCTTATTCCATTATCCTCGATATAAAAGAATAAAATTAAAATAAATAAATAAAATAAAATTTTAAAACTCCGTCGAAATAATCTGACAGAGGAGAAAGCACGCTAATAGCGAATTACCAAAGATAACACTAAAACATATCCAGCAAAATGATATTCTTCGTTCCTCGGCTAGAGCTCTCACGAGGTTCACCAATATTGAGATTTTTGCGTATATATGCGACTGTGTGTCCACCCCCACCCCCACCACCATTTTGGTAGCCGTATTCCGCTTTGTTTTTATTCTTTTATATCCAGGATAATGGAATAAGCACTTATGTGCTTTTTTTTTACATCCAGTCCCCGTGTGTATGCGGATTTGTCAATTCTGTCATCTGTTCCCACCGGCACACAATGGTAATAATAATAATAATAATAATATATGGAATTTATATAGCGCTGAATCTTGTAAAAAAAAAATCGAAGCGCAATGGTCTACTCTTACGAAAAGCCGAACAGGATTTAACGTGTGCGCAACATGTTCTGCGTGCGTTCGCACACGGGGCCTCGGGTTTATAGTCTCATCCGAAGGACTTTTGGGAAGAGTGGAGTCAGCACTGATGTTAACTCCAGAGGAAAACATCCCCTTGAACGGGAATCGAACCCGAGTCGTCAGATTGCGAACGCAATGTTCTAACCACTAGGCTATCCCGTCCCCCACGAATGCTTCGGGGATGTATCCAGCATAGTATAAAACCTAGAGAGGAAGACTCTTCGTCAAATTCAGCTTGCCTCTAAAAATACACTTGCTTGAACAACTAAAAAAAAAAACCTCAGTCGTTACCCTCCAAGGATTTCTCACGAACTTCACTTCATGAAGAAGACAACAGCAGTCCCCAATCTGTTATCTGGAAGCTAAAAGTGGCGCTGACTTATTTTGTGTGGAAGAAGCAGCTCAAATGTCTGATAGATTTAATACCAGCAAGGTCTGGAATACTTAAACAGTAGCTGCAGGAACAGCAGCAGTTGGTGCTCTGAAGTCTATCTATCAGAGAAATGAAGATGCCTCCACCCCCTTTCTCTACCTTTTCCCTTGTTTTTCTCTGGGGTTTTCTTTTTTCTTCTCTGAACGCTCATACAGCAGCCACTGTTGTCTTGTCATATAAGCGAAAATGCGTTGCGCTGCCTTTAAGCTCCTTACGATTCAGGCCCAGCGCCATCTGTGTGTGTTTCTTTGTTTCATGCTGTTATTTCGAGGATAACGGAATAAGCACTCATGTGCCTTTGTCTTACATCGAGCGCTTTGAGTTGTTGCTTTACAAGATTCAGCGCTATATAAACTTCATACATTATTATTATTATTATTGTTATTATTATTATTATTATTACTATTATTATTCATTTTTGTAAATATCGTCAACTGCTTCCACTGGCACACAATGGCCTACTCTTCCCAAAGCCGGAACAGGTTTTAACCTGTAAGCATGGTGTTCTGCCTACGTTCGCACACGGGGCTTCGGTTTACAGTCTCATCCGAAGGATTTTTGAGGAAATGGAGTCAAGTGCTGATGTTAACTCCAGGGGGAACATTTCCTTATACCGGGCGTCTTGTTGATGGTTGGAACCTGGGCTCAATCCTGGGCCGTCAAATTGCAAGCACAATGCATTAACCACTCGGCTATTTCCCACCCCAACCCCCCTTTATCTAGCTATAAAACTTAAAGAGAAAGATGCTCCACCAACTTCAACCTACCCCAAAAATACATTTGCTTGAACAACTAAAAAAAATCTCAAGTCGTTACCCTCCAAGGATTTCTCACGAACTTCACTTCATGAAGAAGACAACAGTAGTCGACAATACGTTATCTGGAAGCTAAAAGTGGCGCTGACTTATTGTGTGTGTGTGGAAGAAGCTGCTCAAATGTCTGATAGATTTAATACCAGCAAGGTCTGGAATGCTTAAGCAGCAGTAGCAGCTGTTGCCCTGAAGAATATCCATCAGTTGGATGGATAAGCTGTCACTCTCCTTCTCTCTGTCTCTATCTTGAAGACGGGATAGTCTGGTGGTTTGAGTGTTGCGCTAGTGATCTTGATGGCTCGGGTTCGAGTCACTTTCATTATTTTGCATTTTCATACCACTTTAAGTCACGGCAGATTTCTCTGCGTGAAAATCGGGCTGCTCTACCTTCCGGGGAGAGCGAGTCGCCACAAGGCCAGCGCCAACCGGTTTTTTTTTCTTTTCCTGTCTGCAACTGTGATTGTTTCCGTATCAGAGCAGCTCTTTTTTACAGAATTTTGCCAGGGACAATCTCTCTTTGTTGCCGTGGGTTCTTTTACCTGCGCTAAATAATTTATGGAATGCACGGAACCAAAAAAGAATTCAAAAGACTAACACCCAGACCACCACTCATGGTCTAAAATGGATGGGGAAAAAAATTTTGGCCCAAACGGGGATCGAACCACCACACACTTCCGACCCGGACTTTTCGTTTTCTAGGCAAGGCGTGTTACCTCTAACCGATGAATTTTTTTAAAAGTATGTGTATTTTTGTTTTCAGGGGAGACTGCTCTGTTCATGTCAATCTTCGTATATGCAGGTGAATCATGGACCCTCACAGCGGACTTAGAAGAAGAAGAGCTGTAGAAATGAGGTGCTTCCGAAGACTCTTAGGCATCTCGTACAAAGACCACATGACGAATGAAGAAAGTCAAGAGACGCATCCGCAATGAAATCGGGCCCTATACTGACCTTCAAACACTCGTCAGACAACGAAAACTGAAGTGGTTTGGTCATGTCACACACTCCTCTGGTCTGGCTAAAACAATCCTACAAGACACAGTGAGGGGAGGAGGAAGAAGAAGAAGAGGCAGACAGAGGGAGAGATGGGAGGACAACATTCGAGAGTGGACAGACATGGAGCTGAGAGACACCCTGAGGGCGGCTGAGAGACGAGAGGACTGGAGAAAGGTGGTTGACAAAGCTTCGAAGGCGCCCCAAAGGATTCGGAATCTGAGGGATCGGCGACGGTGTCTTCTGGATAACTAATAACTAGATTTACGGTATGTCATCTGATAGGGAAACAAAGACACAACCATGCAGTCAGGAAAAAGACAGAAAAAACAGGTGGAGCTGCTCTTGTGGCGACGCGCTCGCTTTGGAAGGAGAGCAGCTCCAACTTTATTTTACACTGAGAAATCTGTTGTGACTTTAAAAGTGGTATACAATACAATACGATATAATAATGATAATAATAATAATAATGATGATGATGATGATGATGATGATGATGATGATGATGATGATGATGATGATGGAAATTTTTTCTTTAAAAATGAATATTTCCGCCGGTGAAAATCTCTTCATCTGACATCTATAGCAAAAGACTCGAACCTTTACTATCAAGGTTCTGTCAAATCTGAAGTCCAAAGCTCTAACCACTTAGGGTATTCCTCGGGCAACACTTAAACCTACACATTTACTTCTTGCACTTTTCAGGAATCTACATGAACGAAACGAACAAGGCAAGCACAGGACTACACACACACACACACACATACACACACACACACACACACACACACACACACACACACACACACACACACACACACACACACACGAGAGTCTGAGTTTGTCTCTGAAGTCTTGCAAGTTGAAATAAAGCTCTGGTTTGAAGGACCAAGTACATCCTGAGTGTAAGTGTGTGTGTGTGTGTGTGTGTGTGTGTGTATGTGTGTGTGTGTGTGTGTGTGTGTGTGTGTGTGTGTGTGTGTGTGTGTGTGTGTGTGTGTGTGTATGTGTGAGAGAGAGAGTGTGTGTGAGAGAGATGTGTGTGTGTGTGTATGTGTGTGTACGTGTGTAAGAGAGAAAGAGAGTGCGTGTGTGTGTGGACAGGGAGAGAGAGAGTGCGTGTGTGTGTGTGAGTGCGTGTGTGTGTATGTGTTTGTGTGTATGTGTTTGTGTGTGTGTGAGGCACAGAGGGAGAGAGAGAGAGAGTGCGTGTGTGTGCGTGTGTAAGAGAGAGAGAGAGAGTGTGTGTGTGTGTGTATGTGTGTGTGCGTGTGTGTGTATATGTGTGTGTGACACAGAGGGAGAGAGAGAGAAAGAGAGGGTGTGTGTGAGAGAGAGAGAGACAGAGAGAGGGAGTGTGTGTGTGTGTGTGTGCGCGCGCGGGCGTGTGTGTGTGTGTGTGTGTGTGTGTGTGTGCGTGCGTGCGTGCGTGCGTGCGTGCGTGCGTGTGTGTGTGTGTGTGTGTGTGTGCGCGCGCGCGTGCGTGTGTGTTGTCTGGAAGCAAATGACGTCAATTCTTTCCCCTTCTCTTTTTAATATTATAATAATAATAATAATAATAATAATAATAATAATAATAATAATAATAAATTGAATTTATATAGCGCTTTATCTTTCAGAGACAAATCAAAGCGCTTTCACTCCACTCATTCTTACACAGTCATACTACCAGTAACAATTAATAGTTTCCACAGTCGAATTGCACTTTACGAAAAGCGGAAACAGGATTAACGTGTGCGAAAGAGTTCTGGTGCGTTCGCAACGGGGGTCTCGGCTTATAGTTTTCATCCAAAGGGATTTTGGGAAGTTGAGCCCGCAACTGATTTAACTCTAGGAAAAATATCCCCCTTAAACGGGATCGAACCCGGGTCGTCAGATTGCGAGCGCAATGTTCTAACCCTGGCATCCCGTCCCCCCCCCCCCCCCCCCCCGTTCTTTTCGTGGAATTTGAGGCTGCTTGGGCCTGTTGTTTTGTATGTCGGTTTTTTTTGTTTGTTTGTTATTGTTGTTTGTTTTTTGTTTTAAATCCAGAATCTAAGAAAGAAAAGATTCCGTTTTTTCGTTTCTTCACCTACAGCTTTGACTTTCCGATGTAAATTGGGTGTATCTGACCGTTTTTGTCCATCTGAAGGTACTGAAATGTCCACGTTGGATGATGTCTTAAAAACCAACCAGTGTACTTGTTTTTTGGTGCGGGGGGTCTTTTTAATTTATCAACGTTGCCTATCTGAACCCAGAAAGATACTTTTGAAACGTGAAACGAGTCTAACCAATTGCGAAAAGTTTCTGGTTCTTCTCCAGGATTTATTCGTTTGAATTAAAGGGCTTTCCAGGGGGTACGGTACTGTATTTAACACTAAGGAAAAAATAAAGAGAAAATTTGTCTTTTCTTTCTTTCTCACTGGGTTTTTCCCAAAAAGTCAGGTCTGGATATTTATCAGATTTAAGGAGAATCCAGCTGAATATGATCTAAAAAAAAGTTCTTTGGCGGGTCTTTTTCATGATCACACCCGCCAATGAAGATGGGTAATCCAAAGCATCATCTATACCACGATCCACCAAAACCCCTTTAAAGACCTGAAAATCCATTTGCATGCAGAGTAACTGTCTTCACCTTTAAGGTTAAATTAAAGGAACAATACGTTTTTCTCTTCTTATTTACATCAATTTATCAAATTCAAAGAAACAGCCCGAACAAAAACAAAAACAAAACACGCACTTATCTTTCCCCCCGAATTTTCAAAGCAAACAAATTCTCAAAACACCATCACACCACACCGTCCCGAAACACACTCACGCATACACACACCCCACAGACACAAAAGGAAAAATTGTGGGAAGGTCAATTGCAAACCATTCGATCAAAAAATTGCCAAAGCAAACCCTCATTCCACTTTAGGAATTCATTTGAAAAATCAATTCCCCCCCACAACTCACTCCTCTCCTCCCCACACCTCCAATCACCCCTCTCTCTAATCTCTCCTCACCTCTTCCTCTTCACCCCACTCTCCCCCACATACACACGCACACACACACCACCCACCTCCCCACCCCCCAAACCCCAAACCATTCCCCACCCACACACACACACACCATCACCCTCACCACCACCACCACCCCACACCCCATCCCCCAGCAACCCACACCTAAACCCTCACCCACCACACAACCCCCACACCACCCCCCCTAACTCACACACACACCACACCAAACACCCACCCACCCACACCACACACACCCACACACACAACAACCACCACCACCCCACACCACACACAACATACACACACCACCACCAAAAAACTCCCTCCCCCAAAACACACACCACAACCACACCACACCATCCACCCCCACCCACACACCCCCACCACCCACCACACCCCTCCCACACAACACACACCACACACACACAAGCACCCCACCCACCACCACACCACCCCGCCCACACACACACAACACACACACCCCACACAAAACTCACAACACCACACACACAAGTGACCCAAATTAAAATTTTGATCCCATTATTTCACTTCAAACCCAAAGGGCTGCCAGCATTGGGGGGCCCTGCAGTTCAAGAATGAATCAAGCCTCTTCCCCACGCCCTGACTTCAACAACACCACCAATAAGAACCCTACCTTCACACACGACACATAACATCAACCACAACACAACAACCAACAGAAAGACTTTGCTGTGACAGCCAACTTTTTAAGGAAGGATAGCGCATTGACATCGCTCTCCCTAAGCTAAGTTCAATTTGCGTGGTTCCCAAAGTTGATGGTAAACCCGTT
Source organism: Rapana venosa (assembly GCA_028751875.1). Classification (NCBI taxonomy): domain Eukaryota; kingdom Metazoa; phylum Mollusca; class Gastropoda; order Neogastropoda; family Muricidae; genus Rapana; species Rapana venosa. The sequence goes on along the minus strand of CM054139.1, from coordinate 12,370,155 downwards.
TGTCCATGGCTTATCATTCAACCATTCCACGCCACGTAAATAGGAACCGGCCTTTAGGTCAGGAAAGGAAAGCACGAGGGAGAGAGATGGGGGGCCGTAGGCTGGAGGAGAAGTATCTCTGACCTCACCCAACGACGGAGGGGATGGGAAACTTTACTTGACCTTTAAACTACATCCATTAAGGAAACCTTAGTGGAGATATGCTTTTTAAATTTAAAATGTTGGTCTTTTCCACTGTGCTGACCTTTTCCATATGATTCTTAGAGAAGGGTGGGGGCGGGGAAAGACGGGGGTTTGGGAAGGGTTAGGGTAATGTAAAACCCGTTTAGAGAATAGGTACTGGTTCAAACTCGCTGGTTCGGGAGAAGAGAGTGTTGCCGGGTTAAACGGTTTTTTAAAATGGTAAAAAAACCGATTAAAACGCCCATTCACCCATATTAAACAGTTTAACTTCAGTGGAAATAAAACACGGTGGTACGGGCCTCACATGACTCGGGACCCAAGATGCCCTCTCAGGGCTGTCAAGAGAGGGAAAAGGAGGGACAAAAACGGGGAAAAACCCATCAGGTTACGGACCAAAGGGGAACTTTTCGGAAACAGAGGAGCGGGAAGGGGGAATGTTGCAAAATTTAATGGTGCTCCCCAAGGTTAAGAACGTATAGGGGGGTGAAGGAAGTGAAAAAATAATAATAATATAAAGTAATGGAATTTAAAAGCGCTGAATCTGGTTTAAAAACAACACAAATGCTCCAAATACTTCTATTTCCTTAGATTTTTTTTAGGGGGGGGGGGTCTTGACTAGATAAGGTTCCCCGGTGGAATGTTGATAACAACCGCATTTTCCACTGCTATGTAGCCCTGGAGTAATTTTTTTTTTCCGGAAGCAGGTGAGGTGGTTTCCACTTGGATGGGTGGTTGGGCCTGGTTCAGTAATTTCAGTTCCCAGCTGGTAATGGGCCTCCCCTTAGGGCCAGGAAGGTATAGCAGGAGAGAGGAGAATGGCGGTAATATGCTGGCCCCCGGGAAAGTGAGTTTACGTCGCTCCCATACCATTTTGGTTTTTGGGGACACCTTTATTTCCTTATTTTCCCCTACCATTAGTTCCTGCATTCCGACTTAGGGAGTGTTTGCGGGTGGGGAAAAAGGGGTTTAGTCCAAAGCCCAAGTGATTTCTGTGTAAATAAGCAACCGTTTGGTTTGGTGGCATTGTTTCACTCAAGGTTTGGTTGGTTTGTTTTGGAGGGGGGGGGGATGTTGTTGTTTTTGGGTAATTTCGGGTTTTTTCTTCTTTGGTAAATACAATCCTGTCTTTTGGGGGCTGTTCGCCTTCTAATCTTTCTTCTAAGATATCTTCTTTCATATACCTTTTCCCGGTCCTTTTTTTTTTTAGGTTTCTTTTCACAATATGGCAGACTTGGGAAATTTTGTGGAGAATGAATTGTGCCCTTGAGGAATCCATGTGTGTTGAGAATTGCGCGCTTTTGGTGCTTTTATTATGGGGGTTTTTTAGGTTGGGTTTGGGAGTTTTTTTATTTTGTTCTCTTTGAGGGCTGTTTTTTGTTGGGGTTTGTTTTGTTTTTTGGGGTGAGTGTTTACTTTTGTTTGCTTCTTTTTTTATTCTTGTTTGCTTTTACTTATTTTTGGTTTCCTTCTGTCATAATTAACTTTGGGGATTGAAGGAGGGAATTTTCTAAGTGTTCTTTGTAGGGCAGGTTTCTTTCTTCTCTCTGTTTTTTTTATTTTTCCCTTCCTCACCTTTAAACCCCCCCTTTTGATTTTTTCCTTTGGGCTTGTTTTTGGTTTTTTGTTTTTTGAAAAAAGGGAGGTAGGATGAGAACTTTTTTGAAAACCCTTCGGATTGGGTTTTGTTTTAACCAAAGGTTGTCTTTGCTTTTGGATTTTGCAGTTTTTGGAAGGGAATAATTTTTGTTGTTGTTTTGATGTTGTTGTTTTGATGTTGCTGCTTTTTGTTTATTTTGTGTTGCTGTTTTGTGTACTTATGTAGTATATTTAGAAGTTATGTAGTAGTAGTGGTGCATCTGAGCATATGAGAGAGAGAAGGGCGGGCAAGAGAAGAGCAGCACAACAAGAACACAGTTATAGTAGTAGTATAGTAGAGAGTAGTTAGATAGTAGTAGGTATAGGAGTTTAGTAGCATAGAAGTAGTATAGCAGTCTAGTAGTTGTACGGGGAAAAAAGTGATATAGTATAAGTATTGGGTTTTTGTGTGTTTTGTGGTGTTGTGTTGTGTGTGTGGGGTGTGTGTGTGGTTGTGTGTGTGTGGTGTGTGTGTGGTTTTGTTGGTGTGTTTGGGTGTGTGTGTGTGTGGTTGGTGTGTGTGTGTTGTGGTGTGTGTTCTTCAATTTAACGTCTGTTAATCAAGTGATTAGACGAGGGAAATAGAAGTATAGTGAAGTTATGAAGGGAGAAGAAAAGGGGGGCAGAGAAAAGGTAAGAAATAGAAGTTTTGGTTGGTTTGTTGTTTTTTGGAAAACACCACAAAATAATACACCCCCCCATCAACCAGAAAAGTAATGTAATACAAATAGTGTGTGTTGTGTGTGTGTGTGGGTGTGTGTTGTGTGGGGTGTGTGGTGTGGTGTGTGTGGTGTGTTGGTGTGGTGTGTGTGGTGGTATGGATGGGTGTATTGTGTTTAGTTGTTCCCTTACAAGATTAGCGCATATAATAAATTCGTAAAAGAGCAGTGAGCTAGCAGAGCAGAAGCAGAGCAGCATAGAGTAAGAAATAGCGTGTAGAGTATAGAGTAGCATATAGATACTAAAGTCCAGTAATAGAGTAGAAATATATAGTAGTAGTAGTAGTTTGGAGTAGTAGAGTGTAGTGTTGTTAGTTGTAGCAGCATGCAGGCAGAAGAGCAGAGTAGAGGTAGTAGTACTAGTAGTAATAGTAGCGGCGCAGTAGCGTTAGCATAGATTAGCAGAAAATTAGCAGTAGTAGTAGTAGTAGAACGGGTAGTAGATATAGAGTAGTATAGTATAGTAGTAGCAGTGTAGATGTAGTAGCACAGTAGCAGAAAGTATACAGTAGTAGTAGTAGGAAAGTATAGTAGAAAAGAATAGAGTGTAGTAGTATATAGTAGCAGTATATAGCAGTAGAATTTGTAGTAGAGTAGTAGACAAGTAGCGAGACAGTAAGGCAGTACAGAAGTATAGTAAGTTAGTCCCGTAGTAGCAGTAGTAGTAAGCAGTAGTAGAAAGATGTACAGCACAGTAGCAGTAGTAGTAGATTAGTAGTAGTATAGTAGTAGTAGTATTAGTAGTTTGTGTTGTTTAGTAGCAGCAGAGCATAGTAGTAGCAGAAGATAACAGTAGAGAAAGGTAGAGTAAAGTAGCAATAGTATATTTAGTTAGTAGTAGTAGAGTATAGTAGTATAGTAGTAGTAGTAGCAGTAGTAGTAGTAGCAGTATAGAGCAGAAGGCAGAGTAGAAGTAGCAGTAGAGTAGAAGTCAGAGCAGTATATAGGTATAGTAGAATAGTAGTAGCAGCAGCAGAGCAGAGAGTAGAAGAGAGAGAGAGAGAGTATAGAATTTATTTTAGTAGTAGCAGCAGCAGCAGCAGAGAGCAGCAGCAGTAAAAAGTAGAAAGTAGAAAGTAAGTAGTAGTATTAGTAGTAGAGAAAGTAGAGTAGTATAGTATAGTATATTGTAGTTAGCAGAAGAGTAAGTATAAGGAGCAGCATACAGTAGGAGCAGTAGATAGTAGTATAATAGATAGTAGTAGTAAGTAGTAGTAGCAAAGCAGCGGGCAGTAGCAGAGAAGTAGCAGAGCAGTAGTAGTAGAATAGTATAGCAGAAGTAGTACAAAGCAGTAGGAGTAGTAGTAGAGAGCGAGAGTAGTATTAGAAATTTTTATAGCAGCAAGCAGTAGATTAGAGATAGCAGGTAGCAGTAGAAGTAGTAGTAGTACAGTAGATAGAGTAGTATAGTATTAGTAGTAGCAAGCAGAGCAGACAGAGCAGTAGTAGTAGTAGTTGTAGTAGAAGAGTAGACATGGGTAGTAGTAGTAGTAGAGTAGTAAGGCAGCAAGTACATTTTAGAAAAGCAGAAGTAGAGTAGTAGTAGAAGTAGTAGTAGCATAGTAAGTAAAGTGAGTAGCAGCATAGCAGTAGAAGTAGCATAGATTAGTGTAGAGAAAGCAGTATTTAGTATTTTAGAATCGAGTAGCATGTAAGTAGTAGTAGAATAGTAAGTAGTGTAGTAGAGCAGTGTAGCAGTAGAGTAGTAAGATAGTAAGTAGTAGTAGTAGTATTAGTATGTTGTTGTGTTTGTTGTAGTAGCATGCAGCTAGTAGTAGGAGATAGAGTAAATAGACGAGCCAGTAGCAGTAGAATAGAGTAGTAGTAGTAGTATAGTAGAAAGTAGTATTTTTGGTAGTAGTCAGTAGTAGTAGTAGCATATTAGGACAGAAACACACGTAAGCGTAGAGTAGCAGTACAGAAAGTAGAGTAGAAAAGTACAGTAGTAGAGAGCAGTAGCAGAAGTGCAGTAGTATATTCAGTAGGTAGTAGTAGTAGTAGTAGTATTTAGTAGAGTAAGCAGCAGCAAGCAGCAGAAAGCAGCACCGCACCAGCAGAGATAGTAAAGAATAGTAGTAGTAGTAGTGTTACCCATAGCAAAGCAGCAGCACAGCCAGCAACAGCAGCAGCAGCACAGCACCTCGCATAGAAAGTAGTAGTGTAGAGATAGTAGTAGAGTAGTAGTGTAGATTAGTGATTTTGTAGTACAGAAGCAGAGAGATACAGCAGACCCAGTAATAGTAGTATTAGGAGTATATAGTCAGTAGTAGTAGTAGCATTTGTAGTAGGCAGAAGCAGCGCAGACAGTAGAAGACATACAGTAGTAGTAGTAGTAGAGAAGTCAGAACGTAGTAGATTAGTAATAGCAGCAGCAGCATAGTAGTAGAAGTATAGGACAAGTAAATAGCAGAAGCAGTATAGAAAGTAGAGACAGAAGTAGCATAGTAGTACGAGTAGTAGACAGTAGAGATGTAGTAGAGCAGTATAACAGTAGTAGTAGTAGTATAGTACGAAAAGTAGATAGTAGTAAGTAGTAGAAAAGTAGCATAGAGAAGTAACAGTATGGGGAGTTAGAACTTATGCGCATAAACAGTTCCGCTTTGGAAGAATGGGTAATGGATCAGATAGAAAAAATGTAAGACAACATTTACAAAACACCGGAACACAAGGGTACTGAATGTAAATAAAAAAAACAAAAATGCTTATTTCATAATCCTGACAAAAAAAGAAAAGAAAAAATAAAAGGAATAAAAAAAATCAAAAATGTTTGGAAATTTTAACTTACTTTTTTCCGCTAACCTTTAAAAACTAAACTTTCTTCTGTAAGAAAATTTAGGACAAACTTTATAGATTTTGCTTATCCCTCTTAAATGCTAAAAAAGAAATAAATAAATACAATAAATTAACTAAATTCCCAAACAAACTCATTCCTTTTTCACAATTTTGCGTGCCTTTTACATTAAGAAACTTCATTGGGCTAGATTTCTCCTTTTTCCCCTTAACTTTCTTTGCCTTTTGAAGGCTTGTCAGTAACAGTTTAATTTCATTTGAATGATAATTTTTTGTTAGAATGTTTGATTAAATTAAGGTTGGGTTTTTTATGAAAAAGAACGTATGACCGCGAAATACAGACAATCAATAAGCTGAAAATCTCCCATTTTCCTCCTCCCCCTCCTCTTCCTCCCCTCCTTCCTCTCCTCCTCCTCCCCCCTTTTCCCCTCTCCCTCCCCCCTCCTCCTCTTCCTCCTCCTTTCTATCCCCCCCCCTCCCCCCATCCTTCTGCCTTCAGTTTTGATTCCAATACCCCTTTCCCCCCTCCCCTTTCCCCCAATTATTTTCAATTCCCCTCTTGTCCCCCACACACCCCCACCCCCCCCCCACTTCCACCTCCTCTCCCCCCCCTTAATCGCGGGGATTGCCGGGGGGGGGGGCTTTGTCTTGTATATAGCCGTCCAAACCTTCTGGAAAATTTCTGTGCAGAATTCCTCTTTTTATCTGTCTTTGACAAGAGGTGTGGTAGCCAAGGGCAGACAGCCCAGAGAGATGTTGAACGAGAGATAGACGACAGAAGATAGACAACAGAGAGATGACGAAGAGTGATTTACAGACCAAGAGTTTTACAGACAGAGAGAATAGACGGAGAGATAACAGACGGAGGAGAATGACGAGAGAGACAACGGAGAGATAGCAAAACAGAGAGATAGACGAACAGAGAGATAGTTAGACAGAGAGATAGACAGACAGAGAATAACCACAGAACGACGGAGGGGTAGACGTGAAAGAAAAGATAGGATAATAAGATTATAGAAGATAGATAATAAAAAACCCAAGACAGACAAGAAACAAACAGACAGACGAGACGAACGGGACGGGACGGGACGGGGAGGGGACGGGGAGGGACGGGGACGCGGGACGGGGGACAAGACAAGACAAGACAGCAAGACAAGACAAGACAAGACAGACAAGACAAGACAGAAAGACAAGACAAGACAAGACAAGACAAGACAAACAAACAAGACAAGACTAACAAGACAAGACAAGACAAGAAAAGACAAACAAGACAAGAAAAGACAAACAAGACTAGACAAGACTAACAATAACAGACTAGACTATGACTAGACTACTAGACTAGACTAGAACTACACTAGACACACAACTACACTACACTACACTACCTAAAATAACTACAACTTTAATTAGATAGATATAGATAGATAGTAATAGAATAGATAAAAGATAGATAGATAATAGATAGATAATTAGATAGATAGATGATAGATAGATAGATAGATTATAGAAATAGATGTTGTGTGTGTGTATCGTGCGTGTGTGCGTATGGGTGCGTGTTCTTTTTTCCCCACATTTCTTTATTTTATACTTTTCTCTCTCCTCCTTTTTTTTCAATATTTTTCTTTTACTTTCCCCCTATTCAAAACTACCTTGTAAATAATATAACATTTACAGCAAAGACTTGAATAAAAACAATTTTAAAGCGAATTCATTCAACGAAAGGGGAAAAAGAAAAACTATTGATTTATTCGTGCTAATGTAAAAGGTAAAGGGTCCCAAAACCCTAAAGGCGTAGGGAACGGGGGCACAGAGACCTCACTTCTCTAGGCCAGCATATTGGGGGGGCGCCCATCCCTCCCCTGGGCTGTTACCTTCCCTGGCCCTAAAGAGGGCGGGTACCCATAACAGGTGGGAACTGGGGACTTTTAGTGAAGTCAAGGCCGCCAAACGGTCACCCATCCAACTTGAAACCCAAAACGCTCGAGCTGCTAAACATGACTGGGGAAAAGCAGGCTCCGAAAATTGCTGATGTGTTGGTGCAAATCCTGTGAAAAGAAAGCATTCACGCGGATAATAAGCTTTTCTCCCCCAACCTTTGGTCAATCAACCGAAAGCAAACTGAAATCAATGTTGGGCTTTAATTGGTGGGGTGGTGGGGTGGGATGGGTAGGGGGTGGGGTGTGGGAGGTGGTATGTGGTGTTGTGGCGTGCGAGCGCGTGTGTGCGTGGTTTATTTAATTATTTTAATTTAATGCATTTTTTATACGAGGATAAGGAAAAGCACCATGTGCTTTTTTAAAAAACCAGTTATCGTTTAAATTTGTCACTGTTCCCCGCACACAATGGCGTACCTTTCGAAAAGCGAACAGGATTTAACATGCGCAAGATGCTCAGCTCAAAACACGGGGCCTGTTATATCTCATCCAAAGAAACCTGTGTGTGTGTGTGGTGTTGTGTGGTGTGTGTGTGTGGTTTGTGTGTTGTGTATGTTGTGGTGTGTTGGTGTGTGTGTGTGTGTGGGTGTGTGTGTGTGTGGTGGTTGGTGGTGTTGTGTGGTGCGCGCGCACTGTAAAAGACTGTGAACAAGAAACAGAACAGAGACACAGAGAGAGATACAGAGAGAAAAAGTGATGAGTGATAAGAGAGAGGGGAGAAAGGAGGGGAAAAGAGAGACCAACAAGAAGGGGAGAAGAGAGAGAGACAGAAAGAGACAGAGAGAGGGAGAAACGGACGACAGACAGAACAGACAGAGACAGAGAGGTAGAGAACATGCCTTTTCGCTACTATGACCATGTTGTACAAAGACTAGACTTCTGACCATACACTTTCCATATACGATTTCAAAGAAAGAAAGAAACAAACAAACAAAAGAAAGAAAGAAAGAAAGGGAAAGGGAAAAAGGAAGGAAGAAAAAGAAAAGAAAAGAAAGAAAGAAAGAAAGAAAGAAAGAAAAAAAAGAAAGAAAGAACAAACAAAAAGAAAGAAAGAAAGAAAAGAAAGAAAGAAAGAAGAAAAGAAAAAGAAAGAAAAAAAGAAAGAAAGGAACAAAGAAAGAAAGAAAAGAAAGAAAGAAAGAAAAGAAACACAGAAAGAAAGAAAGACAAAAAAAGAAAGAAAAAGAAAGAAAGAAAGAAAGAAAAAAGAAAGAAAGAAAGAAAAAAGAAAGAAAAAGAAAGAAAAGAAAGAAAAAATAAAAAGAAAGAAAAAAAAAAGAAAGAAAGAAAGAAAGAAAGAAAAAAAAACACAGAAAAAAGAAAAAACAGAAAGAAAGAAAGAAAAAAGAAAAAAGAAAGAAAAGAAAAAGAAAAAAGAAAAAAAAAAGAAAGAAAAAAAGAAAAAAAGAAAAAAAGGAAGAAAAGAAAAAAGGAAAAAAGAAAGAAAGAAAGAAAGAAAGAAAGAAGAAAAGGAACAAAGAAAGAAAAAAGCAAAAAAAGGAAAAAAGAAACAAACAAACAAAGAAAACCCATCACACAACTATTGAATCGTTGACAATGAAGACTTTCAATCTAAACTCAAATATTCACAATCGAAAGACATTCATTGCCAAAATCAATCTTCTAGCGTCTTGTGCCTTCTTCTCAAAAGCTGGTTTGAATTAAGTTGTAATCAGAGTCTAACGCACACGCACGCGCGCGCACGCACACACACTCAAACACACATACAAATACACACACAAAACATATCTTAAAATAAAAGTTAGACTTTGATCCACAAGCACACACACACGCACACGCACGCACGTACACATACACGGGGACTAGATGTAAAAAAGCACATGAGTGCTTATTCCATCATCCTCGATATAAAAGAATAAATAATTTTTTTTTAAATACACACGAACAAACACACACACATTTGAAAATTAAAGTTTGATTTTGATTTTTACACACAAGCATGGACGCGTACATACGTAGTCACACACACAAAACCACCACACACACACACACAACACACAAAACCCACACACAACACACACACCCCACACACACACACACACACACACACACACACACACACACACACCACACCACACACACACACACACACACACACACAACATGCACACACATTTGAAAATAAAATTTTGACTTTGACTTTGACACACAAGCATACTCACACGAAACACCACACGCACGCACGCACGCACCCCAAAACACACAATTTGAAAATACAAGTTTGACTTGACACACAACATGCTAGCAGGCACACACGCGCGCACACGCACTCACACACACACACTCACACACACACATACACATCTGAAAATAAAAGTTTCACTTTGACACACAAACACGCAAGCACCACACACGCGCGCACACTACACACATCTGAAAATAAATTTTTGACTTTGATACAAAAGCATGCAAGCAGCACCACAAAACACAACACGCGCGCGCGCACACACACACAACTAAAAATAAAAGTTTGGACGTTGACACACAAGCACCCCAAGCGGGCACACACGCGCGCGCACGCACGCACGCAAAACAACAATACACACACCTCTGAAAATAAATGTTTGACTTTGACACACAAGCATTGCAAGCACGTACACACACACACACACAAACACACAAACACACACCACACACAACACAAACAAACACAACACGCACACAACACACCACACACAAAACAAACAAAACCCCACACACCACGCACGTACACACAAACACACACACACAAACAAAAAACACACACACACAACAAAAAAACACACAAACACACACACACAACACACACACACACACACAATCTGCTGGAGTTAACATCAGTACCGATTCCACTGCAATATAGAGCAGGTTCGTCAAAAAAGAATTGCCTAGCGCAAATACATTCATAAAATATCGCAAACGTGGGATAGCCTAGTGGTCAGAACATTGCGCTCGCAATCTGACAACCCGGGTTCGATTCCCGTTCAAGGGGATATTTTCCCCTGGAGTTAACATCAGTGCAGACTCCACTCTCCCCAAAAGTCCTTCGGATGAGACTATAAACCGAGGCCCCGTAAGCGAACGCACGCAGAACATCTTGCGCACACGTTAAATCCTGTTCAGCTTTTCGTAAGAGTAGGCCATTGTGTTCCGGTGGGAACAGATGACAGAATTAACAAAACCACATACATACGGGGACTGGATGTAAAAAAAAAAAGCACGTGAGTGCTTATTCCATTATCCTCGATATAAAAGAATAAAATTAAAATAAATAAATAAAATAAAATTTTAAAACTCCGTCGAAATAATCTGACAGAAGAGAAAGCACGCTAATAGCGAATTACCACAGATAACACTAAAACATATCCAGCAAAATGATATTCTTCGTTCCTCGGCTAGAGCTCTCACGAGGTTCACCAATATTGAGATTTTTGCGTATATATGCGACTGTGTCTCCACCCCCACCCCCACCACCTCCACCCCCACCTCCACCACCATTTTGGTAGCCGTATTCCGCTTTGTTTTTATTCTTTTATATCCAGGATAATGGAATAAGCACTTATGTGCTTTTTTTACATCCAGTCCCCGTGTGTATGCGGATTTGTCAATTCTGTCATCTGTTCCCACCGGCACGCAATGGCCTACTCTTACGAAAAGCGGAACAGGAGTTAACGTGTGCGCAAGTTCGCACACGGGGCCTCGGTTTATAGTCTCATCCGAAAGACTTCTGGGGGAGAGTGGAGTCTGCACTGATGTTAACTCCAGAGGAAAATATCCCCCTTGAACGGGAATCGAACCCGAGTCGTCAGATTCCGAACGCAATGTTCTAACCACTAGGCTATCCCGTCCCCCACGAATGCTTCGGGGATATATCCAGCATAGTATAAAACCTGTCATGTTTTATAAACATAGTATACAGCATACAGCATAGTATAAAACCTGACATAAAACATGTCAATGTGGCATTTGACAGGGTGTGGCATGCAGCTTTGTGGGCAACCATGAATTTGTACAGCATCAATGCAAACCTGATCAGAGTCATCAAACAGCTGTACAGCGAGGCCACCAGTGCAGTGTACTACAACAACAACATTGGAGAATGGTTTCGAACAACAGTTGGAAATAAGGGAGGGCTGTCTACTCTCACCCATCTTTTTCAACATCTTCCTTGAGAGAATCAATGGCTGATGCCACTGGAACATCATGAAGGATCATCAGCATTGGGGGGCAGAACGATCCACAACCTCCGCTTCGCAGATGAACATTTATGGAAAAAGCAGGATCAAAAAAGAGCTTGCCAGCCTAACAGAACACTTGGATAGGCCTCCAAAACATACGGCATGGAAATCAGTGCAGAGAAGACCAACTGATGACTAATAACACCAACGGCATAGCACTGATAACAGGGTTAATGACCAAAAGCTGAAAAAAGTTCAAAGCTTCAAGTACTGGGAGCCATTGTAAACCGACCAGGATCCAAGCCAGAAGTAGTATGCAGGTACTGCACAGACAATAACAGCTTTGTCAAAACTAAACACCATCTGGAGAGATAAGAATATCTCACTTAATCCAAGATCAGACTAATGCGCTCCTTGTCATATCCATATTTCTGTATGCCTGTGAATCATGGACCCTGACTGCAGATTGGAGAGAAGAGTACATGCAGTGGAGATGAATGCTTTCGGAGACTCCTTGCATCTCCTACAAAGACCACAAACAACGAAAGCGTACATAACAGAAAACCAGCAAACCATTGGGCCCTATGAGGAACCTTCTAACGATCGTGAAAAAGCGTAAACTAAGTGGTAATTGGCAGGCACAAAATCCCAAGGATACAAAGACGTTTTGCAAAGGGACTGTCCAAGGAGGGAAAAAGAAGAGGCAGACCAAGGAAGAGCTGGGAGGATAACATCAGTGAATGGACAGGGCCCAGAACTCAACAAAACCCTGAGAAAGGCAGAACAGAGAGAGAATGAGGGAAAATGGTTGCTGAGTCTTTGAGGGTGCCCCCACGGTCGTCAGACTACGGGCCCGATAGATAATAGATAGATAGATAGAAAAGATAGATAGATAATAGATAGATTTGATAGATAAAAATAGATAGATAATAGATAGATAGATAATAGATAGATAGATAGATAGATAATAGATAGATAGATAGATTAATAGATAGATAGATAGATAAAAGATAATAGATAGGATAGATAGATAGATAGATAGATGAATAGATAGATAGATAGATAGATAGATAGATAGATAGATAGATAGATAGATAGATTGATAGATAGATAGATAAGAATAGATTTGATAATAATAGATAGATAGATAGATTTGATAGATAAATAGATAGATAGATAGATAAAATAGATAGATAGATAGATAGATAGAGAATAGATAATAGATAGATAGATAGATAGATAGATAGATAGATAAAATAGATAGATAGATAGATAGATAGATAGATAGATAATAGATAGATGATACTAGTAGTAGATAGATAGATAGATAGATAGATAAAATAGATAGATTAGATAGATAGATAGATAGAATAGATAGATATAGGATAGATAGATATAGATAATAGATTTGATAGATAGATTAGATAAGATAGATAGATAGATAGAAATAGATAGATAGATAGATAGATAGATAGATAGATAGATAGATAGATAGATAGATAGATAGATAGTATAAAACCTAGAGAGGAAGACCCTTCGTCAAATTCAGCTTGCCTCTAAAAATACACTTGCTTGAACAACTAAAAAAAAACACCTCAAGTCGGTACCCTCCAAAGATTTCTCACGAACTTCACTTCATGAAGAAGACAATAGTAGTCCCCAATCTGTTTTCTGGAAGCTAAAAGTGGCGCTGACTTACTTTTGTGTGGAAGAAGCTGCTCAAATGTCTGATAGATTTAATACCAGCAAGGTCTGGAATACTTAAACAGCAGCTGCAGCAGCAGTTGGTGCCCTGAAAACTATCCATCAGTTGGATGGATAAGCCGTCACTCACCTTCTGTCTCTCTGTCTCTGTCTCTACCTGGGGGACGGGATAGTCTGGTGGTTTGAGCGTTGCACTAGTGATCTTGATGGCTCGGGTTCGAGTCACTTTCATTATTTTGCATTTTCATACCACTTTAAGTCACGGCAGATTTCTCTGCGTGAAAATCGGGCTGCTCTACCTTCCGGGGAGAGCGAGTCGCCACAAGGCCAGCGCCAACCGGTTTTTTTTTCTTTTTCTGTCTGCAACTGTGATTGTTTCGCTAGTAGAGTAGCTTTTTTACAGAATTTTGCCAGGGATAATTCTCTTGTTGCCGTGGGTTCTTTTACCTGCGCTAAATAATGTAACACACGGGACCTCGGTTTATCGTCTCATTCGAAAGAATAGCACTCATGGTCTAATGGATGGGGGCAAAGTTTTTGGCCCAAACGGGGATCGAACCACCGCACACTTCCGACCCGGACTTTTCGCTTTATAGGCAAGGCACATTACCTCTAGACCACCGATCCACCAGTGAGAGATACCCATTCGAGGGGATTTTCCCCCCTGGAGTTAACATCAAATGCCAACCCTCCTCCTCCCACCCACCCCTTCCCCATGCACCCCCCCCCCCCCCCAGAAAGCTTCGATAGACTTTAAAAACGAAGTTTCCCGTGGGGAACATACGGCAGAAAAAATTTGTGCACAAGAATTAGAGCTCTAACCGAGGAATTTAAAAAAAAGTATGTGTATTTTTGTTTTATGGGGAGACTGCTCTGTTCATGTTAATCTTCTTATGTCCATGTGAATCATGGACCCTCACAGCGGACTTAGAGAGAAGAATAAGAGCTGTAGAAATGAGGCGCTTCCGAAGACTCTTAGGCATCTCGTACAAAAGACCACATCACGAATGAAGAAGTCAAGAAACGCATCCGCAATAAAATCGAGCCCTATACTGACCTTCACACACTCGCAAAACAGCGAAAACTGAAGTGGTTTGGTCATGTCACACACGCTCCTCTGGTCTGGCTAAAACAATCCTACAAGGCACAGTGAAGGGATGAAGAAGAAGAAGAAGAGGCAGACAAAGAAAGAGATGGGAGGACAACATTCGAGAGTGGACAGACATGGAGCTGAGAGACACCCTGAGGGCGGCTCAGAGACGAGAGGACTGGAGAAAGGTGGTTGACAAAGCTTCGAAGGCGCCCCAAAGGATTCGGAATCTGAGGGATCGGCGACGGTGTCTTCTGGATAACTAATAACTAGATTTATAGTATGTCATCTGATAGGGAAACAAAGACACAACCATGCAGGCAAGGGAAAAAAGAAAGAAAAGAAAAAATGGGTGAAGCTGCTCTTGTGGGCGACGCGCTTGCTTCGGAAGGAGAGCAGCCAAAAATTTATTTTACACTGAGAAATCTGTTGTGACTTTAAAAGTGGTATACAATACAATACGATATCATCACATCATCATCATCCCCCCATCAAACCATCATCACACCATGATGATGATGACGACGATGATGATGATGAGACGACGACGACGATGAGACGAAAGACGACGACAACGACGACGACGGGTGATGATGAAGATGATGATGATAGATGATGATGATGATGATGATTGATGAGATGATGATGATGATGGGTGGTGGTGGTGGTGGTGATGGGGGGTGGGGTGGTGTGGTGATGGTGGTGGTGGTGGGGGTGGGGTGGGGGGGTGGTGGTGATGATGAATGATGATGATGATGATGATGATGATGATGATGGTGGTGATGATGATGGTGATGATGATGGTGATGATGATGATGAGATGATGATGGGATGATGATGGTATGATGATGATAAATGGAATTTACGGAACTTGGGTGTCTTTTTTTTTATGGTTGGTTGG
Source organism: Rapana venosa (assembly GCA_028751875.1). NCBI lineage: Eukaryota > Metazoa > Mollusca > Gastropoda > Neogastropoda > Muricidae > Rapana > Rapana venosa. The sequence goes on along the minus strand of CM054139.1, from coordinate 12,355,021 downwards.
TTGGTTGGTTTTGGTTATTGGTTGGCTGGTGGCTGGTTGGTTGGGTTGGTTGGTTGCTTGCTTGCTTGCTTGGTTGGCTATTTGGTTGGTTGGTTGGTTTGTGTGTGTGTGTGCGTGCGTGCGTGCGGCGTGCGGTGCGTGTGTGGTGTGTGGGTTTCGTGTGCGTGGGTGGCGTGCATGCGTGGGGTGTGGTGTGTGCGTGGTGGTGGTGTGTGGGTGGGGGGTGGGTGTGGGGTGGGTGTGGGTGTTGGGGGTTTTGGTTGGGGGTGGTGGGCAGGGATATGTGTGTGGGTGTGGCGCGCGGGAGTGTGCGTGCAGCGTGCTGTGGGTGGAGGGGGAGGGGCGTGGGGTGTGGGCGTGCGTGCGTGTGTGGTGTGTGCGTGCGTTTGTGCATGCATGCTTGCGTGCGTGCGTGCGGTGCATTGGGGGTGGGTGTTGTTTGTGGCTGTTATTGTGTATATTTCTTTTTTTTTGTTAGTAGTTTGAAGGGTCCCCCCCCCCCCCCCCTCTCCTCTCTCTTCTTTGGCAATTTGCTGACACAATAAAATTTTGCATTGCATTGTCATTGTCTCTCTCTCTCCTCTCCTCTCCTCTCTCCTCTTTTCTCTCTCTCTCTCTCTCTTCTTGGGCATATTGCTTGACACAAAAAACCTTTTTCATTGTCATTTCCTCTCTCTCTCTCTCCCCCTCTCTCTCTCATTCTCTCTCTCTCCTCTCTCTCTCTCTTCTCTCTCTTTTGGGCAATTTGATTGACACAAAAAACCCCTTCAAAGTCATTGTTTTAGTTCTCTCTCCTCTCTCTCTCTTCTCTCTTTTTTTTGGGCATATTTGCTTGACACAAAAACCTTGTCATTGTCATTTGTGTGGGGTGTGTTCCTCTCCTCTCTCTCTCTCTCTCCTCTCTCTCTCTCCTCTCTCTCTCTCTCCTCTCTCTCTCTCTCCTCTCTTTCTTTGGGCATATTTGCTTTACACAAAAACCTTGTCATTGTCATTGTCATTGTCATGTCATTGTCTCTCTCTCCCCTCTCTCTCTTCTCTCTTTTCCTCTCTCTCTCTCTCCTCTCTCTCTCTTCTCTCTCTCTCTCTCTCTCGTTTTTTCTTTGGGGAAATTTGCTTTACACAATAAACCTTTGTCATTGTCATTGTCACTCTCTCTCTCTCTCTCACTCTCTCTCTTTGGGCATATTTGCTTTACACAATAAACCTTTGTCATTGTCATTGTCTCTCTCTCTCCTCTCTCCTCTCTCCTCTCTTTTCTCTCTCTCTCTCTCTCTCTCTCTCTATTTTACAGACTTACATGGGGTTTTTACATTCTTGGAAAAAAAGGTAAGTTTTCTGACTTACGTTCCTTCCTTGATTAAAGCTGGGGGTGGGAGGGAGGCTTCACATTCAATTTGCCATCCACGTAGCTAAGTCTGTCTAATCAAGCTGGCTGCAGTGCTCCTTTGAATTAATTAATTAAACAGCCAATCTATATATTACAAGTGATTATCTCTTTTTGACCGTGGCTTATTTTTTATGTAAAACGAAAAACGTGGATCGGTGGTCTAGAGGTATCACGCCTGTCTAGAAATCGTTAAGTCCGGGTCGGAAGTGTGCGGTGGTTCGAATCCCGTTTGGACACGAAACTTTTCCCCCCATCAATTAGATCATGAGTGGTGGTCTGGGCGCTAGTCTTTTGGATGAGACGCTTAAACCGAGGTCCCGTGTGTTGCACATATTATTTAGCGCACGTAAAAGAACACACGGCAACAAGAGAGTTTGTCCTTGGCAAAATTATGTAGAAAAAAAAAAAACAACTCTGATAGGAAATACAGGTTTACATACAGCAAAAAAAAGAAAAAAAAAATGGGTGGGGCTGGCTTGTGGCGACGTGCTAGCTCTCCTCGGGGAGAGCAGGCCCGAATTTCACGTAGAGAAATCCTGCAGTGACTTAAAGTGGTATAGATAAAATAAATAAACCAATCAATATTTCTCTCTTATTGGGAAAAAAAAGCATAAAACCTTGACATTCAATCTTACCTTCACCCAGGCTTGATTAAACCGGTAAGATCCCTGAACTCAGAATGCGGCAACCTTCATGTTGAGCAAAAAACGGTCGCCTAAGCAAAACGATCTTTCTTTTTCTTTTCTTTTCTTCTTTTATATAATAATAATAATGTATGGAATTTATATAGCGCTGAATCTTGTAAAGCAACAAATCAAAGCGCTCAGATGACTTTTTATGCGTGTGTATGCGGTTTTGTAAATTTTGTCATCTGTTCCCACCGGCTCACAATGGCCTACTCTTTCGAACAGCGGAACAGGATTTAACGTGTGCGCAAGATGTTCTGCATGCGTTCGCACACGGGGCCTCGGGTTTATAGTCTCATCCGAAGGACTTTGACATTCAGTTCGATTTTTTTGGTCAAACTGGGAAGAAAGGGCGAGGCTGGGAATCGAACCCAGAACCTCACGGTTTACATGTTGGCAGGCAAACGTCTTAACCATCCTGCCACCTTCCTTCTTTATATCGAGGATAATGGAATAAGCACTTATGTGCTTTTTTTACATCCAGTCCCCGTGTGTGTGCGGTTTTGTAAATTTTGAAATCTCACTATTGGTGAACCTTGGAGCTCTAGCCATAGAACAAAAAACAAAATACAAACAAGCAAAAACTTATTTCTGTGGGTAGATAGTCAAATCTTGTTTAAGTTGTTGATCATTTCCAGCTGTTTTTTGGCCTGAACCATGCTCTGTGTGTGTGTGTGTGTGTGGTGGTTGTGTGTGTGTGTGTGTGTGTGTTGTGTGTTGTGTGTGTTTTGTGTGTGTGTGTGTGTTGGTTGTGTGGTGTGTGTGTGTTGTGTGTTTTAGTGTGTGTGTGTGTGTGTGTGTGTGTGTGTGTGGTGTGGGTGGTGTGGTGTGGGTGTGTTGGGGTGGCGTGGGGTGTGGTGTGTGGTGTGTGGGGGTGTGTGTGTGTGTTATTGTGGGGTGTGTGTGCGTGTGTGGGTGTGTGTGGTGTGGTGTGTTGGGGTGGTTGGTGTGGGGTTGTGTGGTATGTGGGTGTGGTTTGTGTGTGTGTTTTTTGTGTGTTGTGTGGTGTGTGTTTGTGTGGTGGGGTGTGGTGTTTTGTGGGGTGGTGTTGTGCGTTGTGTGGATGTGTGGTGCGTGGGGTGTTTGTTTTGGTTGTGTGAAGTTTTGTGTGTGTGTGTGGTTTTTGGTTTTGTGTGTGTGTGTGGGTGGGTGTGGTGTGGTGTGTGTTGTGTGGAGTGTGTGTGTGTGGGTGTGTGTGTGTGTGTGGTGTGTGGTGGTGTGTGTGTGGTGTGGGTGGTGTTGTCTTGTGTGGGGTGGTGGTGGTGTGGGTGTGGGTGTATTTTATGTGTGTGTGTGTGGTGTGTGTTTGGTGAAGATCAACGGAGTAAGCGATAAAACTCCCGCCAAGTTTTGGAATAGGGCAAGAGAGAAGCCGTAGAAAGAGGTGAACAGAAGGTCTTTAAGGAGTCCCAGACAGCATTCAGGCCATGACTTCTGAATGTACTTTTATTGCTGCCTTTATTTGACGAGTAAAGGTTCATCACAAGGTCAGTCTGATAAACTGAATGAACTGGTAGGAGATCCATTGTCCACAAAGAATGAAGGTTGAAAAAAAAGGTAAAGGTGTCCCGTAACCTATGTGGTCGTAGGGGAGCGAGGCATCATAGACCTCAACTTCTCAAGGGGGCCAGCATATTGAGGGCGGCGCCCATCTCCTCTCCCTCGCTGCTTTTACCTTCCCTGACCCTAAAGAGGGCAGGTACCTGTTCACAGCTGGGGTGAACTGGGGGACTGTACTGAAGACAAGGCGCACGAACAGTCACCCAACTCAACTGGTAATCACGTTCGATGCTGCTTAACATTGGCTGGGTGGGAAAGCGAGAATAAAATCAGGTCACAAATCAGACGGTCTTACCACTTGGGTATATGGTTTAAACAGAATTTATTCGTGGAAAGTATCACAAATATAGGCGCATACCTTCACAGGACAACAAGTACACTTATAATAGTCCTGCTATATTCACATACATGCACACATTGTGACGGATGACTTATATGACTGGGTATATCTCCCCACCCCCATTCCCAACCACCCACCTTACCTCTAAAAATAAAAAGCCAAACATATACACTTGAATTTTTTAATTCCTGTTGTTGACAACTGTTCCTTGGCTAGAATTCTGAAGTTCAGCAACTGTGGGATGTTTGCGGATTTGACCCGTTTTATATCTACTATTGAGGTACCCGCATTCCGACTTCAGGGTAAATGTCTCAACACGATACCAGTGCGCATGCAGTTTCGGGGTTGTTTTTTTATTGAGGGGCGGGGAGGAGATGGGTGTGTGTGTGTGTGTGTGGAAGGGGGGGGTTATCATCCAGTCTTACCAGCTCCAATGACCTACGTTGCCAAAGGGCAACACAGGCTTTCACACGGGCATGCACACGGGGACTGGATGTAAAACAAAAAGCACGTAAGTGCTTATTCCATTATCCTTGATATAAAAGAATGATTTTTTTAAAATAAATAAATAAACGTGTGGATTTGATGCTCAGCGTTCATTTACACACGGATCCTCAGTTTATAGTCTCACCCGAAGGACTATTTGGGGGAAATAAGAGTCAGCACTGATGCTACCTCCAAAGAGGAAAAATCCTCTTGAACGGGCGTCTCGGTGGTGGCTCGAACCCTGGCCATTGTCAAAACGTGAGTGCAGTACTCTAACCACTGGGCTACACTGGCCCCTGTACACTTGATCAAACCCATTGTTCGTGTCCTTCTGTTGAAAACGAACAAAAAGGTGAGGTATTGACAAATCTGTTCAAAAGGAACAGAAGAGACATGCGTGCATGCGCACCCACACACGCAAACGGGAAATCCTATCGTTCGCGTCTCCTTAACATGTGTGCATACGCGCACGTGCGCAGGCACATACAGACGCACGCGCGTGAACACACACACGCACGCGCACGCCAATACACACACACACACAAACGCACACATACACATACTCACGCACACACACCTACGCAAAGTACGCACACACACAGGCATACAAAACCCAAACATACAAACACACCATACACACATTGCACACTAAACACACGCACACACTGCGCATAAAACACACACTCTCTCTCTCTCCACCCACCCACCCACCCAACCCACACCCACACCCCACCCACACACCACAAACCCACAACATACCACACATACACCACACCCCCCCCCCCCCCACACACACACACATACACACAAAAACCCCACACATACACCCACACCCACACACACACACCAAACCCCACACATACACCCACACACAACACACACCCACACAACCCACAAAAACTCACACACACACCACCACCACCCCCCAACACACACGCGCGCACACACGCACACACACACATACATACACACGCACACCGCACACACACACACACGCCACACACACACACACACGCACAAAACACACACACCTACACCCACACACACCTACACACACACACACAAAACACCCACACACACGCACCCCACACACAAACCCCCCACATACACCACATACACACACACCACACACACACACATACACACACACACACGCACACACACCACACACACACACACACACACACACAAACCCCCACACAACACACACATACACCACAAATACACACACACCCCACACACACACACATACACACACACATACACACCACACCACACACACACACACACACACACAACACAACACACCCCACACACACCCACACACACACACACACCTAAACCACACACATACACAACAAAACGCAAAACACACACACACACACACCCCACCACACACCACACACAAACACACATACACACACCTACACACACACACAAACATACACACACACACCCACACACACAAACCCCACACATACACACACATACACACCAAACCCACACACACACACATACACACCCCCACAACACGCACACAACACGCCCCACACCACACACACACACACACCCACAAAATCCCCACACACAAACACACACATACAAAACACCCCACTACCACACACCACACCACACACACACACCCCACACACACACCCCACACACACACCACACCAACACTACAAACCACACCCACACCACACACAACAACACCACACACACAAAATACACCACACACACCCCACCACAAACCCCCACATAACACACACATCACACACACCTACACCACACATCCCCACCTACACACACACCACACACTACACCACACCCCCACACACACACACACAAATTTGATTATTTTGGTCTGTCTGTCTGGCTGTTTCTGTCTGTTTTGGTTTCTGGTGCGGGATGTGGTTTGGGGTTTGCCGCGCTTTTGTGGGTGTATACTTTTCTGTCTGTGTTTCTCTGTTTCTGGTCTTCCCGTCTGTTTCCCGTTTCTGTCTGTCTGTCTGCTTCTGTCTGTCTGTCTGTCTGCTTCTTTCTGTCTGTCTGCATGTGTTCGTGTGTGCGCGCGCACGTGTGTGTATGTCTTTCTGTCTGTGTTTCTCTGTGTTTCTGTCTGTCTGTCTGTCTGCTTCTTTCTGTCTGTCTGCATGTGTTTGTGTGTGCGCACGCACGTGTGTGCATATCTTTCTGTCTGTGTTTCTCTGTGTTTCTGTCTGTCTGTCTG
>CM054139.1:12335832-12338332 GCA_028751875.1 Rapana venosa | reverse complement strand
TAGATAGATAGATAGATAGATAAATAGATAGATATAAACACTCACCTTGAGAGACAGAAACACAGACAAACAAACACAACAGACAGAAACAGAGAGACAAACCCCGAGAGGCAGACACAGAGAGATGTATACAGAGAGAGAGAGAGAGGGGGGGGGGGGGGGGGGGTGAACATACCATATATTCTGTCCGATGACTACATTCGCTGGTGTGGCGTAGTACAATCTACTCCATCATTTCTCTGCACATGCCACTAACATTGACAAACATATTGCATCATGTTAACAAAAAAAATGCAGATGCACTATCACTGGATATGTCTGGAAATGTAACACAATAAGGAAAGAACATAACAACAACAAGGATAGCAACACGACAAGGAATTCGCGAACAACATGACAGGAAGAGAAAGAGGGTAGAATTCAATACAGAAGTTATCACTGACAGATAAGACGTTGCACGTTTTTCCATCACTATTGTTTTGTTTTCTGAATTCTGGCCCAAACCGGGGATCGAACCACCCACACACTTTGAACTTTGGGACGGGATAGCCTAGTGGTTAGAACATTGCGCTCGCAATCTGACGACCCGGGTTCGATTCCCGTTCAAGGGGATATTTTCCCCTGGGGGTTAACATCAGTGCAGATTCCACTCTCCTCAAAAGTCCTTCGGATGAGACTATAAACCGAGGCCCCGTGTGCCAACGCACGCAGAACATCTTGCGCACACGTTAAATCCTGTTCCGCTTTTCGTAAGAGTAGGACATTGTGTGCTGTTGGGAACAGATGACAGAATTTACAAAACCACGTACACACGGGGACTGGATGTAAAAAAAAGAAATAAGTGCTTATTCCATTATCCTCGATATAAAAGATTTTTTTTTTAAACCCGGACTTTTCGGTTTCTATGCAGGTGCGTTACCTCTAGACCACCGATCCACCCCTATCAATATCATGCCTAGAATGTTAGAATACAAGATTGGCTGGTGTCTCCTCTATCTAGTTTCGTAGAGTTTGAAAGCATCCATGCAAACAAATAGAGAAAAACCCTAAAACCTGCATCATACATCATTCCTTTTGTGGGGGAAGGATGGGGGGTAATATATTACTGTCCACACAGTCCCCAATCATGTGTAATTTAATGCGCACACAGCAGCAAGTCATTTGGGGATTTGTTTTATACTTATTTGGCACAAGAAAAGTTGATGAAAACATCACTCAAGGATACTTATTTTAGATGTTTATTTTATTTGTAACTAATGGAGATCAGCATTGGCTAAAGTATTATCTCTCGTTCTTTCTGTCTCTCGTTCTTTCTTTCTCTCTCTCTCTCTCCCTCTCTCTCTCTCTCTCTCTTCTCTCTCTCTCTCTCTCTCTCTCTCTCTCTCTCTCTCTCTCTCTCGTTCTCTCTTGTTCTTTCTCTCTCTGTCTCTGTCTCTGTCTCTCTCTCTCTCTCTCTCTCTCTCTCTCTCTCGTTCTCTCTAGTTCTTTCTCTCTGTCTCTGTCTCTGTCTCTGTCTCTGTCTCTCTCTCTCTCTCTCTCTCTCTCTCTCTCTCTCTCTCTCTCTCCTCTCTCTCTCACTAAAATACTAAGCAGCTCGACAACCCCCCTTCATGTATGAGCCAATGGCCTTTTAGTGAATAAATCTTTCGAGTTCGAGTTCTCTCTCTCTCTCTCTCTCTCTCTCTCTCTTCTCTCTCTCTCTCTCTCTCCTCTCTCTCTCTCTCTCTCTCTCTCTCTCTCTCTCTCCCTCCCCTCCCTCCCTCCCTCCCTCTCCTCCCTCCCTCCCTCCCTCTCTCTCGCCCTCCCTCCCTCTCTGCCCTCCCTCCCTCTCTGCCCTCCCTCCCTCCCTCTCTCTCTCTCTCTCTCTCTCTGGGACGGGATAGCCCTGTGGTGGTTAGAGTGATCCGCATTGCGCTTGTGATCTGCTGACCCGGGTTTTAATCTCAAGAGGACTTTTTCCCCTGGAGTTAACATCAGTGCCGACTCCACTCCCCCAAAAGTCCTTCGAATGAGACTATAAGCCAAGGTCCCTTGTGCGAACGCACCCAAAACATCTTGGACATACGTTAAAACCTGTTCCGCTTTTTGGAAGAGTAGGCCATTATGTGCCAGTGGGAACAGATGACAAAATTGACAAAACTGCATACACACAGGGACTGGATGTAAAAGAAAAGCGCATGAGTGCTTATTCCATTATCATTGAAATAAAAGAATAAAATTAATAGATTAATAAATAGATAAATAAGTAACTAAACTAAATGTCTATAATATGCTTAGTCTTCGACCTGACAATCACATTATTTTCTGTCAGGATGTTATGTCCTGTGTCAGCGCTACAGGACTCAGTGTTTCAGAAAAATCTTCAAAGACAGCTGAGTGCAATATCTATGTCTGTGTCTGCTCTGTCATCCTGTGTAGGTGCTACTTACTTGTCTGATGTCAGTTTTATTCTGTTCAACACAGGGGAAAACGTTTCTGTCCAAGAGAGAAGTGTTTGTAA
>CM054139.1:12323332-12328332 GCA_028751875.1 Rapana venosa | reverse complement strand
TATTTTTCTCTCTCTGTATATGTCTCTGTGTTTCTCTCTCTCACTCTCTCTTCTCTCTCTCTCTCTCTCTCTCTCTCTCTCTCTCTCTTCTCCTCTCTCTCTCTCTCTCTCTCTCACACACACACACACACACACACACACACACACACACACACACACACACATACACACACACACACTACACACAGCCTCTTAATTCCCCATGGTTCTGCGGCCATAGGCAAGGAAGAAAGAAAGAAAGAAAGAAAGAAAGAAAGAAAGAAGGAAATGAAAGAAAGAAAGAAAGAAAGAAAGAAAGAAGAAGGAAGGAAGGAAGGAAGGAAGGAAGGAAGGAAGGAAGGAAGGAAGGAAGGAAGGAAGGAAGGAAGGAAGGAACGAACGAACGAAACGAACGAACGAACGAACGAACGAACGAACGAAGGAAAGAAGGAAGGAAGGAACAGTGTGTGTGTGTGTGCGCGTGCGTGCGTGTGTGCGTGCGTGTGTGCGTGCGTGCGTGCGTGCGTGCGTGCGTGTGTGTGTGTGTGTGTGTGTGTGTCTTATTGTCCTGGCACTGCAAGAGCCCCCAGAGTTTCCCAGCCAAACCCATCATTAGCGAAAGTTTGGAGAAAACTTGCGAGGTTTAGCAAAATGGGCTTGAGGGGGGTGTTTGTGTGGGCGGGGGGGGGGGGGGGGGACACACAAGGAGGTGCAAGTGGGGGGGGGGGGGCAGGGGGGAATGGTAGAGCAAGAGAGAGAGTGGGAAGAGAGAGGTAAGTGGGATAGGAAGCGGAGAGAGAAAGGGGAGAGAGGGGGAGAGAGAGAAGGAGAGAGGGAGAGGGGAGAGAAATGGGGGGAAAAGAGAGAGAGGGAGAAAGGGGGAGAGAGAGAAAAGGGGGAAAGAGGGGAGAGAGAGAAAAGGGAGAGAGAGGGGGAGAGAGGGAGTGGGGGAGAGGGAGACAATGACAATGACAATGACAATATTTTATTGTAATAAGCTGTTAAAGCCCATTTACAAGGGGACAGTGGGAAGGGGACTGGGCACAAAACACGTATTTTCAGAAATACAGATGTATCATTTCTACAGCCCAAATGGTCGACATGGCATGGATTCCACGACATGGTGAAGTGTTTTACATTACGATTCAGATGAATTGGTGCCTAACACTTTCGCCCATTGCTAATGGGGAAAGGGAGGGGAGGGAAAGGGAGGGAGAGAGAGAGAGAAAGAGGACAGAGAGAGAGAAAGACAGACAGAGACAGAAACAAAGAGAAAGAGAGAGAAAAGAGAGAGAGACAGCGAAAGAGAGAGAGAGAGAGAGAGAAAGACAAACAAACATAATAATAATAATAATAATATATGGAATTCATATAGCGCTGAATCTTGTAAAAGAAACAAATCGAAGCGCTTACATACAGAGACATACAGAGGGGACAGACAGAACTCTGAACTCTGAAAAGATGTATTCATTACATATATAAGAAGTGAGTAAGGGATGGAAGGGGGACGTTGCTGATCAAACGAATGATTAATGATTGGAATACATGGGGAAGTACAGCCTTGACTAATAAATGTAATACAAACCCACAGTGGGTAACAAACAGTTACTGCAGGAAAAACAAAACAAGAAAGAGAGACAGACAAACAGACAGACAGAGACAGACAGACAGAGACAGATAGAAATAGGGAGGGAAGGGAAGAGAGGGGGAGAGAAAATGGGTAGGGAGAGAGAGACAGAGAGACAGAGACAGACAGAGACAGAAAGACAGAGACAGAGAGACAGAAAGACAGAGAGAGAGGAATAATGAGGTAAGGAAAGAGAGGGGAGAGACAGAGACAGAAAGAGACAGAGAAGACAGAGACAGACAGAGAGAGACAGAGAGGACAGAGACAGACAGAAAGAGACAGAGAGAGAAGAGAGAGAGAGATGTAGAGAGAGATGGGGGACGGGAGAGAGAGACAGAGACAGACAGAGAGGGGAATTTATACAAAATTCTTTCATTTCGAGGATAATAGAATAAACAGTCTTTTGCCTATTTTTGACATGCAGTATCTCCCCGTGTTCATGTGGTTTTTTGAAAATTTTGTCATCCGTTTCTACAGGCGTACGATAATAACAATAATAATAATAATAATAATAATAATAATAATAACAATACATGGAACTTATATAGCGCTATATCTTGAAAAGACAAACCAAAGCGCATGCATTCAACCTAATCTTACACAGTCATGCAATCAATGATAAATGATAAATAGTTTAAACAAACATATTTACAAACATAGTGGGCTGTAGACAAAATCTATGAAATAAAAAGGCCAGCTCTTCACAGACAGAGAAAGAGAGAGAGAGGGGGGGGCAGAGACAGAGGCAGAGAGACAGACAGATAGAGAGACAGAGACACATAGAGAGAGACACAGAGAAAGACGAGGAAAAGAATTATGTATTTTATTTTACTTTATTCTTGTATATCGAGGGTAATGGAATAAACACTTATGTGCTTTTTTTTACATGCAACCCCCGTGCGTAAATTCTGTCATCTGTACCCACCGGCACACAATGGCCTACTCTTACGAAAAGCGGAACAGGATTTAACGTGTGCGCAAGATGTTCTGTGTGTGTTCGCACACGGGGCCTCGGTTTATAGTCTCATCCGAAGGACTTTTGGGGAGAGTGGAGTCTGCACTGATGTTAACTCCAGGGAAAAATATCCCCTTGAACGGGAATCGAACCGGGTCGTCAGATTGCGAGTGCAATGTTCTAACCAGTAGGCTATCCCGTCCCCCATGAATGAGGGAGATAGACCGATAGACAGAGATATAGAGACAAAGACACAAAAAGGTACACAGAGACAGAGAACACTCCGACTCGAACTGTTGAGAGAGAGAGAGACAGAGACAGAGACACACAGAGAGAGTGCGTGTGTGTATGTACTTGTGCGTGCGTGCGTGCGTGTGTGTGTATGACAGACAGACAGACAGACAGACAGAAAGAGGGATAGAAACGGACACAGACAGACAGAGACAGAGAGAGTTGGTATATCTGTGCATGTCAGGAGTATGATCTTTGCTAACGAAATAATGTTACCTGATCAGTTCTCTAGTGGAAGGGATTCTGCCTTCTGGCCATAGCGGGATTCTGTTGGGGAATGGGTGGCATCATTATTTTGTGTGTATATTTTGCATCATTACTGCAACAACTGCCATAATAACACAAAGAAGGACATGAACGTGGTATGGGGGGGGGGCAGGGAAAGGAGGAGAAGGAAGTGAAGAAGAAGAAGAAGAAGAAGAAAAAAAAGAAGAAGAAGAAGAAGAAGAAGAAGAAGAAGAAGAAGAAAAAAGAAAAGAAGAAGAAGAAGAAGAAGAAGGAGGAAAGGGGGAGGATAATGATGATGATGATGTGATGATGATGATTTAGATGATGATGAAGATGATGAGATGATGATGATGATGATGATGTTAAGGAGGAGAAGAATGTGGGGAGGAATTTGAAGAAGAGTTTGAAGAATTTTAGGAGGAAGAAGAAGAAAAAAAAGAAGAAGAAGAAGAAGAAAAGAAGAAAAGAAGAGAAAAGAAGAAGAAGAAGAAAAGAAGAAGGAAGAAGAAGAAGAAGAAGAAGCAGAAGCAGAAAAGAAAAAAAACCCAAAAACAACAACAACAACAAACCTAGCTCTAGCTGAGGAACCAAGAAAAACAAAAGGAGAAAAAAGCTCCTCTATAAATGTTTTAAAAGAAAATAATAAAGAAAAAGAATAGAAAATGAATAAATAAATGAAAAAATAAAACAAAACATAAAGACTTTTAATGGGACGAACAAAGACGCAAAGGCGGATTTCCGTAATCTTTTCCTTTTCTTTCTAGAAAATCTCTCTGTCCCTGTCCTCTCTGTCTCTCTCTCTCCTCCATCCATCCTCCTCTCTCCCCTCTTTTCTCTCTCTCTCTCTCTTCTTTCTTTTCTTTCTGTTTGTTTGTCTGACCTCCCCTTTCTCTATTTCTTTTCTTTCTACACAAATCCCTTTCTCTTTTCTTTTCTTTCAGTTTAGTCCAGCTCCCCTATCTCCTCCCTCCTCCTCCTTCTCTCTCTTCCCCTCTCTCTCCCCTCTCTCCTCTCCCTCATCCCCCCCCTCTCTCTCACCCCCCCCCTCTCTCTCCCCCTTTTCTACCCCTCCCCTCTCTCACTCTCCTTTCCCCCTCTCTTTTTCCTTCCCTCTCTCTCTCTCCCTCACCCCACCACTCCTTTTCTCTCTCTCTCCTTTTCCCTCTCTCTCCCTCTCTCCCTTCCCTTTTCCTCCTCTCTCTCTCCTCTCTCTCCCCCTCCTCCTCTCTCTCTCTCTCCTCTTCTCCCTACCCCCCTTTCTCTCTCCCTCCCATTCATTCATCTCCTCTCTCTATCTCTTCTCCCTTCCACCCTCTCCTCATATCTGTCCTGTGTATACAAATCTATAAATTCCCTTTGTTTATGCATGCTAACTTTTTACCTAATTCTTTAGACATTTCATTATTGTTTGTTTTTAAATTTCAAAGCTTTTGGTTGATTGATTTACCTTTTGGACTGAGGGCTGGATGGGAAAAAAAAAAAACCACCATTGTGCTTACTCTTTTCCCTCAATAAAAATGTTCATTCATTCAATCATTCATTCCGCCTTCTCTCGCTCCCCCCCTCCTTCTCCCTCCCTCACTCTCCCTCACCCCACCTCTCCCTCCTCTCTCTCTCTCTCTCTCTCTCTCTCTCTCTCTCTCTCCCCTCACTCTCTCTCTCTCTCTCTCTCTCTCCTCTCTCTCTTCTCTCCTCATCTCTCTCTCTCTCTCTCTCCTCTCTCTCTCTCTGTGTGGCAAATTGCCAATTTCTTCTACGCCAACCATGTAATATGGCCTAAGGCTGAGATACATTACATTTCTGAGTTCTGAGTTCTGAGTTCTCTCTCTCCTCACTCTCTCTCTCTCTCCCCTCACTCTCTTCACTTCTCCCTCTTTTCTCCCTCTCCCTTTCTCTCTTTCTCGCCGTTGAATTTTGACT
>CM054139.1:12317171-12322832 GCA_028751875.1 Rapana venosa | reverse complement strand
CATATACATATATATATATATATATATATATATATATATATATATATATATATATATATATATATATATATATAATTACAGTAAAGGTTTTACAGGTGAAGAATATATGACTTCAGCAACTGACACTATGAATTGCTGAGAGTCATATAAAACTTCTTGACTAGTGGCATATTTCTTATGAATATCTAAACCTCTCCTTTTATACATGTCGAGAAGAATTGGGCAATCAAACAACAAATGGTGGACTGAAAGTGGAATAGCACAACAACATGTTACATTTTTTGAATATTTAGTATTCCATGCATTTAATCTCAGTTTATGTATTAGAATTTCTAATTTCCGTGGGCAAGGAAACTGCTGATAATGTTTTTCTATAATCTTTGAATGTATGCATTTCTTTAACTTAGAATGAATTTCATAAGACGACAATGCAAGATTAGAATCAAACACTTCAGTACTGTATTCAGAGGCACCTTGTTTTGCCAAAGAATCAACCAGCTCATTCGAATAAATTCCACAATGAGAGGGGATCCAGCAAAAAGTTATGCTGATGCCTCTGCTTGCAATAGAAGGGGATATTTTCCCCTAGAGTTTAACATCAGTGCAGACTCCACTCTCCCCAAAAGTCCTTCGGATGAGACTATAAACCGAGGCCCCGTGTACGAACACACGCAGGACATCTTGCGCACACGTTAAATCCTGTTCCGATATTCGTAAGAGTAGGCCATAGTGTGCCGGTGGGAACAGATGACAAAAGTCTACAAAACCGCATACAGACGGGGACTTGATGTTAAAAAAAAAGCACATAAGTGCTTATTCTATTATCCTCGATATAAAAGAATAAAATAAAATAAAAGTAAATAAATAAAATAAAAAGAATACAATCATCAAATCAATGGCTCGACTCAGAGTAGAGAAGAATGACTACCACTACCTGGGAAGGAGAAGACCAAGTCATCATTCTAAGACTCTGCACTGGGCACACACAACAGGCTAAATCACCACATGTCCACAAAGCTGAAACTCATTCCTTCTCCCCTGTGGTAAAGAAAACCAGACTGGCGAGAACATCCTTCAAAATGCACACGCTATTCATCAGCGACCTGAGGAAGAAGATTGTGTGGGCTGACAGAGATAAATAACCCTGCAAACCAAGCTGTACGGCCCACGAGAGAAGCTGGAAAGGACATGCATGCCATTACTTTTCCCAAACACATCTGACGGCGTAAAACGTGAATGACAGAAGAAGAGAAGTGCTAATATAGGGGAACCAACCAAACTGGATCATCATCATCAATAAAATGGTGAAGCAGAAAATTCATGACACCAGAGTGAAAAGGGAAAAGGTAGAAGTGTTTCCATAACCTATGCGGTCATTGGCAAACAAGATGTCAGAGACCTCAGCCCTCTCTCTCCCTCGCTGCTTGTCCTTCCCTGACCCTAAAGAGGACAGGTGCTCATTTACAGTTGAGTGAACTAGGGGACTGTCCTGAAGCCAAGGCGCGCAAACGGTCACCCATTCATTTGGTGACCACGCTCAATGCTGCTTAACCTTAGCTGGGGGATAAATAAAAGTCTTTAAAAAAAAGAAGAGAAAAGGATTGACGTCACTTGCTTCCAGACAACACACACACACACACACACACACGCACGCACGCACGCACGCACGCACGCACGCACGCACGCACACACACACACACACACACACACACACCTCTCTCTCTCTCTCTCTCTCTCTCTCTCTCTCTCTCTCTCTCTCTCTTTCGGTTTTCATTATTTCCTTGTTGCAAAAAGTATATTGTTTAAATTGTGTTCATGCTGTGCTCCTTGCCAAAAAGACGGTATTGTTAATGGCAATAAATTACTTTAAGTGTTCAGTGTTCTCTCTCTCTGTCACACACACACTAAACAACAACACACGCAACACACACATTCTCTCTCTTTCTCTCTCTTTCCTAATACACACACACATACACGCGCGCGCTCGCACACACACACACACAAACACACGCACAGAGAGAGAGACACACACACACATACACACATACACACATACACACACACACACACACACACACACACACACACACACACACACACACACACACACACACACACTTACACTCAGGATGTACTTGGTCCTTCAAACCAGAGCTTCATTTCAACTTGCAAGACTTCAGAGACAAACTCAGACTCGTGTGTGTGTGTGTGTGTGTAGTCCTGTGCTTGCCTTGTTCGGTTCGTTCATGTAGATTCCAGAAAAGTGCAAGAAGTAAATGTGTAGGTTTAGTGTTGCGCGGGGAATACCCTAAGTGGTTAGAGCTTTGGACTTCAGATTTGACAGAACCTTGATAGTAAAAGTTCGAGTCTTTTGCTATAGATGTCAGTTGAAGAGATTTTCACCGGCGGAAATATTCATTTTTAAAGAAAAGTTTTCCCTCTTTTTTATTTTAATATAAGACTAAAAAGAAGGTAAGGGTGTTTCCATAACCTATGTGGTCATTGGGGAGCGAGACATCAGAGACCTCAGCTTTTTCAGGGGCCAGCATATTGAGGGCGGCGTCCATCTCCTCTCCCTCGCTGCTTTACCTTCCCTGACCCTAAAGAGGGCAGGTAGTACCCATTTACAGCTGGGTGAGTTGGGGCAACTGTACTGAAGCGAAGCCGCGCAATAATCACCTATTCACTTGGTAACCGTACTCAATGCTGCTTAACCTTTGCTTGCGGAAAGCTAGTGCTCAGACTACTGAGCTATTCTGTCCCCTAGTAACAAGGAAATGGTCAGCTATATATTGCGTATGTATGATACCTTGTACATACGTTAAGCACCCCCCCCCCCCCCCCCCCCCCCCCCCCCCGACCCGTCCATTTTTCGTTCCTCGGTTTTATATTAAAAATAAAATATTTCAAGGGAAAAACAACAAGAACGTCACTAAATCCCATGTCAGCATGTTTATGTCTGAGATCAGTTCATCGGACAAGACTATAAACTGAGGTCCCGTGTGTGAATGCACGCAGAGCATCTTGTGCACACGTTAACATCCCATTCTGCCTTTTGGAAAATTAGGCCATTTAGTGTTGATAGGAACAGACGGTACAATTTTTTAAAAATCACATGCGTACGTGTGTCGTGTTTAGACACCATCCCCAAAGTCGAAATTGTGGCTACTTTAATGGTGGGTTATAAAAACCAACCCAACCCAACAGGTCGCATGGGCAAACTCTCATCTTTGGTAAACCTGAAAATCTAGCCAAAAAACGAAATAAAAATATTACATGAATGGGTTGTCATCTTTCACCCTGGAGAAAGTTTTCATTTCTAAATCCCGTGGGGACGGGATAGTTCAAATTTCAAATTCAAATTCAAAAGCTTTATTATCTCAAAGACAGAGAAATTCCGGCGGGTTACTCGCCATACATAAAAAAAAACAATACACAGTGGTCAGAGCACTCGCCTCTCCCAAGCTGTGGTAAGCAGCATCGAGCGTGGTTACCAAAGTGAAAGGGTGACCGGTTGCGCGCCTTGGCTTCAGTACAGTCCCCCAGTTCACCCAGTTGTAAATGGGTACCTGCCTTCTTTAGGGTCAAGGAAGGTAAAGAAGCGAGGGTTAGGAGATGGGCGCCGCCCTCAATATGCTGGCCCATGGAGAAGCTGAGGTCTCTGACACCTCGCTCCCTAATGACTGCATAGGTTATGGGAACACTTTTTACCTTTTGCCTTTTTAATGATGCCATCACTCAAAATTTACAGCCAGTCCCACAGCTAACCAGCAACAAAACTGAAGTTGTCAGATTATGCACATCTTTCAGATCAAAAGAGATGGTCTATCTTTTGCCCTGAAGACATACAAATTGCCAAGAACAAAACATTTCTTCAAAGACAAAATCCTCAACAAATGCAAATGTTAGGAGACAATTTCAAAAGCGCTCAACATCCCAAAACCTCACAAAAATGAACAATTTTAAGAAAATATAAAACGACAACAAACACAATAATCTAAACAAAAACAACAACCACACAAGCTCTTTTTATCAAATTTTCTCTCAAACAGAATGTTGACAGAAATAACACAAAAATGAGAAGCTAGCCAATATGAGTTCTGTAGAAAAAGCCACAATCTAGAACACTTGTGCCATCACAATTCTTTTGACGCTGGAAACCAAATGTGACACTCCACCAAACAACGAGTCACAATGCACCGGAGGGTAATTTAAAAAAAAAACTTAACATATTATCAATTTGCAATTAAAAAACCAAGTTATTCAATAAAAAAATCAGATTGAAAATCAGACAATTGTATGAAAAAGTTATTACAAATTTAAATGCCAAGACTCCAAAAATAACCCCCCAAAATTGATAAATTGAAAAATTCTGCATCGTAATAGGTGGTCAGGATGACACATTGGGAATTTATAAACACGTATTTTTTAATGCAAAAGAAAGCAAAATTTCGCCTAAATACTTCAGTGCGAGGTAGAAGAAATCTCAAAATCGACAACCTGACCCTGAACCTGCCTTAAGTCACTCCTAGCAGAAAAGTGGGTCAGGAGCATCGCGACTCATTTCGTCGTGGAATGTCACTAATGTTCGGACATTGAGGCTTAGGGCTCTGGTTGTAAACATGGTTCACACTTCGCTTTGAAGACGTTGGACATGAGAGAGAGAGAGCGAGAGAGAGAGAGAGAGAGAGAGGAGAGAGAGAGAAGAGAGAGAGAGAGAGAGAGAGAGAGAGAATACATTGGACATTAGAGAGAGAGAGAGAATACATTGGACATTTGAGAGAGAGAGAGAATACATTGGACATTAGAGAGAGAGACAGAGAGAGAGAATACATTGGACATGAGAGAGAGAATACATTGGACATGAGAGAGAGAGAGACAGAGAGAGAGAAGAGAGAGAAAGAGAGAGAGAGAGAGAGAGAGAGAGAGAGAGAGAGAGAATACATTGGACATGAGAGAGAGAGAGCGAGAGAGAGCGAGAGAGAGAGAGAGAGAGAGAGAGAGAGAGAGAGAGAGAATACATTGGACAGTAGAGAGAGAGGAGAGAGAGAGAGAGAGAGAGAGAGAGAGAGAGAGAGAGAGAGAGAGAGCTCTGAACAATTTTAATATGTACATTGGCCTTAGGCCACAATAAAGGGAGTTGGAGGCGGGATGGGGGTAGTATGCAACATGTAATGAAATATGAAAAACAATAACCATGATTCTTTTGAAGAGACAGAGAGAGAGAGAGAGAGAGAGAGAGAGGGAGAGAGGGACAGAGAGAGAGAGACAGAGAGATAGGGAGAGAGACAGAGAGGAAGAGATTTATTTATTTATTTATTTATTTATTTATTTATTCATTTATTCTTTTATATCGAGGATAATGGAATAAGCACTCATGTGCTTTTTTTTACATCCAGTCCCCGTGTGTATGCGGTTTTTGTCAATTTTGTCATCTGTTTCCACCGGCACACAATGACCTACTCTTACGAAAAGCGGAACAGGATTTAACGTGTGCGGGAGATGTTCTGCATTCGTTCGCACACGGGGCCTCGGTTTATAGTCTCATCCGAAGGACTTTGACATTCAGTTCGATTTTTTGGTCAAACTGGGAAGAAAGGGCGAGGCTGGGAATCAAACCCACAACCTCACGGTTGACTTGTTGGCAGGCGAACGTCTTAA
>CM054139.1:12302171-12307171 GCA_028751875.1 Rapana venosa | reverse complement strand
AAGAGGCATGCAATTATCATTACTGAGGTTAGCCGCTTTGTAAATTAGTCTTAAGTTCCTTAAAACTAATAACGACTTGATTCTTCTCAAAACAAAACTAGTATTCGATTCTCATAATTTCCCCGTAGTGGATGCCGTGTGTCTGTCAGTATAAATAAATAGCATCCCTCATCTTCTGGAAATTGTGTGCTAGGATTTCCCTCTTTTCTATCCCTCTCTTTGTTTCTGCCTTGCTCCTTTTCTTCCTGTCACCTCCTTCTTGTCTATGTTCTGCCTGCTTGGTCCACTCTCCTGTCTTTTTTTCCCCCAAGAAAGACTTAAAAGATGACAATTCTCTCTTATGTCGAAGTCGGATGCGCTGGGCCTGACTTGTCAGGTGCTTAACGGCAGCGCAACGCATTTTTGCTTATATGACAGACAACAATAGTTGATGCCTGAGCGTTCGAGATAGAAGAGGATGAAGAAGAAGAAGAAGAACAACAACAACAACACCATTAACAATATTAAGAACATCTTCCTCTTCCTCCACCTCTTCTTCACCGTCGTCGTCGTCGTCGTCGTCATCATCATCATCATCATCATCATCATCATCATCATCGTCATCGTCATCATCATCATCATCATCCACCACCACCACTACCACCACATCACCAATACCACCATCACCACCATAATCACCACCACCACCACCACCACCACCACACCACCACACCACCACACCACCACCACCACCACCACCACTATCATCATCACCACCACCACCACCACCACGCCACCACCACCACACCACACCAACCACCACCACCACCACCACCACCACTCCGATCATCGTCCACCACCACCCACCACCACCACCACCACACACCACCACCATCATATCCATTATTACCACCAGAACACCCCATCACCAGGATCATCATCGTCGTCATCATCATTCATCATCATCATCATCATCATCATCATCATCATCATCATCATCATCATCATCATCATCATCAGAACTATCATCGACATCAACAACAACAAACAAACAAAAATCTCTTCTTTTGGGCCTTTTAAACGGGGAAATATTTTTTAAAAATAGGATTCTGTTTGAGACGCTCTCTTGTTGCCGTAGGTTCTTTTACGTGCGGGAAATGTTTATTTCACACGAGACCAGTCCTCAGTTCATCACTTTCTTCTGAAAGACTAGATTCCAAATCTCTATTCATAGTCTAGTAGGTGGACAAAAATGCCAGTTTCAGATATTTTCTTTTCTTTTTATTTTGTTTTCTTTTAAGAATAATAGAATAAGCGCTAATGTGAGCTTTTTCTTCACATCCAGCATTTTGTAGATTTTCTAATTCTCATACAAATTTTCTCATTCTCTCTCATTCTCATTCATTTTCTCATTCTCATACGTGGGTATCACCAGCACAAATGGCCTACTCTTCCCAAAAGGCGGAACAGGTTTTAACATATGCGCACATTTTCTTGCTTACGGCACCTCGGTTTATAGTCTCATCCAAAGGACTTTTAGGGGAGTGGAGTCTGCACTGATGTTAACTCCAGAGGGAAAAAAACCCCTCTCAGTGGTGGCTCGAACCCGGGCCTACAGATCCCCAGCGCAACGCGTAACACTCTAACCACCAGGCTATCCCGTCCCCCTCCCTCCTGCGATTTAAAAGTAATTAGACAGGATATAAGTGAAAAAATAAACGCAAACTAAAGTGGTACGCCACGTCACACGAACATCTGAACTGGCCAAGACTGTCCTACTACAGGGAACAGTACAAGGAGGGAGACGAAGAAAAGGCAGAGAAAAACGATGGGAGCAAGACAACATCAGAGAGTGGACTTGGCCTTGGGAGGAGCGATTTTGCTACGGGAAGCTAAGGACCATGCACGAGGAGTGGAGGAAGCTGGTTGTAAAATCTTCAGTGGTGCCCCAATAGTTTACAAGGCTATAGGGTAGGTGAAGGTGAAGAGAGGATATCGAACCCTCGACCTCCCGTTTTCAAGAAGGGTGCTTTACCATTACACCACAATGGTTGCGAAATGGGACAGATGCATTCAGGACATTCACCCCATCTTCCGCCCCCTCCCCCTTCTATCTCTCTCTCACACACACGCGCTAACACGCACAAGCACACACACACAACACACACACACACACACACACACACACACACACACACACACACACACACACACACACACACACACACACACACACACACACACACACACACACTTCCCCTCCATACCCCCCCTCTCCCTTTTGTGTGTGCTTATAACTGACATACAAGCAGTCATACATACGTTTAACCCATTCATACTAAGTCCCTCCACCCACCCATACCCCCACCCCTCCCCTTCTCCATCCAACCCCCTTTCCCTCCTCCCTCCCCTCCTCCCACCTCCGTCCCTTACTACTACCCTCCCTCCCCCACACCTCCCTCGCCACTTCCAGACAAGCTCGTCAAAACTCTGTGAAATACCGGACAGATTCTATCAGACTCCGCTGACACTCGATCCCTTTACTGTGGCGACAGGAGCCTGGCCCATCCTTCCTCCATCCCTACAGTCGCTTCCAGAACATTTCCTGACAAAACCCCCCAAAATCTATGGGTTCTTGGTTGATGAGAGTAAAGGTAAAGGTGTCCCATAACCTAGTTCGTCGTAGGGGAGTGAGGCATCAGAGACCTCAACTTCTCTAGGGAGCCAGCATATTGAGGGCTGTGGCGCCCATCTCTTCTCTCCTCGCTGCTTTACCTTCCCTGACCCTAAAGAGGGCAGGTACCTATTTACAGCTGGGTGAACTGGGTGAACTGTACTGAAGCCAAGGCGTGGAAACGGTCACCCATCCAAGTGGTAACCACGCTCGACGCTGCTTAACCTTAGGTGTGGGAAAGCGAGTGCTCTGACCACTGAGCTATCCCGTCCCTTGATGGGTGTAGTAAGTTAGTAAATCGTCGCGTCCTGGATTTGTGACTATTGTGGTTTGATGGTTTAAGGGTGTTGACTTGTTGAATGATAGAAGAGTTTTGGTTTGATCTTTGTATCTTTTTTGTTTTTTTAAGTTCATTCGTCGGTTTTGGGACGGGATAGCTCAGTGGTCAGAGCATTCGCTTCCCCCCAGCTAAAGTTAAGCAGCATTGAGCGTGGGTTACAACTTGGATGGATGGACCGTTTGCGCGCCTTGGCTTCAGTACAGTCCCCCCAGTTCACCCAGCACTCAATGGGTACCTGCTCTCTTTAGGGTCAGGGAAAGTAAAGCAGCGAGGGAGAGGAGATGGGCGCCACTGCCCTCAATATGCTGGCCCCCTTGAGAAGCTGAGGTACTGAAGTGGGAATCTATGCTTTCCTATTGCACAAACATGAATTGAGCTTGCATTTCTCTTTCGGTCTCTCTCTCTCTCTCTCTCTCTCTCTCTCTCTCTCTCTCTCTCTCTCTCTCTCTCTCTCTCTTTTGTTGGGTAGTCTTCTATCTTTTCCTTGGTGTTTCCCTTCTTCTGGACTTTGCTGCTGCTGGTGTTGTTGTTGTTGTTCTTGGTTCTTTTATGTTCCATCCTCATCTCTTTCCATTCGTCATTTCCCGTAAGCCTGTATGTAGATGCTGTGCCAGTCTTCATTCAGGGCCTCCCGTGCACGATCCTCCCCATCTCTGTCTGTCCTCCGGTATGTCGGTCTGGCATGGGCATCATCTGGCCTATTGCAGGCCTGATCCTGGTGCATTGGTCATGGAGGGTGGCTGGATCTGTGCTTGGCCGTTGCACAGCGGCTGAAGTTAATCGGTCAGTCAGTCAGCCACCCACCCAGTCAGTCAGCCACCCACCCAGTCAGACATCCACCCACCAAATCAATCAGTCAGACATCCACCCAGTCAGACATCCACCCAGTCAGACACCCACCCAGTCAGACATCCACCCACCAAATCAATCAGTCAGCCACCCACCCACCCAGTCAGTCAGCCACCCACCCAGTCAGTCAGCCACCCACCCAGTCAGTCAGCCACCCACCCAGTCAGTCAGCCACCCACCCAGCCAGCCACCCACCCAGTCAGTCAGCCACCCACCCAGTCAGTCAGCCATCCACCCGGTCAGTCTGCCACCCAGTCAGTCAGCAACCCACCCAGTCAGACAGCCAACAACCCACCCAGTCAGACAGCCACCCACCCAGTCAGTCAGCCACCCACCCAGTCATTCAGCCACCCACCCAGTCAGTCAGCCATCCACCCAGTCAGTCTGCCACCCAGGCAGTCAGCCACCCACCCAGTCAGACAGCCACCCACCCAGTCAGTCAGCCACCCACCCAGTCATTCAGCCACCCACCCAGTCAAACAACCATCCACCCAGTCAGACAGCCACCCAGTCAGTCAGTCAGCCAGCCACCTATCCAGTCAGTCAGTCAGCCACCCACCCTGTCAGCCACCCACCCACCCACCCAGTCAGTCAGCCACCCACCCTGTCAGCCACCCCCACCCACCCAGTCAGTCAGCCACCCACCCTGTCAGCCACCCACCCACCCACCCAGTCAGCTATCCACCCACCCACCCACCCAGTCAGTCAGCCACCCAGTCAGTCAGTCAGTCAGCCACCCACCCACCCAGTCAGCAACCCACCCAGTTACTATGAAAAGACATATATCCATGGTAAAAATATACACAAGATTCAACACCAACACGACTGACTTATTCACAAAAAAATGTTTTTGCCTTGTCTATCTATAACCACTCTTCCCAGCTCTCTTTTTTTTTTCTTCTGACACAAGTCAACAATATCACCACCTCAGCAATAATAATAATAATAATAATAATAATAATAATGATAATAATAATAATAATTATAATAATAATAATAATGTATGGAATTTATAGAGCGCTAATCTTGTAAAGCAAAAAATCAAAGCGCTCAGATGCCATTTTTTTGATGGAGGATAATGGAATAAGCACTCATGTGCTTGTTTTTTTTACATCCAGTCCCCGTGTGTATGCGGTTTTGTAAATGTTGTCATCTGTT
>CM054139.1:12292171-12297171 GCA_028751875.1 Rapana venosa | reverse complement strand
ATGTGTGTGTTGTGTGTTGGTAGTGTGTGTGTATGTAAATTTGTGTGTGTAAAGTGTGTGTGTAAGTGTGTGTATAAATGTGTGTGTGTGAGTGATGTGAGGTCAAATCAAATTTTTATTTCCACATGGTACATTTGTGTGTGTGTGTGTGTGTGTGTGTATGTGTGTGTGTAGTGTAAGTGTGTGTGCGTGTGTGTGTATGTATGTGTGTGTGTAAGTGTGTGTTTGTAAGTGTATGTGTGTGTGTGTAAGTGTGGTGTGTGTGTGTAAGTGTGTGTGTGTCTGTGTATGTGTGTGTGTAAGTGTGTGTTTGTGCGTGCGTGTGTATGTAAGTGTGTGTGTAAGTGTGTATGTGTGTGTGTGTGTGTGTGTGTGTGTGTGGGTGTGTGTGTTTAATCTTCCGTCTAGGTCCCAGATAGACCGGCCTACACACACAACGGAAAAGTAAGTCTGGAAAAGACAGGCGTTAAAGAAATGAAAATGACCACGTTCTTTGTCGTACAATAATGGACAAGGAAAAAAGTGCCAGAGTAGGAAGATTATAGACAGACAAAAGAAACAGACAGGCGGAGCGACAGACAGACAGACACACATACATACATAAGCACACACACACGCACACGTGCGCACACACACACACACACACACGCGCGCGCGCGCGCTCGCGCGTGCGCGCACACACACAGAGATGTTCTAATATTACTTAAAGTGAACAGACGTTAGACACAAGAACGAACAAAAGGGAACACATACACACACTGCAGCACACACACAACACTACAACACACACACACACACACACACACGCACACACACACCACACACACACACACACACACACACACACACACACACACACACACACACACACACACACACCACACACACACGCACCCTCCCCCACACACACGCACACACACACACACTGCAACACTCACGCACACTACAACCCCCCCCCCCCCCTCCAAACACACATAAACACACACACACACACATAAACACACACACACACACACACTGTAACACACACGCACCCCACAACCCCCCCCCCCTTCCCCCCCCCCGCAACACACAGAGAGTTACTTCCCTCTCTTTTTCTCGGAGTGGCTTCCCTTGCACGACTACCACCAAGAAAGTTTTTGCTCACCATTTGAAAAAAAACAAACCACACCCAACCCATCACGGAATTGTTATCAAAATATTGTTTACAATACCTTGGCACGGACTTCCTTCCTTACTGGAAACAAGTTTGAATATGCTGATGCAGGTGATGTCTATCTTTTTTCCCCTTTTTTAATCTTTTTATATTTTAGATGTACGTGCATCTTTCGCAAACTCCTTGGAATCTCATACAGAGATCACATCACCAGTAAGGAAGTGAAAATCAGAATCAAAAACGCTATCTGACCATATGAAGAGCTCCTGACTTCAGTGAAAAAACCCGCAAACTAAAGTGGTACGGGAACATCACACAAACATCTGAACTGGCCAAGACTGTCCTACTACAGGGAACAGTACAAGGAGGGAGACGAAGAAGAGGCAGACAGAGAAAACGATAGGAAGACAACATCAGAGAGTGGACTAGCCTTGAGTGGAACGATTTGCTACAGAAAGCAGAGGACCACAGGGAGTGGAGGAAGCTGGTTGCAAAATCTTCAGTGGTGCCCCCTCGGTCTACAGGACTGCGGGATAGGCGAAGGTGAAGGAAGGTACCTATCTTCAGTTAGAGTAGAAGAGAGGGAAATTCTGCTAATGCTACACCTATGAACACCAACACCAACACAACACAGTATTATGTTCAAAATGAGACGGCGATGTTTCGTACAAAAATGTCCTGCACAAATTCTAGGGGACAGAAGAAGAGCCGAGACACACAAGGCAACGGCACAAACAGGCAAGTCCTCCTTTCCTCTCCCTCTGTCTTCTTTTATTCCTACCTCTCCAAGTCTCCAAGTTTTATTAAACTGACAAACAAGAAGGAGGGTGGCAGGACAGTTAAGACAATTGTTCGCCTGCCAACAAGTAAACCGTAAGGTTCTGGGTTCGATTCCCAGCCCCGCTCTTTCTTTCCACTTTGACGGAGAAAAAAAAATCGAACTGAATGTCAGTCTTTCAGGTGAGACTATAAACCGAGGCGCCGTGTGCAAATGCTCGCAGAACATCTTGTGTACACGTTAAAAACCCGTTCCGCCTTTGGGAAGAATAGGTCATTGTGTGCCAGTAGGAACAGATAACAGAAACAAAATCCAGGATGCACACAGGTGTGATGTTTAGGCATCATACCCGAAATCGGAATGTGGCTACCTAATTGTTGATTGGGGGAGGGGGGGGGGGGGGGGAAGGAAGGGGGGGGGGGGCGGTCATATACGCAAAAAATCTCACCAATGAAGAAAACTCAGAGCTCTGTATGTGTGGGTGTGTGTGTAAGTGTTGTGGGTGTGTGGGTTGTGTGGAGGGTGTGGGTGTGTGGGTGTGGATGTGTGTGTATTGTGTGTGTGGATGTGTGTGTGTTCTTCTTTAATTTAACGTTCTTTTCACATTACGTGATATTAGATGTGTGTGTGTGTGTGTGTGTGGTGTGTGTTGTGTTGAGTGTGTGTTGTGGTTTTGTATTGTGTTGTGGGTGTGGGTGTGTGTGGGTGTGTGTTGTGGTAGGTGTGTGTGTGTGGAGGGGTGTTGGGTGTTGTTGTGTGTGTGTGTGGGGGGGTGGTTTGTTGGGGTGGTTGTGTGTGGTGTGTGTGTGTGTGTTTGGGTGGGGGTGGATGTGTGTGTGTGTGTGTGGGGGGGGTATGTGTGTTTTTGTTGAGTTGTGTGTGTGTTTGGGTGTGTGTTGTGTTGAGTGTGGGTGTGTGTTGTGTTGGGGGTGATTGGGTTGTGTGGTGTATGTGTGTGTGTGTGTTGTGTTTATGGTGTGTGTGCGAGAGGAAGAGAAAGAGAGAGAGATCAAATAAAATATTTTTCGACGATAAGTAATAAGCACTCAGTGATTTATTTAACAACCAGTTCCTGCCCTTGCGAGAGAGAGAAAAGAGAGAGAGAGGGGAGAGAGAGAGAGAGAGAGAGAGAGAGAGAGGAGAGAGAGAGAGAGGAGAAAGGGGAAGAGAGAGAGAGAGAGAGAAGAGAGAGAAAGAGAGAGAGAGAGAGAGAAGAGAGAGAGAGGAGAGAAAAGAGAGAAGAGAGAGAGAGAGAGAAGAGAGAGAGAGAGAGAGAGAGAGAGACACATCCTGGTCTGGACCTTGAATAGAAGGCATCAAGACACTGACCGTTTTCAGCTGTGGGAACTAGGGGACGTACTGAAGCCAAAGCTCGCAAACGGTCACCCATCCCAACTGGTAACCACGCTCAATCTGCTTTAAACTTGGTTTGGGGAGGCGGTGCCTACGGGTTGGGTATTACTGTTGCGTTATGGGATAACCCAAAGTGCTTTCACACACACACACTTTCACTATCTCTCTTGTTACAACACATACTCACACACATTCTCTCTCTCTCTCAGTCTCTGTCTGTCTCTTCGTGTCTGTCTGCGTCTCCCCACTCTGTCTCTGTGTCGTCTCCTGCTGCTCCCACCTCGTCCTCTGTCTGTCCCCCACCTCTGTCTCTGTGGCTGTTGTCGTCTGTCTCCCCCCCTTTTCTCTTTTTCTGTCTGTCTCCCCACCCTTTTCCTTTCCCCCCCTTCCCCTTGCGCTACCCGCTTTTTTTCCCCCCCCCACCCTTCTGTCTCTCCCACCTGCTCTCTCCTGTCTGTTTCTGCTCCCCACCTCTCTCTGTCCTGCCCCCACCTCTGTCCCTGTCTGTCTCTCCCACCTCTGTCTGTCTGTCTCCTCCACCTTGTCTGTTGTCTGATGTCATCCCACCCTCTGTTTCCGACTGTCCTTCCCCACCTCTACTCTGTCTGTCCACCCCACCCTCTCTGTCTGATATATGTCTCCCCCACTTTTATCTGTCTGTCTCCCCCACTCTGTTCTGTCTGTTGTCTGTCTCCCACCTCTCTCTTCTCTCCCACCTCTCTGTCTGTCTGTCTGTCTCCCCACTCTCTGTCTCTCTCTGCTGTCTGTCTGTCTCCCCACCTCTCTCTGTCCTGTCTGTCCTCCCCACCTCTGCTCTTCTGTCTGTCTGTCTCCCCACCTCTCTGTCTCCTGTCTGTCTGTCTCCCCACCTCTCTCTGTCTCTGTCTGTCTGTCTCCCCACCTCTCTCTGTCTGTCTGTCTCCCCAACTCCCTCTCTCTCTCTGTCTGTCTGTCTCCCCACCTCCTTCTCTGTCTCTCTGTCTGTCTCTCCCACCTCTCTCTTCTCGTCTGTCTCCCATCCTCTTCTCATTGTCTGTCTCGTCTCCCCACCTCTCTCTGTCTCTGTCTGTCTGTCTCCCCACCTCTCTCTGTCTCTGTCTGTCTGTCTCCCCACCTCTCTCTGTCTGTCTGTCTCCCCAACTCTCCCTCTCTCTCTTTGTCTGTCTGTCTCCCCACCTCTCTCTGTCGCTCCTCTCTTCTGTCTGTCTGTCCCCACCTCTCAGTCTCTCTCTCCTGTCTGTCTGTCTCCCCACCTCTCTCTGTCTCTGTCTGTCTGTCTCCCCACCTCTCTCTGTCCTCATCTGTCTGTCTGTCTCCCCACCTCTCTATGTCTCTCTCTGTCTGTCTCCCACCTCTCTCTGTCTCTCTCTCTCTGTCTGTTCTCCCCACCTCTCTCTTGTCCTCTCTGTCTATCTGTCTCCCCACCTCTCCTCTGTCTCATCTCTGTCTGTCTCTCTCTGTCCGTCCCCCATCTCTGTCTCTCTCTCTCTGTCTGTCTCCCCACCTCTCATGTCTCTCTCTTCTGTCTCCCCACCTCTCTCTGTCTCTCTCTGTCTATCTGTCTCCCCACCTCTCCTCTGTCTCCTCGTCTCTCTGTCGTCTCTCCCACTCTCTCTGTCTTCTCTCTGTCTGTCTGCTCCCACCTCTCTGTCTCTCTCCTGTCGTCGTCTCCCAACCTCTCTGTCTCTCCTCTGTCTGTCTGTCTCCCCACCT
>CM054139.1:12274671-12279671 GCA_028751875.1 Rapana venosa | reverse complement strand
AACGCTCAGACAACAACCACTATTGTCAGTTATATGAGCAAACACGTGATGCGCTGCTGTCAAGCGCCTGACAAGTCAGGCCCAGCGCATCCGACTTCGGCTTAGGAGATACTTGTTTTCTTTGAAGTCTGTCTACAAAAAAGGCAGGAGAATGGACCAAGAAGGCAGAAAATAGACGAGAAGGTGGTCGACAGGAAAAAAAAGAACAAGGCAGAAACAGAAGAGAAGGATAGAAAAGAGGGAATTTCTACTTCAGAAGAACATGCAGGTGGGGATTTATTTATTTTATTTATTTTATTTTATACCACTTTGAGTCACGAGATTCCTCTACGTGAAATTTGGGCTGCTCTCCCCGGGGAGAGCGCGTCGCCACAAGAGCAGCGCCACCTGTTGTTTGGACTGACGAGTTACTGACATTTCCTAGAGGAATTGGCTTGTTCATAAGATTTTGAGCTTTTATATTCGCGAGCAGTCTGTTTCCTTTACAAACAAAATCAGACAGACAGAATAAAACGAAGCAAATCAAATGAAACGGACACAGAACCCCCTCCCCCCCCCCCCCCCCTAAAAAACCAGCATAAAAAATGCAGAAAGAAAACATATATTTGGAAAGAACAGGAACACAAACTACCCCCCCCCCCCCCCCCCCCCCAAAAAACCCCCAAACCAAAACCGAAAGCAACAACAAAAACGCCACCTCCCCCCAAAAAAAACCCAACCAACCTAACAAATGTTAAAAAAAAAAGGACAAATATGAAGATAATTATTTTTCTTCTCTTCATATTTGTCCATTTTTTCTTTATTTGTTAACAAAACACACACAAACTCACGGACAAAAATTAAAAAAAAAGAGTAAAAAATAAATAAAACGAAAGTAAATAAAATAAAATATAAAAAATTATGCAAAATCAGGAGTGGCAACTAATAGTGCGTGAAGAAAGAAAAGATAAGAAAGAAAAACCAACCAACAAATAAACAGAAAAGAAAAGAAACAAAAAAAGGAAATGAAGGAAAGAAGAAAAAAGATCCAGAAAGAACAAAACAGAAAAAAGAAAGAAATGGAAGAAACAAAATCGACAAAATCAAACAGAAGGGTTTTTTGTTTTTTCTTAATCAACAGAAATAAAAATGGCCACACACAAAAATGATTAGGAGGGGGAAGGGATGGGGAGAAGGCTTGAAAGGCAGGCAGACAAACAAGCAGACACGTAAGAAAGCATGCAGACAGACAGACATACAGACAGACATAAAATGAAAACAAGCAGGCAGGCAGACAGGCAGGCAGGCTGGCAAACAGACTCACAATTTAAGCAGGCATGCAGGCAGGCAGGCAGGTAGATAGATAGACAGACAGACAGACAGACAGACAGACAGACAGATAACAAAGCAGGTAGGATAACAGACAGACAAATACCTGATATATGCAGGCAGGCAGGCAGACAGACACATAGGCTGGAAGGCAGATAGAGAGACAGGCATACAGACAGGCAGGCAGACAATCACATATGCAGGGAGACTCACAGGCAAGCAGGCAGGCAGGCAGACAGACACATAGGCAGACAGACAGACAGACACATAGGCAGACAGACAGACAGACGCACAGACATGCAGGCAGACAGACAAATAGGCAGACAGACACACAGGCAGGCAGACAGACACATAGACAGGCAGACAGACACACAGGCAGACAGACAGACAGACACATAGGCAGACAGATAGACACATAGGCAGACAGATAGACAGACACATAGGCAGACAGATAGACAGACACATAGGCAGACAGATAGACAGACACATAGGCAGACAGATAGACAGACACATAGGCAGACAGACAGACACATAGGCAGACAGATAGAAAGACACATAGGCAGACAGATAGACACATAGTCAGGCAAACAGATAGACACATTGGCAGACAGATAGACAGACACACAGGCAGGCAGACAGACACACAGGCAGGCAGTCACATACGCAGGCAGACAGACAGACACAGAGGCATACAGGCAGACAGACAAACACACAGGCAGACAGGCAGTCAGACAAACACATAGGCAGGTAGACAAGTCAGACATGCAGACAGACATATAGGAAGGCAGACAGACAGGCAGGCAGACAGACAGAGAGAGGGACATAGTCAGATACTTCGGCGGGCGCACAGGCAGACACGTAGGCGTGTACATGTGCTATTTTTCTCTGGGCTGGTAAACAATTCAGTATTTTGTTTTTTGATTTGGTAGGCTCTTGTGTTAGAGAGATGATGGTTGTGGTGATATCGTAATAACGTATGCTACTTTTAGCCACAGCATATTTCTGTCTGTGGGTGTACATCCCCCCTCCCCCCCCCCCCCCCATCACCCCCTCACCCCTTCCCACCCAACAGAATTTTTTTTGCAAAGGACAACTTTCCCATTGCCGTGGATTCTTTAACGAGCACTGAAGTTATGTCATGTCAGACTCGGTACCATGGTTTTTATATTGTTTCATTCTCAAGACCATGGCTTATGCTCTAATGGATGGGAGGGGTGGGGGGGGGGGGGGGTAAAATGTTCAGGGTCTGTTGGGATTCGAATCCACAACCTCTCGTTTCTAGATGTATGTATGTTTGACATCTAGACCACCGACCAACGCTGAGTGAGTGATGGAGAGATTTTGTGGGAAAAGAAAGAGAAGGATTGGGGGGAGGGGGTGGGGGTGGGAAGAAGTTAGAGAAGAAGGAAGAAGGGGGGGGGGAGGAGGGGGGGGGCAGGGGGTTTATTATTTTTAAAAATTATTTTTTATTTATCGAGGATAATGGAATAAGTACTCATGTGCTTTTTTTTCATCCAGTCCCCGTTTGTATGCGGTTTTGTAAATTTTGTCATCTGTTCCCACCGGCACACAATGGCCTACTCTTTCGAAAAGCGGAACAGGATTTAACGTGTGCGCGAGATGGAGAGAGAGAGAGAGAGGAGAGAGAGAGAGAGAGAGATAGAGATAGATAGATAGAGAGAGAGAGAGAGAGAGAGAGAGAAGAGAGAGAGAGAGGAGAGATGAGAGAGAGAGAGAGGGGAGAGAGAGATGAGAGAGAGAGAGAGAGAAGGAAAAGGTTTAGGGGGAGGGAGGGAGGTCTCGGTGGGAAAAACAATTCATTCTATTTTTTAAACTTTTATTTTGTCTTGTTTAATTCTATTTCAGTTTAGATTTTTTTTACACCAAAAAATCCCTTTGTTTTACATTGGCTTTATTTGTCTTTCAACATTTTTTTTCTTTCTCCTTTTTACCTCAAAAAATGTTTCGTTTTAGTCATTTGTTCTATTTTGTTTTGTTGCAGCTCGTTTCGGTTCCATTTTATTTCCTGTTGTTGTTTTATTTATCTCTTCGTTTCACTTTCTTTTATCTTAATTTGATTTATTGTTTTGTTGTTGTTGTTGGTTTTTTTAAATTGATTTTTTACTTTTGTCTGGGGGTGGAAATTGAGGAGAGAGCGGTTAGAAAAACAGCATTTAAAAAAAAATTACACATACACGCTTGCGCTCGCGCCCACGCGCGCGCGCGCACGCACGCACGCACGCTCACACAACACACACATACACATACACTGTCTCTGTCTCTTTCCTCTCGCCTCTCTCCCCTTATCTCCTCTGTCTGTTTCTCTTCCTTCTACTCCCTCTCTCCCTCCTTCCCTCCCGCCTCTGTCTGTCTGTCTGTCTGTCTGTCTGTCTCTCGCACTGGGGGACAGGATAGCTTGGTGGTTAGAGTGATGTATTCGTGATCTGCTGACCCGGGTTCGATTCTCGTTCAAGAGGAATTTTCCTCTGGAGTTAACATCAGTGCAGACTCCACTCTCCCCAAAAGTCCTTCGGATGAGACTATAATCCGAGGTCCCGTGTGCGAACGCACGCAGAACATCTTGCGCACAACGTTAAAACCTGTCCCGCTTTTCGGAAGAGTAGGCCATTGTGTGCCGGTGGGAACAGATAACAAAATTTGCAAAACTGCATTCACACGGGGACTGGATGTTAAAAAGGCACATGGGCGCTTATTCTATTATCCTCGATATAAAAGAATGGAATAAAAAATAAACACACACACTTTCTCTCTCTCTCTCTCTCTCTCTCTCTCTCTCTCTCTCTCTCTCTCTCTCTCCTGCTCTCTGTCTGTCTGTCCATCTCTCTCATCTCTCTCTCTCTCTCTCTCTCTCTCTCTCTCTCTTCTCTCTCTCTCTCTCTCTCTCTCTCTCTGTCTGTCTGTCTGTCTGTCTGTCGGTCTGTCTGTCTCTCTCTCTCTCTCTCTCTCTCTCTCTCTCTCTCTCTCTCTCTCTCTCTCTCTCTCTCTCTCTCTCTCTCTCTCTCTCCCTTTCTCTCCCTCTCTCTCCTTCCTCCCTTCCCCCTCTATGTCACTCTCTCTCTCCTTCCCCTCTCCCTTTCTCACCTCTCTCTCCCTCCTCTCTCTCTTTCTACCTCCCTCTCTCCCTCTCCCCCTCTCCATCTCCATCTCTTTCTCTTCTCCCCCTCTCATCTATCTCCCCTCTATGAGATGAGACTATAAACCGAGGCCCTGTGTGCAAACGCACGCAGAGCATCTTGCGCACACGTTAAAACCCATTCCGCTTTTCGGAAGAGTAGGCCATTGTGTGCCGGTGGGAACGGATGACAAAATTGACAAAACTGCATACACACGGGGACTGGATAAAAAAAGCACATGAGTGCTTCTTCCATTATCCTCGAAATAAAATAATAATAATAATAATAATAATAATAATAATAATGATAACTCTCGGTCTATCTTTCTTTCTCCCCCATCCGTCCCGTCTCTCTGCATCTGTCTTTTTGTCTTTGTATCTGTCTGTCTGTCTGTCTTCCCCTCTCTCTCTCTCTCTCTCTCTCTCTCTCTCTCTCTCTCTCTCTCACACACACACACACACACACACACACACACACACACACACACACACACACACACACACACACACACACACACACACGCCACACACACACACACTCCTGCTCTCTCTCTCTCTC
>CM054139.1:12257171-12259671 GCA_028751875.1 Rapana venosa | reverse complement strand
GACTATAAACCGAGGTCCCGTGTGTAAAACGCACGCAGAACAACTTGCGCACACGTTGAAACCAGTTCCTCTTTTGGGAAGAGTAGGCTATTGTGTGCCGGTGGGAACGGAAGACAAAATTTACAAAACCGCACACACACACACACGGGGACTGAATGTAAAAAAAGCGCACGAATACTTATTACATTATTCTCGAAATAATAATAATAATAATAATAAATGGAATTTATATAGCGCTATATCTTGCACAGACAGATCAAAGCACTTGCACTCAACTCATTCTTACACTGTCATACAACCAGGAACAATTAATAGTTCCATCAAGTCCAAATGTGCACGCACGTACGCACGCACGCACGCACACACACACACACACATACACACACACAGGTCACACACCCTGGCAGGGCAATAGAATCTTGGCTGTTGAAGGCAGGGAAAAACTATGATATGAAGCAGGAGAGGAAAATCTTAGGTTTGAACTAAATGTGTCTTGAGACTGGATTTAAAAGTGTCATAAGACAGCTTTTGGCGGAGAGAGAGGGAGGTCATTCCAGATCGATGGACCAGAAATAGAGAAAGAGCGACGGCCGAATGGAAGAAAAAATCTCTCTCTCTATCTCTCCTTCCCCCCCCCCTCCCCCTCAGGCATTAATTCTGATGTTGATGAATACTGCAACACTTACAAAATGGTTGATTGTGATCCACGCAAATTGCACTTGTTTCAGCATAGATATTAAAGACACGGCTGATGCCGTCTATTTGGTTTTTTTTGTGGTTTTTTTTCGTTCCTCGGCTAGAGCTCCGAGGTTCACCAATGGTGAGATTTTTCGTATGCAACCGTTTTTGCATACCATGAAGGTATCTTTTATTTATTTTATTTTATTCTTTTATATCGAGGATAATGGAATAAGCACTTATGTGCTTTTTTTACATCCAGTCCCCGTATGTATGCTGTTTTATCAATTCTGTCATCTCTTCCCACCGGCACACAATGGCGGCCTACTCTTACAAAAAGCGGAACAGGATTTAACGTGTGCGCAAGATATTCTGCGTGCGTTCGCACACGGTTTATAGTCTCATCCGAAGGACTTTTCGGGAGAGTGGAGTCTGCACTGATGTGAACTCCAGGGGGAAATATCCCCCTTGAACGGGAATCGAATCCGGGTCGTCAGATTGTGAGCGCAATGTTCTAACCACTAGGCTATCCCGTCCCCAGGATACAGCCATATAGCAGCATCACAGTCTGACTTTGAGGATGTATGCTGGGTATGTTGGTGTGTCCGTAACCCACCGAACACTGACATGAAGTACAGCATCTTTAACGTGCATATTTGATCTTTACATGTGTATACACAGGATGAAAAAAAAAGCACACGAGTGCTTATTCCATTATCTTCGAAATAAAATAAATAAATATACACGAAGGCACTGGCAGGTCTGCACTTGAAGTTGACCAGGGAGATCGTAAAAGAGCCACGCCACGTATTTTTGTTGTATAATTTTTATATTTGCAAGTTTATGCATTTTCCCTATCAGAATGACTTTTTTTTCTACCGAAATTTTAACAAGAACAACTCTCTTTTTGCCGTGGACTCTTTTATGTGCGCTAAAATTAACACACACACACTCACACACACACATACACACACATGGGTGCTTATTCCATTATCCTCGATATAAAAGAATAAATAATATTAAAGAATAAATAATATAAATAAAATTTCACCAGAACTTAAATCATAGTTAACTTCTATCATGCTCAAAGTTACTTTGAATCGACTCAAGAAGGAGGCAGAAGAACACCTTGCAGAGGAACAAGCAGGGTTCAGGGCAGGCAGGAGCACAATCAAACAGATTTTTAACTGCCACATCCTGATGGGAAAACATCTTCAACATCAGAGAGACCTGTTCCACAACTTCATCGACTTCAAGAAGGCTTTCGACAGAGTATGGCACGAAGGCCTGTGGCAGGTCCTCAGAATGTTTGGCATTGAAGAAGGACTAGTGCAAACCATTCAAGCACTATACAACACCGCAAGCAGTGCAGTCCTTCTGAACAATCAGGTCGGAGACTACTTCAAAACCACAGTTGGGGTCCGACAAGGATGCCTGTTATCTCCAGTCCTGTTTAATCTGTTCTTGGAAAACATTATGAGAGAGACCCTCCATGACTTCCACTCTACCATCTCCATTGGCGGCAGACCCCTCAGCAACTTGCAAGATTTTACGACCAGACTTGAGAACAGAGCTGGAGCATATGGGATGGAGGTGAGCTCGGAGAAAAATAAAGTACTTGTGAACAGCACGAGCAACGCCACTGCTAAAATTTACATGAACGGCCAGCAACTGGAGGAGGTAGACACTTTTAAATACCTTGGCGCTACACTCACAAAGGACGGGCGATCGACGACAGAAATCAAAGTCAGACTAGCCATGGCAACATCTTCCATAAAAAAACTCACCACCATATAGAAAAGTAAAGAGATCAGTTTCCCAA
>CM054139.1:12244671-12247171 GCA_028751875.1 Rapana venosa | reverse complement strand
AAGTGCGTGTGTGGGTGGGTGGTATTGTGAGTGTGTGGTGTGTGTTCGTTTTAATTTACTAATCTCTCACTACATGTGAATTAGACACAGAAATTGGACCCAGTAGGTGAAGGGTGGGTGTGGTATTGGAGTTTGGGTAGGGGTAGTATTACTAAATTTATCAATAATCAAATTATTAAGATCTAAATGATGTAAATCAAAGTAACCTAAGTACAGACAGTCGTGTATGTGTGTTTGTGTGCATGCAGTATGATGTAGTATGTATAGGTTTTGTCATTTTATTTTTCATGTTGTTATTATTCTTTTTACAAAGGATAATGGATTTAAGCACTTAGCTGCTTTTTTACATCGCAGTCCCCGTGTGTATGCGGTTTTGTTCAATTCGGGTCATCTGTTCACTGGACATATGGCCTTACTCTTACAAAGGGAACATGTGATTTTACATTGTGCGAAGATGTTCTGCTGCGTTCGCTGATACGGGGTTGTCGTTTATAGTTCCTCGAAGGACTAAGGACAGCTGTCATCGTTGTGTGTGATGTGTGTGTGTGTGTGTGTGTGTGTTGTTTGTGTCTGTGTGAAATCGTTTGTTGTAATTGTTTGTGTGACAGATTTGATGATTCCCCCACGAATCAAAGGCATCATATAGGGAACCGCATTCCATCCTCTGGGATGACAATACCTGTGTGCATGCGTTTTGTAAACAAATTTGTCATCTGTTCCTATTCACACAAAATCGTCTTCTCTTTCCAAAGATGGAATGAGTGTTTAACGTGTGCGCAAGATGTTCTGCATGCATTCACACAATCATAAGGCCATAGTTTATAGTCTCATCTGACGGTCTTTGACATTCTGTTTGATTTTTTGGTGTCAAACTGGGGAGAAAGGGTAAGAATGGGAATCGAACCCAGAACCTCACGGTTTTCTTATCAGGCAGGTGGATGTCTTTCTTAGCTATCCTTCAAGCTTTATTTTTTCAGAAAATTTGAGAAAACTGACCCCTGAAACATCAGAAAGTATTCTAGCAAAAACTGAACGTCTTGACCCATTTCACACATCTTTTCCCTTCAACAATATATGCCAATGTTTCATTCCTCTCTGTCTCTGTCTGTCTGTCTCTCTGTCTCTGTCTCTGTCTCTGTCTGTCTCTCTCTGTCTGTCTCTCTCTCTCTCTTTCTCTCTCTCTCTCTCTCTCTCTTCTCTCTCTCTCTCTCTCTCTCTCTCTCTCTCTCCTCTCTCTCTCTCTCTCCTCTCTCTTTCCTAGGGGGGACGGGATAGCCTGCTGGTCAGAGTGATGTATTCATGATCTGCTGACCAGGGTTCGATTCTCGTTCAAGAGGATTTTTCCTCTGGAGGTAACATCAGTGCCGACGCCACTCTCCCCAAAAGTCTTTCGGATGAAACTATAAACCGAGGTCCCGTGTGCGAACGCATGCAGAACATCTTGCGCACATGTTAAAACACGTTCCGCTTTTCGGAAAAGTAGGCCATTGTGTGGGAACGGATGACAAAACTTACAAAACTGCATACACACGGGGATTGGATGAAAAAAGCACATGAGTGCTTATTCCATTATACTCGAAATAAAAGAATACAATACAAATAAAAAATAAAATAAAACATTACCTGCTCATTCATCCTCCCATCTCTTTCTTTGTGTTCTCAGCAGAGTGATCATCTTAAGATGTCTTTTTGCCCTGCTGGGAGAGCCAATCATTATTTCGTGGAAGTACTGGAGGGGACGGGATAGCTCAGTGGTCGGAGCACTCGCTTTCCCCCAGCCAAGTTAAGCAGCGTCGAGCGTGGTTACCACTTGGATGGGTGACCGTTTGCGCGCCTTGGCTTTAGTACAGTTCCCCCAGTTCACCCAGCTGTAAATGGGTACCTGCCCTCTTTAGGGTCAGGGAAGGTAAAGCAGCGAGGGAGAGGAG
This sequence comes from Rapana venosa, assembly GCA_028751875.1. Taxonomy (NCBI): domain Eukaryota; kingdom Metazoa; phylum Mollusca; class Gastropoda; order Neogastropoda; family Muricidae; genus Rapana; species Rapana venosa. The sequence goes on along the minus strand of CM054139.1, from coordinate 12,245,243 downwards.
ATGGGCGCCGCCCTCAATATGCTGGCCCTAGAGAAGTGAGGTCTCTGACGCCTCGCTCCCCTACGACCTTATAGGTTATGGGACTCCTTTACCTTTACCTCCTACTGGAGTGTTAGATGTTTGTCAGAAGGAAAGGAAAATAATATCAAAGGAGCTCGAGGTGTTTGTTTCTTTTTTAATGTGCTGGACTGTTTGTTTTTCCCGCCTGAAAAAGAATCATGATGTTTGGCACTGATGAATCTATGCACTCATTTAAAGGCAAAAAAAAACAACTCAGAGAGAGAGAGAGAGAGAGAGAGAGAGAGAGAGAGAGAGAGAGAGAGAGAGATGGACACAGAAAGACAAACAGCAGTCAACGGAGACATGACAGTGCTGGAGGTCTCTCAGAAACGTCATAGAAGCAGCCTAAATTTCTGTCAACATTAGCAATAGCACGTGCAACTTGAATGACGCTTACTTTTTTTTTTTTAAAACCCTTCAAAATGGAAAGAAATTGCACACACAAAACTGCAAAAAGCGTTTTAAGCAATGAATGAACGTCTTGACCCATTTCACACATATTTTCTCATTAT
>CM054139.1:12237171-12239671 GCA_028751875.1 Rapana venosa | reverse complement strand
GAAAAGTAGCAGCAGACAGAAGATTGATGGATGGATGGATGGATAGATAGACAGAAAGAGAGATAGATATATTGAATGATTGATAGATAGATAGATAAATAGATAGGTAGATTTGATAGGTAGATAGGTAGATAGGTAGATAGAAAAGATAGAAAAGATAGACAGATAAAGGGAAAAACAGACAGATAGATAGATAGCAAGACAGAGAGACAGAAGGACAGACAGACAGACAGGTAGGCTCACTCACTCAATAGACAGACATCGACATGAACAGACAGGGATGTGAGAAGAGAAACCGAGAGAGAAAGAAAAATGAGAAGCAGACCACAAATCCGCTTATGCTGTGGTTGATATGAAATTAATTGGAATTTATGACACACAATCTCTACTGCCGGTTGCTGCTTAACGACATTTTTGTTTCTCCAAGGGAGATAAATCAGTCGTGATTGTGCCCCGAAGCCAGAGACTGTCTGCCAGTCTGGTCTTTAATCCTCCATCGTTTTATCTGATCCAGAGAGTTGAGGTTGTTGTTTTTTTCGTCCTTTATTTTTGTTCCAGCTTTTATGGTGTCATCAATTCAGTACAGATGAAGACAACCGCTAGTTTTCTTTATGTGAGAGTTCTCTCTACTTTCTGTGTGGTTCTTAATGAGTTATGGTACCTGAAAATGACAGTGGGTTATCGTACTTTACATTTCGACTGTCATTTCATTTTATTCTAAGATATAACTGGAGACCGATGATGTCTGAGATGTATATCTGGTGATTCATAGCACTTGTAATCACAAATATATGATTTGTGGTTAAAAGGTTAAGGTAAAGGTGTTTGCATAACCAATGCAGTCATTGGAGAGCGAGTATCAGAGACCTCAGCTTCTCTAGGGGCCAGCATATTGAGGGCGGCGCTCATCTCCTCTCCCTCGCTGCTTTACCTTCCCTGACCCAGGTACCCATTTACAGCTGTGTCAACTGGGGGACTGTACTGAAGCCAAGGCGCACAAATGGTCACCCATCCACTTTGGTAACCACGCTCAATGCTGCTTCGCTTGAGGAGAACAAGTTCTCTAATCGTTGAGCTATTCTGGTACTGTATAGTCATACATGATAATTTACGCCCTTAGAAATACAACGTAATTGGCATTATTTTTAAAACCAGAATATTATTTCTTGCAGAACACGAGTTAACGTGACGAGATTTTATTTAATTCCTGGCGATGTTTGATGCTGGAAATATTTGCCAAATTCCTTTTGAACTGTGAATTACACGAGGATAATTATTGCCCCAGAACCTTAAATGAATAAGAAGAGACAGACAGGCAGACAGACAGACAGAGACAGACAGACAGACAGACAGACAGGCAGACAGACAGACAGACAGACAGACAGACAGACAGAGACAGACAGACAGACAGACAGACAGACAGAGATAAACTCTCAATGAAGAAATTTAATAATAGTCTGGATTTCTGTCAATGATAGCAATGTCTCTTGCGAACCAAATGAACTTTTTCTTCTTTTTGTTTATTAATGAGAAAAGAGTAGTGGAGGAAAACAAGTGCAGGTGATCACTTACTTTTCTTTTCTTTTTTTAAAAATCTGAAATGTGGAGAAAATCGACATGAGAAACGGGAGAAACAGCAAAAAGCATTCCAGCTATGAATGAACATCCTGACCCATTTCACACAGTTTTTACCCTATCATTGAAAAGTTGCCAGTGTTTCAGTCCTCTCTCTCTCTCTCTCTCTCTCTCTCTCTCTCTCTCTCTCTCTCTCTCTCCTCTCTCTCTCTCCTCCTCTCTCTCCTCTCTCTCTCTCTCTCTCTCTCTCTCTCTCTCTCTCTCTCTCTTGTTCCTTCCTTGCTTTTTCATCCGCCCATCTCTCTCTCTCTCTCTGTGTTTTCTCAGCAGAATGATTATGATGACGTTTTTGGCCACTCTCTGTTAACCATTATTTTGTAACTATCCCCCACACAATGAGTTGAAAAGCACATGAGGTCACTTTTTAGTTGTTAACAGGTTATCAGTTTTCAATTTTATTTAAAAAAAGAAGCTATTCAGTACAAACAATAGATTGAGAATCGGACAATTCTATGAAAAGTTATTACAAATTGAAATGCTTATACTCCAGGCAGTGACAAAAGTTTAAGAAACTGACAAATTTTGCATCATAATAGATTGTCAAGATGAGGGGCGTTGGATGTTTTTCAACACACTCTTTTAATAACAAAAGAGAACAAATTTCCGCCTTGATACTTCAGTAAGAAGTAGAAGAAAGCTTATAGTTTTATAGTCAATCAAAATCTCAAAACTGACAACCTGACCCCCACCTGCCTTAAATAGAACCGTACTAGCAGAAAAGTGGGTCGGGTGCATAGCCACTCATTTTGTGGTGGAGTGTCACATTGTGTGTGTGTGTGTGTGTGTGTGTGTGTGTGTGTGGCGTGCGTGCGTGCGCGCGCGCGCGCGCGTGTGTGTGTGTGTGTTGTGTGTGTGTGTGTGTGTG
>CM054139.1:12224671-12232171 GCA_028751875.1 Rapana venosa | reverse complement strand
CTTTCGTGCCATTAGTTCTTCATCAGTTGCATCAGTTCTTCCATGCCATCAATTTTTCAATTCTTCATTGGCATCAATTCTTTAGTGGAATCAATTCTTCAGTGGCATCAATTCTTTAGTGCCGTCGATTCTCCAGTGGCATCAATTCTGGCATCAATTCTTCATTGGTATCAATTCTTTAGTGGCATCAATTCTTCGGTGGCATCAATTCTTCGGTGGCATCAATTCTTTAGTAACATCAATTCTTCAGTGGCATCAATTCTTTAGTGACATCAATTCTTCAGTGGCATCAATTCTTCAGTGGCATCAATTCTTCAGTGGCACCAAGTCTTTAGTGGCATCAATTCTTTAGTGGCATCAATTCTTCAGTGGCATCAATTCTTCAGTGGCATCAATTCTTTAGTGGCATCAATTCTTTAGTGGCATCAATTCTTCAGTGGCATCAATTCTTTAGTGGCATCAATTCTTTAGTGGCATCAAGTCTTCAGTGGCATCAAGTCTTTAGTGGCATCAATTCTTTAGTGGCATCAATTCTTCAGTGGCATCAATTCTTCAGTGGCATCAAGTCTTTAGTGGCATCAATTCTTTAGTGGCATCAATTCTTCAGTGGCATCAATTCTTCAGTGGCATCAATTCTTTAGTGGCATCAATTCTTCAGTGGCATCAATTCTTCAGTGGCATCAATTATTTAGTGGCATCAGTTCTTTAGAGGCATCTATTCTTTAGTGGCATCAATTCTTCAGTGGCATCAATTCTTCAGTGGCATCAATTCTTCAGTGGCATCACTTCTTTAGTGGCATCAATTCTTCAATGGCATCAACTCTTTATGGGAATCAATTATTCGTGCCATGACTTCTTCATTACCATCAATTCTTCAGTGCCATCAGGTCTGTGCCATCCATTCTGCCACACCGTCAATTTTTCCATGCATTCAATTCTTCCATGCCATCAATTCTTCAGAACCATCAAAATGGGCAGTGGCATCAAATCCTCTGTGGCATCAATTCTTTCTCCCGATTAATTTTTCAGTGGTGTCAATTATTCTGAGCCATCAATTCTTCAGTGACATCAATGCCTTTGGTGCCATCAATTCTTCAGTGGCATCAGCTCTTCAGTGGCATTAGTTCTTCCTTGCCATCAGTTCGTTCATGCATCAATTCTTCAGTAGCATCAATTCTCCCGTGCATCAATTCTTCATTCTTCAGTGGCTCCATGCTGAAATCTTCCGTGGCATCAATTCTTCAGTGGCATGAATTCTTCTGTGCCACCAATTTTTCAATGCCATCAATTATTTAGTGCCATCAATTCTTCCGTGGCATCAATACCTGTCTCTTTTCGTCCTTTCAGTGATTCAGCGCTGGTGATGAAGCAAAAGCGTTATATAATCAGAGGATTGAATGAATGATTTTGTACGTTAGTGTTTCTTCAGCTGATTTATTGATTGACTGGTTGATTGATTCATTAGTTGATTAATAGATAATTCATTTATTCCTTTAGTTTTTTCATATTTGCTTTGCACCTTATCTTTTCGGTTAGTCTAAATTGTATGCAAATTATAAAGCAACTATTTTTCTTCATTTTTTTAAAAGGAAAATGGGTTTTAGGTTATTTATGTGTATTTTCTACCTGCGAAAGAGCAACCCAACAACAACAAACAAACAGAAAAGAAAAATCTCTTTCTGTCTTTTGTGCTTTTTGTGGGTCTGGTTTTTAAACAAAAATATTGCTTTTATCACATTTTCAAAACAGAATGCGAATATGTTTCGGTTTTTACTTTTTGATTTAACGTTTGGAGCGAAAGTTGCTTTCATTCATTCATTCATTCATTCATTCATTCATTCATTCATTCATTGATCTACTCATTCATGCATTCCCACGTTTGTTAAGTTTATCTGTCTGGTGACGTATTCATTTCGTTATCTGTTCGTTTATTCAGTATTTACTTTTAACGAGATACTTATTCATCATTTGTGTTTCTTTCTTTTCTTTCTCCTTTTTCTTTTCTTATCCCCCTTTCTTTCTTTCCTCCTTCATTTCTTTGTTTTTCTTTCCTTTTTTATTTTTTTTCTTCCTTTGTGTTTTTTTCTTCTTTATATCTCTGTGTTTTCTTCCTCCCTTCGTTTCTTTGTTTCTTTGTTTGTTTCTTAATATTTTTTTTATTTCTTCCTTTTCTTCCTTCCTTCCTTTCTTTCTTTCTTTCTTTCTTTCTTTCTTTCTTTCTCTCTCTCTTTCTTTCTTTCTTTCTTTCTTTCTTTTTTCCTTTCTTTCTTTCTTTCTGCATTTCTCTCTTTCTGTCTTCTTTCCTTCCACCATTCCTTCTTTCTGTCTTTTCTCCGTTTATTTCTCTCTTTCTGTTTATCTGTGTATGTATTTCTCTTTCTTTGTTTTGGTTTCTTTTCATTAATTAATTAATTCATTCATTCATTCATTCATTCATTCATTCATTCATTCATTCATTCATTAGTTCGTTCTTTCTTTCTTTCCTTTCTTCATTCTTTCTTTCTTTCTTTCTTTTCTTTCTTATATTTCTCTCCCTCACTCTCTGTCTGTCTTTTTGTCTGACTGTCAATTTGTCTGTCTGTCTCTGTCTCTCTGTCTGCATGTCTGCCTGCCTGCCAGTCTGTCTGTCTCTGTCTGTCTCTGTCTGTCTGTGTGTCTCTGTCTCTCTTTCTCTCTCTCTGTCTGTCTGTCTGTCTTTCTGTCTCTCTCTGTCTCTCCTTATCTATGTCTGTCTGTCTCTCTCCTTCTTTCTTTCTGTCATGAATGGATAGCAGCATGCCATGTCCTTCACGCAGTCTCCAACAAGGTGTCACAAGAGTGATATTTGCTCTTTCCCACACGCAACAATAGATAACCACTCGGTGGACAAACAAAAAACACCCACCCAAAAACAACGCCAACCCCCAAACATCGCTACATCAACTGTCTCTGCATCCTTCCTTCGTCATGCCTTCTTGACCCTATCCTTTCCCTTCTAGCATCTCCGTCCATGTGGTCAGGGAGGCAGTAGTCAGCCAGATGCCTATTTTAGCTTTGACTAGTCTGAGGTAACATGAGGTGTCTGGGTGCCTAGTTTGATCAAGGAATGAATATAGTACTGTTTGCTTCGGTTTGGGTTTTTTTTGTTTGGTGGTTTGGTTGCTTTACGGTTTGTTTGTTTGTTTATCTATTTTCTTTCTTCTTTCTCTTTCTTTTCTTTCTGTCTGTCTGGTCTGTCTGACTTACTTTCTTTTCTTTTCTTTCTTCTGTCTTTCGTCTTTCTTTCTTTCTTTCTTTCTTTCTGTCTTTCTTTCTTTCTGTCTTTCTCCTTCTTTCTTTCTGTCTTTCTTTCTTTTCTTTCTTTCTTTCTTTCTTTCTTTCTGTCTGCTTGTCTGTCTGTCTGTCTGACTTACTTTCTTTCTTTCTTTCTTTCGTTTTGTTTTCTTCTGTCTGTCTTTCTTTCTTTCTTGTTTATCTCTCTGTCTGACTTTTCTTTCTTCCTTGTCTTTGGTTACTTTCTGTCTTTTTTCTTTCTTTCTTTCTGTCTTTCTTTCTTTTCTTTCTGTCTTCCTTTCTTTCTTTCTTTCTTTCTTTCTGTCTTGTCTTTCTTTTTTCTTTTTTTCTTTCTTGTCTTTCTTTCTTTCTTTCTTTCTTGTCTTTCTTTCTTGTCTTTCTTTCTTTCTTTCTCTTTCTTTTTTCTTTCTTTCTTTCTTTCTTTCTTGTCTTCCTTTCTTTCTTGTCTTCCTTTCTTTCTTGTCTTTCTTTCTTTTCTTTCTTTTTCTTTCTTTCTTTCTTTCTTTCTTTCTTGTCTTTCTTGTCTTTCTTTCTTTCTTGTCTTTCTTTCTTTCTTTTCTTGTCTTTCTTTCTTTCTTGTCTTTCTTTCTTTCTTTCTTGTCTTTCTGTCTTTCTTTTTTTTCTGTCTGCCTTTCTTTCTTTCTTTCTTTCTTCCGTTCTTTCTTCCTTCCTTCTTTCTTTCTTTCTTTCTTTCTTTCTTCCTTCCTTCCTTTCTTCCTTCCTTCCTTCCTTCCTTCTTTCTTTCTTTTATGTTCCTCTGCTGGATCTCAGCTTTTCACCAATAGTGAGATTTTGCATATGCAACCGTTTTTACCACCATTCAGGTAGCCGCATTCCGACTTCGAGGATGATGTCTAAACACGACACCAGTGTAAACACACTTAGTTTTTAGATTTTTTTAATTTATGTCATCCGTTCCTAACGGCACGAAATGGCCTACTCTTCCAAAAGGCAAGACGGGTTTTAACGTGTGCGCAGGATATACTACTACTACTACTACTACTACTACTACTACTACTACTACTACTACTACTACTACTAATAAATGGAATTTATATAGCGCTATATCTTGCAGAGACAAATCAAAGCGCTTGCACTCCACTCATTCTTACACAGTCATACAACCAGTAGCAATTAATAGTTCCACAAGTCCAAATGTGCACGCACACACACACACACACACACACACACACACACACACACACACACACACACACACACACACACACACACACACACACCACACACACACACACACACACACACACACACACACGACACGCACCCTGCAGGGCGATAGAATCTCGGCTGTTGAAGGCAGGGGAAAAACTATGAGATGAAGCAGGAGAGGAAAATCTTAGGTTTGAAATAAATATGTCTTGAGACTGGATTTAAAAGTGTCATAAGAAGGCTTTTGGCGGGGGGGGGGGGGGGGGAGAGAGAGAGAGAGGAGGAGAGAGAGAGAGAAGAGAGGAGAGAGAGAGAAGAGAGGAGAGAGGAGAGAGAGAGTGAGAGAGAGAGGAGAGAAGAGAAAAGAAAGAGAGAGAGAGAGAGGAGGTCATTCCAGATCGATGGACCAGAAATAGAGAAAGAGCGACGATATGTGTACGTTTGCACGCAGGACCTGGATCTATAGTCTCATCGGAAGAACTTTTGGGGGAATGGATTTGGTACTGATGTTGACTCCAGAGGAAAAAAATCCCCTATAATGGGCGCCTTGGTGGTGGCTCGAACCCGGGCCGTCGGATTGCGAGAGCAATGTTCTAACCACTAGACTATCCCCTCCCCCCTAGTGTTGATATGATTCGGAATATAAGATATATTGATGCTAAATGTGGATCGGTGGTCTAGAGGTAACGCGCCTGTCTAGAAAGCAAAAAGTCCGAGTCGGAAGTGTGCGGTGGTTCGAATACCGTTTGGACCCGAAACTTCCCCCCCCCCCCCCCCCCCATCCATTTGAGCATGAGTGGTGGTCTGGGCGCTAGTCTTTCGGATGAGACGATAAACCGAGGTCCCGTGTGTTACACATAATTATTTAGCGCACGTAAAAGAAGCCACGGCAACAAGAGAGTTGTCCCTGGTAAAATTCTGTAGAAAAAAGCCACTCTGATAGAGAAACGGATACATTTGCAGACAGGAAAAAAAAAAGGGTGGCGCTGCTCTTGTGGCGTCGCGCTCTCCCCGGGGAGAGCAGCCCGAATTTCACGCAGAGAAATCTGCCGTGTCTTAAAGTTGTATAAAAAAAATGAAATAAATAAATGGGTGTTTCTTGATTTCTAGCTCTGTAAGTTTTCATTTTGCCGAGAAGAAATCGTAGGTTCATGAGCTGTAGTGCACCATATGTAAAGGTAAAGGTGTCCCATAACCTATGCGGTCTTTGGGGAGCAAGGCGTCAGAGACCTCAACTTCTCTAGGGGCCAGCATATTGAGGGCGGCGTCCATCTCCCCTCCCTCGCTGCTTTACCTTCCCTGACCCTAAAGAGGACAGGTACCCATTTACAGCTTGGTGAGCTGGGGGGACTGTACTGAAGCCAAGGCGCACGAACGGTCACCCATCCACTTTGGTAACCACGCTCAACGCTGCTTAACCTTAGCCTGGGGAAAGCGAGTGCTCTGACCACTGACTTATCCTGTCTCCACCATAAAAATCCCAAGTTATCTTTTTTCCCTTAATCCCTCAAGTACTTCATCACTTTAGGCATGTTGACTTCTCTTGACTTATCCTAACTCCCCGAGGAGTCATTGCTATATCACACTGAAACTGACGTGTAATGACTACATGTCTGGCACAAACCCATACAAAACTACAGACTTATTATGATCTTTGATTTGTGTCAAAAAGTAAATTTTTTTCTTAAGAAAAAGTAAAGTTTTGCACAAAATCTGCTTTCTGGGCATTTCTCGTTTCAGGGTTGCAATAAGGATCAGAGATGAAGGAGTTAAGATAGAGGAAGGAGAAAGAAATGGAAAATGGAAAACAATTTTTTTTTTTATATAAGATGAAGATATTTATGAGGGATAGCGGAAAGCTCTGGCGCTAATCTATAGGAATTATCGATTCATTCTGTCCCAAAACACTGCCCCCTTCTCTCTGTCTGTCTGTCTGTCTATGTCTCTGGCTCTCTGTCTCTCTCTATCTCTCTCTCTGTGTATCTGGCTCTGTCTGTTTCTTTCTGTCTGTCTGTCTCTCTCTCTCTCTGCCCCCGTCTTTCTCTCTCTGTCTCTTTATCTCTATCTCTCTCTGTCTGTCTTTCTGTCTCTCTCTGTCCCCGTCTCTCTCTCTCTCTCTCTCTCTCTCTCTCTCTCTCTCTCTCTGTCTCCCCTCTGTCTCCCCCTCTTCCTGTCTCTGTCTGTCTGTCTGTCTGTCTTTCTGTCTCTCTCTGTCCCCGTCTCTCTCTCTCTCTCTCTCTCTCTCTCTCTCTCTCTCTCTCTGTCTCTGTCTGTCTCCCTCTGTCTCCCCCTCTTCCTGTCTCTGTCTGTCTGTCTGTCTGTCTTTCTGTCTCTCTCTGTCCCCGTCTCTCTCTCTCTCTCTCTCTCTCTCTCTCTCTCTCTCTCTGTCTGTCTGTCTCCCCTCTGTCTCCCCCTCTTCCTGTCTCTGTCTGTCTGTCTGTCTCGCTCTGTTTTGCCCCTTAGTGGATACTTGCTCTGATAAAGGCTTTGCAATGTGTGTGTGTGTGTGTGTGTGTGTGTGTGTGTGTGTGTGTGTGTGTGTGTGTGTGTGGTGTGTGTGTGTGCGTGTATGTAAGTATGTGGATATATATTTTTCATGTGTTATTTTCTCTTCAAAATGCAAATCCTCCTCCGCTCTCTCTCTCTCTCTCTCTCTCTCTCTCTCTCTCTCTCTCTCTCTCTCTCTCTCTCTCTCTCTCTCTTTTCTCTCTCTCTCTCTCTTTCTCTTTCACTCTCTCTTATATCACTCATCCACTTTGGTAACCACGCTCAACGCTGCTTAACCTTAGCTTAGGGGAAGCCAGTGCTCTGACTACTGAGCTATCCCATCCCAGAACGTAAACTACAATTATGCATCCTGAAATAACAATTTATCATCCATACAATTTCAGATCCTGAAAATGGACTACGTAGTAACTGAGTCAACCAAACATACACATACTTATTATAAGGTTCCTTCTAAATTGTTTTATTTTTCCCGAAAACTAAATGTTTGGCACATTGTGAAATCAATACTGCATCAAGGATATTTCTAGACTCGGGTCAAGAATAAAGAGC
>CM054139.1:12188132-12218132 GCA_028751875.1 Rapana venosa | reverse complement strand
TTAAACTTTCTTGTTTGTCATCAGTGTCATTTTCATTGAAAGACTGATGATGTGTGAAACAGATTTTTGATTTGGGTATTTTACTTTCCTAGATCCCTGAAGTTGGCATGTGGCTACCTTCATGGCGAGCAGAAACAGCGGCATATGCAAAATCTCACCTTTGGTGAACATCAGAGCACTAGCCAAGGAATGCAAAAGAATCTTAGAAACATTCTTAACAAAGACAAATCCTTAAGACACTTTTTGAGGGAGAGGATAGATGAGGAATGTGTATAAAGACAAAACAGGTGGAGGGCTGATCTATGTGCCATTGATGAACACAGCCTCGCAGTTTTCTTACCACTGCCCCCCCATAGAGTCAACATTTTAAGCTCAGCTCATTCATATGCAAATGACCCTTTCTCTGGGATCGGTCAAATTCCCACTCTCCTGCCTCATTTCCCACCTATTCCCTTCCCACCTTTCCCACTTGTCCCTTCCTCATTCATTTATCTTTCAGCAATGAAACTTGTCAATGTCTCCACGTCTGGGATTTGTGTTATGCTTTATACATTCTTCTTTGCTTTACTTGGAAGAAAATTGTGTATGGCGTGTTAAGATTCCTTTTTAAAAGCAGGAATTCTTCATTATAAAAAGCAAAATGTTATCGCAGGTGTCTATTGGGTGTTTAATTCAGATTTGTTTAGAATCAAAAGCATTTTTTCTTTTCATGGTGTCATGAAAAGATTGCAGTGTCTTCATAGAATTTTTTTTGTTTTCAAAAAATGGTTTTATTCTTAGTGTCCGATCATTAAGATATATCAGTAAAATTGTACAATAAAGTAAGTTGACTGCTTGATCATCTCTATAACTATGTTCTTTTAAGAAGGAAAGTGGAAGGATGGTTTAGACATTCACCTGCCTAACAAGTAGACTGTGATGTTCTGGGTTATATTCCCAGCCTTGCCCTTTCTTCCCAGTTTGATGGTGAATTTGAACTGAATGTCAAGTGGAGGAGACACTAAACCGGTGGTATGCGTGTGCTTCCTCATTGGGGAACAAGGTGTCAAAGACCTCAGCTTCTTTAGAGAGCCCGCATATTGAAGGTGGAGCCCATCTCCTCTCCCCTGCTCCTTTACCTTCCTTGTCCCCAAAAGAGGCCAGGTACCCATTTACAGCTGGGTGGACTAAGAGAACTGTTCTAAAGCCAAGGTGCATTCACGATCGCCCATCCAAGAGGTAAACACGCTCAACACTGCTTAACCTTAGCTTGGCGAGAGTGAAAGCCTCATGTTAGCCCATCCCAAAACACCATTCAGTTCAAAATGGATCACACTGTAAAATAAAAGTTTTAAAAAGGCGGCGGATATTCTCAAGCGTTGATTGCAGTTTAGCACGAAATGTTTGCTTTGGCTTCTTCAACACAACACATTCAACACATGATAGAAAGCAACACATTTTTTTCAGCATTTTTTTTTACAAAATAAAGATGGCCTGACAAGATGGCTTGATGTTCTTTTGGATGGAAGGAAGGATGGATATAAAATGGAAAATAGTGAGGAAATGGGAGAGAATATGGGGGGTGGGAATTTGGAAGGGTATATGGGTTAGGGTAGTGTTTGGAGTAGTGGGGATGGTGGTGGTAGATTTTTAAAGGTAGGGTGGATCTGTTCTATCGCCCTGTTCTATCTTTCTCGTGCATATAAGGTGATGGTATGATCTTAAAAAATGATATAAAAATAGTCATCATGATTTTTGTGTGTGTAACCGTTTGTTTTCCCTACCATTGAGTTAGCCATTTTTCAACTTCAGGGATACAGTTAAGAATTGAACCTACCAATTTTCTCAAGACAGTCAGAAAGCGACTCCCTGCTCTTTCTGATTTTAAAATATCATGGTTTCTTTTGACGTGAACAAGTTCATAGGCACACGGGTGAGACGGGTTTACAGCTTCCTCTGAAGTTTGACATTCAGTTCGATTTTCCTGTCAAACTTGGAAGAAAGGGGAAGGCTGGAAATTGAACCCAGAACATCACGGTTTACGTATTGGGCAGGTGAACGTCTACACCCTCCTGCCACCATTTTTAATTTTGAACAAATAAAGATGGATACCAGTGAATGAGGTTATTTTAAAATATCCCATGTGTTACAAAGATATAACTACATCAATCTGCGTTTACATGATCAAACCTCAATAAAGAGAAAAAGGTATTAACTACACCAATCTAGTCCATTGAACAATCTGTTATTGCAATTTCCCTGAGGGAATTCGATTCTCTACCTACTGCTCATGTCACATGCATATTATCATCTCTATACATCCTCTCTCCCTTCACCAAAATCCTTCTTTTTGACGCTTTCCAATCCAGCCTAAAGACAACACACTTATGTCCCTACCTGGGATTCTTTCTCTATCTTTACACCTCACACTCTGTCCCTAATTTCAATCAGCCTCACTCATCTTCATTAATTGCCATAGGGTGTTCTTTTCTCTGTGTGTGTGTGTGTGTGTGTGTGTGTCGTGTGTGTGTGTGTTTTGTGTGTGTGTGTGTGTGTGTGTGTGTGTGTGTGTGTGTGGTTGTGTGTGTGTTTGTCTATCTTGGTAAATGTACCAATCTTTTTAAATTTATTTGTGAGCGGTTGCATGCGCGTGAAAATTTGGATTGGCATGCAAGTGCTTGGATTCGGTGCTTTGCCCAGATTCAGTGCTCTACAAATGCCATTCTTCTTCTTCTTCTTTTCTCAATTACATACTACTACTACTACTACTACTACTATACTACTACTACTACTACTACTAGTAGTAGTAGTAGTAGTAGTAGTAGTAGTAGTAGTAGTAGTAGTAGTAGTATAATTATTATTGTTGTTATTGTTATCATTATTGTTGTTACTGTAGCTGTTATTGTTATCATTATCATCATCATCATCATTTCTACAGGAAAAGTGCCATCTCCCTGTCTTTTTCATACCTTCCTCCTTACTCTTCTTTGCTGTCCCACTTCTTCCCTTTCCCTAATCCCTTTTTTCCCTTTTCTTGAAAAATGGTAGCAGGCGGATTTTTCATGGTCATTTTGGCCAAACATCAGTTTTTGCGTTGTTATGAAACTGGGTTGGAAAGGGGATGAGATATCTAGTAGGTTAGAGTGTTATGAGCTCGTGATCTAAAGCCTGGGTTCGAGCCACCATGGAGGCACCTGTTTGAGATGACTTCTTTTTCCCTGGAGTTAACATCAGTACTGAACCCACTCCCCGAAAGTCCTTCGAATGAGACTATAAAACCCCAAATATGTGTGTGTGCGAAATGCAGACATACCATCTTGCAAGACAAACTAAATCCTTCTAACTTTTTCTACAAGAATCAAAATCCATTTATTGCGGCGGACGACGGCGGCGGTGGATGATGATTGATGATGATGATGATGATGATGGTGGTGGTGCGTGGTGGTGGTTGGTGGTGGTGGTGGTGATGATGCTGATGATGATGATGTGATGATGATGATGGTGATGATGATGATGATGATCACGGACTCGACGATGGACGATGCCAATGATGGTGATGATGATAACATCGACAATAACAACATTGACAGTTGACACATAAGCAATGGTGACAATAATTATGTTAATGACAAGATTCCACAACCAACATCATTTCATGTTCTTTGTCTTGTCACATCTTTTGCCATTTAACTTTCTTGTTTATCATCAGTGTCTTTTCATTGAAAGATGAGATGTGTTGAAACAGATTTTGATTTGAAGTATTTTACTTTCTTTGATCCCTGAAGTTGGCTGTGGCTACCGTCATGGCAAGCAGAAAAGAAACGGTAGCATATGCAAATCTCACCTTATGGTAAACATCAGAGCACTAGCCAGGAATGCAAAAGAATCTTAGGAACATTATAACAAATGACAAATCCTTAAGACCACTTTTTGAGGGAGAGGATAGAAGGGAATGTGTATAAAGACAAAAAGGTGGAGGGCTTGATGTTTTTTTTTTTCTATGGCCATTGTGATGAACACAGCCTCGCAGTTTTTCTTACCACTGCCCCCCCATAGAGTCAACATTTTAAGCTCAGCTCATTCATATGCAAATGACCCTTTCTCTGGGATCGGTCAAATTCCCACTTCTCCTGCCTCATTTCCCACCTATTCCCTTCCCACCTTTCTCACTTGTCCCTTCCCCATTCATTTTTCTTTCAGCAATGAAAATTGTCAATGTCTCCACGTCTGGGTTTTTTGTTTTGCTTTATACATTCTTCTTTGCTTTATTTGGAAGAAAATAGTGTATGGCGTGTTAAGATTTCTGTTTTTAAAAGCAGGAATTCTTCATGATAAAAAGCAAAATGTTATCGCTGTTGTCTACTGGGTGATTAATTCAGATTTGTTTAGGACCAAAAAGCATTGTTTTCCTTTCATGATGTCATGAAAAGATTGCAGTGTCTCTATAGATGATTTTTGTTTTTAAAAATGGTTTTATTCATAGTTTCAGATCGTTAAGATATATCAGTCAAATTGTACAATAAAGCAGACTGCCTGTTTGATCATCTCTTTATGTTAAGACAAGATGGTTTAGACATACACCTGCCTAACAAATAAACCGTGAGGTTCTGGGTTCTATTCCCAGCCTTAGCCTTTCTTTCTCCGATCGCCAGGGGAAATTGCCCCAGTTTCGACGGGAAAGAAATGGAACTGATACCAAGTCTTTCAGAGGAGACTCTAACCAGTGCAGACTCCTGTGCTTTACTTATTGGGAAGTTTAAAGTGTCAAGGAGACCTCAGCTTCTCTAAGGGGCCCGCATATTGAGGGGAGCACCCATCTCCTCTACCTTGCTCTTTTACCTTCTTGTCCCCAAAGAGGGTAGGTACCCACATTTACAAGCTCAGTGAACTGGGGGGACTGTACCGAAGCCAAGGCATGCAAACAGTTCCCCATCAAGGGTAAACAGGTCAACCGCTAATTACCTTAGCTCTGGGGAGAAGTCTTTGAAAGAGAGTTGAGAGAGGAAGAGTTAGACGAGATGGAAGGAAGACTTAGTAGAAGAGAGTTTATGAGTTTGAAGAGAGGAAGTATATTTTTAGAAGAAAGCAAGAGAAAGATTGTGTAAGCCAGTTAGATTTAGGAAGCGAGCCTTTGAGAGAAGAGAGAAGAGAGAAGAAGAAAGAGTGATGAAGTCTCAAGGTAGAGATCAGAAGTGGAAGAGAAAGAAGATTAAAGAGAATGAGTTTATCTAGAGTGACCAGTTACAAGAGAGAGTATAAGTAGTGATTTAGTGATGAGTGAGATAAAGAGTTTAGAAGAGTAAGACAGTAGGGCAAAGAAGAGTCAGAGTAGTTGATAAGCGAAGAGCACTGAAGAAGCAGTAGGATAGATATAGGAAGCGTAGAGTGAATATGCGAAGGTAGAGAAAGACTTAAGAAGTAGCAGAGAGGTTAGAGAAGTCAGAGAGTTAGATAAAGAGAGAAAGGAAGATAGGAAGTAGGAAAGAGAGTGAATGTTCCTGTTACCCCGTCCCGAAAACAGACCATTCAGTTTCGAAAATGGATCCACTGTAAAATAGAATTGTTAAAAGATAGCAGGTATTCTCAAAGAAACGTTGATTGCAGATTAACACGAATGTTCGCTTTGGCTACCTTCAACAAGAAAGCTATTTTTCTCCACCATTGATAGAAAGCAACACCAGATGTTTTTTTTAGCATATTTTACAAAATAAAGATGGCTGACAAGACAGCTTGATGTTCTTTTGGATGAAACGGAAAAGAATGGAAAAATAAAATAGAAAAAACAGAGAGGAATGGGTGAGAATGTGAGGGCTTGGGTGAATTGGGGTAAGGGTATGGATTAGGGTAGTGTTTGGAGTAGGGTTGTTGGCAGTATTTATTTTTTTTAAATGAGAACTGGATGTTGTATGTCTGCCTGGTTACTGCCTTTTCCTTCATCATAATAATGATGACAATGACGTCGTCAATGATGAAAATATCTTATGATTTTTGTGTTTGTTTACAGTTTGTTTCCCCACATTTAAATGTAGGTAGTAGCCCATTTTCCGACGTCGGGGGTACAGTTAAGCACTTAAACCTACCATTTTTCTCAAGACAGTCAGGAAGCACCTTCATGCACTTTCCGATTTTCAACTGTCATGGTTTCTTTTGACGTGCACAAGTTTATAGGCACACGGGTGAGACTGGTTTAGAGCATCCTCTGAAGATTTGACATTCAGTTCGATTTTCCTGTCAAACTTGGAAGAAAGGGGAAGGCTGGGAATTGAACCCACAACATCACGGTTTACGTATTGGGCAGGTGAACATCTACACCCTCCTGCCACCGTCCTTCTTTTTGAGCAAATAAAGATGAATACCAGTGAAGGAATTCATTTTAAATATCCCACTGTGTACAAAGGTATAACGACACCAATCTATGTCCCATTGATCCACCCTATAAAGAGGTATATCTACACCAATCTATGTCCCATTGAACAATCCTTTATTGCAATTTCCCCTAAGAATTTGATTCCTCTATCTCTGTTCATTAACATGCATATTATCATCTCTCTATACCTCCCTCTCTCCCTTCACCAAAACCCTTCATTTGACACTTTCAAATCCAGCCTAAAAACACACTGATGTCCTACCTAGGATCTTCCTCCATCTTTCAACTCACATCTGATCTTCCCACTTTTCAATCAGTATCCCCATCTTCATCACCATGCCTTTCAGGTGTTCTATTCTTCTGTGTGTGTGTGTGTGTGTGTGAGTGTGTGTGTGTGTGTGTGTGTGTGGTGCGTGCCGTGCGTGCGTGCGATTGTTGTGTGTTGTTGTGTGGTGTGAGTTGTTGTATTGTGCGTGTGTGTGTGCGTTGTGTGTGTGGTTTGTTTGTCTGTCCATCCATCTGTGGTCTATCTGTCCATCCATCTGTCTGTCTGCATGTGTAAATGTACAATCTTTTAATCTTATTTGTGAGCGGTTGCATGTGTATGAATTATTGGCATGCAAGCCCTTTGTTTCATTTGCTTTTCTAGTTCCAGTGCTTACCCCATATGCGTTATTTTAAATTACTATTATTATTATCCATTCATTATCATTCTTATTATTATTATTTTATTATTATTATTTTTATTATTATTATTAATTATTATTATTGGTTGTTGTTGTTGTTGTTGTGTTGTTATCTTTATTGTTATTTTTATTATTTTTTATTATCATGATCATCATTATTATCATTGTTGTTGCTGTTGCTGTTATTTTTATCATCATCATAATCACCATCGTCATCATCATTATCATCATCATCAATTCTACAGGAAAAGCGCCATCTCCCTGTATTTCTGATGCCTTCCTTCTTACTCTCCTTCGCTGTCCCAGTTCTTCCCCTTTCCTTAATCCCTTTTCATCCCTTTTCTTGAAAAATGGAGCAGGCTGATTTTTCATGGTCATCTTGGCCAAACATCAGTTTTTGAGATGTTATGAATGGGGTGGAAAGGGGATGATATTGCCCAGTGGTTAGAGTGTTGAGCTTATGATCTGATGGTTCGAGCCACCACTGGGGCACTCGTTTGAGAGAACTTCTTTTTTACCCTGGAGTTAACAATCGGTACTGAATCCACTCCCCTGAAAGTCTTTCGAATGAGACTATAAACCAAATAGCTGTGTGCGAATGCACACATACCATCTTGCAGTCAAACTAAAATCCTTTCTAACTTTTTCAACAAGAATTGATTCATTTATTGCTGTGCAAGTGGTGATGGTGCCGGTGGTGGTGATGATGATGGGGATGATGAAGATGATGATGATGATGCTGACGATGATGACAACAATGATGACAATGACACATAAACAATAATGATAATGTTAATGTTAATGACAACTACAACAACAAAAACACAACATTATTATTCTTGTGAGCACCTTTTACCATTGAACTTTGTTGTTTATCATCAGGGTCATTGTCACTGAAATACCAATGATAATCCAAACAAATTTTTGATTTGGGTATTTTTATTTCTTAGATCCCCGACATTGGCATGCGGCTACCTTCATGGTGAGCAGAAACAGTAGCATACACAAAATCTCACCACTGGTGAACCTCAGAGCACTAGCCAAGGAATCCAAAAACATCTTAGAAAAGTCCATAACAAAGACAAATCCTTAAGACACTTTTTAAAGGGAGGGGATAGATGAGGAAAGTGCATTAAGACAAAAAAGGTGGAGGGCTGATCTATGTGCCATTGATGAACACAGCCTCGTAGTTTTGTTACCCCTGCCCCCCATAGAGTCAACATCTTAAGCTCAGCTCATTCATATGCAAATGACCCTTTCTCTGGGATCGGTCAAATTCCCACTCCTCCTGCCTCATTTCCCACCTTTTCCCTTCCCACCTTTCCCACTTGTCCCTTCCCCATTCATTTTTCTTTCAGCAATGAAAATTGTCAATGTCTCCACGTCTGGGATTTGTGTTATGCTTTATACATTCTTCTTTGCTTTACTTGGAAGAAAATTGTGTATGGCGTGTTAAGATTCCTTTTTAAAAGCAGGAATTCTTCATGATAAAAAGCAAAATGTTATCGCAGGTGTCTATTGGGTGTTTAATTCAGATTTGTTTAGAATCAAAAGCATTTTTTCTTTTCATGGTGTCATGAAAAGATTGCAGTGTCTTCATAGAATTTTTTTTGTTTTCAAAAAATGGTTTTATTCTTAGTGTCGATCTTTAAAGATTTCAGTTAAAATTGGTTACAATAAAGGATGTTGACTGCTTGATCATCTCTATTACTATGTTTTTTTAGAATTATGAAAAGTGGAAGGATGGTTTAGACATTCACATGCCTTAACAAGGAGATAAGACTGTGATGTTCCTGGGTTATATTCCCACCCTTGCCCTTTCTTCCCAGTTTGATGGTAAATTTGAACTGAATGTCAAGTGGAGGAGACACTAAACCGGTGGTACACATGTGCTTCCTCATTGGGGAACAAGGTGTCAAAGACCTCAGCTTCTCAAGAGAGCCCGCATATTGAAGGTGGAGCCCATCTCCTCTCCCTTGCTCCTTTACCTTCCTTGTCCCCAAAAGAGGCCAGGTACCCATTTACAGCTGGGTGAACTAGGAGAACTGTTCTAAAGCCAAGGTGCATTCATGATCGCCCATCCAAGAGGTAAACACGCTCAACACTGCTTAACCTTAGCTTGGGGAGAGTGAAAGCCTCATGTTAGCCCATCCCAAAACACCATTCAGTTCAAAATGGATCACACTGTAATTTTTTTTTTTAAAGGCGGCGGATATTCTCGAAGTGTTGATTGCAGTTTAGCACGAAATGTTCGTTTTGGCTTCTTCAACATGAAAGCTCTTTTCTCCCCCACATGATAGAAAGCAACACAGATGGTTTTTTCAGTACTTTTATTTTACAAAAATAAAGATGATCCTCCATGAAAGATGGCTTGATGGTTTTTTTGCATGGAAGGAAAAATGAAAATAAAAATGGAAAAAAGCGAGGAAATGGAAGAGAATTAGTGGGTGATTCGTTGAGGTTGTTTTGGGGTCTTGTTTGTTCCTGGCTGGGGGGTGTGGTGGACTGTGGGGGTATGGGTTTTGTTTGTTGTGGGTAGGGGGGTATGGGGTTAGGGTAGTGTTTGGAGTAGTGGGGATGGTTGCGGTAGATTTTAAATGAGGGATGGATCTGTCTATCTGCTTGTTTCTGTCTTTCTCTTTCATCATAAGGATGATGATAATGACGTCGACAATGATGAAAATATCATCATGATTTGTGTGTGTGTTTAACGGTTTGTTTTCCCCACCATTAAGGTAGCCATTTTCCGACTTCGGGGATACAGTTAAGAATTGAACCTACCAATTTTCTCAAGAGATCAGGACGCACCTGCCTGCACTTTCTGATTTTCAACTGTCATGGTTTCTTTTGACGTGCACAAGTTTCTTTTAACGTGCACAAGTTCGTAGGCACACAGCTTGAGACTGGTTTAGAGCATCCTCTGAAAGACTTGACATTCAGTTCAATTTTCCTGTCAAACGTGGAAGAAAAGGGAAGGCTGGGAATTGAAGCCAGAACATCACGGTTTACGTATTTGGCAGTTGAACGTCTACACCGTCCTGCCACCGTCCTTCTTTTTGAACAAATAAAGATGGATACCAGTGAATGAGTTTATTTTAAATATCCCACTGTGTACAAAGATATAACTACATCAATCTGTGTCCCATTGATCAACCCTATAAAGAGGTATAACTACACCAATCTATGTCCCATTGAACAATCCTTTATTGCAATTTCCCCTGAGAATTCGATTCCTCTAACTCCGCTCATTCACATGCATATTATCCTCTCTATACATCCCTCTCTCCCTTCACCAAGATCCTTCATTTGACGCTTTCAAATCCAGCCTAAAGACACACATATGTCCTACCTGGGATCTTTCTCTATCTTTACACCTCACATCGGCCCTACTACATCAAGCCTCCTCATCTACTCCCAATGCCCTTCGGGTTGTACAATATTAATTTTATTTTGATATATATATATGTATATATAGATATTTATATTTATATATATAATATTTAGAAATTTTTTTTATTATTTTATTTTATTTGATTTTATATATAGTACATTCACTCATATTACAATTACCAACAATAAATCTACATATAGAGCTTATTCCTTCTCTATCAACAAATTCCATCCCTATCTAGTCAACTCTATTAATACCCTCAATCCTATCACATACCCATCCATAAACAACAACAAAAACATTACAACAAAAAAACCCACAAATACAACACCATAAACAACAAAACTACTAATACAACACCAACACCAACACACCACCACACTTCTACTATACTACTACTACTATACTAGCTCCCCCCCCCCCCCCCCTCCTACTAACTACTACTACTACTACTCCTACTACCGACTAATAATCCTAATTTCTAATACTAAACATACTACTACTTATACTACTACTAATACTAATTACTTATACTACACTATTATAAACCCATGTCCCCGCTCATCTCCCCCCCCTGTAGTAGCATCTTTAGATCTTACTAGATAACATAGTCCCCTACCATGGATCCCCCCGTCAACCACAATTACTCGAGTGATACGTTATGACTAGAGACATGTCGAACACTCCTCAGCCCAGTCTTGCTGCACTACCACCGTAAGTGACAAGAATGTAATTCAAGATTACTTATGTGCAGCCCTCTTGTGTATGGTCTAAGAACCTCTGCAGCAATGTCACCACTCCTCTCCCTTGTCCATAGTGAGATAGTGACTCTTAGTATTCACAGTACAATCCATATAAGATGTAACTAGACATATCCCCCCCCTCTCCCCTACGAGAATCCCATTGATATACCCTCACCTCACGTAATCGCTATCCATATCCCCATAACCAACCACACTGACACCCAACACTACATCCTCTACCCTCTACAAGGATAGATACAGTCACCCACCCCAGAGTGCCTCGAGTTGTTGCCTCGCCAACTCTCTACACACACTTTCTATCCTAAGACCTGACCGGTCTCTCCATCCTCTTATCTCTCCATATACTCACATCTCATACCCATCCCAGATAACAGAGACATAGATACTGTATATAGAGATATCTATGAGATAGAAATACAATAAGTGCTTACGATGCCCAACCAGTATACCCACTCTCCAGACTTCCCACATCACGAAAACTAAACCCCCCATCAAATACACCTCTCTAACAGACTGTAACTAACACAACCCCCAAAGCAAGATAGCTTCCCCTATCCCTGATGTGCCCGACTGCCCAGTGTGCATCCAAGTTACAGACCCTGTTATCAAAAGTTCAACCACACCCACACACCACAACCACTATCCTAAAAATCAAACTGCACCACTGAGATCAAGTGTAACAGAAAGTGAGAAAGAGAAGTACTAATAATCTGTTGTGATCCATGAGTCTCCACAGTAATGTCTCCTGTCTACGCTCTCGCCCCTCCTCTCTCGTAATGTGAGAAAGATGCACTTCCAGTAACTGTCCACACTTGTGTCTCTCTCCGCCACATAGTGTCTCCACTCAATGTCATCCAATGTGTGTGTTGTTGCCCTTTGTTGTTCCCTCCCAACCCTCTTTAATCAAACCCCCAACTGTGTCACTACTACTGTCTAATATGTGTCCCATACAGATGTAGTGACAGTGAGACATAACAGATAGGAAATACCCTGTGCGAGAGTCGAAAATAAACCCTCCACTCAGAGAGCTCTCCGCTCTATCCACCCTCTATTAATGTGTGTCAACAATATCACACCACCCCACATGATCTTCCCTTTGTGTACTCTATACTCTGGAATCTACTTAGATCCAAAATAAACTCCACGAGCCTGAATCGACCCCGAGTCCATCGAGCCACCCACCATAAACAGCAAGATCATGTCGTAGTTTTCCCATGTGTGTGTGATCTCTCAACTACCTATCTGCACCACACAATGCGATGCTCCGTGTCTCTTCTGTCAGCCTCTGTCACGTCCGAGCCCCTAAATCATGCAAATGTGTACCACCCCCTGCTCCACCTGTCCACTGACTTAATCAATGTCATTCTTGCCCCCTCTTCTCCCCCCCTTCCCTATGTCAAGTCTGAGTTGCTTGTCGTCTGTCCATCTGACTGTCCATCTGTCGTGCGGTCTTCTAGTTCTCTCTCCTCCTCCCTCCCTCCTCCTGCCTCCTCTCCTGACACCTGGTTGTAGCTGCCTCTCTCTGTCTCCTGTCGTCCTCTCCCTGTCTACATGTCCTCCGTTCACCGCCTAGTCCTCTATACATCCTGTGCTCCTCGTCACACATCGCTCTCCCATCAGATCGTGCACATGTATAAGTGACCCCCACTGTGAAATCTGTATAACTCACATTGTGTCCCACTCTGTGCGAGAGTCACCATCATACCCTCATACCCATCAACGCTCCTGCCCCTGGCTATGTCATGTAAGTTTTGCTGACGCGTTGTGTTCACCCCCCCATGCCTCCCTAGTCACTGATATGTGACTCTCATAGCCCACATCTCAACCCACCACAAAATCTCAACCTCCTCCTCTGTGCCCACCATAGATCCAAATGACTAACCCCACTACTGTGAAGCGTGCTATCCTACCCTCCTCGCCCGCACCACTGTACCACCCCCCCTCCCCCCCAAACCATAACAACAGATAGATAACAAACCCACTTTCGCTCACCATACTCATCCGTCCAAAAGATCGTTGTCCAACAGTTATCCATCATCACAGAGTGCCACCGTCTAAACCATGTGTGTGTGACTCGCAGTTCTATGTACCCACAGAGTGCCCTATCATGCTCTCGTATCTGTATCTCAGATGAATAATACTACACATCATATCCTGCCTCACCTCTTGTCAATAGTGTCCTCACTCTGTGCTCCTGTGTGTGTCTAAGCCTATCCAGGCGTCGTTATCCACCTATCAAGCCCAATCAGCAGATCCCTGTGATCACCCCCTCCTAATTCCATATTCCACCCAACCCATTCTCTCCTCCCCCTTACATCTTCCAATATATCATGCTTAGCCACAGTGTCCTACTAAAATCCACATGTAGCACTGATGAAGCCCATCTCTCCCCATTACTAGACTCCCGTGTGAATGTATCCTCAATCAAGTGTTCACTTCTCGTTTATCTTAATCGTGTGTGCTCTATACAGTGTGTGTTGCATACCGCCCTGTGTCCTATCACCTGTCCCCCATCTCCTAAGTAAGACGGTATCTCTCCTCCTCACCAACATTGACCACTCTCTACTCGTACCCATAAAACTCTTAGAGTTCTCCCTGACTCCTTCACCCGCCGTGAAAATGACATGATTAACAGCCACACCTCCCCGTCGCCTGACATAATACAACTCCCTCCCCCAAAGTGCTAGTCTACATAAACATGATATGATAATCGATGTAATCCTATTAACAGATCATCAGTACATCCAGTCATCACGATCCAAAAACTGAAACCAGAGATCTCCAATCACACTACTGTGCAATCCTCAACAGATAGATCCCCCCACAAGTAAGCATAACCCCTAAATCACATATACCATTCGATTCCTTACCTATTACCTCTCCGTCACCTGTCCCAATGTACGAATACCCATGCACCTCTCTCTCACCGCACAGTAATGTTGTGTGCCCCTGATATCTCTCCAAATCAGCTTTCATCTCTAGTGTTGTCACCTCCAACATACCTTTCGTCAACCCACCCGCGGCCCCTACCAAATCACTCCCACACACAGAGTGATCCCCCATATCTCATGTACGACTCCCAAGAGACTCACCTCTCCTCCCCACATACATCTGTACGTCCCCCTTGTCCCACCCCGCGTCTCTCAGCAGAGTCAATCACTCTCGTCTCTCCCTCTGACATATATCTCACGACCTCTAAGATCAAAAATCTACTATCTAGAACACTACCCCAAATCCCCAAAATCCCCTACCTCCGCACTATCTTCCAAGTCACGTGTCGTCAACGTTATCTTAACCCATAGAAAGATACTGTCGTGTGTCCATCACCTCCCTCGAAGTTTAGACGTGAGTAATAGATATCATCATTAACACAACTGTGTGTGTTCCTCACTCAAGATCATGCTAAACTCCCTCCACACTCTCACTCAACAGTGTCATACCTGTGTGTTCACATATCTCTTACGATTTCCTCAGTCAACCCAAACCTCCCCCAAGTATTATTTCTTTCTCTGAAAAATCCCGTCGCTACAAAACACTCCCCACATCAAACCCACACCCAACCATTACACACCCAGTCTATTGTATCATGACACATTTGCCTCTAGTAGGGACTAGCCTATACTCCTCATGCTCTCCAGATCAAGTTAACAAGATCACTGATCTATCATTCCAACTTGCGATACCGCTTCTCTGACCGCACCTTCGTGTTACACCCCATAATGTACGTAGACCATGTGTTCCGTCACTATGAACGTCGACCATGTCTGTCGCTCTCCAACGCAAAATCATCTTTGTGTGTGCCCATTCTCTACTCTAGCTCACGTTGAGTAGAGTCCTCCAAATACCCTGCGTGTGCTATCTCAGAGACCACTCATCTACACTATTAAGAGATCGAGTACAGAGACGTGTCCTCGTGCCGTTCTGCCCATCCCCCCCACCCCTCTTCTCATAACATTCCAGTCTTTGTGTGTCATCTATCTAGAGAGACTCCTAAATGTCACCCCTTACAATGTAAGTACTACCTATAATATCACCCCTCACCATTAAATCATTGTTACTACTCCTGTGTGGTGAACACAGAGCGTCCTCCACCCTATGCGTGACACATATCCTGAATCACGCCATAGTCACATCCTGTCCCCTTAGTCATTATGCCCAGATGTCTACAACCACTCACTAAGCCTCACATATAAAGACCTGTGGTAGGATACTGATTTCCCAATCCCGTGTTGAGCATTTTATTCTTCATTAAGAATCTGTGTCAACTCCTCCACTATACCACATGTACCCAAGCCCTCGTGCTCCAGTCTACCTCTAAGACCTGCCCTGCTACCCCGAGATAAGATTAATGAATCGAAGAACACGAGACACTAGAAATTCTCTCTATGAACTAATGTATCTAACATCCTCCACACTATATACCTCATATTGAAACACCCAAAATGAACACGTCTCCGTCTCACCCACTGAACGCACTAACACCTAAACACGCTCTCACTCACTCGCCGTCCCCTGTTCTCTGTCTGTCTGCGTTCGTCGTCGTCATGTCTCTATCCTCACCTAGACGTACACTGTGATTCTCCATACCCCTTGAGTGTACCGCATATGTCTCTCCAACTGTGCTAATTCTCCTGTCTCTTTTTGTGTCTACCTCTGCCTCATCCTGTTCAGAATGCGCATCCTTATTTCCCTTGCTCACAATATTTTCCTCTCACGTCGCAGATCGCGAACCTACAAAATCCAATCATCTACATAGTTCAGCTCCTGCAGCCAATAGTCTGACTCTGACCTCCATGTTGCGCGTCGTCTTCCAATCTACTCTCCCCATAGAAACTCTAACTGACGAACAGTGTCCCGTCGCCCTCACTCCTGCGACCACGACCGCCGACGCCCCACTCCAGATTGACTCCTCTGTATCTACTCCTCCCACTCTCTCATAAGAGCATACCGTCCGTACTCGTCACTATCTCTCATATATCTCACTGCGCCCTACTATCCACCAGCCTACTGTATTACATACCTACTTCACGTGAGAACATGACTTGCATAACCCTGTTCTAGAGCCAACCTCTCTCCTATATGTCTCTCTCGACCTCAATGCGCCCGAACTGCCGCTAGTGTCACTCCTCTGATCGTGCAACCTGTAAACCATGTGACATGTCATCAGTGTCATTTCATTGAAAGGACTGATGATGTGTGAAACAGATTTTTTGACTTGGGTATTTACTTTCCTAGATCCTTGAAGTTGGCATGTGGCTCCTTCATGGCGAGCAGAAACTGCTGCATATGCAAAATCTCCCTTTGGTGAACCATCAGAGCATAGCAAGGAATGCAAAAAGAATCTTAGAACATTCTTAACAAAGCACAATCCTTAAGACACTTTTTGAGGGAGAGGATAGATGAGGAATGTGTTAAAGACAATACCAGGTGAGGGCTGATCTATGTGCCATTGTTGAACCCAGCCTCGCAGTTTTCTTACCTCTGCCCCCCCATAGAGTCAACATTTTAAGCTCAGCTCAATTCATCGGCAAATGACCTTTCTCTGGGATCGGTCAAATTCCCATTCTCCTGCCTCATTTCCCACCTATTCCCTTCCCACCTTTCCCACTTGTCCCTTCCTCATTCATTTATCTTTCAGCAATGAAACTTGTCAATGTCTCCACGTCTGGGATTTGTGTTATGCTTTATACATTCGTCTTTGCTTTACTTGGAAAGAAAAATGTGTAGGGCGTGTTAGATTCCTTTTTAAAGCAGGATTCTTCTTTATAAAAAGCAAAATGTTATCGCAGGTGTCTATTGGGTGTTTAATTCAGATTTGTTTAGAATCAAAAGCATTTTTTCTTTTCATGGTGTCATGAAAAGATTGCAGTGTCTTCATAGAATTTTTTTTGTTTTCAAAAAATGGTTTTATTCTTAGTGTCCGATCATTAAGATATATCAGTAAAATTGTACAATAAAGTAAGTTGACTGCTTGATCATCTCTATAACTATGTTCTTTTAAGAAGGAAAGTGGAAGGATGGTTTAGACATTCGCCTGCCTAACAAGTAGACTGTGATGTTCTGGGTTATATTCCCAGCCTTGCCCTTTCTTCCCAGTTTGATGGTGAATTTGAACTGAATGTCAAGTGGAGGAGACACTAAACCGGTGGTATGCGTGTGCTTCCTCATTGGGGAACAAGGTGTCAAAGACCTCAGCTTCTTTAGAGAGCCCGCATATTGAAGGTGGAGCCCATCTCCTCTCCCCTGCTCCTTTACCTTCCTTGTCCCCAAAAGAGGCCAGGTACCCATTTACAGCTGGGTGGACTAAGAGAACTGTTCTAAAGCCAAGGTGCATTCACGATCGCCCATCCAAGAGGTAAACACGCTCAACACTGCTTAACCTTAGCTTGGCGAGAGTGAAAGCCTCATGTTAGCCCATCCCAAAACACCATTCAGTTCAAAATGGATCACACTGTAAAATAAAAGTTTTAAAAAGGCGGCGGATATTCTCAAGCGTTGATTGCAGTTTAGCACGAAATGTTTGCTTTGGCTTCTTCAACACAACACATTCAACACATGATAGAAAGCAACACATTTTTTTCAGCATTTTTTTTTACAAAATAAAGATGGCCTGACAAGATGGCTTGATGTTCTTTTGGATGGAAGGAAGGATGGATATAAAATGGAAAATAGTGAGGAAATGGGAGAGAATATGGGGGTGGAATTTGGAAGGGTATGGGTTAGGGTAGTGTTTGGAGTAGTGGGGATGGTTGTGGTAGATTTTTAAAGGTAGGGTGGATCTGTTCTATCGCCCTGTTCTATCTTTCTCGTGCATATAAGGTGATGGTATGATCTTAAAAAATGATATAAAAATAGTCATCATGATTTTTTTGTGTAACCGTTTGTTTTCCCTGACCATTGAGTTAGAATTTGTTACATCTGCAGGGATACAGTTACGAATTGAACCTACCAATTTCTCAAGACAGTCAGGAAAGCGACTCCCTGCACTTCTGATTTTAAAAATATCATGGTTTCTTTTGACGTGAACAAGTTCATAGGCACACGGGTGAGACGGGTTTACAGCTTCCTCTGAAGTTTGACATTCAGTTCGATTTTCCTGTCAAACTTGGAAGAAAGGGGAAGGCTGGAAATTGAACCCAGAACATCACGGTTTACGTATTGGGCAGGTGAACGTCTACACCCTCCTGCCACCATTTTTAATTTTGAACCACATAAAGCTGGGATACAGTGAATGAGGTTATTTTAAAATATCCCATGTGTTACAAAGATATAACTACATCAATCTGCGTTTACATGATCAAACCTCAATAAAGAGAAAAAGGTATTAACTACACCAATCTAGTCCATTGAACAATCTGTTATTGCAATTTCCCTGAGGGAATTCGATTCTCTACCTACTGCTCATGTCACATGCATATTATCATCTCTATACATCCTCTCTCCCTTCACCAAAATCCTTCTTTTTGACGCTTTCCAATCCAGCCTAAAGACAACACACTTATGTCCCTACCTGGGATTCTTTCTCTATCTTTACACCTCACACTCTGTCCCTAATTTCAATCAGCCTCACTCATCTTCATTAATTGCCATAGGGTGTTCTTTTCTCTGTGTGTGTGTGTGTGTGTGTGTGTGTCGTGTGTGTGTGTGTTTTGTGTGTGTGTGTGTGTGTGTGTGTGTGTGTGTGTGTGTGGTTGTGTGTGTGTTTGTCTATCTTGGTAAATGTACCAATCTTTTTAAATTTATTTGTGAGCGGTTGCATGCGCGTGAAAATTTGGATTGGCATGCAAGTGCTTGGATTCGGTGCTTTGCCCAGATTCAGTGCTCTACAAATGCCATTCTTCTTCTTCTTCTTTTCTCAATTACATACTACTACTACTACTACTACTACTATACTACTACTACTACTACTACTTAGTAGTAGTAAGTAAGTAGTAGTAGTAGTAGTAGTAGTAGTAGTAGTAGTAGTATAATTATTATTGTTGTTATTGTTATCATTATTGTTGTTACTGTAGCTGTTATTGTTATCATTATCATCATCATCATCATTTCTACAGGAAAAGTGCCATCTCCCTGTCTTTTTCATACCTTCCTCCTTACTCTTCTTTGCTGTCCCACTTCTTCCCCTTTCCCTAATCCCTTTTCTTCCCTTTTCTTGAAAAATGGAGCAGGCGGATTTTTCATGGTCATTTTGGCCAAACATCAGTTTTTGAGTTGTTATGAACTGGGTGGAAAGGGGATGAGATATCCTAGTGGTTAGAGTGTTATGAGCTCGTGATCTAAAGCCTGGGTTCGAGCCACCATGGAGGCACCTGTTTGAGATGACTTCTTTTTCCCTGGAGTTAACATCAGTACTGAACCCACTCCCCGAAAGTCCTTCGAATGAGACTATAAAACCCCAAATATGTGTGTGTGCGAAATGCAGACATACCATCTTGCAAGACAAACTAAATCCTTCTAACTTTTTCTACAAGAATCAAAATCCATTTATTGCGGCGGACGACGGCGGCGGTGGATGATGATTGATGATGATGATGATGATGATGGTGGTGGTGCGTGGTGGTGGTTGGTGGTGGTGGTGGTGATGATGCTGATGATGATGATGTGATGATGATGATGGTGATGATGATGATGATGATCACGGACTCGACGATGGACGATGCCAATGATGGTGATGATGATAACATCGACAATAACAACATTGACAGTTGACACATAAGCAATGGTGACAATAATTATGTTAATGACAAGATTCCACAACCAACATCATTTCATGTTCTTTGTCTTGTCACATCTTTTGCCATTTAACTTTCTTGTTTATCATCAGTGTCTTTTCATTGAAAGATGAGATGTGTTGAAACAGATTTTGATTTGAAGTATTTTACTTTCTTTGATCCCTGAAGTTGGCTGTGGCTACCGTCATGGCAAGCAGAAAAGAAACGGTAGCATATGCAAATCTCACCTTATGGTAAACATCAGAGCACTAGCCAGGAATGCAAAAGAATCTTAGGAACATTATAACAAATGACAAATCCTTAAGACCACTTTTTGAGGGAGAGGATAGAAGGGAATGTGTATAAAGACAAAAAGGTGGAGGGCTTGATGTTTTTTTTTTTCTATGGCCATTGTGATGAACACAGCCTCGCAGTTTTTCTTACCACTGCCCCCCCATAGAGTCAACTTTTTAAGCTCAGCCATTCATATGCAAATGACCCTTTTCTGGGATCGGTCAAATTCCCACTTCTCCTGCCTCATTTCCCACCTATTCCCTTCCCACCTTTCTCACTTGTCCCTTCCCCATTCATTTTTCTTTCAGCAATGAAAATTGTCAATGTCTCCACGTCTGGGTTTTTTGTTTTGCTTTATACATTCTTCTTTGCTTTATTTGGAAGAAAATAGTGTATGGCGTGTTAAGATTTCTGTTTTTAAAAGCAGGAATTCTTCATGATAAAAAGCAAAATGTTATCGCTGTTGTCTACTGGGTGATTAATTCAGATTTGTTTAGGACCAAAAAGCATTGTTTTCCTTTCATGATGTCATGAAAAGATTGCAGTGTCTCTATAGATGATTTTTGTTTTTAAAAATGGTTTTATTCATAGTTTCAGATCGTTAAGATATATCAGTCAAATTGTACAATAAAGCAGACTGCCTGTTTGATCATCTCTTTATGTTAAGAATGAAGGTGGCAAGATGGTTTAGACATACACCTGCCTAACAAATAAACCGTGAGGTTCTGGGTTCTATTCCCAGCCTTAGCCTTTCTTTCTCCGATCGCCAGGGGAAATTGCCCCAGTTTCGACGGGAAAGAAATGGAACTGATACCAAGTCTTTCAGAGGAGACTCTAACCAGTGCAGACTCCTGTGCTTTACTTATTGGGAAGTTTAAAGTGTCAAGGAGACCTCAGCTTCTCTAAGGGGCCCGCATATTGAGGGGAGCACCCATCTCCTCTACCTTGCTCTTTTACCTTCTTGTCCCCAAAGAGGGTAGGTACCCACATTTACAAGCTCAGTGAACTGGGGGGACTGTACCGAAGCCAAGGCATGCAAACAGTTCCCCATCAAGGGTAAACAGGTCAACCGCTAATTACCTTAGCTCTGGGGAGAAGTCTTTGAAAGAGAGTTGAGAGAGGAAGAGTTAGACGAGATGGAAGGAAGACTTAGTAGAAGAGAGTT
This sequence comes from Rapana venosa, assembly GCA_028751875.1. Lineage (NCBI taxonomy): Eukaryota > Metazoa > Mollusca > Gastropoda > Neogastropoda > Muricidae > Rapana > Rapana venosa. Next base: position 12,196,775 of record CM054139.1, on the reverse strand, counting down.
TATGAGTTTGAAGAGAGGAAGTATATTTTTAGAAGAAAGCAAGAGAAAGATTGTGTAAGCCAGTTAGATTTAGGAAGCGAGCCTTTGAGAGAAGAGAGAAGAGAGAAGAAGAAAGAGTGATGAAGTCTCAAGGTAGAGATCAGAAGTGGAAGAGAAAGAAGATTAAAGAGAATGAGTTTATCTAGAGTGACCAGTTACAAGAGAGAGTATAAGTAGTGATTTAGTGATGAGTGAGATAAAGAGTTTAGAAGAGTAAGACAGTAGGGCAAAGAAGAGTCAGAGTAGTTGATAAGCGAAGAGCACTGAAGAAGCAGTAGGATAGATATAGGAAGCGTAGAGTGAATATGCGAAGGTAGAGAAAGACTTAAGAAGTAGCAGAGAGGTTAGAGAAGTCAGAGAGTTAGATAAAGAGAGAAAGGAAGATAGGAAGTAGGAAAGAGAGTGAATGTTCCTGTTACCCCGTCCCGAAAACAGACCATTCAGTTTCGAAAATGGATCCACTGTAAAATAGAATTGTTAAAAGATAGCAGGTATTCTCAAAGAAACGTTGATTGCAGATTAACACGAATGTTCGCTTTGGCTACCTTCAACAAGAAAGCTATTTTTCTCCACCATTGATAGAAAGCAACACCAGATGTTTTTTTTAGCATATTTTACAAAATAAAGATGGCTGACAAGACAGCTTGATGTTCTTTTGGATGAAACGGAAAAGAATGGAAAAATAAAATAGAAAAAACAGAGAGGAATGGGTGAGAATGTGAGGGCTTGGGTGAATTGGGGTAAGGGTATGGATTAGGGTAGTGTTTGGAGTAGGGTTGTTGGCAGTATTTATTTTTTTTAAATGAGAACTGGATGTTGTATGTCTGCCTGGTTACTGCCTTTTCCTTCATCATAATAATGATGACAATGACGTCGTCAATGATGAAAATATCTTATGATTTTTGTGTTTGTTTACAGTTTGTTTCCCCACATTTAAATGTAGGTAGTAGCCCATTTTCCGACGTCGGGGGTACAGTTAAGCACTTAAACCTACCATTTTTTCAAGACAGTCAGGTAGCACTCATGCACCTTTCCGATTTTCAAACTGTCATGGTTTCTTTTGACGGGGCACAAGTTTATGGCACACGGGTGAGACTGGTTTAGAGCATCCTCTGAAGATTTGACATTCAGTTCGATTTTCCTGTCAAACTTGGAAGAAAGGGGAAGGCTGGGAATTGAACCCACAACATCACGGTTTACGTATTGGGCAGGTGAACATCTACACCCTCCTGCCACCGTCCTTCTTTTTGAGCAAATAAAGATGAATACCAGTGAAGGAATTCATTTTAAATATCCCACTGTGTACAAAGGTATAACGACACCAATCTATGTCCCATTGATCCACCCTATAAAGAGGTATATCTACACCAATCTATGTCCCATTGAACAATCCTTTATTGCAATTTCCCCTAAGAATTTGATTCCTCTATCTCTGTTCATTAACAGTGCATATTATCATTCTCTCTATACCTCATCTCTCGCCCTTCCCATAACCCTTCATTTGACACTTTCAATATCCAGCCTAAAAAACACACTGATGTCCTACTAGGATCTTCTCCATCTTTCAACTCACATCTGATTGCCTTCTCGCACAGTTGTTGGAGTGCAAAGATTGCATCGGTGCACCCTCCTTTTCTGAAGCTGACCTGGGCATCACTGAGGAAATGTTCTGGTTTTGCTCGAGTTTTCTGCTCCATGATCTTTGCATATATTTTCCCTACATGGCTGAGCAGTGACATGCCTCTGTAGGTAATGCAGTCTTGCTTCTGCCATTCTTCTTCCATACTGGCACCACCATTGCATTTTTCCAGTCTTCTGGTACTTTTCTCTTCTCCCAAGCTTTCTGAAAGATGGTGGTGAGCCACTGAATTCAAATTACACCATGTACATGAATGGCTTCAGTAGTTATACCATCATCTGCAGCAGCCTTGCCTTTAGGACTGGTCCTCACTGCATGTTTTACTTCACTCTTCAGGATGGTAAGTTATGAGTGGTCAGTGTGGCTGCAGATGAACTGGGACCGTATGTCTTGTGCCCATACTCCTGATGGGTTGATTAGGTCTTTGAAATAGTTGTCCCATCTCTTCACTGTTTTCTCCTCTTCGTACAATGCTTCCCCGTTTGCATTGCTAATGATAGAGGTTGGATCAAAAGGTCCATTGCTTTCACACTCTTGTCAAACTCTCTTGGATAGTTTTTGCATGCTTCACAGAGTTTTCCCCATACTGGGTCCACGACTTTTCCTTTTGTGTTCCCGTAACTGTTTTGCTTTGTCTTCTTGTAAGTCTGTACTTGATGTAGTCCTCTTCATCTTTTGACTTGACCCAGATCTTGTATAGTTTCTTCTGTTCCTTGATAGTATCCTTTACTTCTGTATTCCACCATGCTGTTGCCTCTTCTTCCTCCTGTCTTTTTTGTGCCTCAGGTTTCTTTTATAGTGTCCAGGAGAACTGTCTTGAAGATGCCCCAAGTTTCCTCTCTATTTAGTGATGTTGGATCAATACAGTCCTATCTTTAACTGTTAATGTACTGATCTTATTTTGCACCTCTTCCTGTGGAGGCTTATGCATGTTGACTCTTTCTTGCTGATTCTTCTTATTAATGGACATCCTTTTCTTCTGAATGTCCAGAGTCATTATGACTGGTCAGTGGTCTGTGTCCAGGCCTGCGTTTGTGATGGCTCTTGAGTCTCTGATGTTTCTCCGCATTTTAGATCTTGCTAGTGTGAAGTCGATTTGAGATGATACTCTATGTCATTCCATTCGTACCAGGTGTACATCTGAGTGGCTCTGTACTGGAAGGTGTTGGTGACAATAGGTCATGCTCTGCACACAGTTCCAATACACGGTTGCCGTTGTAGTTGCACAGTATTCTGTGGTCACTGTATGGACCAAGGTGTTTTGTCCATGGTGTTCTTCTCTCTCCAACTCTTCCATTGAATATCCCATGGTGTACAAGTCTTCTTGGTCCGGGATGTTGTTGATGGTGTCTGAGAGTTTTTCAGAGTAGTCCTTATCCTCATGTGAGTAGGAGTCATTACATGGTGCGCACACTTGATTGTAGGTGTTGATTTTGTTGCCCTCTCTGGCCGATCTTTAAGAGTCTCTCTGGGATGAACTCTGTGCTCTTTATGTCCATTGTCTTGTCATAGTGTATGATGAAACCCACACGATGTGCTGCTCTCTCTTCCTTGCTTATGCTGCTCCAAATGAGATCACCGTTGGCATCTATTTCCTTTGTTCCTTTCTTTCTGGTGTCTGCAATGCCCAATATTGTGATCTTGCGCTGGGTCATAAACTCTACTATCTCTGGTTCTATGTTTTTCTCAAACGGAAAATGCTCCAGGTCCTAACCTTAACCTTTTTCTTTGATCCTTGACCGTTTTAGCACCATTTTACGTTTTCCGTTGAGCATTGTACATTGTCCTGGCCGCGCCGTTTTCCATAATATTAAGTCTGTTTGTATTTCCTTTTATTTTCTCGAGCAATTATGTATGGACTGCCTACCTGCTCAGCCAGTCCCAGCTTCACCAGCTCTGTTGGCCAGCATGACCTGTTTCTTCCACCTCCCATGAGGAGGACGAGGGGGTGGACCTTGGGAGGTGTACGGTTATCATTTGTGGTAAAATATACTTTTTTCCTGAAAGAAGCTGGGTCTTTCTCTATGGTAAGGGTGACACGCTATAGTCCTTCAGAACCGATAAAAAATAGGACTTGAATTTACATGATCAATGCAAATCTATCTACCATCTATCTATCTATTTATCTATCTATCTATCTATCTATCTATCTATCTATCTATCTATCTATCTATCTATCATCTACCTACCTATCTATTTAATTATCTATCTATCTATTTAACTATATCTATATCTTTTTCTCTCTCTATATATATATACGCACAAGCCAATATAAAGCAGCATCGCGCATAGTGAATGTGTGACCATTTGTGCGCTTTGGCTTCAGTACAGTCCCCCAGTTCATCTAGTTGTAAATGGTTATCTGCCCTCTTTAGGGTCAGGAAAGATAAAGCAGTGAGGGAGAGAAGATGGACGTGGCGCTCAATATGCTGACCCCTAAAGCAGCCTGGGTCTCTAAAGCCTCGCTTCCTTACCACCACATGCGTTATGAGAATAACATTACATACACACATTCGGTATGTCTGTCTGTCTGTCTGTCTGTCTCTCTCTCTCTCTCCTCTCTCTCTCTCTCTCTCTTCTCTTATCATCTTATATATAAAATATATATATATATATATATATATATATATATAAGAGAGAGAGAGAGAGAGAGAGAGAGAGAGAGAGAAGAGAGAGAGAGAGTAGAGAAAGAGAGAGAGTTAGAGAGAGAGTGAGACAGACAGACAGGCAGCCAGACCGACCGACAGACAGAAAGCAAGACAGGTGTGTGTGTGTGTGTGTGTGTGTGTGTGTGTGTGTGTGTGTGTGTGTGTGTGTGTGTGTGTGTTCGTGTGTGTGTATGTGTGTGCATGTGTGTGGGTGTGTGTGTGTGTGTTGTTTTTTTTAAACTGTGTTTGGTTCCTACCGCCACGAAATTGCTAACTCTGCCGAAAAACGAATCGAGATTTTAAATGTGTGGACATGATGTTTTCTGTGCATTTGCTGGGTTTATGGTCTCATCCAAAACATTTTAGACTAGTGGAAAGTCAGTATTAATGTTACTACCACGGAAAATCCCGGAAATTTGTCCTCTGTAATGGCTTGATCATTGCCCATAAGATTACAAGTTCAAGGCTCTCACCACTTAGCTATCCTGCTAGCAGATCTATACATATCTATCTATCTTTCTATCTATCTATCTACATATATATATATATATATATATATATATATATATATATATATATATATATAATATATATATATATATAATATATATATATATATATACACTACCAGCCAGTGTAATCTATAAGACTATCAAACTCAGAACATTGAAATTTCCCAACCAAGTAAAGATAAGATATCTTTACACGTGCACTACGTTGAATATCAGTTACTTAGTCTTACTCTTCAACCTCTTCCTCAAAAACATCATGACAGAGAGACTGCAAAACCACCACACTTCCATCTCCATTGGTGGAAGATCCCTTTGCAACCTCAGATTTGCAGATGACATTGACCTCAAGGGCGGCAGCAAACAAGAACTGCAAAACCTCACAGATAGTCTATCAGATCAAGCGAGTGCATATGGCATGGAGGTCAGTACAGAGAAATCAAAGATCATGGTCAACAGCGCAAGTAATGACAGCACGGAAATAAAGATGAATGGAGAAATACTGGAAGACGTGAGCCAATTCCAATACTTAGGCTCCATCCTAACAAAAGATGGCACATCAAACAATGAAGTGAAAGCTCGCATTGCAACAGCAACATCTGCTCTGGCCAGACTCGAGAGCATCATCAGAAGCAACAACATCAGCTTCTGCACCAAATACCACATCTACAAATCCCCCGTGATATCTATCCTATATGGCTGTGAATCATGGACTCTGTCAGCAGAGCTAGAGAGGAGAATCCAAACATTCGAGAACAAGTGCCACAGAACACTCTTCAAAATATCATACAAAGAACACAAGACCAACAACTATGTGAAAGAAGAAATCAAAAAGCATGTGGACCCCCAAGAACCTTTGCTCTCCACCATAAGGAGGAGAAAACTGATGTGGTTTGGTCACACCACAAGACACAACACCTTAGCAAAAACCATCTTGCAAGGAGCAGTCGAAGGCAAGAGAAGAAGAGGCCGCCAAAAGAAATCATGGGTTGACAACATCAAATACGGGACCGCCCAACCCCTGCAACCCCTTCTACAAGCCACACAGGATCGTGAAGCATGGAAACAGAACTCTGTTGCGTCTTCTCTCATGTCCCCCATACGTCCTTTGGGACATGGGACTGAGTGAGTGAGTGTGAGTCTTTGATTTAAAACCCTATGTCAGTTATTGGGCATGTAACAGGAAAGTGTAGCTGTGACATGAGGAACCACTTCTGACACCCTGTGTATTGGAACTACCACATAAGGGATCTAGTTTCAGAATAGATTCCTCTAAGTAATCATTTTTACTGTGTTGCACAGCTTTAACAGATCTATGACAGATCTATTTGCTTTCTAAATTTGTACCATTTTCATAGTGTTGACATCATGACATCCACAAAAGGCATTGCATTTTGGATTAAAACAAGACATGTTCTCCGCCTTTGCTTTATCAACAAGCCAATCAGCACATGAATCTGCTAGCAGTTAATTAACTACTAACTTTGCAAGCTATTCTGATATTCTGCTGTATAGCCTTTGTAGACCCATAAGAGTTAATACCTTAAACAGCTTTTTATGCTATGATATTTCATTAACAGTGCACGTTTGCCAAATCCTAGATGGTTTTATTAGTTTATCAAGATTAATATCTGTGACTAATGATTGTGAAAGTCCATTTCGGGAAAACAAAATCAAAGGATGAGATTTCCTGACCGTGTTGAACTTTTGATCTAGTCAACGCTTCTTTCTCGCTTCTGGGAACGTCTTACGCTTTACAATGTTAAATTTTAAATAAACAGTTATAAAGAAGTTCATTATTTACAGTATGGGCATCCTTATGATTGTTTACAGTTTTAAACTGAAATAATGCTGTCATGAAAAGTCTAAGTGGGGTAGTGAAGGGGTTCGAGTATTTGGACAGGAGGCCTGACATAAATATCATGAAGGATTTGTAGATGAAGAAATAAGCTATAAATTACTACATGAACATTATCATGTGTCTGCATGCTTTATACGTATGTATTAATACTTTCTAGGGTCTATACACATCAATACATCTCTATACATATTTTCACTCTCTGCTCCTACATCTTCCTTGTCCCTCTTCAGCCCCATGGCATTCACACCAGTAGCAGGCCAGACTTACGTAAACCAATGCAGGGTCACTCCAAAACAAGCCATACACAGATAGATATACAAATATTGCTGATACCCATGTACACATCCATAAGGGCGCATGGAATCAAAAACCAAAATCCACGTGTCTATTTGCTGGCTTACCTGGTGATTGTATTGTAGGCAAACGATGAACCTGCATGTTGAGAAGCCAAGGCTGCACAATTTCCAAGAGTACTGTCCAATGTCATGTTTATCACAGTTATCTGTCCTTTTGGCTTATAATTTGTATTCTCTGGCTGCTCCATCCACTGAATTTCAGTAAGGTTGGTCTCCAGTGGAATCAGGATGAATTGGACGAGGACGAATGCCAACATGTTTGTGCACTTCATTTGGTTTTGTAATATGCGCGCATAAAGTCTACAGTAGGCCTAGAGGTTCGTTTATCACTTTGCTGGCATACAGGATACGTCATATTGACTATGACGTCATTGTACTTGTCTCTTAGTTTTTTTGTTTCTGTGTGTGTGTGTGTGTGTGTGTGTGTGTGTGTGTGTGTGTGTGTGTTGTGTGTGTGTGTGTGCGCGCGCGTGCGTGCGTGCGTGTGTGTGTGTGTTGTGTGTTTTGCGTTACCTCTTTTTCGTGGTGTGTGTATAAATATACCGAGAGAGAGAGAGAGAGAGAGAGAGAGAGAGAGAGAGAGAGAGAGAGAGAGAGAGAGAGAAGAGAGAGAGAGAGGGGGGGGAGGAGAGAGAGAGAGAGAGAGAGAGAGAGAGAGAGAGAGAAGAGAGGGGGGAGAGAGAGAGGGAGAGAGAGTGTTTACTGCACACAAGCAACTATACAAACACAAGGGGGGTCGGGGTTGACGGCGGGGACATGATTTTCAACACCATCAAAAGCAAAATGCAATAAATTTAAACACACCAGATGTTATGTAATAAGGAAAATAACCTTCCAGACCAAAAATAAAAGGCATCAAGAACTTACACCTGTCGTTATCTGCGGCAGTATTGTTTTCATATTGACATGATGTCCAGCTGCTTTTAATTGCACCAATTGGCATACGCCATTATTACACGCAAAAAACAACAACAACGACAACAACAACAACAACAAAATTAACAAAAACCAGCTATATCAATGACACAAAAGTGTTAACACCTGTTTATTTGCAATTCTTATGGCTTTGAATTTTTTATCTGATACTGCTGTTGATGTTTGCCAAATTCTGTTTTGCGTTGACTCAAAGGAAGTGTTAATGGCATTAAAGTCATGGCATGGTAAAATAAGGAATGATATTGTATTTGAGATTAAATTCCTGATACACTCTATTGCAAGCAGAGGCATCAGCATAACTTTTTGCTGGATCCCCTCTCATTGTGGAATTTATTCAAATGAGCTGGTTGATTCTTTGGCAAAACAAGGTGCCTCTGAATACAGTACTGAAGTGTTTGATTCTAATCTTGCATTGTCGTCTTATGAAATTTATTCTAAATTAATGAAATGCATACATTCAAAGATTATAGAAAAACATTATCAGCAGTTTCCTTGCCCACGGAAATTAGAAATTCTAATACATAAACTGAGATTAAATGCATGGAATACTAAATATTCAAAAAATGTAACATGTTGTTGTTCTATTCCACTTTCAGTCCACCATTTGTTGTTTGATTGCCTAATTCTTCTTGACATGTATAAAAGGAGAGGTTTA
>CM054139.1:12163458-12187632 GCA_028751875.1 Rapana venosa | reverse complement strand
AAATTTGTGTTTTTATTTATTAATTGTTAGTGCTTTTTGTGTATAATGTCTCAAAAAAACTCACTAATGCTTAACGTCATGCAGTGGAATGCTAGATCCATCTCCACGAATCTGCCATATTTAGTTCAACATCTTTCTAGTATTGTGGACGGGATAGCTCAGTGGTCGGAGCACTCGCTTTCCCCCAGCCAAGTTAAGCAGCGTCGAGCGTGGTTACCAGTTGGATGGGTGACCGTTTGCGCGCCTTGGCTTCAGTACAGTTCCCCCAGTTCACCCAGCTGTAAATGGGTACCTGCCCTCTTTAGGGTCAGGGAAGGTAAAGCAGCGAGGGAGAGGAGATGGGCGCCGCCCTCAATATGTGGCCCTAGAGAAGTGAGGTCTCTGGACGCCTCACTCCCTACGACCGGATAGGTTATGGGACTCCTTTACTTTAACCTTACCTTTTCTAGTAAAAGATTTCATGTTCTATCCTGCAGTCCCTCAATGTAAGAAGTGTAAATTACCCAGATTTAAAGGTTACTACTAACCACCTGTTCATGAATACTTGGTGGCTGTTGGTAATGTCAAATACAGCAATATATATCAAGAAGGAGGACTAGTTATAGTGCATGTTGTTCACCCATGCCTAATGATATCCAGATTCATATTCGTGTGCCTGCACGTGTAAAGTTACAGATCATTTGGTCATGAACATTGTTTCATATATTTGCCTAAGGGAGCTCTGACTAAAATACGAATGGCTGCACCTCACTACAAGATAATAAGAAATGGTGGTAGCAGGGGACTTCAACGCTCACGCCCATTTGAGGATAAGGAAGTATATCCATCTCCTGCAATCGTTTTTTTTAGAAAATATAACAGACTCTTGTCTTGCCTACATAAATGATGGAAGTTCACCCAGAATACAGGACATCTCTAATCACAAGGCATACGCATTAGATCTGTCTTTTATATCTTTCTGTTCTTGCACCTGAATGTACGTGGGCATATTTATGGAAGACACATTGGGAAGTGATCATTTACCTATTGTTATTACTTTAATGAAATGCCAGTCCCTGTACACTGAAAAAAGATAAACTCCAAAGTTTATCTATAAAGAAGCTAATGGAAAACCAATTTAAAAGATCCTTGCAGCCTATAATACAAACAGCTTTGATTCTGAAAATATAGATGAATAGGCTTACCTTTACTAATTGCCATTCATCATAGCGGCTTACTTATCTATCCCAACCATTAATCATTAAAATCAAGGAAATGTTCAGGATGTTGGGTGGACACCTGCTTGTGAGGAAGCACATTGTGACCAACAAACGTTTAATTATAAAACCATATTAAAAAGTAAGACACCAGAAAACCATGGAAACAGAAGCAGGCAAAAAATATAGAATATATCAAGTCAGGCGAAACGGACATTTTGGTCTTCGTTTTGTTGGAGCGAGTATTCTAAAAAAAAAAAAAAAAAAAAATATCATTAAAGATATTAACAAAGTGTGGAAAAAATTTATGAAATGAGGGAAAGGTTTGTGATATTACCAAACTTTTCCAATTTAACTCAAAACATGAATTCCATCAATGCAGAAAAGGCTAGGCCTTGCAGATATGTTCTCAGAGTCTATGCGTCTGAAGGCCCTCACCTTAAAAGAACTAATTTCAGACAAGGCTGAAGGAGAAGAAAAGAAAAAATATAGAGATCCATGTTCTAATTATACTGTGAAAACAGGCAATGCTCAATAACAATCAATGAAGTAAAAGATGTACTATTTTCCCTTCCTAATAAGAAAACTTATGTTGGATTAGATGCCATATCAAGATTGGCTTAATCAGTTACCTGAAAATTCCTTCTTCTAAGGCATAAACTTTTCCAAAAGTTTGGACCGAAGGTGCTTGCAATGAACGGAAGCTGGTCCTATTATTGTCCCCATCTTAAGCAAGGAAAAGCTAAAACTGAATTAAAACTAGTTATAGGGCCATTAGCATCTGACTTCCAACATTGGTAAGCTTATGGAAAAATTATTCTTAAGTGGCTTGTATATTACTGTCAGGAAAATAAGGTAGTTCTGTCAATCAAGCAGGCTTTCAAAAAGGTCGTATCAGCAATTGTACAGTTTATATAAAACTAACAACACAGGTAAAACAACATTTTGCATGAAGAAAAAATCTACTCGCACGTTTTTTGATTGAAGGAAAGCCTACGACCAATTTTGGACATGCTAAATTGCTGCATAAACTTAAGACATTGGTTTTTCTGGGATTTTTTCCATTATAATTAAAAGCTTTTTATGTAAAAGAAGTATGCAAAGTGAGTAGTAGGGAATGGCAATATTCAGACTTTAGATCATTGCATATGGGTTACCACAGGGTTCAGTTATAGCTCCTTATCTGTTTAATATATGCTACATGATTTACCCACAAACCTGTCTAAAGATGTTTTCTTAGTACAATTGCTGATGAATATGTTTATGGTACTATGAATGTCACTTTGAAGCGTGCTACAACAAGAGGATGATAAATTTTACCAGAAAAGTATATCAAAAGAGCTAGATAATTTACATAAATATATTTTTGAAAATGTCTGACAATATCTACAGAAAAAACGCCATAAAGCTTTTTAATAAGGGTAGTGATCAGATACCTACCAGTTTACGATTGAAGAGGAGGCCAATTCAGTATAAAATATGTAAAATATTTAGGGCATTCAGCTTACATCAAAATAACTTGGAATGCTTCTATGGATACATTTTACAAAAGCAAGGAAATGCATCAATTTTCTTAAAATAGTTCAGAGACAGTCATGGGGACAAGATATCTTCACTCTTAATTTGCTTGTCTAAGTCACTTGTTACGTTCCAAACTGTCTTATGGGGACAAGATGGTCTTTTTCCTGTGCTCCTAACTATTTACTTAAAAAACTACAAAGTTATAGATTGTAAGGGTACAAACTTGCCACGTGGAGGTACATTCCCCCATGCTCACCATGATAGGTTATAGGAACTTTATAAGAATTTGGGGGATCTACCCCTAGCTGAATACCGACAACTATTTTCATGCGCCAAATATGTTTTACGGAGGAAAGAATGACGAAAAATTTGTCTGGTAGTGATTAAACAGTCAAGCAGAAGAACGATTTTCCAAAAGGGCTAAACAAATTTCGTGTTTAATGCCTTATTTGGCACTTAGTATCATACCTCTTTCAAAAAATTCTAACCTTAACCCAATATGACTAAGAAACACAAAAAAGAAGCTTTACCTTGTACTTCATGGGGATGAATAAGCTGTGTTGATATAGTGTATATTTATGAAAAAAAGAATGAAAATCAAAACATCTTGGTTGCAGATGTTCGGTCGGCATTTTTGAAAATAAGTAGGCTGACTGCTTAATAGTTTTATTACAGAAGGATCTGTTTTAGAAAATTCATGACCTCAGCCTCTGCATTTGTCATACCAGCCACTTCTTAAAATTGTTGTAATCGTACTATCTTGTAAAACATCGTTCATTTTTTACACGCTGGAACTTATTGATTAAGATGGCTCTTAATATCATTCTTAAATTTTCCTTTTTTCTTTCTTTCAGATCTTGTTGTGTGTTGACTCCAAATCAGTATTGTATGCTATAAAATCCCAAACTTCAAGGAAAGTCTCTTAAATATTTTTGAAATTAATATGGCTTATACACCCTTCCTAAGTTTAGAGGTTTATTCCTGTTTCTTTTTGGTGGGTGCTTCTCACGTTGGAATTTTTCAATGAGTGGGCTGACCAGAGCTGCAAAAAAGGGTCAAGACTGACACTGGAATCGATAGACTGGATGTATCCCTTATCTTACCAGGAGGGATAATTTTATTAGAACAAATTTCATGGGTAAAGTTTAAGATCTGGTCAATTCAAGGATAGATATTAAAAATTGCCCGACCAATTCCCTTATTTTAGGTTATATGACTCCGCATAATAGATTTCGCGTTTTTATAACTGTGAGGAGGGTTCATTCACTATTTTTAAGAATGAAGTTAAATGCATTCCTTACAAAAATTTTGTTAAACATGTCAGATGTTAATGTGGAGATCATATTTCCAATACTTTATCATATTTGAGGCCTATGTTAAAACATTTTTTTACCTATCATTTTCCTGAAAAGTCTCTGGAAAAATACTTTTGAAAATTCTAAGTTAGCCCTTGCATTGTGTAGATGGTTATTGCATAGTCAATCGCTTATTTATGTTGTTACAATTATTGTTATTTACTTTTTTCTACGATGTTGAGTTTTAAGTTTGCTCTGTTTATGAGTATTATTACTTCCTTTTCTAGGTGTGTTGTTGGGTTTTGTTGTTGTTATTATTTTTTTTCTTTTTATTAAACAAACAAACAACAAACAAACACCCAACACGGATGCTATTTCTTTATCCTTTCTTCCTTCCAAACCTTCTCCCTCCTTCTCTAAACTCCTTTTCACTTTCTACTTCCATCGTCTAATATCACTTAGAGGAACAGACCGTTAAATTGAAGACTAACAACAACACACAACACACACACACACACACACACACACACACAAACACCCCACATACTCACACACACACGTTCTTGTTCGCCAAAACTGCAACAATGTTTGAGACAATTCGAACACCCGGCCCTCAAAGCCATTTTTTTTCAAATTCAGGTAATTTAGCCAAACGGTTAAGTTCGTTATTCCACAAATATGGAAAACAAAATAGTGTGACATTGAAAGGTTATATCAGTTAACAGCAGTTTTCTTTCTCTGCATGTCCCAGCAAGGGAGAATAATTTTGCCAAGTGATAGAATTTTTCAACTTCGATTCAAGATAATGCTAATTATATCTCTAATTTTTGAGATTTCTTCATTAAATATGAGGCATTTCTGACGGATGTCATCGTACGAATTACAATCAAACAAAAAGTGTACTTCATCTTCAGTCTGCGTGCCACACATGGGGCATGGGGACTGTGCAGATGTGTCAGTGGAAAACCATGTTTTACAGGCATTTGAGAGCTTGGGCGTTTATTACACGCGGGCCACTATTCAAACACATGGGGGTGGGGGTGGGGGTTGATGGCTGGGACAAACATGTTTTTCAGTAACACCAAAATGCAATAATTCTAAACACAAGATGTCATGCAGTAAGGAAAATAACCTTCAGGACCAAACTGAAAGGCATCAAGAACTTACACCTCTTGTTATGTGCGGGGATAGTGTTTTCCTTATTACATTATGTGGGGTGTGCTTTCAATTACATTAATTTGCAGTTGGCGTTATTTCAACAACAACAAAACCCAACACGCGCGCGCGCGCACGCACGCACACACACAAACAGACACATGCATTTATTTTTCTTTTTGATTGAGGATATTTAAAAGCATTTTTACCTGCTGCACCAACTTTGTCACTGGATCTGATTTGTCTTCTGAACATCGTTATGAATTGCTGCGACATTGTATTAGGTTGATAAGCAGTTTTTTAGTATGTTAAAGTTGGTTTTATTCAGTTTACTACTGTTTTCTGACCAATTGTCGTGTATTTTTGCAATTCTCTCGTTTAGATTACTTTTTCCCTGTCTAAAATCAATGTGAATAGACGTTAAACTGAAGTATAACCCCCATGTGTATCTTTTTTGGTTGTGGTGTTCTCCATTTGGGCTTGCCTGCCCTTTTCGGGATTTCTTGTGTGGGCAAGTGTATTCATGCTGGAGGGGGTTTTACTGGAAACCCCAGGAGTTAAAGCTCTTTTTTGTTGGTTATTCAATTGGCCCACAAACGCCCTCCATTCTTTCCATGATTTTCTCCCCCTTGGGCGTTCCGTCCCCTTTGCACAACGGGATGTCTTTCTTGGGTTTTTGATTAGAACCTTTTGTAGCTGGCCCAAAAATTTTTACGGCTTTCTGTGTGTTGATGTAGGGGCGTATCCCTGTACTATGTTTTTTAAAAGGGGGTTTTGCTTAGGCGGATGGAATAAGTTGTGGACACAGGCTGACGGCCCATGAGGTGTTCCGGTGTTTTTGTGAACGAGAAACCCACGCGGTTATTTTTTCCGTTTTCCATGTAGTTAATTTGGGGTTTCCTGGGTGTTGTTTCTCCTGTTTTCCCACCTGATTTCGCAGAGCCCAAGGGTGCCATTGATTCTGGACTCTATGTGTCGTCTTCTTTGCCTGCAGTTTTTCCTACATTCCTGAAAAGATGGTGTTTTTTGGCACAATTTTGCTGGTTTTAATCCTCATACTTTCACGGGGCCCGATGGAACGAAGGGCCCGGCCTTTGGAACCCGGGGACGACCGATCCCGGTAGGGTTTGGCTGTCTTTTCTTTGTTTGGGAAAACAAACCCGGGGAGCCCTCCCCCTCCAGGTCGGGATTTTTTGGTTGGGTTTACTCCCCACATGTGGCAGGTGGACGGGTTCATGGTTCCAGGAGGAGTTCCGACCCCTTGAAAAGCGGTTTCAGTCTACGTTTCCCCCAGACCCCGGGGGGGGAAGGGGGTGAATTTTTGGGTGATGATTTTACGCAAAAAACCCCCAAAAAAACCAAAGGAAAAAAAACCAGAAGTGAGAACCCCCGAGGATTAGAAATTTTTTTAAACAAGGTAGGTGGGAAAGTTTTAACCCCCCCTATTTACCCCGGGAAAACGAAAGTTTTTCAACGCGGGGATAAACAGCAACACTTTTTCAAAGCCAAGTAAAAAAAGGGAATAAACAAAAGCGACAATTTGGGGGGGGGGGGGGGGGGGGGGGGGGGGGGGGGGGGGGGGGGGGGGGGGGGGGGGGGGGGGGGTGGGGGGGGGGGGTGGGGGGTGGGGGGGGGGGGGGGGGGGGGGGGGGGGGGGGGGGGGGGGGTGGGGGGTTTTGGGGGGGGTGAAAAATTTTTGGAGGGTTTTTGGGGGGGGGGGGGGGGGTGGGGGGGGGGGGGGGGGGGGGGGGGGGGTTTGGGGGGGGGGGGGGGGGTTTTTGGGGTTGGGGGGGGGTGGGGGGTTTTTGGGGGTGGTTGGGGGGGGGTTTGGGTTTTGGGGGGGGTTTGGAGGGGGTGGGGGGGGGGGGGGGGGGGGTTTTTTTTGGGGGGGGGGGGGGGGGGGGGGGTTTTTGAAAGGGGGGGGGGGGGGTGGGGGTTTTTGGGTTGTTTTTTGGGGGGGGGGGGGGGGGGGGGGGGGGGGGGGGGGGTGTTTGGGGGGGGTCTCCCCCCCCTTTTTCAACTTTTCCTTGAGAAAATCAGGGCCTGTCACGGGAACATCATGAAGGACGTCAATTGTGGCAAATATCCAAACCCCCCTTCGCAGATGCTTTGATGGAATAGCGGATCAAAAAAGAGCTTCCCCACCTAACAAAACCTTGGAAAAAGGCCTCCAAACATCGATGGAAATCATGAGAAAGCCAAACGATGACTTAACCCCAAACGGCTTAGCCGATATCAGGGAATGACCAGAAGCTGGAAACAGTTCAAAGCTTCAAGTACTGGGAGCCATTTTTATCCGACCGGGGATCAAGCCAAAAGTAGTTGCAGGACTGCACAGACAATAACAGTTTGTCAAACTAAACACCATCTGGAGAGACAAAATATCTACTATCTCCAAGATCAGACTATTGCGCTCCTTTGTCATATCATATTTCTGTATGCCTGTGAATCATGGCCCCTGACTGCAGATTTGGGAGAAAGAGTACAGGCAGTGGAAAATGAGATGCTTTCGGAGACTCCTTGGCATCTCCTACAAAGACCACATAAGCACGAAAGGTGCATAACAGAATCCAGCAAACCATTGGACCCTATGAGAACCTTCTAACGATCGTGAAAAAGCGTAAATTTAAAGTGGTATGGGCATGTCACAAGATCCCAAGGAATTACAAAGACAGTTTTGAAAGGCATGTCCAGGGAGGAAGAAGAAGAGGCAGACCAAGGAAGAGCTGGGAGGATAACATCAGTGATTGGACAGGCCTAGAACTCAACAAAACCCTGAGAAAGGCAGAACAGAGAGAGGAATGGAGGGAAACTGGTTGCTGAGTCTTTGAGGGGCCCCACGGTCGTCAGACTACGGGGCATAGATAGATAGATCAAACACACAACACCACACACACACACACCACACCACACACCACACACACACACACTCATACCACGCACGCACGCACGCGCGCACACACACATACACACACGCACGCACGCACGCGCGCTCACACACCACACACACACACACACCACACACACACACACACACACACACACACACACTGAGGTTAAGGCTAAACAACAATAAGTGTTGACAGACGTTTTTGTGCACCATTAAGGGAGCCCCATGCTGATTCGGGGGATACTGCATTGCATGCTTCAGAGTATATACATCGTTTATTTCATATTGCGTATGATTGGTTAAGCGCATTTCTAAATACCTGTATACACTGCTGAACAATGCAATAGCAGAATCAGAAAGGAGATGTGTCTTTAAGAGCAGTCAAGGATTTCCCCGTGGGGATACCGGGGCCTGTCAGTATAAAGAGCATCCGCCCATTGTCGAAATGATGTGGTGGACATTTACTCTTTTCTACCTTTTTCTTTATTTCTGTCTTGTTCCTTTTCTTCCTTCCATCTCCTCCTTGTTCATTCTCTGTTTCTTGGTCCATTCTCCTGTCTTTTTCCAGAAAGACTAAAAAAGGTAACAGTTCTCTCTTGTGCCGAAGTCAGATGCTGGGCCTAACTTGTCAGGCGCCGAACGGCAGCGTGACGCATTTTCGCTCATATAACAGACACCAATAGCTGCTGTCTGGACGTTGGATGAAGACCAATTCAATGACTGACTGCATGCAGTGACATGGTTGTGTTGTGGATTGTTGCTTGGCCTCATCACACTGTGCATCATTTGGAATAAAGTGTGTGACAGAGTTGTGAAGCAAGGGGCACTGAACTCTTCTTACTTTACTTCCTGCAGGTGTAAATTATCAGCTCAGAAACTGTGTTCATTGTTAGGAAAACATCTTTCTCTATCAAATAGTCAGGAAATGTCCACCTGTTGTGTAATTAGAAAAAAAAGTAGCTAGGAAAATGCAGTGAATTGAAATTCTGAGAAAAGGAGGAGCTTACATTGAGTATTGGCGGCCAACATTGCAGACAATCTTCAGAGGTATGTGACCACAACACTTACCACTCACAGGGGCAGGGAGGGGGGGGGGGGGGTCAGCTCAATGCAACTCTTCTTCCTCTTTTCAATAGGCTCCTCTTCATTTTAATGAAACTGCAACTTCCTTGTGTACGTCTAGTTTAATTATCTAATCATCACTAAAAAGCACAGTTTTGTCAAAGAAAAAAGTATGACCTTTCGAGCCAGAAGGCCCATAGAGCCGGAGCTTATCCCGGTTTCTGTAGCGTTAAGCGAACTGATGGTTTTTCACCACCCCTGTGACAGGACGCTAGTCTGTCGCCAGATACTTCCCCAGCAGAGCTGGTACCCACTTGTACACCTGGGTGGAGTGAGGAAAATAGGAGTAAAGTGTCTTTCCCAAGGACACAACACCGAGCCGAGCGGGGATCGAACCCGCGACCTCTGGATCACGAGTTGACCACCTAAACCACTCGACCACGGAAAAAGCAACAAATCAAATCATCCAAAATGTAAAATACATATTTATTGTAAACATATAACTTTTTAAAAAACACCTAACTGGAGAGAACGGGGGACGGGATAGCTCAGTGGTCGGAGCACTCGTTTTTCCCCAGCCAAGTTAAGCAGCGTCGAGCGTGGTTACCAGTTGGATGGGTGACCGTTTGCGCGCCTTGGCTTCAGTACAGTTTCCCCAGTTCACCCAGCTGTAAATGGGTACCTGCCCTCTTTAGGGTCAGGGAAGGTAAAGCAGCGAGGGAGAGGAGATTGGCGCCGCCCTCAATAATGCTGGCCCTAGAGAAGTGAGGTCTCTGACGCCTCGCTCCCTACGACCTTATGGTTATGGGACTCCTTTATCCTTTATCCTTTAACTGGAGAGAGAGAGAGAAGAGAGAGAGAGAGAGAGAGGAGAGAGAGAGAGAGAAGAGAGAGCGTACTGCGTACAGACTTAACAGCGCTGTAGCTACCACCATTCGATACTGTTTGTACCATCATATTACATGAGTCACAATGGCTTGAATCCAAATGGTTAATATAAGCTACATCCG
Source organism: Rapana venosa (assembly GCA_028751875.1). NCBI lineage: Eukaryota > Metazoa > Mollusca > Gastropoda > Neogastropoda > Muricidae > Rapana > Rapana venosa. Next base: position 12,177,503 of record CM054139.1, on the reverse strand, counting down.
TCATAATACGAACATGCTTCAGTGAAAATAAGGCAACTGTCAGTCCAGATAGTTGATATGAAACTCTCTTTCTCCAGGAAGCCATTCCCCACCAGGTCTGGGGTATGCTTGCTTGCACAACCCCACCTAATCTGTGTCGCATCGGAGGTCAGAGCCATACAGGGTTCTGTTCTGGGATACTTTTGATTCAGTATTTACTACTGGTCCGCCAATACAATTCTGCTTTGGATAGAAGTGATGATGGCATGTACCTGTTACAATCTCCCCATTCACTACCCCTGCAGCTTTCTTTTCAGCCTCCAGCTGTCTGTAACACAGCAGCCCTACATCACTGCAGGGAAGGTGACGAGTTTCCCCAATGGCTCTTGTGAATTTCCAAATGGTTATCATCTTTCTGTCTGTCTGTGTGTTTTACCAATTTCGAGTCAGCAAGCAATAGGTCTATTATCCTCTCAGGAGTCAAGGTCACTGTCTGATTCTGAATCATGTTTATCATACCAAAGTACCAAATAGGATGTGTTGGTTCCAACACCGACTGATTTGGATGCGCAAATAAGCCTGAGGACTTTAAGAGACTTACTGTGTCAAAAACCGAGGCACATGAATAACAAAAATAATACTAATGATACTACTAATAATAATACATGGAATTTATATAGCGCTAAATCTTGCAACAAAACAAATCAAACGCTTTCATTCATCCTTCTTATTCACATGCAGCCAGTTACAATTAATAAGGTATTTTTTACATGTTAAAATGTATACACACACGCACGCACGCACACTCACGCACACCCGCGAACACACATAAAGGTTTACACTAAAGGTTTACACTCCGGCAGGGTGATGGGTTTTGGTTGTTGAGTGCAGGGACAAAAATGAGATGGAACAAGAGGGGAGAATCTTAGATTTAAAATAGATGTGTCTTGAGGCCGGATTAAAAAGTGTCATAAGTAGGCTTTTGGCGAAGGGAGGCTATTCCAGACCAATGGACCAGAAACAGAGAAAGAGCGACGGCCAACGGTGGACAGGTTGAATCTAGATATTCTTAAGCACAAGGTATCTGCAGCAGAGCGGAGGGAACGAGAAGGAGTGTGCAGGTGAAGACATTCACAGAGGTAGGAAGTAGCCATTTTATCGAGGGATTTGTAACAGAAGGTACTGATCTTATAGTTTATCTCTGTGGCACAGGCAACCAGTGGAGAGATCGCAAGGGAGGAGTAATGTGGTCAGCTATTTTTCTTTCTGAGGACTAGGCGAGCTGCAAAGGTTTTTTTTATACGTTGAAAGGAGTGGATAGATGATGCTAGCAGACCAGCCAGAAGAGAATTGCTATAGTCCAGACGAGAGAGAATAAGAGATGTGCCTAATTTGGATATATGCATCAGTGGACAGGTACTTTCGAACTGCACTGATGCGCCGCAATTGATAGTAGTACGGCTGGCATGTTTGGGTGATGAATGACACATGACACACCTTTCTGCTAGTGAAAGTGAATCATCAAGAAAAGCAGCTGAAAAGTGGCCTTTATCTTTGAAGGTGATAAAGACAGGCTTCATCAGCCATGTACACTTCAGAGCTAATCCGTTTGGCATGTAGTTAAATTGCCAGAGCTGATCATCTGATTCCCACCTAAGAGACTTCCTGTGTTCCGTTTTAATCAACTGATACTGAATACAATGTCTTTTGAATCACTAGAAGCCATAAAGCAGTTGGGAGTCACTGGTTTTAATGCGGCCTCTAAAGTCTCCATTCCGGACTTGTGAATACTAAAAATATCTTCATTTAATTTCTGTTCACTGTTCACTGGTCCCGTAACCCGCCAGGGTGGTAGGGGCGCTGCATGGTGGACGAACGGTGGACCAGCTGGCTCCACTTAGCGCGGTCGTGGGCGAGTGCCTGGGTGACACTGAAGTCCTCCCCTGTCCAATCACGGATGTCGTCGGCCCACTTTCTCCTCTGTCTGCCCCGTCTTCTCTTCCCCTGGACTGTTCCTTGCAGGATGGTCTTTGCAAGTCCTTCTGAGCGTGTTACGTGCCCATACCATCTGAGTTTCCTCTTTTTCGCCGTGGTCAGTAGGTCTTCATAGTCCCGCACTTGTTGAGTGATCATTCTGCGGACTTCATTGTTGGTGACATGGTCCTTGTATGAGATGCCAAGGAGCCTTCTGAGGCATCTCATTTCTACTGCTTGGATCCTCCTTTGTAGGTATGCGTTCAGTGCCCATGCCTCACATGCGTAAAGCATGATTGAGGTGACTAGCGCGTTTAGTAACTTTACCTTGGTTCCGAGAGGGATGTTTCTGTCTCTCCATATGGTCTTCAGTCTTGCCATTGCTGCTGCTGTTTGTGCCGCTCTTGCTAGGATTTCGGTCTTCGATCCCTCCTCACTTATGATGGCTCCAAGGTACTTGAAATGGTCAACTGTCTCCAGTTCTTTTCCGCTGAGAGTGATCTTGGTGGTGATTGGCTGGGCACTGTTTGACATAAGCTTGGTTTTCTCGGCGCTGATTTCCATGCCGTATCGTGAGGATATTTCGTCCAGTTGCTTCACTAGGTTGGCCAGTTCCTCTTCATTTCCTGCCAGACCGTCAATGTCATCGGCAAACCTGAGGTTGGTGATTGTTCGCCCTCCAATGCTGACTGTGCCTGTGTGGTCTTCCAAGGCGTCAGTCATGATGCGTTCGAGGAAAATGTTAAATAGTGTCGGCGACAGCAGACATCCCTGTCGGACCCCAACTGAGGTACGGAACCATTCCCTACCGTGCCCTGTACGAGTACTGCACTGGTGGCCTTTGAGTAGAGTTCCTTGATGGTGTGGATCAGCTTCTGGGCCCATGTTGAATTTGTTCATGGTGGCCCACAGAGCGTCATGCCATACTCTATCGAAGGCCTTCTTAAAATCAATGAAGACGTGGAAGATGTCTTGTTGATGCTGGCTGTATTTATCACACAGAACCCTCAGGTTGAATATCTGTTCTGTGGTGCTTCTATTTGGGCGGAAACCGGCCTGCTCTTCGGCGATGATCTCTTCAGCCTGTGGTTTCAGCCTGTTCAGGATCACTTTCAGCATGACTTTACTGGCATGACTTATGAGGCTGATTGTCCTGTAGTTTTGGCACTGCTGGAGATTTCCTTTCTTGGGGAGAGTGATGATGAGTGATTGGGTCCATGGTGTAGGCCACTCTCCGGTCTGCCAGATCTTGTTGCAGATACTTGTAAGGATGTCTGTCACTGCTTCTCCCCCGTGTTGGATCAGCTCTGCTGGGATGTTGTCGATTCCTGCTGATTTTCCTTTCTTCAGCGATCTAATTGCTACTTCTAATTCCTCGCGTACAATTGGGAAGTTGTCTTTATTCGATGAGGCTTGGCTTGCAAGAACGCTGGGGTCGCCTAGCGTCTGATGTTTGTAGAGTTCGGAACAGTATTCCGTCCCTCTGCCAACGATTTCCTTCTTTTCTGTTAGGCAATTCCCTTCTTTGTCCTGGATGTTACTGACTCTTGCCTGTTTCTGTTTGGTGAGCTCTTTCACAATCTGGTATGCTCTTCTGCTATTATTCTTTGTCAGGCTCTCTTCGATTTCTGTACATTGTTTCTCTATCCATTCCTCCTTGGTCTTCCTCATGTCTCTCCTGATCTTCTTGTTTACTTCTCTGTACTCAACTGCTCCTGTAGTGTTCTTGCTCTTCTTCAGGTCTCGTCTTTTGTCACACATATTCAAGATTTCATCTGTGACCCATGGTTGTGTTTTTTGGCGATGTTTGCCAAGGAGTATGCTTGCTGTCTCAGTCATCACTGTGTTAAAACTGGTGGTCATCGTTTCGGCATCTTCTTCAAGTGCCAGCAGTGGTGCGAATTTCCCTCCTATTGTTGTTTGGAAGGACTCGGCGATGGTGGGGTCCTTCAGTCTGTCCAGGTTGAACTTGAGTCTGGTATTCTTTGTCTTATTGATCTTCTTCAGTCGGACTCTAAAGTTCAGGAGCACGAGGTCATGATCGCTGCCCATGTCTGCACCTGGGAATGTCCTCGTCTTGGCTCTGTTGATGCCAGATCGAAACCGGTTCTGCACCAGGATGTAGTCAATCTGGTTGTGATGGATCCCCTTGGGTGCATGCCATGTCCAGCGTCGGGATGCCTTGTGTTCTCCAAGGGTATTGGCGAGCACCGTGTCGTTGTAGCTGGCAAATTCCAGTAGTCGGAGTCCTCGCTCATTGGTGATCGCATTACAGGAGGGACCTCAGAATTTGCTCCAGTCTTTCAGTGCGTCTTCGCCCACCTTGGCGTTCCAGTCTCCCTGGATGATCAGGATGTCTTTCTTGTTCATCTTATCGATGATGCCCTGTAGGATAAGAATAATTCTGTGTGTTCCGTCTTTCTTTGGTCATACAAAAAAAAGGATGTTTGCCAGGCCAACACTTTGAAATAACGCCCCTCTGGATGAGTTTCCGCATTTCTTTCAAAACGACGCTCTTTTCTGCAGCATTGAAGCTATGCTGAGCACTACGAGTCTGTTCCATGTGACTCAAGTAGCCGTCAAATTCAAGGCCAACACCTTGTACTGTTTCTGATATTTCTGGATCTGTAACGATTCCCACTGATCTAAATGCTGTGTGAGTCTATCACCTTGAGAAAGTTAGTCCTCTTGTCTAATGTCATCCAAAAACTCGGGGAGGGAGGGGGTTATGTTTCACGTGGCCATCACAGAGAAACAGTCTCTAGGCCTTTTCTGTTAGCAGCACTGTCTCCCACTTCTGCTCCTGTTGGAAGTGCAACAGCAACAGCAATGGGTGACAGTGATACCGTTGCCTGCAGGGCTGTTGGTTGTTTCTTTCACTTTGTTTAGTTTTATTTTATTCTTTTATTTCGAGGATAATGGAATAAGCATTCTTGAGCATTTTAACATCCAGTTCTCGTGCGTATGCAGTGTTGTAAATTTGGTCATCCGTTACCACCGGCACACAATGGCCTACTCTTCCGAAAGTGGACATGTTTTAATCGTGTGCGCAAGATGTTCTGTGTCTGCTGTGCTCCATATAGACACTTACAGTCCCAAAATGGGAAATCTCCCTGGACCTAAGTGCAATCACAACAACAGGGCTATCCTACCTTTGACAATGGCTCATTGTGCTGACGTCATTTTAACTTCTTTTTTTTCTGACATCAAACATGTCACCCTGTTCTAGATATTATTGTGCTCCCGAGTCAGGCAGCTGTGGGGAGAGGCCGTGCTACTCTGTTGACCCAACACATGCTCCTGTAGGATCCATTAAAACAGCGTTACGGTGGAACAAAGCAAGAGTCTGACAGGCTACAGTCCTGAGCATTCTCACAGTCTGGACTGTATCAGTCTATAAGATGTACCAAATGTTCAGGTCATTGTTATGGTAAACAAAGTACCCCCAGGCCTACTTTAGATTGTTATAGTCTGACTCACTAAGCACACCCTGCCTAGTGTGTCTGTAAATGGTGCTGTTATTAAAAATTGGACAGACCCAATCATTTATTAGGCCTGTAGTGTAGTCAATGTTTGTATCTCCCAAAGAACAAATTGCAATAGTCATTCCATTCCTTTAAGACTCAGCAACAGATTTATTTTTAAAAATGGATTGACTGATCTCTGTGAACCTTCATAGGAAATGGTATCAGTACTATCATTATCATTATGTTAGTGTCATCATTCCATTATCGTCACCATTATTGTGTTTCCTTTGTTATTATTATAGTTATTATTATTATTATAATCATAGTAACTACTACTACTCCTCCTCCTACTACTACTACCACCTCTACCATCATCATCATCATAGTCATCATAGATGGAAGCAAAGTGTGTTTTCAGTATGTCTTACCTGGAGTACCTTGCACTTGCTGCATAAACAGGAGAAAGGAAAGCCTTCCGCGGGTTGATTAAACATTCGCTAAATAATGGCATTTTATTATATGTTATCTGATATTTTACCGATTTTTTATTTTCCAGAATAATAGAATAAGCACTCGTGTGTTCTTGTTTTACATCCAGTCTCCGTGTGTATGCAGTTTTGTAATTTTGTCCAACTAGCACACAATGGCCTACACTTCCTAAAAGGGGAACAGGTATTAACGTGGAGAGAGAGGAGGAGAGAGAGAGAGGAGAGAGAGAGGAGAGAGAGAGATGGGAGAGAGAGAGAGAGAGAGAGAGAGAGACAGACGCAGACAGACAGACAGACAGACAGAGACAGCCAGAGAGAGACGCAGACAGAGAAACAGACAGACAGACACACAGAGAGTAAAACGAAATCAAAAATGAAATAAGATGACAACGTTTTATTAGATATTAGCCTTGGGTCTCAATTTAAACCAAAGCAAGAGGTGGGTGTGGGATGCACATGTGTATATCACACAAATTCCAAATAAAGCAAGCATTTACACTTGACAATGGCACCTACACTGAAAGCATAGCTATCTACTTCATAGTGTACATGAGCTATGCTGGGATCTGTCTTCTATGAACCGCATGGACTAAGAACTTTGCCAGCCACACTGAGCTGTTTACTCTATGCCTGAAGAAGAAACAGGGATAGGCAAGTGAAGAAATACTGTCAGGTAACTTATTCAAAGATGCAGACATGATCAATGAGATGGTGCGCATCTTTAATATGACTATTGCACAAGAAATGTTTATACCTTGATCATTCTTGGTGTAGCTATAAAGATTATTATTCAGTGGAGAACAGAACAGACCTGGCCTTTAGGCATTCAACTCTGAAAACACATAAATTTCTATGCAGTAAAGGCACATGTTTTTTTTTCAAAAACAGTCTGAACAGATCTGTATGTTGTGTGCTGTGCCGTTTCTCTCTCTCTCTCTCTTCTCTCTCTCTCTCTCTCTCTCTCTCTCTCTCTCTCTCTCTCTCTCTCTCTGTCTTCTTCTGTCTGTCTGTCTGCTCTGTCTGCCCTCTCTTTCATGACACCAGACTACTCCTGACTAGACAGAACTACTAATCTGTGCACAAAAACACCACGGACTCCCTGACTATCTCCTGCATGATGCTGTAGACATACCCATGCCTTAGAGCAGCAACGGTCTATTGACAGAGCCGCCATTTTCGAAAGTTTTAAGATACAGTCATTTGAAAAATTTTGAAAAGTCAGAACAAAGTGAGGATTGAATGGAAGTGTTCAGTTTTTGGAAACAGAATGGGTATGATGCGATCTTTGTTATAGCATCTTTATGTTGTAATTCATATAGAAGAAAGCGCATATTAATACATATTTACAACTGGTGGCCTGTTTTTGCCCGGAATTTTCTCGCACTCTGATGTCCACTAATTCTGGTCCTCTCAAAGCGATGCTAGGCAAGGTTAGTGCAGAAAGTGGAATTTCTTATAAAGGCCAGGATAGTAAAAACACTGGCAGGGAAGGTAGACCACCTTGCTTGCAGAGAAAATACAGGGCATGGCACAAAGCTTGACCCTCTTTCCCAGATAAGATCACATTCCACCATCAGTTTTCAGCAGAAGAACCACACAACCTCCAGGCCCGCCAGTGTTACATAACCCTGCCCAGTTTGTCCAAGTGTACCCACTCCTAGGCAAGAAGGGTTTGCACAGCTGGAAGTCCTCTGTTGCCAGCCCTGTCCCAGATAATTGGCATTAAGTTGCCATTAAAGGCTTTAGAGGAAAAGCCGGCTGCTGTGTGGTAGTCCAGTGTACCTGTAAAACTTGCTAGTGTAAATTTTGTGCAACAAAGGTTTTCTTTAGATATCTTTGAAATTGATAAAACTATTATTTTACACTTTTGTCATCTGAAAGTTCACAGTAATTAATTTCAACACACAGAGAGAGAGAGAGAGGGGAGAGAGAGGAGAGTGAGAGAGAGAGAGAGAGGAGGGGAGAGAGAGGAGAGAGAGAGAGAGAATTGAAATACATTTATTGGCATTAGGACAAACAAGCCATACAGTAAACGCTGGTATTGCATATACTTCTACGAGATGTCTATCATTGACATGGATACCACAGCAATGGTAATGCCTTATTTATTTTTATGAAGTTAAATGGTGGTATTTCCAAGAACAACTGTCACTGACTCACATGCAGCACGACAAATGGTCACATTCAGCCAAGGTAGACACAGATGATGTCCTGGAGAGCGTGCAACTGTCGCAAAGCACCTGCTTCTGTCTCTGCGTGCTTCTGTTACAGACATGCTTTCCTGTCCTTTCCCCAAGTTGGAGAGTATGCTACATTCTTCACCTATTATGTTATTTTCCTGTTTGACATACAATATACCCAGCCCCCAGACTGCACATCACAGGAAAACTCTAGCACAATGTCATCAGATTCGCACACGAGAACATCAGAGTTATTGATCTGTCCAACACCACCTTTTTAACAGTTTGTTTCTGGCTTTTCTTTGGAGACAATTCTGCACAGAACAATCAATCAGTGTTGCTACATAGTTTTTCACTGAACTTGCTTCAAGCCTAGTGATCACACTATTGGAGGATCAGGTTCTATGTGCTGTGGTGATAGGCTCACCTCACACAGAAGGTCTGTTTGATAGACTTCTTCAGCACCACACGCACTGTCAGTGCCACTGTAGTCCAGGTGTACAGGTTGTAGAGCCTGTTGATCAACATCCCATGTGCTGTGCAATGTGTCCGACACATTTTGTTTCATCTGGTTCTATCACCTTGTTCTCTAACCTCTTCTAACCGTGGCTGCTGCTGGTGTTGCTGCTGTTGCTTCACTCCCTGCTGGTTGCCCCACGTCTGGCTGGGAGGCTTCCGTCTGTAGTCCTGAACTTTTTTTTTTTTTTTTTTTTGCTGCCTCATCTTCTGTGACGTCCCCCGTCCGACTGTTCCCACGCCGCTCACTCCAATCTCCCCGCCACAGCCATACCCAGATTTGTTACGTCTCATCCTCAGAGTCGGAGGTCCACAGGGAGCCAATCACTATCAGGCCGCCGCGGGGCCACCAGTCAGAGGGGCCCTGCACTGCTGCTGGGTCACTTTGGTGGTGTTCAGTGGTGCCTGTTCTGAGCTAACATACGCAGGACACCGCCTACTAAGCCCCCTACTAACGACAGCATTAGTTCAGTCGCGGAGCCAGACAGAGTGAGTTGCCCACCCGAGGTGGCAACCACCACAACGTCCCTCCAATGACCGTCCCCCGCGAACCTCCAACCCCAAAGGCTTTGACACAAACTCACCACAGGCACAGAAGTGTATGGGCAAACCGAATCTGAGGTTACCACGAGACCAGAGCAACTGGGACCACCGAATCAGAGGCAATTTTTTAATTGCATGATGATCAATGACAATGAGGATGACGTAATTATGCTGCTGTGAAAGTGCATATGCTTTGAGACTACTTGACAGGGCTGTACTCTACGCTTACTATCATAATATATCCCGGCGTCAACCAGGCCCGAGAGATACAGACACCTGCAGTGTTGGTCAGGTAATTTGAGCAACACTCTCAAATTCGCATCCGTAAAGTAGATGAAGCTCGACTGTGTGGTCCCAGTCTTCCCAATGAGCCCACAGCACACTCACTCTGGGTAGGAGCCGGCCGGAGTCCGAAAAATCCCTATGACTCTTATGGGAATCGAACCCGCGACCTTCCAGTCCGTAACCCAAGGCGCTAACCACTGCGCCATGGCGGCTGGTGTAGTCCTGAACTTGGGTGTGTTGTTTAGCACAAGGTCTGCAATGGTTGTTGACATTTCACTGACTGGCTTGAACTTCAACACAAACAAGTGTGGAGTCTCTTTGGCCAGTGATTTTCCAACTGGAGACAGAGTTTTCTGACAGGAGGGCGGTTAGGATGTTTTCATCAGTCACTGGGAGTCCATAAACTGGCATGTTGACAGTAAGTTCGTAATATTTCACGTAGCACAGTAGAGGGATTTCTTGTCAGCTGTCTCATCTCGTCTGTCTCCCACTGAAACGATTTATTGTGCTTCGGCCTTTGGCGGTAATACAATTCAAAGGAAAGAAGAACATACGAAAAAAAATGAAATTTAACTTCACGTAATCTTTGACAAGACTTTGCCATAATCATCTTGGCATATATCCAAAAGTGCGCTCATGAAAATGTCTTTTCCAAAATCATAAATACAGAGCTGACAGACCAGCATTTTAAACAAATTTAGCTCAAAGCTACAGAACAAAACACAGCTCAAAGCACCACTGGAACCAACGTTGATAACAGAGTTATATCTGACAATGTCAACACACGAAAATATAAAATACAAACATTGAGTGCCGCGTATATCTAATAGCTGAAACCATTCACAATAGATTCATGCCCTTTGAATCAGATTTGTACCACAACACTCCTTCAACTGCTGTCACACAGGCTTGCATGTGTGTGTGTACCCACATTAATGCACTCATCCCCCTCTCTCTCGCGCGCACACAGACACACACGGTAACCAGATGTAAAAGTAAAAGCACATGGGTGTTTATTCACTTATTCTCGATGTAAAAGAATAAATAAATGAAACTAAATAAATGAACACACACACACACACACACACACCACACACACACACACACACACACACACACACACACACACACACACACACACACACACAATCACTGGCGCACATGCGTGCGCATGCACACACACACATCCAAGATTCAACGTAATTCTCATATTTTAAAGTAATATCATATTTGGATTTCTGTTTCCAAAATAAAGTGTTTTCTTCTGTTGATCCCACAGAAACGGAACCTGAGAAAGAGAGACAGAGAGAGAGAGAGCGACAGAGAGAGAGAGCGACAGAGAGAGAGAGAGAGAGAGAGAGAGAGAGAGAGAGAGAGGAGAGAGAGGAGAGAGAGAGAGAGAGGAGACAGAGAGAGGACAGAGAGAGCGAGAGAGAGGAGAAAGAAACAGAGAGAGCGAGAGAGAGAGAGAGAGAGAGGGAGAGAGAGGAGAGGAGAGAGAGAGAGAAGAGAGAGAGAGAGAGATGAGAGAAGAGGAGAGAGAGAGAGAGAGAGGAGAGAGAGACAGACAGACAGACAGACAGACAGACAGACAGACAGACAGAAAGAGAGGCAACAAAGGGGACAGGAGTTTAATGAACATTGTAAGAGAGATGCTTACTGATCACTGTCTACACAACAGAGCTGCTAGCCTCCAAACAGATGGACTAGGCCTTGCTAGGAAAACCAATAGATTCAGAACAAAACCATAGTGTCTATCATTCGATACTGAAATAGACCAAATGAAAAGAAAGAAGAAACACATAAATCCTTTTGTCACTGGAAGAATGTGCAGCACTCACACCATGCTTTATACTTGTAGCCATTTCTATCTGACAGACTACTGCAGAGGATGGGGAAGAACAAGGGTGTGTTTGCCAGCGAGGGGAAAGATAGTTGCTTCCATCTGAAAACAGAGTCACACAATCACCCACGATAGGGTACTCTTCATATTTCCAGTAACTGTTACTGGTAGGCATAGGCTTATCATTGATCCAAACAAAATGGAAAATGTTGGTGTGTGACCTTTCGGCACCAAGAAAAATATTGATCTCCTCATTTTCTGCAAAGAAAGTTCTCATAAAGTCTGCCATTAGATCATTCTCTGGCGATGTTTCAAGAATAGGCAGTGTTCCGTTGATAGCTTCACACATTGTCTTGCTTTCAGTGTAATCCTGCCCCTCCATATCATAAACAAACAGGCACAGGTTCTCAGGTTGGAGTAGGTGAAAACAGTCAGCAATGGGGCACCTCTTGTCAAAGGTTTCGTAATGGATAAAGCCATCTTCCTGCTCCAAATTGGCTTTCGACAGAAAGAGCACTTTGTTTATAATGCAGGTCCTGCAAAACAAACAAAAAGAGTTAATATAAAAGAAGTTGTACATTCTTGCAACAGAGTTCTTCTACAGGCCCTGTGTTGGTGCATTGTTGTGTTGTGGTAAAACACCAATTTAGAAAGCGGTAGGTCTCTGTGTCAAAACGTGACCAATATTGTTGTTTTTTGTGTAGGCTTACCTTTATTTTTTCCTTCCACTTGTACCAGTGGGCGTGGTGGGGAAATGCATTTGTCTGTCAGCAGCAAGGCGGGTGGTCTGGAGAAGGGACATCTCAAGGGCTCTGTGGGTGTCTGGCACAGAGTTGCTTCATTGTTGTTTTGGTCTTCCTCTGGCTCTCCAGCCAGAGTATCTGGTGTTGTATATCTGAACAGCCAGTTGGTTGTGTGAGGTGTCCAAACCACTTGATCCTCTGTTGGTCAATGTGTTTTAGGACTGGAGTTGCTCCTATCATGTCTCGTATTACTTCATTTCTGATCATGTCTTGCCTGGTCTTATTACTGCTTTCCTCAGGCATTTCATTTCAAATGTGACCAGTTTTCTCTCAAGGACTCTAGTTAGGGCCCCTTGTTTGGCATTGCTATGCCAGCATTGGTAGAAAAATGATGTTAAGTTTTGCCTTAGTGCTGGTGGGAATGCTGGGGTGTTTCAGGAGAGGGGCAAGTTGGAGGTATTTAAATTCACTGGCTTGCTTCAACTGGATTCCAATGACGTTGATATCTAGTTTGTTTGGTCTGTTGCAAACTGTCATGACTTTGGTCTTGCTGGCCCTGACCTTAATACCATGTCTCACAGCTTTCACTAAGCCAGTCTGTGTGCTCCTGTAGCTGGTCTTATTCATCATTGCCTGGTCATCCACAAACATGAGTTCATTTAGTACTGTGGGGTCTGGGTTGGCTTCCTTTGTGATCTGATCCATGTAGATCACGAAGAGCAGAGGGGACAGATTACGGCCCTGCCTTAATTCCGATGTCACTGGGAACCAGTCAGGTATTCCACTAGTGGTGTGGACTGCAGGAGCTGCTATTGGAGAGATGGCCCAGATGTTGTATAACAAAGGCCCTTGAAGTTGTACTGCTCAAGGACCTTCCATAGCTTTTGACTCAATGGAAGGCCTTTTCTTGGTCAGCAAAATAATACAAGGTGGACATTTGGTCATATTTGATTGCCTTCTCGCACAGTTGTTGGAGTGCAAAGATTGCATCGGTGCACCCTCCTTTTCTGAAGCTGACCTGGGCATCACTGAGGAAATGTTCTGGTTTTGCTCGAGTTTTCTGCTCCATGATCTTTGCATATATTTTCCCTACATGGCTGAGCAGTGACATGCCTCTGTAGGTAATGCAGTCTTGCTTCTGCCATTCTTCTTCCATACTGGCACCACCATTGCATTTTTCCAGTCTTCTGGTACTTTTCTCTTCTCCCAAGCTTTCTGAAAGATGGTGGTGAGCCACTGAATTCAAATTACACCATGTACATGAATGGTTTCAGTAGTTATACCATCATCTGCAGCAGCCTTTGCCTTTAGGACTGGTCCTCACTGCATGTTTTACTTCACTCTTCAGGATGGTAAGTTATGAGTGGTCAGTGTGGCTGCAGATGAACTGGGACCGTATGTCTTGTGCCATACTCCTGATGGGTTGATTAGGTCTTTGAAATAGTTGTCCATCTCTTCACTGTTTTCTCCTCTTCGTACAATGCTTCCCCGTTTGCATTGCTAATGATAGAGGTTGGATCAAAAGGTCCATTGCTTTCACACTCTTGTCAAACTCTCTTGGATAGTTTTTGCATGCTTCACAGAGTTTTCCCATACTGGGTCCACGACTTTTCCTTTGGTGTTCCCGTAACTGTTTTGCTTTGTCTTCTTGTAAGTCTGTACTTGATGTAGTCCTCTTCATCTTTTGACTTGACCCAGATCTTGTATAGTTTCTTCTTTTCCTTGATAGCATCCTTTACTTCTGTATTCCACCATGCTGTTGCCTCTTCTTCCTCCTGTCTTTTTTGTGCCTCAGGTTTCTTTTATAGTGTCCAGGAGAACTGTCTTGAAGATGCCCCAAGTTTCCTCTCTATTTAGTGATGTTGGATCAATACAGTCCTATCTTTAACTGTTAATGTACCTGATCTTATGCATGTTGACTCTTTCTTGCTGATTCTTCTTATTGATGGACTTCCTTTTCTTCTGAATGTCCAGAGTCATTATGACTGGTCAGTGGTCTGTGTCCAGGCCTGCGTTTGTGATGGCTC
>CM054139.1:12130147-12160458 GCA_028751875.1 Rapana venosa | reverse complement strand
GAAACCCAAATGATGGTATAACTACTGAAAGCCATTCATGTACATGGTGTAATTTGAATTCAGTGGCTCACCACCATCTTTCAGAAAGCTTGGGAGAAGAGAAAAGTACCAGAAGACTGGAAAAATGCAATGGTGGTGCCAGTATGGAAGAAGAATGGCAGAAGCAAGACTGCATTACCTACAGAGGCAGTCACTGCTCAGCCATGTAGGGAAAATATATGCAAAGATCATGGAGCAGAAAACTCGAGCAAAACCAGAACATTTCCTCAGTGATGCCCAGGTCAGCTTCAGAAAAGGAGGGTGCACCGATGCAATCTTTGCACTCCAACAACTGTGCGAGAAGGCAATCAAATATGACCAAATGTCCACCTTGTATTATTTTGCTGACCAAGAAAAGGCCTTCCATTGAGTCAAAAGCTATGGAAGGTCCTTGAGCAGTACAACTTCAAGGGCCTTTGTTATACAACATCTGGGCCATCTCTCCAATAGCAGCTCCTGCAGTCCACACCACTAGTGGAATACCTGACTGGTTCCCAGTGACATCGGAATTAAGGCAGGGCCGTAATCTGTCCCCTCTGCTCTTCGTGATCTACATGGATCAGATCACAAAGGAAGCCAACCCAGACCCCACAGTACTAAATGAACTCATGTTTGTGGATGACCAGGCAATGATGAATAAGACCAGCTACAGGAGCACACAGACTGGCTTAGTGAAAGCTGTGAGACATGGTATTAAGGTCAGGGCCAGCAAGACAAAGTCATGACAGTTTGCAACAGACCAAACAAACTAGATATCAACGTCATGGAATCCAGTTGAAGCAAGCCAGTGAATTTAAATACCTCCAACTTGCCCCTCTCCTGAAACACCCCAGCATTCCCACCAGCACTAAGGCAAAACTTATCAACATCATTTTTCTACCAATGCTGGCATAGCAATGCCAAACAAGGGGCCCTAACTAGAGTCCTTGAGAGAAAACTGGTCACATTTGAAATGAAATGCCTGAGGAAAGCAGTAATAAGACCAGGCAAGACATGATCAGAAATGAAGTAATACGAGACATGATAGGAGCAACTCCAGTCCTAAAACACATTGACCAACAGAGGATCAAGTGGTTTGGACACCTCACACAACCAACTGGCTGTTCAGATATACAACACCAGATACTCTGGCTGGAGAGCCAGAGGAAGACCAAAACAACAATGAAGCAACTCTGTGCCAGACACCCACAGAGCCCTTGAGATGTCCCTTCTCCAGACCACCCGCCTTGCTGCTGACAGACAAAATGCATTTCCCCACCACGCCCACTGGTACAAGTGGAAGGAAAAAATAAAGGTAAGCCTACACAAAAAACATTGGTCACGTTTTGACACAGAGACCTACCGCTTTCTAAATTGGTGTTTTACCACAACACAACAATGCACCAACACAGGGCCTGTAGAAGAACTCTGTTGCAAGAATGTACAACTTCTTTTTATATTAACTCTTTTTGTTTGTTTTGCAGGACCTGCATTATAAACAAAGTGCTCTTTCTGTCGAAAGCCAATTTGGAGCAGGAAGATGGCTTTATCCATTACGAAACCTTTGACAAGAGGTGCCCCATTGCTGACTGTTTTCACCTACTCCAACCTGAGAACCTGTGCCTGTTTGTTTATGATATGGAGGGGCAGGATTACACTGAAAGCAAGACAATGTGTGAAGCTATCAACGGAACACTGCCTATTCTTGAAACATCGCCAGAGAATGATCTAATGGCAGACTTTATGAGAACTTTCTTTGCAGAAAATGAGGAGATCAATATTTTTCTTGGTGCCGAAAGGTCACACACCAACAGTTTTCCATTTTGTTTGGATCAATGATAACCTATGTACCAGTAACAGTTACGGAAATATGAAGAGTCCCCTATCGGGGTGATTGTTATTTGTTTTCAGAGGGAAGAAAAATATCTTTTTCCCCCGGGCAAAAACCCCTTGTTTTCCCCATCCTGCAGTGTCGTCAATAGAAATGGCTACAAGTTAAAGCTGTGTGAGTGTGCAATTCTCCATGACAAAGGATTTTTGGTTTCTTCTTTCTTTTTATTTGGTCTATTTCATATCGAATGATGACACTATGGGTTTGTTCCGAATCTTTGGTTTTCCCAGAAGCCTAGTCCATTGTTTGGAGGCTAGCCTTTTGTTGTGTAGACTGTCAGAAAGCATTTTTTCAATTTCTTTAAAACTCCTGCCCCCTTTGTTGCCTCCTTTTGGCTGTCGTCTGTTGTCTTCTCTCTCTTCCCCTTTTTTCCCTCCTCTCTCTCTCTCTCTCTCTCTCTCTTCCTTCTCTCTCTCTCTCTCCCTCTCTCCCCTCTCTCTCTCTCGCTCTCTTGTTTTTTTCTCTTTTTCCTCGCTCTTCCTCTCTCTCTCTCTCTCCTCTCTCCTCCCCTTTCTCTTCTCTTCTCCTCTCTCCTTTCCCCTTCTTCTCCCCTCTGTCGTCTTCTTCTGTCGCTCTCCTCTCTCTGTTCTTTTTCTCGGGTTTCCCGTTTCTGGGGGTAAACAGAAGAAACATTTTTTTTGGAACAGAAATCCAAATATGATATTACTTTAAAATTGAAAATTTACGTTGAATTTGGTGTGTGTGGGGCGCGCAGCATGGCCCCAGTGATTTTTTTGGGGTGTGTGGGGGTGTGGGTGTTGTGTGGTGTGTGTGTTGTGTGTGTGTGTGGTTTTTTTTGTTGTGTGTGGTGTGTGTTTTTTATTTAGTTTCTTTTATTTATTCTTTTCATGAGAATAAGTGAATAAACACCCATGTGTTTTACTTTTACATTTTGGTCCGTGTGTGTCTGTGTGCGCGGAGAGAGGGGGATGAGTGCTTTTTGTGGGTACACAACCATGCAAGCCTGTTGACAGCAGTTGAAGGGTGTTTGGTAAAAATCTGATTCAAAGGGGATGAATCTATTGTGAAAGGTTTAGCTATTAGTATACGCGGCCTCAATGTTTGTATTTTATATTTTTTGGGGTTGACATTGTCAAAAATTTAAAATCTGTTTTTCAACGTTGGTTTTGTGGTGCTTTGAGCTGTGTTTTGTTTGAGCTTTGAGCTAAATTTGTTTAAAATGCTGGTCTGTCAGTCTGTTTTATGTTTTTTTAAAAGACATTTTTTGAGCGCACTTTTGGAATATGCCAAGATGATTTTGGCAAAGTCTTGTCAAAAATTACGTGAAGTTAAATTTCATTTTTTTTCGTATGTTCTTCTTTCCTTTGAATTGTATTACCGCCAAAGGCCGAAGCACAATAAATCGTTTCAGGGGGAAACAGACGAGATGAGACAGCGGGACAAGAAATCCCTCTACTGTGCTACGTGAAATATTACGAACTTACTGTCAACATGCCAGTTTATGGACTCCAGTGACTGATGAAAACATCCTAACCGCCCTCCTGTCAGAAAACTCTGTCTCCAGTTGGAAAATCACGGGGCCAAAGAGACTCCACACTTGTTTGTGTTGAAGTTCAAGCCAGTCAGTGAAATGTCAACAACCTTTTGCAGACCTTGTGCTAAACAACACACCCAAGTTCAGGACTACACCAGCCGCCATGGCGCAGTGGTTAGCGCCTTGGGTTACGGACTGGAAGGTCGCGGGTTCGATTCCATAAGAGTCATAGGGATTTTTCGGACTCCGGCCGGCTCCTACCCAGAGTGAGTGTGCTGTGGGCTCATTGGGAAGACTGGGACCACACAGTCGAGCTTCATCTACTTTACGGATGCGAATTTGAGAGTGTTGCTCAAATTACCTGACCAACACTGCAGGTGTCTGTATCTCTCGGGCCTGGTTGACGCGGGATATATTATGATAGTAAGCGTAGAGTACAGCCCTGTCAAGTAGTCTCAAAGCATATGCACTTTCACAGCAGCATAATTACGTCATCCTCATTGTCATTGATCATCATGCAATTAAAAAATTGCCTCTGATTCGGTGGTCCCAGTTGCTCTGGTCTCGTGGTAACCTCAGATTCGGTTTGCCCATACACTTCTGTGCCTGTGGTGAGTTTGTGTCAAAGCCTTTGGGGTTGGAGGTTCGCGGGGGACGGTCATTGGAGGGACGTTTGTGGTGGTTGCACCTCGGGTGGGCAACTCACTCTGTCTGGCTCCGCGACTGAACTAATGCTGTCGTTAGTAGGGGGCTTAGTAGGCGGTGTCCTGCGTATGTTAGCTCAGAACAGGCACCACTGAACACCACCAAAGTGACCCAGCAGCAGTGCAGGGCCCCTCTGACTGGTGGCCCCGCGGCGGCCTGATAGTGATTGGCTCCCTGTGGACCTCCGACTCTGAGGATGAGACGTAACAAATCTGGGTATGGCTGTGGCGGGGAGATTGGAGTGAGCGGCGTGGGAACAGTCGGACGGGGGACGTCACAGAAGATGAGGCAGCAAAAAAAAAAAAAAAAAAAAGTTCAGGACTACAGACGGAAGCCTCCCAGCCAGACGTGGGGCAACCAGCAGGGAGTGAAGCAACAGCAGCAACACCAGCAGCAGCCACGGTTAGAAGAGGTTAGAGAACAAGGTGATAGAACCAGATGAAAACAAAATGTGTCGGACACATTGCACAGCACATGGGATGTTGATCAACAGGCTTCTACACCTGTACACCTGGACTACAGTGGCACTGACAGTGCGTGTGGTGCTGAAGAAGTCTATCAAACAGACCTTCTGTGTGAGGTGAGCCTATCACCACAGCACATAGAACCTGATCCTCCAATAGTGTGATCACTAGGCTTGAAGCAAGTTCAGTGAAAAACTATGTAGCAACACTGATTGATTGTTCTGTGCAGAATTGTCTCCAAAGAAAAGCCAGAAACAAACTGTTAAAAAGGTGGTGTTGGACAGATCAGATAACTCTGATGTTCTCGTGTGCGAATCTGATGACATTGTGCTAGAGTTTTCCTGTGATGTGCAGTCTGGGGGCTGGGTATATTGGTATGTCAAACAGGAAAATAACATAATAGGTGAAGAATGTAGCATACTCTCCAACTTGGGGAAAGGACAGGAAAGCATGTCTGTAACAGAAGCACGCAGAGACAGAAGCAGGTGCTTTGCGACAGTTGCACGCTCTCCAGGACATCATCTGTGTCTACCTTGGCTGAATGTGACCATTTGTCGTGCTGCATGTGAGTCAGTGACAGTTGTTCTTGGAAATACCACCATTTAACTTCATAAAAATAAATAAGGCATTACCATTGCTGTGGTATCCATGTCAATGATAGACATCTCGTAGAAGTATATGCAATCCCAGCGTTTACTGTATGGCTTGTTTGTCCTAATGCCAATAAATTATTTCAATTCTCTCTCTCTCTCATCTCTCTCTCTCTCTTCCTCTCTCTCTCTCTCTCTCTTCTCTCTCTCTCTCTCTCTCTCTCTCTCTCCTCTTCTCTCTTCTCTGTGTGTGTTGAAATTAATTACTGTGAACTTTCAGATGACAAAAGTGTAAAATAATAGTTTTATCAATTTCAAAGATATCTAAAGAAAACCTTTGTTGCACAAAATTTACACTAGCAAGTTTTACAGGGTACACTGGACTACCACACAGCAGCCGGCTTTTCCTCTAAAGCCTTTAATGGCAACTTAATGCCAATTATCTGGGACAGGGCTGTGCAACAGAGGACTTCCAGCTGTGCAAACCCTTCTTGCCTAGGAGTGGGTACACTTGGACAAACTGGGCAGGGTTTATGTAACACTGGCGGGCCTGGAGGTTGTGTGGTTCTTCTGCTGAAAACTGATGGCTGGAATGTGATCTTATCTGGGAAAGAGGGTCAAGCTTTGTGCCATGCCCTGTATTTTCTCTGCAAGCAAGGTGGTCTACCTTCCCTGCCAGTGTTTTTACTATCCTGGCCTTTATAAGAAATTCCACTTTCTGCACTAACCTTGCCTAGCATCGCTTTGAGAGGACCAGAATTAGTGGACATCAGAGTGCGAGAAAATTCCGGGCAAAAACAGGCCACAGTTGTAAATATTATTAATATGCGCTTTCTTCTATATGAATTACAACATAAAGAGCTATAACAAAGATCGCATCATACCATTCTGTTTCCAAAACTGAAACACTTCCATTCAATCCTCACTTTGTTCTGACTTTTCAAAATTTTTCAAATGACTGTAACTTAAAACTTTCGAAAATGGCGGCTCTGTCAATAGACCGTTGCTGCTCTAAGGCATGGGTATGTCTACAGCATCATGCAGGAGATAGTCAGGGAGTCCGTGGTGTTTTTGTGCACAGATTAGAAGTTCTGTCTAGTCAGGAGTAGTCTGGTGTCATGAAAGAGAGGCAGACAGACAGACAGACAGACAGACAGACAGAGAGAGGGGGAGAGAGAGAGAGAGAGGAGAGAGGGGAGAGAGAGGAGAAGAGGAGAGAGAGAGAGAGAGAAAACGGCACAGCACACAACATACAGATCTGTTCAGACTGTTTTTGAAAAAAAAACATGTGCCTTTACTGCATAGAAATTTATGTGGTTTCAGAGTTGAACTGCAAAGGCCAGGTTCTGTTCTGTTCTTCCACTGAATAATAATCTTTATAGCTACACCAAGAATGATCAAGGTATAAACATTTCTTGTGCAATAGTCATATTAAAGATGCGCACCATCTCATGATCATGTCTGCATCTTTGAATAAGTTACCTGACAGTATTTCTTCACTTGCCTATCCCTGTTCTTCTTCAGGCATAGAGTAAACAGCTCAGTGTGGCTGGCAAAGTTCTTAGTCCATGCGGTTCATAGAAGACAGATCCCAGCATAGCTCATGTACACTATGAAGTAGATAGCTATGCTTTCAGTGTAGGTGCCATTGTCAAGTGTAAATGCTTGCTTTATTTGGAATTTTGTGGATATACACATGTGCATCCCCACACCCACCTCTTGCTTTGGTTTAAATTGAGACCCAAGGCTAATATCTAATAAAACGTTGTCATCTTATTTCATTTTTGATTTCGTTTTACTCTCTGTGTGTCTGTCTGTCTGTTTCTCTGTCTGCGTCTCTCTCTGGCTGTCTCTGTCTGTCTGTCTGTCTGTCTGTCTGTCTGTCTCGTCTCTCTCTCTCTCTCTCTCTCTCTCTCTTTTCTCTCTCTCTCTCTCCTCCTCTCATCTTCTCTCTCTCTCTCTCCACGTTAATACCTGTTCCCCTTTTAGGAAGTGTAGGCCATTGTGTGCTTGTTGGACAAAATTACAAAACTGCATACACACGGAGACTGGATGTAAAACAAGAACACACGAGTGCTTATTCTATTTTTCTGGAAAATAAAAAATCGGTTTAAAATATCAGATAACATATAATAAAATGCCATTATTTAGCGAATGTTTAATCAAACCCGCGGAAGGCTTTCCTTTCTCCTGTTTATGCAGCAAGTGCAAGGTACTCCAGGTAAGACATACTGAAAACACACTTTGCTTCCATCTATGATGACTATGATGATGATGATGGTAGAGGTGGTAGTAGTAGTAGGAGGAGGAGTAGTAGTAGTTACTATGATTATAATAATAATAATAACTATAATAATAACAAAGGAAACACAATAATGGTGACG
The DNA here is from genome assembly GCA_028751875.1 of Rapana venosa. NCBI lineage: Eukaryota > Metazoa > Mollusca > Gastropoda > Neogastropoda > Muricidae > Rapana > Rapana venosa. The sequence goes on along the minus strand of CM054139.1, from coordinate 12,152,911 downwards.
ATAATGGAATGATGACACTAACATAATGATAATGATGTACTGAACCATTTCCATGAAAAGGTTTTACAGAGCCTATCCCTAAAAAGAAACGTTACTGGAAATATGAAGAGTACCCTTCGTGGGTGATTGTGTGACTCTGTTTTCAGATGGAAGCAACTATCTTTCCCTCGCTGGCAACACCCCTTGTTCTTCCCCATCTCTGCAGTAGTCTGTCAGATAGAAAGGCTACAAGTATAAAGCATGGTGTGAGTGCTGCACATTCTTCCAGTGACAAAAGGATTTATGTGTTTCTTCTTTCTTTTCATTTGGTCTATTTCAGTATCGAATGATAGACACTATGGTTTTGTTCCGAATCTATTGGTTTTCCTAGCAAGGCCTAGTCCATCTGTTTGGAGGCTAGCAGCTCTGTTGTGTAGACAGTGATCAGTAAGCATCTCTCTTACAATGTTCATTAAACTCCTGTCCCCTTTGTTGCCTCTCTTTCTGTCTGTCTGTCTGTCTGTCTGTCTTCTCTTCTCGTCTCTCTCTCTCTCTCTCTCTCTCTCTCTCTCTCTCTCTCTCTCTCTCCTCTCTCCTCTCTCTCTCTCTCTCCTCTCTCCCTCTCCTCTCTCTCTCTCGCTCTCCTCTGTTTTTCTCTCTCTTCTCGCTCTCTGCTCTCTCTGTCTCTCTCTCCTCTCTTCTCTCTCTCTACTCTCTCATCTCTTCTCTCGTCTCTCTCTATGTCTCTTCTCTCTCTCTCTGTCGCTCTCTCTCTCTGTCGCTCTCTCTCTCTCTGTCTCTTCTTTTCTCAGGTTCCGTTTCTGTGGGATCAACAGAAGAAACACTTTATTTTGGAACAGAAATCCAAATATGATATTACTTTAAAATATGAGAATTACGTTGAATCTTGGATGTGTGTGTGTGCATGCGCACGCATGTGCGCCAGTGATTGTGTGTGTGTGTGTGTGTGTTGTGTGTGTGTGTGTGTGTGTGTGTGTGTGTGTGGTGTGTTGTGTGTGTGTGAGTGTGTGTTCATTTATTTAGTTTCATTTATTTATTCTTTTACATCGAGAATAAGTGAATAAACACCCATGTGCATTTTACTTTTACATCATGGTACCGTGTGTGTCTGTGTGCGCGCGAGAGAGAGGGGGATGAGTGCATTAATGTGGGTACACACACACATGCAAGCCTGTGTGACAGCAGTTGAAGGAGTGTTGTGGTACAAATCTGATTCAAAGGGCATGAATCTATTGTGAATGGTTTCAGCTATTAGATATACGCGGCACTCAATGTTTGTATTTTATATTTTGTGTGGTTGACATTGTCAGATATAACTCTGTTATCAACGTTGGTTCCAGTGGTGCTTTGAGCTGTGTTTTGTTCTGTAGCTTTGAGCTAAATTTGTTTAAAATGCTGGTCTGTCAGCTCTGTATTTATGATTTTGGAAAAGACATTTTCATGAGCGCACTTTGGATATATGCCAAGATGATTATGGCAAAGTCTTGTCAAAGATTACGTGAAGTTAAATTTCATTTTTTTTCGTATGTTCTTCTTTCCTTTGAATTGTATTACCGCCAAAGGCCGAAGCACAATAAATCGTTTCAGTGGGAGACAGACGAGATGAGACAGCTGACAAGAAATCCCTCTACTGTGCTACGTGAAATATTACGAACTTACTGTCAACATGCCAGTTTATGGACTCCCAGTGACTGATGAAAACATCCTAACCGCCCTCCTGTCAGAAAACTCTGTCTCCAGTTGGAAAATCACTGGCCAAAGAGACTCCACACTTGTTTGTGTTGAAGTTCAAGCCAGTCAGTGAAATGTCAACAAACCATTGCAGACCTTGTGCTAAACAACACACCCAAGTTCAGGACTACACCAGCCGCCATGGCGCAGTGGTTAGCGCCTTGGGTTACGGACTGGAAGGTCGCGGGTTCGATTCCATAAGAGTCATAGGGATTTTTCGGACTCCGGCCGGCTCCTACCCAGAGTGAGTGTGCTGTGGGCTCATTGGGAAGACTGGGACCACACAGTCGAGCTTCATCCACTTAACGGATGCGAATTTGAGAGTGTTGCTCAAATTACCTGACCAACACTGCAGGTGTCTGTATCTCTCGGGCCTGGTTGACGCGGGATATATTATGATAGTAAGCGTAGAGTACAGCCCTGTCAAGTAGTCTCAAAGCATATGCACTTTCACAGCAGCATAATTACGTCATCCTCATTGTCATTGATCATCATGCAATTAAAAAATTGCCTCTGATTCGGTGGTCCCAGTTGCTCTGGTCTCGTGGTAACCTCAGATTCGGTTTGCCCATACACTTCTGTGCCTGTGGTGAGTTTGTGTCAAAGCCTTTGGGGTTGGAGGTTCGCGGGGGACGGTCATTGGAGGGACGTTGTGGTGGTTGCCACCTCGGGTGGGCAACTCACTCTGTCTGGCTCCGCGACTGAACTAATGCTGTCGTTAGTAGGGGGCTTAGTAGGCGGTGTCCTGCGTATGTTAGCTCAGAACAGGCACCACTGAACACCACCAAAGTGACCCAGCAGCAGTGCAGGGCCCCTCTGACTGGTGGCCCCGCGGGGCTGATAGTGATTGGCTCCCTGTGGACCTCCGACTCTGAGGATGAGACGTAACAAATCTGGGTATGGCTGTGGCGGGGAGATTGGAGTGAGCGGCGTGGGAACAGTCGGACGGGGGACGTCACAGAAGATGAGGCAGCAAAAAAAAAAAAAAAAAAAGTTCAGGACTACAGACGGAGCCTCCCAGCCAGACGTGGGGCAACCAGCAGGGAGTGAAGCAACAGCAGCAACACCAGCAGCAGCCACGGTTAGAAGAGGTTAGAGAACAAGGTGATAGAACCAGATGAAAACAAAATGTGTCGGACACATTGCACAGCACATGGGATGTTGATCAACAGGCTTCTACACCTGTACACCTGGACTACAGTGGCACTGACAGTGCGTGTGGTGCTGAAGAAGTCTATCAAACAGACCTTCTGTGTGAGGTGTCCTATCACCACAGCACATAGAACTGATCCTCCAATAGTGTGATCACTAGGCTTGAAGCAAGTTCAGTGAAAAACTATGTAGCAACACTGATTGATTGTTCTGTGCAGAATTGTCTCCAAAGAAAAGCCAGAAACAAACTGTTAAAAAGGTGGTGTTGGACAGATCAGATAACTCTGATGTTCTCGTGTGCGAATCTGATGACATTGTGCTAGAGTTTTCCTGTGATGTGCAGTCTGGGGGCTGGGTATATTGGTATGTCAAACAGGAAAATAACATAATAGGTGAAGAATGTAGCATACTCTCCAACTTGGGGAAAGGACAGGAAAGCATGTCTGTAACAGAAGCACGCAGAGACAGAAGCAGGTGCTTTGCGACAGTTGCACGCTCTCCAGGACATCATCTGTGTCTACCTTGGCTGAATGTGACCATTTGTCGTGCTGCATGTGAGTCAGTGACAGTTGTTCTTGGAAATACCACCATTTAACTTCATAAAAATAAATAAGGCATTACCATTGCTGTGGTATCCATGTCAATGATAGACATCTCGTAGAAGTATATGCAATACAGCGTTTACTGTATGGCTTGTTTGTCCTAATGCCAATAAATGTATTTCATTCTTCTCTCTCTCATCTCTCTCTCTCTCTCTCCTCTCTCTCTTCTCTCTCTCTCTCTCTCTCTCTCTCTCTCTCTCTCTCTTCTCTCTTTCTGTGTGTGTTGAAATTAATTACTGTGAACTTTCAGATGACAAAAGTGTAAAATAATAGTTTTATCAATTTCAAAGATATCTAAAGAAAACCTTTGTTGCACAAAATTTACACTAGCAAGTTTTACAGGGTACACTGGAACTTACACCACAGCAGCCGGCTTTTCCTCTAAAGCCTTTAATGGCAACTTAATGCCAATTATCTGGGACAGGGCTGTGCAACAGAGGACTTCCAGCTGTGCAAACCCTTCTTGCCTAGGAGTGGGTACACTTGGACAAACTGGGCAGGGTTTATGTAACACTGGCGGGCCTGGAGGTTGTGTGGTTCTTCTGCTGAAAAACTGATGGCTGGAATGTGATCTTATCTGGGAAAGAGGGTCAAGCTTTGTGCCATGCCCTGTATTTTCTCTGCAAGCAAGGTGGTCTACCTTCCCTGCCAGTGTTTTTACTATCCTGGCCTTTATAAGAAATTCCACTTTCTGCACTAACCTTGCCTAGCATCGCTTTGAGAGGACCAGAATTAGTGGACATCAGAGTGCGAGAAAATTCCGGGCAAAAACAGGCCACCAGTTGTAAATATGTATTAATATGCGCTTTCTTCTATATGAATTACAACATAAAGATGCTATAACAAAGATCGCATCATACCATTCTGTTTCCAAAACTGAACACTTCCATTCAATCCTCACTTTGTTCTGACTTTTCAAAATATTTTCAAATGACTGTACTTAAAACTTTCGAAAATGGCGGCTCTGTCAATAGACCGTTGCTCTGCTCTAAGGCATGGGTATGTCTACAGCATCATGCAGGAGATAGTCAGGGAGTCCGTGGTGTTTTTGTGCACAGATTAGTAGTTCTGTCTAGTCAGGAGTAGTCTGGTGTCATGAAAGAGAGGCAGACAGACAGACAGACAGACAGACAGACAGAGAGAGAGAGAGAGAGAGAGAGAGAGAGAGGAGAGAGAGAGAGAGAGAGAGAGAGAGAGAGAGAGAGAAGAGAGAGAGAGAGAGAAACGGCACAGCACACAACATACAGATCTGTTCAGACTGTTTTTGAAAAAAAAACATGTGCCTTTACTGCATAGAAATTTATGTGTTTCAGAGTTGAACTGCCAAAGGCCAGGTTCTGTTCTGTTCTTCCACTGAATAATAATCTTTATAGCTACACCAAGAATGATCAAGGTATAAACATTTCTTGTGCAATAGTCATATTAAAGATGCGCACCATCTCATGATCATGTCTGCATCTTTGAATAAGTTACCTGACAGTATTTCTTCACTTGCCTATCCCTGTTCTTCTTCAGGCATAGAGTAAACAGCTCAGTGTGGCTGGCAAAGTTCTTAGTCCATGCGGTTCATAGAAGACAGATCCCGCATAGCTCATGTACACTATGAAGTAGATAGCTATGCTTTCAGTGTAGGTGCCATTGTCAAGTGTAAATGCTGCTTTATTTGGAATTTTGTGGATATACACATGTGCATCCCCACACCCACCTCTTGCTTTGGTTTAAATTGAGAACCAAGGCTAATATCTAATAAAACGTTGTCATCTTATTTCATTTTTGATTTCGTTTTACTCTCTGTGTTGTCTGTCTGTCTGTTTCTCTGTCTGCGTCTCTCTCTGGCTGTCTCTGTCTGTCTGCTTCTGTCTGTCTGTCTGTCTCTCTCTCTCTCTCTCTCTCTCTCTCTCTCTCTCTCTCTCTCTCTCTCTCTCTCTCTCTCCTCTCTCTCTCTCTCCACGTTAATACCTGTTCCCTTTTAGGAAGTGTAGGCCATTGTGTGCTAGTTGGACAAAATTACAAAACTGCATACACACGGAGACTGGATGTAAAACAAGAACACACGAGTGCTTATTCTATTATTCTGGAAATAAAAAATCGGTAAAATATCAGATAACATATAATAAAATGCCATTATTTAGCGAATGTTTAATCAACCCGCGGAAGGCTTTCCTTTCTCCTGTTTATGCAGCAAGTGCAAGGTACTCCAGGTAAGACATACTGAAAACACACTTTGCTTCCATCTATGATGACTATGATGATGATGATGGTAGAGGTGGTAGTAGTAGTAGGAGGAGGAGTAGTAGTAGTTACTATGATTATAATAATAATAATAACTATAATAATAACAAAGGAAACACAATAATGGTGACGATAATGGAATGATGACACTAACATAATGATAATGATAGTACTGATACCATTTCCTATGAAAGGTTCACAGAGATCAGTCAATCCATTTTTTAAAAATAAATCTGTTGCTGAGTCTTAAAAGGAATGGAATGACTATTGCAATTTGTTCTTTGGGAGATACAAACATTGACTACACTACAGGCCTAATAAATGATTGGGTCTGTCCAATTTTTAATAACAGCAGCCATTTACAGGACACACTAGGCAGGGTGTGCTTAGTGAGTCAGACTATAACAATCTAAAGTAGGCCTGGGGGGTACTTTGTTTACCATAACCAATGACCTGAACATTTGGTACATCTTATAGACTGAATACAGTCCAGACTGTGAGAATGCTCAGGACTGTAGCCTGTCAGACTCCTTGCTTTGGTTCCACCGTAACGCTGTTTTAATGGATCCTACAGGAGCATGTGTTGGGTCAACAGAGTAGCACGGCCTCTCCCCACAGCTGCCTGACTCGGGAGCACAATAATATCTAGAACAGGGTGACATGTTTGATGTCAGAAAAAAAAGAAGTTAAAATGACGTCAGCACAATGAGCCATTGTCAAAGGTAGGATAGCCCTGTTGTTGTGATTGCACTTAGGTCCAGGAGATTCCCATTTTGGGACTGTAAGTGTCTATATGGAGCACAGCAGACACAGAACATCTTGCGCACACGTTAAAAACATGTTCCACTTTTCGGAAAGAGTAGGCCATTGTGTGCCGGTGGTAACGGATGACCAAATTTACAACACTGCATACGCACGAGAACTGGATGTTAAAATGCTCAAGAATGCTTATTCCATTATCCTCGAAATAAAAGAATAAAATAAAACTAAACAAAGTGAAAGAAACAACCAACAGCCCTGCAGGCAACGGTATCACTGTCACCCATTGCTGTTGCTGTTGCACTTCCAACAGGAGCAGAAGTGGAGACAGTGCTGCTAACAGAAAAGGCCTAGAGACTGTTTCTCTGTGATGGCCCACGTGAAACATAACCCCTCCCTCCCCGAGTTTTTGGATGACATTAGACAAGAGGACTAACTTTCTCAAGGTGATAGACTCACACAGCATTTAGATCAGTGGGAATCGTTACAGATCCAGAAATATCAGAAACAGTACAAGGTGTTGGCCTTGAATTTGACGGCTACTTGAGTCACATGGAACAGACTCGTAGTGCTCAGCATAGCTTCAATGCTGCAGAAAAGAGCGTCGTTTTGAAAGAAATGCGGAAACTCATCCAGAGGGGCGTTATTTCAAAGTGTTGGCCTGGCAAACATCCTTTTTTTTGTATGACCAAAGAAAGACGGAACACACAGAATTATTCTTATCCTACAGGGCATCATCGATAAGATGAACAAGAAAGACATCCTGATCATCCAGGGAGACTGGAACGCCAAGGTGGGCGAAGACGCACTGAAAGACTGGAGCAAATTCTGAGGTCCCTCCTGTAATGCGATCACCAATGAGCGAGGACTCCGACTACTGGAATTTGCCAGCTACAACGACACGGTGCTCGCCAATACCCTTGGAGAACACAAGGCATCCCGACGCTGGACATGGCATGCACCCAAGGGGATCCATCACAACCAGATTGACTACATCCTGGTGCAGAAACCGGTTTCGATCTGGCATCAACAGAGCCAAGACGAGGACATTCCAGGTGCAGACATGGGCAGCGATCATGACCTCGTGCTCCTGAACTTTTAGAGTCCGACTGAAGAAGATCAATAAGACAAAGAATACCAGACTCAAGTTCAACCTGGACAGACTGAAGGACCCCACCCATCGCCGAGTCCTTCCAACAACAATAGGAGGGAAATTCGCACCACTGCTGGCACTTGAAGAAGATGCCGAAACGATGACCACCAGTTTTAACACAGTGATGACTGAGACTAGCAAGCATACTCCTTGGCAAACATCGCCAAAAAACACAACCATGGGCACAGATGAAATCTTGAATATGTGTGACAAAAACGAGACTGAAAAGAGCAAGAACACTACAGGAGCAGTTGAGTACAGAGAAGTAAACAAGAAGATCAGGAGAGACATGAGGAAGACCAAGGAGGAATGGATAGAGAAACAATGTACAGAAATCGAAGAGAGCCTGACAAAGAATAATAGCAGAAGAGCTACAGATTGTGAAAGAGCTCACCAACAGAACAGGCAAGAGTCAGTAACATCCAGGACAAAGAAGGGATTGCCTACAGAAAGAAGGAAATCGTTGGCAGAGGACGGAATACTGTTCCGAACTCTACAACATCAGACGCTAGGCGACCCCAGCGTTCTTGCAAGCCCCAGCCTCACGAATAAGACAACTTCCCAATTGTACGCGAGGAATTAGAAGTAGCAATTAGATCCCTGAAGAAAGGAAAATCAGCAGGAATCGACAACATCCAGCAGAGCTGATCCAACACGGGGAGAAGCAGTGACAGACATCCTTACAAGTATCTGCAACAAGATCTGCAGACCGGAGGTGGCCTACACCATGGACCCAATCATCTCATCCACTCCCCCCAAGAAAGGAAATCTCCAGCAGTGCCAAAACTACAGGACAATCACCTCATAAGTCATGCCAGTAAAGTCATGCTGAAGTGACCTGAACAGGCTGAAACCACAGGCTGAGAGATCATCGCCGAAGAGCAGGCCGTTTCCGCCCAAATAGAAGCACCACAGAACAGATATTCAACCTGAGGTTCTGTGTGATAAAATACAGCCAGCATCAACAAGACATCTTCCACGTCTTCATTGATTTTAGAAGGCCTTCGATAGAGTATGGCATGACGCTCTTGGGCCCACCATGACAATTCAACATGGGCCAGAAGCTGATCCACACCATCAAGGAACCTACTCAAAGGCCACCAGTGCAGTACTCGTACAGGGCACGGTAGGGGAATGTTCCGTACCTCAGTTGGGGTCCGACAGGGATGTCTGCTGTCGCCGACACTATTTACAATTTTCCTCGAACGCATCATGACTGACGCCTTGGAAGACCACACAGGCACAGTCAGCATTGGAGGGCGAACCAATCACCAACCTCAGGTTTGCCGATGACATTGACGGTCTGGCAGGAAATGAAGAGGAACTGGCCAACCTAGTGAAGCAACTGGACGAAATATCCTCACGATACGGCATGGAAATCAGCGCCGAGAAAACCAAGCTTATGTCAAACAGTGCCCAGCCAATCACCACCAAGATCACTCTCAGCGGAAAAGACTGGAGACAGTTGACCATTTCAAGTACCTTGGAGCCATCATAAGTGAGGGGGATCGAAGACCGAAATCCTAGCAAGAGCGGCACAAACAGCAGCAGCAATGGCAAGACTGAGACCATATGGAGAGACAGAAACATCCCTCTCGGAACCAAGGTAAGTTACTAAACGCGCTAGTCACCTCAATCATGCTTTACGCATGTGAGGCATGGGCACTGAACGCATACCTACAAAGGAGGATCCAAGCAGTAGAAATGAGATGCCTCAGAAGGCTCCTTGGCATCTCATACAAGACCATTCCACCAACAATGAAGTCCGCAGAATGATCACTCAACAAGTCGGCGGACTATGAAGACCTACTGACCACGGCGAAAAAGAGAAACTCAGATGGTATGGGCACGTAACACGCTCAGAAGGACTTGCAAAGACCATCCTGCAAGGAACAGTCCAGGAAGAGAGACGGGCAGACAGAGGAGAAAGTGGCCGACGACATCCGTGATTGGACAGGGAGACTTCAGTGTCACCCAGGCACTCGCCCCACGACCGCGCTAATGGAGCCAGCTGGTCCACCGTTCGTCCACCATGCAGCGCCCCTACCACCCTGGCGGGTTACGGACCAGTGAACAGTGACAGAAATTAAATGAAGATATTTTTAGTATTCACAAGTCCGGAATGGAGACTTTAGAGGCCGCATTAAAACAGTGACTCCAACTGTTTATGGCTTCTAGTGATTCAAAGACATTGTATTCAGTATCAGTTGATTAAAACGGAACACAGGAAGTCTCTTAGGTGGAATCAGATGATCGTCTGGCAATTTAACTACATGCCAAACGGATTAGCTCTGAAGTGTACATGGCTGATGAAGCTGTCTTATCACTTCAAAGAAAAGGCCAATTTTTTTTTTGTGCTTTTTTTGAAATTTACTTTTACTAGCAGAAAGGGTGTCATTGTTCATTATCACCCAAACATCCAGCCGAAACTATCAATTGCGGCGCATCAGTGCATTCGAAAGTACCGTAGTTCAAACCAATCCTTTTTCTAGGCAAGGTACTCCAGGAAAGACATACTGAAAACACATTTGCTTCCATCTATGATGACTAGATGATGATGATGGTAGAGGTGGTTAGTAGTAGTAGGAGGAGGGGGTAGTAGTAGTTACTATGATTATAATAATAATAATAACTATAATAATAACAAAGGAAACACAATAATGGTGACGATAATGGAATGATGACACTAACATAATGATAATGATAGTACTGATACCATTTCCTATGAAAGGTTCACAGAGATCAGTCAATCCATTTTTAAAAATAAATCTGTTGCTGAGTCTTAAAAGGAATGGAATGACTATTGCAATTTGTTCTTTGGGAGATACAAACATTGACTACACTACAGGCCTAATAAATGATTGGGTCTGTCCAATTTTTAATAACAGCAGCCATTTACAGGACACACTAGGCAGGGTGTGCTTAGTGAGTCAGACTATAACAATCTAAAGTAGGCCCTGGGGGGTACTTTGTTTACCATAACCAATGACCTGAACATTTGGTACATCTTATAGACTGAATACAGTCCAGACTGTGAGAATGCTCAGGACTGTAGCCTGTCAGACTCCTTGCTTTGGTTCCACCGTAACGCTGTTTTAATGGATCCTACAGGAGCATGTGTTGGGTCAACAGAGTAGCACGGCCTCTCCCCACAGCTGCCTGACTCGGGAGCACAATAATATCTAGAACAGGGTGACATGTTTGATGTCAGAAAAAAAAGAAGTTAAAATGACGTCAGCACAATGAGCCATTGTCAAAGGTAGGATAGCCCTGTTGTTGTGATTGCACTTAGGTCCAGGGAGATTTCCCATTTTGGGACTGTAAGTGTCTATATGGAGCACAGCAGACACAGAACATCTTGCGCACACGTTAAAACATGTTCCACTTTTCGGAAGAGTAGGCCATTGTGTGCCGGTGGTAACGGATGACCAAATTTACAACACTGCATACGCACGAGAACTGGATGTTAAAATGCTCAAGAATGCTTATTCCATTATCCTCGAAATAAAAGAATAAAATAAAACTAAACAAAGTGAAAGAAACAACCAACAGCCCTGCAGGCAACGGTATCACTGTCACCCATTGCTGTTGCTGTTGCACTTCCAACAGGAGCAGAAGTGGGAGACAGTGCTGCTAACAGAAAAGGCCTAGAGACTGTTTCTTCTGTGATGGCCACGTGAAACATAACCCTCCCCTCCCCGAGTTTTTGGATGACATTAGACAAGAGGACTAACTTTCTCAAGGTGATAGACTCACACAGCATTTAGATCAGTGGGAATCGTTACAGATCCAGAAATATCAGAAACAGTACAAGGTGTTGGCCTTGAATTTGACGGCTACTTGAGTCACATGGAACAGACTCGTTAGTGCTCAGCATAGCTTCAATGCTGCAGAAAAGAGCGTCGTTTTGAAAGAAATGCGGAAACTCATCCAGAGGGGCGTTATTTCAAAGTGTTGGCCTGGCAAACATCCTTTTTTTTGTATGACCAAAGAAAGACGGAACACACAGAATTATTCTTATCCTACAGGGCATCATCGATAAGATGAACAAGAAAGACATCCTGATCATCCAGGGAGACTGGAACGCCAAGGTGGGCGAAGACGCACTGAAAGACTGGAGCAAATTCTGAGGTCCCTCCTGTAATGCGATCACCAATGAGCGAGGACTCCGACTACTGGAATTTGCCAGCTACAACGACACGGTGCTCGCCAATACCCTTGGAGAACACAAGGCATCCCGACGCTGGACATGGCATGCACCCAAGGGGATCCATCACAACCAGATTGACTACATCCTGGTGCAGAACCGGTTTCGATCTGGCATCAACAGAGCCAAGACGAGGACATTCCCAGGTGCAGACATGGGCAGCGATCATGACCTCGTGCTCCTGACTTTAGAGTCCGACTGAAGAAGATCAATAAGACAAAGAATACCAGACTCAAGTTCAACCTGGACAGACTGAAGGACCCCACCCATCGCCGAGTCCTTCCAACAACAATAGAGGAAATTCCACCACTGTGGCCTTGAAGAAATGCCGAAACGATGACCACCAGTTTCCCCAAGTGATGACTGAGACAAAGCATACCCCTGGCAAACTCGCCAAAAAACTAACCATGGGCACAGATGAAATCTTGAATATGTGTGACAAAAAGAGAACTGGAAAAGAGCAAAGAACAACAGGGCAGTTGAGTACAGAGAAGTAAACAAGAAGATCGGAGAGACATGAGGAAGACCAAGGAGGAAGGTTTAGAGAACAATGTACAGAAAATCGAAGAGAGCTGACAAAGAATAATAGAGAAGGCATACAGATTGTAAAGAGTTCCCAAAAGAACAGGCAAAGTTCATAACAACCGGGAAACCAAAGAAAGGATTCCCAACAAAAAGAAGGGAATGAAAAAAGTTGGCAGGGACGGAATACTGTTCCGAACTCTACAAAAAATCAGACGCTAGGCGCCCCCCCAGCTTTCTGCAAGCCAAGCCTCACGATTAAAGACAACTTCCCAATTGTACGCGAGGAATTAGAAGTAGAAATTAGTTTCGCTGAAAAAAGGGAAAAACCCAGCAGGAATCGACAAATCCCAGCAGAGCTGATCCAACACGGGGGAGAGCAGTGACAGACACCCTTACAAGTATCTGCAACAAGATCGGGCAGACCGGAGAGTGGCCTACACCAGGACCCAATCATTCTCATCACTCCCCCAAGAAGGAAATCTCCAGCAGTGCCCAAAAATACAGGACAATCAGCCTCATAAGTCATGCCAGTAAAGTCATGCTGAAAGTGACCCGAACAGGCTGAAACCACAGGCTGAAGAGATCATCGCCGAAGAGCAGGCCGGTTTCCGCCCAAATAGAAGCACCACAGAACAGATATTCAACCTGAGGGGTTTTGTGTGATAAAATACAGCCAGCATCAACAAGACATCTTCCACGTCTTCATTGATTTTAAGAAGGCCTTCGATAGAGTATGGCATGAGCTCTTGGGCCACATGAACAATTCAACATGGGCCAGAAGCTGATCCCCACCATCAAGGAACCTACTCAAAGGCCACCAGTGCAGTAATCGTACAGGGCACGGTAGGGAATGGTTCCGTACCTCAGTTGGGGTCCGACAGGGATGTCTGCTGTCGCCGACACTAATTAAAATTTTCCCCGAACGCATCATGACTGACGCCTTGGAAGACCACACAGGCACAGTCAGCATTGGAGGGCGAACAATCACCAACCCCAGGTTTGCCGATGACATTGACGGTCTGGCAGGAAATGAAGAGGAACTGGCCAACCTAGTGAAGCAACTGGAGAAATATCCTCACGATACGGCATGGAAATCAGCGCCGAGAAAACCCAAACTTATGTCAAACAGTGCCCAGCCAATCACCCCCAAGATCACTCTCAGCGGAAAAGAACTGGAGACAGTTGACCATTTCAAGTACCTTGGAGCCATCATAAGTGAGGGGGATCGAAGAACCGAAATCTAGGGAAGAGCGGCACAAACAGCAGCAGCAATGGCAAGACTTTAAGACCATATGGAGAGACAGAAACATCCCCCTGGAACCAAGGTAAAATTACTAAACGCGCTAGTCACCTCAAACATGCTTTACGCATGTGAGGCATGGGCACTGAACGCATACCTACAAAGGGGATCCAAGCAGTAGAAATGAGATGCCTCGAAGGCTCCTTGGCATCTCATACAAGGACCATGTCACCCAACAATGAAGCCGCAGAATGATCACTCAACAAGTGCGGGGACTATGAAGACCTACTGACCCCGGCGAAAAAGAGAAACTCAGATGGTATGGGCACGTAACACGCTCAGAAGGACTTGCAAAGACCCTCCTGCAAGGAACAGTCCAGGGGAAGAGAAGACGGGGGAGACAGAGGAGAAAGTGGGCCGACGACATCCGTGATTGGACAGGGGGGGACTTCAGTGTCACCCAGGCACTCGCCCCCGACCCCGCTAATGGAGCCAGCTGGTCCACCGTTCGTCCCCCCATGCAGCGCCCCTACCACCCTGGCGGGTTACGGGACCCGTGAACAGTGAACAGAAATTAAATGAAGATATTTTTAGTATTCACAAGTCCGGAATGGAGACTTTAGAGGCCGCATTAAAACCAGTGACTCCAACTGCTTTATGGCTTCTAGTGATTCAAAAGACATTGTATTCAGTATCAGTTGATTAAAACGGAACACAGGAAGTCTCTTAGGTGGGAATCAGATGATCGTCTGGCAATTTAACTACATGCCAAACGGATTAGCTCTGAAGTGTACATGGCTGATGAAGCCTGTCTTTATCACCTTCAAAGATAAAGGCCACTTTTCAGCTGCTTTTCTTGATGATTCACTTTCACTAGCAGAAAGGTGTGTCATGTGTCATTCATCACCCAAACATGCCAGCCGTACTACTATCAATTGCGGCGCATCAGTGCAGTTCGAAAGTACCTGTCCACTGATGCAATATCCAAATTAGGCACATCTCTTATTCTCTCTCGTCTGGACTATAGCAATTCTCTTCTGGCTGGTCTGCTAGCATCATCTATCCACTCCTTTCAACGTATAAAAAAAACCTTTGCAGCTCGCCTAGTCCTCAGAAAGAAAAATAGCTGACCACATTACTCCTCCCTTGCGATCTCTCCACTGGTTGCCTGTGCCACAGAGAATAAACTATAAGATCAGTACCTTCTGTTACAAATCCCTCGATAAAATGGCTACTTCCTACCTCTGTGAATGTCTTCACCTGCACACTCCTTCTCGTTCCCTCCGCTCTGCTGCAGATACCTTGTGCTTAAGAATATCTAGATTCAACCTGTCCACCGTTGGCCGTCGCTCTTTCTCTGTTTCTGGTCCATTGGTCTGGAATAGCCTCCCTTCGCCAAAAGCCTACTTATGACACTTTTTAATCGGCCTCAAGACACATCTATTTTAAATCTAAGATTCTCCCTCTTGTTCCATCTCATTTTTGTCCCTGCACTCAACACCAAAACCCAATCACCCTGCCGGAGTGTAAACCTTTAGTGTAAACCTTTATGTGTGTTCGCGGGGTGTGCGTGAGTGTGCGTGCGTGCGTGTGTGTATACATTTTAACATGTAAAAAATACCTTATTAATTGTAACTGGCTGCATGTGAATAAGAAGGATGAATGAAAGCGTTTGATTTGTTTTGTTGCAAGATTTAGCGCTATATAAATTCCATGTATTATTATTAGTAGTATCATTAGTATTATTTTTGTTATTCATGTGCCTCGGTTTTTGACACAGTAAGTCTCTTAAAGTCCTCAGGCTTATTTGCGCATCCAAATCAGTCGGTGTTGGAACCAACACATCCTATTTGGTACTTTGGTATGATAAACATGATTCAGAATCAGACAGTGACCTTGACTCCTGAGAGGATAATAGACCTATTGCTTGCTGACTCGAAATTGGTAAAACACACAGACAGACAGAAAGATGATAACCATTTGGAAATTCACAAGAGCCATTGGGGAAACTCGTCACCTTCCCTGCAGTGATGTAGGGCTGCTGTGTTACAGACAGCTGGAGGCTGAAAAGAAAGCTGCAGGGGTAGTGAATGGGGAGATTGTAACAGGTACATGCCATCATCACTTCTATCCAAAGCAGAATTGTATTGGCGGACCAGTAGTAAATACTGAATCAAAAGTATCCCAGAACAGAACCCTGTATGGCTCTGACCTCCGATGCGACACAGATTAGGTGGGGTTGTGCAAGCAAGCATACCCCAGACCTGGTGGGAATGGCTTCCTGGAGAAAGAGAGAGTTTCATATCAACTATCTGGACTGACAGTTGCCTTATTTTCACTGAAGCATGTTCGTATTATGACGGATGTAGCTTATATTAACCATTTGGATTCAAGCCATTGTGACTCATGTAATATGATGGTACAAACAGTATCGAATGGTGGTAGCTACAGCGCTGTTAAGTCTGTACGCAGTACGCTCTCTCTCTCTCTCTCTCTCTCTCCTCTCTCTCTCTCTCTCTCTCTCTCTCTCCAGTTAAAGGATAAAGGATAAAGGAGTCCCATAACCCATAAGGTCGTAGGGGAGCGAGGCGTCAGAGACCTCACTTCTCTAGGGCCAGCATATTGAGGGCGGCGCCAATCTCCTCTCCCTCGCTGCTTTACCTTCCCTGACCCTAAAGAGGGCAGGTACCCATTTACAGCTGGGTGAACTGGGGAAACTGTACTGAAGCCAAGGCGCGCAAACGGTCACCCATCCAACTGGTAACCACGCTCGACGCTGCTTAACTTGGCTGGGGAAAAACGAGTGCTCCGACCACTGAGCTATCCCGTCCCCCGTTCTCTCCAGTTAGGTGTTTTTTAAAAAGTTATATGTTTACAATAAATATGTATTTTACATTTTGGATGATTTGATTTGTTGCTTTTTCCGTGGTCGAGTGGTTTAGGTGGTCAACTCGTGATCCAGAGGTCGCGGGTTCGATCCCCGCTCGGCTCGGTGTTGTGTCCTTGGGAAAGACACTTTACTCCTATTTTTCCTCACTCCACCCAGGTGTACAAGTGGGTACCAGCTCTGCTGGGGAAGTATCTGGCGACAGACTAGCGTCCTGTCACAGGGGTGGTGAAAAACCATCAGTTCGCTTAACGCTACAGAAACCGGGATAAGCTCCGGCTCTATGGGCCTTCTGGCTCGAAAGGTCATACTTTTTTTCTTTGACAAAACTGGCTTTTTAGTGATGATTAGATAATTAAACTAGACGTACACAAGGAAGTTGCAGTTTCATTAAAATGAAGAGGAGCCTATTGAAAAAGGAAGAAGAGTTGCATTGAGCTGACCCCCCCCCCCCTCCTGCCCCTGTGAGTGGTAAGTGTTTTGTGGTCACATACCTCTGAAGATTGTCTGCAATGTTGGCCGCCAATACTCAATGTAAGCTCCTCCTTTTCTCAAATTTCAATTCACTGCATTTTCCTACTACTTTTTTTTTCAAATTACCAACAGGGGACATTTCCTGATATTTATAAGAAAGAGTTTCCAAACAATAACCTTTTCTGACTGATAATTTACACCTGCAGAAGTAAATAAAAGATTTTCAGTGCCCTTGCTTAAAACTCTGTCAACACTTTATTCCAAAGATACAGTGTGTGGGGCCCAAGCAACAACCACAACAAACCAGTCCTGCTGCGTCATTTTGAATTGGTCTTCACCCAAACGTCCAGAGCAGCTATTGGTGCTGTTTTGAGCGAAAATGGTCACGCTCCTTTGGGGCGCCTGACAATTTTAGGCCCAGCATCTGACTTCGGACAAGGAGAATTTCCTTTTTTAGTCTTTTGGAAAAGACAGGAGAAGGACCAAGAAACAGAAAATAACAAGGGGAGATGGAAGGAAAAAAAACCCCCCAACAGAAATAAAGAAAAAGGTAGAAAAGAGTAAATGTCCCCACATCATTTCGACAATGGGCGGATGCTCTTTTTATGACGGCCCCGGCATCCCCGGGGGAAAATCCTGACTGCTCAAAGACACTTCCCTTTTGATTCGCATTGCATTGTTCAGCGTGAAACGGTATTTAGAAAGCGCTTAACCAATCATACGCAATATGAAATAAACGTGTTATCTCTGAAGAAGCAATGCAGTACCCCCCAAATTCAGCATGGGGCCCCCTTTAAATGGTGCACAAAACGTCTGTAACCTTTTTGTTGTTTAGCCTTAACCTCTGTGTGTGTGTTGTGTGTGTGGTGTGTGTGTGTGTGGTGTGTGTGTGGTGTTTTTTTGGGGGGCGCCGTGCGTGCGTGGGGTGTTTTGTTGTGTTTTGCGCGCGTGCGTGGTGGTGGGTGTTTTGTTGTGTGTGTGTGTGTTTGTGGTGTGGGTGTGTGTGGTGTGTGTGTGTGTGTGTGACATTATCTATCTGTCCCGTATCTACGCCCGTGGGGGCCCTCAAAGACTCAGAAACCTTTCCCCCATTCCTTCTCTTTCTGCCTTTCTCAGGGTTTTTTGATTCTAGGCCTTCCTTCCGATGTTATCCCCCCAGCTTTCCTGGGCTGCCTCTTCTTCTTTCCCTGGAATGCCTTCAAAACTGTTTTGTAATTCCTTGGGGTCTTGTGCATGCCATCCCCTTATTTTACCTTTTTCACATCGTTGAAGGTTTTCATAGGGTCCAAAGGGTTTTCTGGATTTGTTATGCACGTTTCGTTGCTTATGTGGGCTTTGTAGGGATGCCCCAAGGGGTCTCGAAAGCATCCATCTCCCCTGGGCCCGTTCCCTTTTCTCCCAAAATTTCAGTCGGCCTGTTTAAAAGGCAACGAAATTGGATTTTCAAGGGAGCGCAATACTATCTTGGAGATAAGTGAATATTCTTTCTCTCCCAAAGGTGTTTAGTTTTTACAAAGGTTATTGTCTGTGCTCCTGCCCCACTTCTGGCTTGGTCCTGGTCGGATACATGGCTCCCCGGACTTTAAATTTGAACTGTTTCCGCTTTGGGATTAACCCCGTACAGTGCTAATGCCGTTTGGGGTTATTAGTTCAGTTTGGGGTTTCTGCACTGATTCCATGGTTGTTTTGAGGCCTTACCCGTGTTCTGTTGGGTGCAAGCTCTTTTCGTCCTGCTATTTCCCTCAATGTCACTGCGAACGGGGGTTTTTGTCATTCTGCCACCATGCTGACTGATCCTTCTGATGTTCCAGTGATCGATTTCTTCAAGAAAATTTGAAAGAGTGGGTGAAGAACAGCCCCGCCCACTCCAACTGTTGTTTGAAAACCTTCTCCAATGTTGTTGTTGTAGTCCTGCACTGGTGGCCCCCGTGTACAACTGTTTTGACTCGATCGGTTGCTTGATGTGTCAAAATTTAGGGTTTCCCCCAAAGTCATCCCACCCTGTCAAAGCCTTTTAAAAAAGAAAATATTAAAGGTCTTGTTTATGTTGAAGGGACCTCACATAGTATTTGAGGTTGAATTCTGTTTGTTGTGCTGCGCCCCTGCCCGAAAAACCCGCTTGTTCCTCACAAAGATGGTTTGCTTGTGGGTTCAGTCTATTTAATTTTATCTGCACTGCCCTTTTTGGGTGAAATTTTTGAGGGGTTGGGGTTTTTTGGGATTGTTGTAGAATTTTTCCTTTTTTGGGGAGGGGGGTTTATGATGACTGGTCCATGGTGTTGGCCATTTTCCTTTTGCCCGATTTGTTGCAGATTTGTAGGGCGCGTCATGGCTTTCCCCCCCTCTTGGGCCCTCAGCGGAATGTTGTCGCCCGCTGACCCCCCCTTTTTCAGCGATCTGACTGCTGTTTCCACTTCTTTTCGGAGGATGGGGTGAATGTCTGTGTCTTTGTTTGGGGACATTAAGGACTTCGGATTCCGGGGTTTATATTTATACAGGTCGGGCAGTATTTGCCCATTGTCAGAATATCCTGGTCATCATGAGAATTCCCCCATTTTTGTCTTGGATTGAAACCTTTTCTCTGTTCGTGTAGTAGGTCTTTCCCCAGTGATATTTTTCTTGCTATTGTTTTTTTTGTGTTCTTAAATGTTTGGCACTGTTCCCCGATCCAATTCTTTTTTCCCTCCGTCTGGACTTCTTTTTTTTTGTTAAACTGCCCAAATTTTGTTCTCCTTTCTTTTGTTTTTTTTTTCTTTTTCTTCGTTCTACGCTTGTCGCATAGTTGGGGATGTTAGGTGTGACCCATTTTTTTTTGAGGGTGGGGTTTTTGCCAAAAAGTCGTTTGCTGTTTCAGTCCCGCGTATTAAAATATTCGTCGTGTATCTTTTTTGAGTCATCACGTGATGCGCAAACTTTCCCCCTTTCCTTGCTTGAAAAATTTTAATACCTCGGGGTTTTTCGCTTCTCGGGGTCAAATTTGATCTGATGTTTTTCCGCTTGGGATTTCTTTTTAAGAGTCGGAAAGTCATCATCCCAAAATCTGATCCCCCTTTGTCTGCTTGGAAAAATTCGGTCTGTGCGATGTTAACGCTGAGAAAACCCTTTTTCCCAGGTAGGTCAGAGACTCCTTGCTCTGGTAACCATGTAACCCCGTACCACCGCCAAGGGGGGAGTAAACCAACCAAAAATCCGACCTGGGAGGGTGGGGTCCCAGGTTTGATTTGCCCCAAAATACAAATGACAAAACAGCCAAATCCCATACCGGATCGGTCGTCGCCCGGGGTTTCCAAGGCCCCGGCCCTTTTGTTGCCACAGGACAGATGTCGAAAGTATGCTATGATGTAAAACGCACAAAAATTTGTGCCAGAAACAAACCTCTTGGGCCCTGGAATGTACGGCACTAAAAGCTGAAAGGGAAAGTGGGAAAAGCTGACACATGAGAACCCAAAATCAAAGGCACATCCTTGGGGTCTGCGAAGCAGG
This sequence comes from Rapana venosa, assembly GCA_028751875.1. NCBI lineage: Eukaryota > Metazoa > Mollusca > Gastropoda > Neogastropoda > Muricidae > Rapana > Rapana venosa. The sequence goes on along the minus strand of CM054139.1, from coordinate 12,132,466 downwards.
GGGGAAAAGGGGGAAAAACGACCCAGGAAACCCCAAATTTAAATACAGTGGGAAAAAAGGGTAAACGAAAACCCGGGGTGGGTTTCTGTTCACAAAAACACCGTAAACCTCATGAGCTGTCAGCCTGTGTCCAGCAAATTTTTTACCATCGCCTGAAAACCCCCCTTTAACAAACTATAGTACAGGGAAAGCCCCTACTCAGACACACAGATGAAGCCGTAGAAGAATTTTATGACAGCTACAAGAGGTTTTGAATTTAAACACCAAAAAAAGAATCCTCGTTGTGCAAGGGGATGGAACGCCAAGGTAGGGAAGAGCTGGGGAAAAAATGGGGGGCGTTTGGGCCACATTGTAATAACCAAACAAAAAAAGGGTTGAGACTTGGAGTTTGCCAGTAACAACCCTCCAGAAATGAATACACTTGGCCCACACAAGAAAACCAAAAATGGACAGGCATACCCCAAATGGAGAAACAAAACCCAAAAAATAATTTTAAACCCTGGTGGTGTATCTTCATTTTAAAAGTCATTCACATTGATTTTGAAGGGAAAAATTATCTAAACGAGAGAAGCAAACAATCCCGGGAAAATTGTCAGATAACAGTAGTATGAAAAAAAACCAACTTTAAACATATACAAAAACTGCTTATAAACTAATAAAGTCCAACAGAAAGATGTTCAGACAAACAGATTTCAGTGAAAAATTTGGTTGAGCGGGTAAAAATGTTTTTAAATACCCTCAATAAAAAAAAAAAATAAATGCATTGCCCTTTTGTGTGTGTGGGGCGTGCGCGCGCGCGCTTTTTGGGGTTTTGTTGTTGTTGAAATAACGCCAACTGAAAATTAATGAAATTAAAGAAACCCCCCACATAATAATAAGGAAAACATATCCCGCACATAACAAGAGGTGTAAGTTCTTGATGCCTTTCAGTTTGGTCCTGAAGGTTATTTTCCTTACTGCATGACATCTTGTGTTTAGAATTATTGCATTTTGGTGTTACTGAAAAACATGTTTGTCCCAGCCATCAACCCCCACCCCCACCCCCATGTGTTTGAATGTGGCCGCGTTAAAAAAACCCCCAAGCTCTCAATGCCTTAAAACATGGTTTTTTCCCCTGACTCTGCACAGTCCCCCTGCCCATGTGTGGCACGCAGACTGAAGATGAAGTACACTTTTTGTTTGATTGTAATTCGTACGTGAATCCGTCAGAAATCCTAATTTAAAGAAGAAATCTCAAAAAATTAGAGTATAAATTTGCATTTCTTGACGAAGTTTAAAAATTTCTTACTTGCAAAATTTATCTCCCTGCTTTGGGGCGCAGAAAAAAGAAAACTGCGTTAACTGATATACCTTTTCAATGTCACACTATTTTTTTTTCCAATTTGTGGAATACGAACTCCCCTTGGCTAAATTACCTTATTGAATGTGAGGGGGGGTGGTCGAATTGTCTCACATTGTTGCTGTTTTGCGGGAACATGAAAACGTGTGGTGTTGTTGTGTTGTGTTGGTGTGTGTGTGTGGTGTGGTGTGTGTTTGTGTGTGTTGTTGTTTCTTCAAATTTTTGTCTGTTCACTTAAGGATTTTAGACAGGGAAGTAAAAGTGAAAGGAGTTTTGAGAAGGAGGGAGAAGGAGTGGAAAGGAAAAGGGTTAAAAAAATACCCGTGTTGGGTGTTTTTTTGTTTGTTTGTTTTGTTTAAGAAAAAAAAAAAAAATAATAACAACAACAAAACCCAACAACCCTAGAAAGTAAAATAATACTCTTAAAAAAGGAGCAAACTTAAAATAACAACGTAGAAAAATGAATTTAAAAATAATTTTAACTACATAATAATCGAGTTGGTATGCAATAAACATCTAACATGGCAAGGGTAACTTTGAATTTTAAATGTATTTTCCGAGACTGTTCAGAAAATGTAGGTAAAAAAGGTTTTTTCAATAGGGCACTCAATATGTATGAGTATTGGAAATTGATCCCACATGACATCTGACATTTTACAAAATTTTGTAAGGAAAGCATTTAAATTCATTCTAAAATAAGTGAATGAACCCCTTCCAAGTTATAAAAAGCGAATCTATTTGCGGAGTCTATAACTAAAAATGGGGAAGTGGGGGGCAATTTTTTAATACTTTCTTGAATTGACCCGATTCTTTAAAAATTACCCCCTGAAAATTTTTCTAATATCGGAAACCCTCCGTATAGTAAGGGGAAATCCCCCTTTTATCGATTCCATTCATGTCTTTACCCTTTTTTTTCAGCTCGTCCGCCCCCCCTTTTTAAAAAATTCCAAAATGAGAAGGCACCCAAAAAAAAAACAGGA
>CM054139.1:12098322-12129647 GCA_028751875.1 Rapana venosa | reverse complement strand
ACAGGTGCCTCCAGTTGCTCGAACCCCAGGCGTTTAGATCACGAGCTTCAACACTTCTAACCACCTAGAGATATCTCATCCCCTTATCCACTCCAATTCATAACATCTCAAAAACTGATGCTTTGGGCCAAAATCAACCATGAAAAATTCCGCCTGCTACCATTTTCAAGAAAGGATGAAAAGGATTAGGGAAAGAAGAAAGTGGGACATGCAAAGAAGATAAAGAGATAGGAAGGTATGAGAAATACATGGAATGGCCACGTTTTTTTCTGTAAAATGAAGATGATAGATGATGAGGCGGATGATTTGATGGATGATGACGAAGCATCATCAATAATGATAATCAATAAAGCAACAGTCAACAACGCAATAACGATAATAATCACAATAACAAAACAATACTACTACTACTACTACTACTACAACTACTACTACAACAAACTAACTAACTACTTCTACTAACTACTACAAGTACACACTACACCCATGTTACTTCTTCTACTCCTACTACTACTACTACTACAAACTCTAACTACTACCTACTACTACATATACACCTATAGTAGTAGTAGTATAATGATAATAATAATCATAATCCTAATAATTATAATTATAAGATAATAAAAATAACAAGAAAAAGAAGAAGGAAATTCAATGGCATTATGTAGATGCACTGAATCCGGTAAAGCACCGAATCCAACACTGCATGTCCAATCATTCACGCGCAATTTCACCGTCTCCACAAATAAGAATAAAAAAAGATTGTACATTTAACCCAGATAGACAACAAACACCACACACACCACACACACAAAAAACACACACACACACATTATGAATTGCGACACACACACAAACACACACACAGCACCCACCACCCACACACACACACACACACACCACACGACGAAAAGAACACCCTAAGGCATATGTTGATGAAGAGTGAGAGGCTGAATTGAAAGTGAGGCGACAGATGTGAGGTGTTAAAGATAGAGAAAGATCCCAGGTAGACAAAACCCCGCCGGCTACATAAGTGTGGTCTTTAGGCTTGGATTTGAACAGCGTCAAATGAAGGATTTTGGTGAGAGGGAAGAGGAGATGTATAAGAAGAGGATAATAATGCATGTGTAAGTAGAGCGGAGGTAGAGGAAAACGAATTTCCTCAGGGGAAATTGCAATACAGATAGTTCGAACGACATAGAATTGGTTATTATACCTCTCTATAGGGTTGATCAATGGGCACAGATTACGATGTAGTTATATCTTTGTACACATGTGGGGATATTAAAATTAAACCTCATTCACTTGTGTATCCAGTCTTATTTGTCAAAATTAAAAAATGGTGCATGAGGGTTTAGAGATGTTCACCTGCCCCCAATACTAAAACTGCGAATTTCTGGGTTAAACTTTCCAGCCCTTTCCTCATCCCTTCTTCAAGTTGACAGGACAATCGAACTGAATGTCAAACTAAAGAGGACTGCTCTAAACCAGTCTACCCGTGTGCCTATGAAATTGTTCACGTCAAAAGAAACCATGAACTGATATAAATCAGAAAGAGCAGGAGTCGCTTTTCTGATGTCTAGAAAATTGGCAGGATCAATACTTAACTGTATCCGTATCCCTTGAAGTTGAAAAATGGCTACGCTCAAATGGTAGGGAAAACAAACGGTACACACACAAAAATCATGATAGATATTTCTATCATTTTTTAGATCATTATCATCATCCTTAATGACTGAACGAGAAAAGATTGCGAGCGAACCGGCATGCATAGACAGACTCCATCCCTCATTAAAGATCTACCACAACCATTCCCACTCACTCCAAACACCACCCTACCACCAACTACCCACTTCCAAATCACCCCCAATATTCTCTCTCCCATTTCTCCTAATATTTTCCATTTTATAATCCATCTTCCTTCCCTCAAAATAGTAACCTCAAGCCTCGCTGTCAGGCCATCTTTAGGCTGTTGTAAAAAAACATTGCAGAAAAAAATCTTGTTCTTTCTTTCAAGTGGGGGAGAAAAGAGGCTTTCGTGTTTGAAGTAAGCCAAACGTACATTGGCGTCTAAACGCAATCAACACTTACGAGAGAATACCGCCGCCGTTTAAAAAAAAAAATTTTTTTCACAGTGTTATCCATTTCTGAACCGAACTGGTTTTGTTTGAGATGGCGCTAACCTGAGAGCTTTCACCCGTCCCCACAACTGCTAGAGGTTCTAAGCAGCTTAGCCGCGTGTTGTACCTATTGGATGGGCGAGCGTGGAACTGCTCTTGGCGGATGAACAGTTCTCCCTAGTTCACGAGCTCCCAGCGTAAATGGGTACCTGGCCCCGCTCTTTGGGACACACAAGTGTAGTAAAGCCGTACGAGGGGGACAAACGAGACGGGCAGCGCAGCCCCTCAACATGCTGGTTTACTACGAGAAGCTCGAGGCTTTGACACATCTACCCTGTGTTCCCCATGTGAGGAAGCACACGCATACCACCGGGTTTGTGTCTCCCGCCAAAACACTTGCGACATTCAGTTACAATTTCTCCATCAAACTGGGGAAAAAGGGCAAGGCTAGGAATAAAACCCAGAACATCACAGTCTACTTGTTAAGGCAGGTTAAGTCTAACCATCCTTCTATCTGGCATGTTTCATAAGAACATAGTTATTAAAGTTGACAAGCAGTCAACCTTACTTGATGTTACAACTTGACGGAGTATATCTTACTGATCGAAACAAGAAATAAACATTTTTGGAAAACAAAAATATACTTCGATGAAGACACTGCACTCTTTTCATGCACCCACATCGACAGGTCAAATGAGCCTTTTATGTCCTAACAATTTGAATTAAACACCCAGTAGAATACCAGCCCATAGTACAATATTGCCTTTACCATCAAGAAGCAAAGAACTTAAGAATATTTACAAGACAAAAACCCCACCCTGACAATGGAGACATGAGACAAATTTCTCTCTGAAAAAAAATATTTGCGGGAAGGGATTAGAAGGAAATGTGGAAGGAAAAAGTGAAATGAGGCAGGAGAATGGGAATTAATGCCCGCCTCCAGAGAAAGGGCCAGATTGCAAACCAATGAGCTTGAGCTTAACTGTTGACTCAAGGGGTGAGGGTGGAGGGGGGTGCGAAACTGCAATAGCTGTGTTCATCAATGGACTAATAGTCACTCTCCCCCCTCCTTCATTATTTTATGTCAGGGGGGGAGGGATGTCTTAATACAAATCCCCGATTCGATACCTCACCAAAAATTATTGATTATGGATTTGTCTTTTCTTGGATTGTTATATAAGAAAGTTAAAAAAATCTGATACACTTAACAAGTATCTTCCCATCATCCATGTCAATGACGCTTATGAAAACAATTTACATTTCGAAAAAAAGCTCGCCGAACAAGAATAAACAGTTATAAAAAAAAGAGTGTTCATTAATTCTTTTATAGTCGAGGATAAAGGAATAAACACTTAAGTGCATTTCACATCCAGTTCCGTGTATATACGGTTGTTGTAATTATCATCTTCTCCAACCGAACTCACAGGGCCCCTACACTTATATCACGTTGAACAGATTTCTACGGTGTGCGCAAGATACTCCTGTGTGCGTCTCACCACGGGCCCTTGCCGGTATTATAGGTCGCATCCAAACCGATATGTCATTTAGTAGTAAGTCATAGTTCTTCAACTTAATCAGTGTCACCTCAACCATTGTCAGTGTCAAACGTCGACGTCGTCGTCGTCATCATCATCATCATGCATCATCATCTTGCTTCATCTTCTGCTGTCGTCGTCCGGTGTCATCGGCGTCGACATCATCATTCGTCGTTTGTCGTCGTCGTCCATCATCGTCATCGTATCGTCATCTTCTTCTTCTCCTTCTTTTCAGCACCATCGTCAAAACACCTACCCAATGGCTACAATTGTGGACACAAATGAATACACCTCAGATTGCTCCAACACGAACGGCTTTTTCACAGGATGCAACATGCACCCGTAGGTACGTAGAAATTAAAACACATCTGTCACATACACAACACGCATGGATCAACACGACTTTGTGCGAACTGCATAATATCTGAAGACACACACACAGACACCAACAACACGCAGACTGAAAGCAGTGCAACCGGCGGCACGCAGCAGGCAGCCCAGAGAGAGCAGAGAGACGCGAGAGCAGAGAGAGAGAGAGAGACGAGAGAGAGCAGAGAGAGAGACAAAGAGCACGAGAGAAAGAGAGAACTCTGACATTGACATCTGAAATGGTAGTTTAAATTGGTACTATCGCCTTACCCAAACAAATACATTCCAAAAGGGGGGAATGGGTATAGTACTAACAGGAACATGTTAAAGAGAGAGAGAGGACAGAGACAGAAAAACAGAGAGACAACAGACAAAGGATAAAGTATCCTAGAAAAGGACAGACAAACAATCACACAAAAAGACAGAGAGATCAAGAGAGAATTAACCGAAAAGAACACAGAGGAGACATACAAATAAATTACCGAGAAGAGAAGAGAGAGAGAGAGGAAGAGAGAGAGAGAGAGAGGAGAGAGAGAGAGATGATGAGAGACAGAGGAACCAGAGACAAGAGACAGAGAACAGAGATGACTTTGAAGATGACGATGACTTTTATTAAATCGAGGAAAATGGAATCAAGCAACCAAGTGCTTTTTAACTCCAATCCCTCTGTGTAATGCGGTTTGTAAATTTTCTCACGGTCCCTCCGCACGCAATGGCTACTCTTCGAAACGGAACAGATTTAACGTGTGCGCAAGAAGGTTCTTCGTACTAGCGGTCGCACACGAGTCATCGTTTTATAGTCTCATCCGAAGGGAGAGAGAAAGACGCGTTTGACCGCTTTGAACCAATTTATATTTCATTGCCCAGAAGTGGACTATTGACAATGGGGTTAACACGCTTTCATTTTGTAAAATATCAAATAAATCAAGAAAATCACAAGATGCATTTAACGAATGATAACCAAAAAACCAAAAATGACTCTTATAACGGATACACTGTAAGCTCTGACAGGGTAAACTCAGTTTTCAAAATTAACACAAAGTATTAACAAGGTAATGAACAATAGGAACCAATAAGCATAACTAAAATAATGAAAAGAACATTCTAGAATGACATATAAACCATCCCATGAACATTTATGTGAAATTTTCAAAAAATATTCTTGCTGGAGAACTACAGCGTAATGATAAATGTTTCTTTATGTTTTCACAAAATGCTGGATTTACCATAAGATAAAAGTTACTTTATGTTTAGTCACAAATGTATAAACTAATTGGGAACTTACTGTAATTGTCCTAATTTCAGTTGCTTCAGCAATAAACTTAGCAACCGATTATGAACACAATAGCACCATCAGAACGATAAAGATGAAAAAATATCTTGCCTTCAGTAAATCTCTCTAGATTGAAGAACACCACAGTTTTCCACGATATGGAAAGATGATGTATGTGGTACGATGGAAACAGGAAATAGAGAGAGAGGAGAAGAGAGAGAAGAGAGAGAGAAAGAAGAGAGACAGCCAGACAGACAACAGACAGACACACACGACTCACAAACGTAACACACACACACACCACACACACACAGCCCACCCAACAAACACATACACAAAACCCCAACCCACCCCAATCACAAAACACACACACACACAACACAAGATTAACACAACCACACACACACTACACTACACAACAAAAGACAAGACATAAGAGACAACAGACAGACACCGAGATAACACAGTAAGGAAAAGGCAATCACGTTGCTGGGGGGGTCTCCAGGGCCGGACTTAAACAAGCTGAAATTGTCCCCAGACAAGACCCTCATATCCTCCCCCCCCCCACACACCCACGCCCCTGCCCCTACCACCATCACCCCCCCCTACATCCACCCGCCCCGTCCTCCACCCCTTCGCCTCCCACCCCCTCACTACCTCCCCACTCCCCCCACCCCCCACCTATACAACATCCCCCCCCTACAGGCCCCCCCCCCGCGCCCCCCCCTCCGCCCCTCCCCCCCATCCCCCATCCCCCCGCTTCCACCCGCCCCCCCCCCCCCACCCACCCTCCCCCCCCAACCCCCCCCCCACCCCCCCCCCCGCCGAACACCTTCCCCCCCCCCCATCTCCCCCGCCACCATCCCCTACCCCCTCCCTCCCCCCCCCCCCCACGCCCCCGCCCCCACCCTCCCCACCCCCCCCCCCCCCCTCCCCCCCCCCTTACCCCCCCCGCCGCCCCACCCCGCCAACCCCACAACCCCCTCCCCCCCCAGGCCTCCCAACCCACATCACCCCTTCACACCGCCCCCCCAACCCTCCCCCCCCGCTCCTCCCTACCCCCCCCCGGGACCACCTCCACCCCCCACCCCACCCCACCCCCCCCCCCACCCCCGCCATGCACATCCCCCCCGGACACCTCCCACCCTCTCCCCACCAACACCGACGCCCTCCTCTCACACACCCACCCCCCCCAACACCACCACAACACCCCCCCCCCCCACCCACACCCCCCCCCACACTCCCCCCAACCCTACCCCAACCCCCCTCCACACTCCCCCCCCCCTAACCCCCGCCCCCCCCGCCTAAACCCCCCACCCCCCCGCCCGAAAACCCCACACCCCACCCCCACGAAACCCCAAACCCCCCTCACATATCCCTCCCCCGGCCCCCCCCCAATCCCCCCCCCCCACCCCCAACCCCGCCACCCCCCCCCAACCCCCACCCCCCCCCCCACCACCCTCATCCACGCAGTCCCACCCCCCGCCCCACCCCCAACCATCCCCCCCCCCCTCCCCCCCCCCAACACCTCCCCCCGCTCCCCCCACCCGACCCCCATCCCCCCCCCCAACCCCCGCCCCCCCCGTCTCCACCCCCCCCCCCACCCCCACCTAACATGCCCCCCCACCCCCCCCCCACACCGCCGACCCCGCCCCCAACGCCCCCAGCAACACGCGCCAATCGTCATCAAACCCCCGACGCCCCACCTCCGCTCCCCACCCCACACCCATCCTCACCCCCCCCCCCACCCTCCCCCCCCCCCCCCTCTTCCCCCCCCCCCCCCATTCCCCCCCCCACTCCCCACCCCCCCCCGTTAGCCCCCCCCCCCCCCCCGCCCCTGCTCCCAATCCCCCCCCCCCTCTCTCCCCCGAACCCCCCTCCCCTCAAGGCCCCCCCCACCACCCCCCCCCCAACCCCCCCCCTGACCCCCCCCCCCCCCCCCCGCGCCCAACCAACTCCCATCCCACCCGCCGATCCTGAAAAACACGCACAATAACAACCGAATCTTACCACATCACCCCCACCACAAAAACAATAAATAAAAAACACCCAACCCCCCACTACAAACACCAGTACCCGGCCCCAACAAAGCCCCACCCCGACCACCAACCCAATCCACAACCCCCTCCCCCCCGCACCCCCCCCCATCGCCCACCCCCCCACCCCACCTCCACCCCGCTCCCCCCGAGCCCCCCCACCCACCCCTCTCCCCCGCCCAGCCCAGACCCCACCCCCCCCACACCCCGACTTACCCCCCCGGCACCCCCTCCGCCCCCCACATCCCCCCCCACCCCCCCCCCTACCCTCCCGACCGACACCACCCCCCCACCCCCCCCCCCCATCACCACTTCCCCCCCCCCCCCACCCCCCCCCCCCCCCCCCCCTCACACCCTCCCTAAAGCAACCCCCCGCCAAGGTTGTAAACATCCCCCCCCAACCCCCCACCCATCCCACCCCCCCCCCCAACTAACCCCACAACCCACCAACAAAACAACCTCAGCGACCCACACCCTACCACCGAAATACCCCACAAACAAAAAGAAAAAACATCACCAACCAAACTAACCCCCATCCCCCCACACCCCGACCCCACAAACAAGACAATCCCAACACCCCAACGACTCCCCTCACAACACAAACCTCCAACCCCAAACCACATATTCCCCCCCGCCCACGCATCCCCCCACAGCACACCCCCCCCACTCCTCCTCCACCCCCCCCCCCGCCCCACCCCCTCCAACCCCGCACCCACCCCGACCCCCCGCCCCACCACCCCCCTGCCCCCCGCACAACCCCCCATCCCCCCCCCACCGGACACCCCTCAACTCCCCCCCCCCCCCCACCCCGCCCCCCACCCACTTCCAGCAATCTCCCCCGCCCCCCCCCACCCATACCCCCTGCCTCCCACGCTGCCCCTCCTCCCGACCAACATCCTCCCCCACCATACCACCCCCCTCCTACCCGCCCCATCCACCCATCGCCCGTTCCGCCCCACCCCGCACCCCCTCCTTCCCCCCCCCTCCCTGAAATCTCAACCCCCCCCCCTCCTTCCCTGTCGCGCGGCGCGCCGAGCTGCATTACTGCTCACCCTGCATAAGACACCCTCACCCCTCTACTAACACCCCTAGCCTCTTGTTCCAATGGCTACAGTTTACATTATCAATGCCTCTCCTTATTAAGCACACACAGCTGTTATGAAACGATTTCTCACATCGTGTACAGATCTAGCTCAAAGACTCAAATTCAGTCTCAGTCTGTCTATGTCTGTCTGTCAGTCTTCTGCTGTCTGTCCTGTCCTGTCTGTCTGTCACTCTCTCTCTCTCTCATACTCTACTCTCTCTGTCATTCACTCTCTCTTCTCATCATCTCTCTCTCATCCGCTCGTCGCTATCGTCCGTCACTTTCATCACTCTCTATAAATCAAAGCGGGTAACATGACACTGGGGGGTGGGTTGAAGGATGTGTTAATTGATGTGGAGACTTATTGAATAGTGGAGTAGTAAATATTATAGTTAGTAGTTTCTTCTATTTTGAACGTCCTTCCACTAAGATAGATATCAACAGGAAAGTGGTGTGTGATCGTGCACAGGCGCGCGTGTGGTGTAATGTAGAGCGGGTATTGCACAATAACTAATCAATCGCAAGTAACAACGATTATAGAAAACGCATCATCCACGAAGAATTCGAACCTAAACCCATAAAATTTCCCACCTCAAAAACACAAAACATCAATATCAGCTAGAAAAACTCTACACCTTTCCATTCATATAACTGAGCTATCCTTATAGTTACAGGAGTACCGGAAATAGAGTATGGCTTCTACTGGCCAATACCATTTCTTCATTAATGGACTGACTTTAAGAATTTGCTGAAAGCACACAACCTGGTAAGGCAGTAAGAGGTTATTCAGATCTTGCCTCGTTAAAGAAAGTGATCCTTGGTAAGGCATATTCAATCACAAGAACCAAGTTTTGATTTTGGAAAAATTAGGTTCTAACAGCATTGAGCTTAAACCTGTCAGATAAGAGGATACAACATGTTCAAAATTTCTGTAAATTACGCCTTTGATCTTAGTAAAAGATAATACAAGGTTTAACATCATCAACTCCAGGAATAACTGGTACATTGTAGTTTCTTTTAAAGTTATTCCAACATGCATTTTGTAACATGTTGTGGGTGTGTCTTCAATTTTAACGTTCTGTTACACTTAAAGATATAGACGAGACAATGAGTATGAGTGTGTGTTGTGTGTGTGTGTGAGTGTGTGTGGGTGTGTGTTGTGTGGCAAGCATGTGATAACAATAAAGCACGATAACAATTAACTGCACTCGTTGAATATAGTATAATGATTCCTTTGCCTCTTTCGTATTTCATTATTTCCTTGTTGCAAAAAGAAGCCAAAATAGTTTAAATTGTGTTTCAATAGGTGCTCCTTTCCCCAATAAGACGAGATTGTTAATGGCAATAAATGTACATGCATGGTAATGTTCTAGGGTTCTTATAGAGAGATTGCTCATCTTTCTCTTTATGATCGGTATCGACGTCTCCATTCATTCGTCCCCGATACAATCCATCCGTCTCACTCTCATCGTCGTCGTAATACACTAATACCACGGTCATCTCTCCTGTCTCTCGGCTCTCTCTATAATATGATGTTATTTTCTCAATACTGTACTTGGTGGTTTGTATTATTGTTGTTGTTCTTACTCTCATATATTTTTCAAACATCACAAAAGACGTCCTCAATACAGATTTGATTTGTTCGTTGTTGTTGTTTTGTTCTGCTGCTCATCACTGACTCCATTTTTCAACATGGGGCAGGATAAGGCCTAGTGGGTAAAGAGTGATGCGCTCGAGATCTGCTTACTCCCAGTTCGAATCTCAGTGCAAGAGTTCTTCCTCGGGAGTTAGAGATCAGTGGCAGAACTCCACTCTCCCCAAAAGTCCTTCTGATGAGACTATAAACCCGAGCCCCGGTGCGAACACACCATAACATCTTACGCACACGTTAAAATCAGTTCCACTTTGTCGGAGGAGTAGGCCATTGTGTGCCAGGTGGGAACGGCGTATACGAAACGTTTCGAAAAACTGCATACTATATTGTCTTACTCTCATGTCATCTGTATCATTCGCCCGGCCACTGTGAACACATGTCGAGATCCATGGCTCTATCTGTCTGGCTCTGTGTCCTCTCTCTGTGTACTGCTCATGTGGTCTCGTGACGCTGCTCTGTCTCTATCCTCCTTCCTCCCCGTCTCTCCGCTCACCCCCCCCTCTTCCCCCAGAAAAAACAAGCGCCATCCCTCCCTCTGTCTGTTCTCTCTCTCAACAACCGCTGTCTATCGCACATCTCCATGCACCTCACTCCTCCCCCCCCCCGCCCCTCTCTCCACTCCATCCCTCCCATCTGTCTGTTCCTCTTCTCATCAACTTAACCGCTGGCTCTCACAACCCTCACCTCTCTCTCTCCGTCGACTCCTCCCCCCTCCACTCTCTCTCGTGTCCATCCCGGCCCACGCCCCCAACTCTCTCAATCTCTCTATTTTTATACTAATAATGTTTGTTCTTCTGCTTTCCATAATTGTTATCTTGAAGCCTCACTTTTATTTGCTTTAAAACAAATCGACTCAACAAATGGCGTTGCCAAACACCAAAACTAAGATAAAAATTCTTGACAGCCAAAGTGCTTGTAGGGGCGTTTAACGGAAGGGAATATTATGTTTTTGATACTATAATTGTTGTTTAGCATTTTAGCTTAGAGGAGAGAGACGAGAGAGATATGAGAGAGAGGAGAAGGGGAGAGAGAGAGAAGAGAGAGTGAGAGAGAGAGAGAGAGAGAGAGAGAAGAGAGAGAGAGAGGTAAGAGAGCTGAGGGACCACAATTGCATGGAATATCTATAAGTTCAAAGCGTTACAAAGTAAGCATTCCATACAACAACCTTTGTTTCCTCCCAGTCGATGGAGGCAGATTGGTATCACTTTAGATATTCTATTCTATTCTATCTAGCTATCTATCAATCTATCTAATCTGATCTATTCTTACTAAGACTATCTATCGTATCTATCTATCTAGCTATCTATCTATCTAGGGGGACGAGTTAGCCCAGTGGTTAGAACATTGCGCTCGCAACTGACCACCCCGGTTCGGATTCCCGTTAAAGGGGATTTTTTCCCCTGGAGTTAAACACATGCGACTCCACCTCCCCAAAAGTCCCTTGGAGAGTAAATGTAAACAGGAGGCCCCGTGTGCGAACGCACGCGGGAACAACTGCGCGCACACCGGTAAATCCTGTTCCGTCTTTATCGTAAGAGTTTTATTAGAAATGATTTTTTTTAAAAATATTGTATCTTTAAAGTATCGAAGGATACTGAAAAAGCAATCATGTGCTATTTTATACATCCAGCTTTCCCCCCGTGTTTTGCTATCGGGCCATTTGTGTCCAGGTGGAATTCTGATGACAATTTACTGGAAAACGGTCAGTATACCACGGGACTGGATGGAAAAAGCCAATAAGTAGCTTTTTATCCATTTATCCTCGATATAAAAAAAGTAAAATAAAAATAATAAAATAAAAAACATAATTATATCAAACAATAACTGAAAGAAGGAGGCGCTTTCATACAGTCAAACATACAAAACAAACCAACAGACATCAGTGCAGGCAGGCAGGGCAGACAGGCAGGCAGCAGACGGCATGCAGACAGACAGGCAGGCAGCAGCAGACAGACAGACAGACAGACAGACAGACAGACAGACAGAAAACAGAAGCAATACAAGAGACAGCGCCCGTTGCACCTAAGAACACACATCAGCAGAAGAAACAAGATGGAGAGGGCAGAATCAGACCCACAACAAATAATTCACGGGGAGATGTAGGGGTTGGCTCGAATAATATGTCAATCTCGCGCCCTTTAATCGCCCTAGAGGCCTGATGTAAGGGTATTCAAGAGTTCGAGCGGAACAAAGGATAATTTTGCTGGCCTATGCTAACCACCTCCTCCCCCTCTACACTCTCACACACACGTACGCACAGCACACACGCACGCACGAGCACCACATGTATGCGCACTGCTCGGTACGCACGCATACGCGCGGCACGCACGACTACTTAAACCCATTAACGATTCGATTAATGAAAAGAAATTTAAAAAAAACTAAAAGAAGAAATAAAGTAAAATAAAACACAAAACGCACATACACACACACGCATCACACTCCACAAACATCGTACACATACTCACACCTTGCCCCACCACATAACTACAACACACACACACACAAACACACGACACACACACCACACACACACACACACGACACACACAACGAAAGGCGCCCGCACGCGACGCACGCACAAAACACCAAACAACAACACACATACATGTAAATATTCAAAGCAGGATAAAAAAAAAGATCATGTTGGTGTGACGTTACATGAACATAACTATTGGACTTGACTGACTTCACACACGCAGCACGCTACGCGTCGCACAACCAACACACACACACATGCAACACAGTAGGTCTGCATATATATTTTTCTTTTTTTCTCCGTTTTTTTCTTAAGATAGATGGCCTGAAAAAATAGAAAAATCAAAAGCACTGCTTATTCAAATACCAACTGAAATAAAAAGCTTTTGGTTGACTCTTGACACACCACATCACACGACACCACACCCTACAACCACAACACAGCACCCACACACACAAACCCACACACACACACTACACACACACACATCACTACACAGACCAATTAGTCTATGATTTTCCGTGGCCTTAATTGCTCAGCAGTCATCAATGGTCACCACAGTTCTGCATTCTCGTACGATTCTATGCCTGCTGAATGTGTCAAACCTACAATCAGGATGGGAAGTTCTCAGGAGAAGTCACAGGAGGACCTAGTTGTGTTGCCAATGCCCAGGAGAGTTGTCTCACTCAGTCTGGCCTGGGACTGGAACTTTTACGTATCGTCATAAGTCTAGTAAGGCGTATTCCTGCTTACGTTATCTCAAAAAGGCAAGCGCCGAACACCACCAAAGGGACCAATGCAGGCAGTGCAGCCTCAGTCGCTGGTGGTGCCCCCACGGCGGCCACTGCGACTTGTGATAAGGGGCTCCCGTGTGGACTTCCCGACCTGAGGATGAGACATAAACGAATCTGGGAATAGCTTGTAGGCCAAGAATTGAGATTAAGCGCCGTGGGAACACAGAACAAAAACGTCATGAAACACGATAACAATAACAAAAAGAAAACAAAAAAAGAATTAAGACATAGCATAGCAGCTCTCTGAATGTTTCTGTAGCGCGGTCTACCTTCAAGGTGGCTAAAAAAACCGATACGCGTATCAAAATCTCACCATTGATGAACCTCGGAGCTCGCACTATGAAACACAACAAACAACAATACACAGCATACATAAGGGCTTAGGTATTAGAACATAACTTTGCCAGTTAAATTTTTTTATAAAATTGTTGCTAATACATTAGCGAAGGGGAGGGTTAGCCTATGTTAAGCGTTGCGCTGGGTGAACTACGGCCCGGATTGACCCAGTGTTCAGAGCCAGCACTGAGACGCCACGTTCAGGGGGATTTTCTCCTGAAGATAACAGACCAGTGGCTGACCTCCACTCTCCCCGAAAGTTCATACGAGAGAGTGACTGTAAACCGTGTCCGCCGTAGTGCCAACCCATCAAAACAGTGTGTAAGACAATGTTCCGCCTTTCAGAATAGTGAGCCACGCGTGCCAGTCAATACAGTATAAAAATATAAATAAATAAAACAAGTCAAGTCAAATGTCAAAATCACTTTAATCATCCCTGATAGGGCAATAACCATACATGAGCATGCACATTTGATACGTACACAAGACTATCCTCAAAGACAACACAGGCCATACCTGTCCACAGTGTCACATCAGATCACCATTCCGAAATCAGAAAATGCGACGTACCTTAACGGTGGACTAAAAACGGTCGTAGACACAAAAGTAGCACCATGGTGAATCCCCACAGAGCTGTACAACCAAGGAACAACATACAACAAATAGAAAAGCTATCCCCTCGGAATTCTAAATGCGGCTACCTTCTTGCAATGTGCATATAAAATTCAAACAACAGGTCGAGATAACAAACATCTCACCATTGATTAGAACCTGAGAGCTTGTACCACCACAGAATTAAACAAAAATTTTTTATTTTGTGTGTGCGTCTTATTATGTATTTGTTAAATTTGATAATACCAACTTTTAACCTCACGGCCGATTTTTCTCTGCGTAAAATTCGGCCTCTCTCGTTACGGCCGTGGAGAGCGCGTCGCGGCGCCACAAGAGGCACGCCACCATTGTTTTTCCTGTCTGCCAACTGTATTTGTTTCCATTATCAAAGGGTCTTTTTTTCTTCAGAATAATGCCAGAACAACTCTTTTATTGCCTGAAGGGTTCTTTTATGAGCGACTAAATAATTTCTAGTTAACACACGTTCCTCGGTGTATTCGTCTCATCCCGAAAGCCTCGCGCCGCAGAACCACTCACGTCATGTCTAAATGGATGAGAAAAGTTAATTCAGTCCAAACGGGACGAACTCACCGCACAGGTCTGACCCGAACTTTTCGCGCTTTCTAACAGGCCGTTACCTCTAGAAGCACCGACCCACATGTAATAACAAAAGCTTGATACTCGAAAACATAGGGAGAAAAGTTTTTAAGTGGCCCACGGCCTCAGAAGAATCGTAGAGTAGAAGAGCGATGAGAGAAGAGGAGAGAGAGAGAGAGAGCAGAGTTAAGAGTTTGTTATTGTATCATCAGCTAACCTATTGTAGATAGCGTGGTCTTCCATCATGTAATATTGTTCGATTCTCTGCTCAATTTGCGACATGTGTAACTAATATCACTCGCATCACAAACAAAATTCACGCGCGCGCATGTACTGTGCGATTACACAGTCCGCGAAACAAAAGAAGTTAAAATGTAAAAAAATATAAAACACCACAGATAAATACACACATACAAATAAAAAACACAATCGCTCACATCAGTTTCTCTCTCTCTCACTCGCACGCCTAGACAACCACGAAAGAGACAATCAGCACACACATAGCGACACAACTCACACAAACAATACAACTTCCACGACACACACACACACAACACAACATGCTCGATACACAAAGTCCCACCAATACACTCACTCCCGTCTCTCTCTCTATCGCACATCCATTTAACACACAACAAAAACACACACAAGCATTACGCACTACACACACATCTTGCAGCACACACAAACACACAAAACTAACGCACAAACATACGCAGCAAACATAACGCACAAACACACACGACACACTCACAACACTACAGCAAGTGCCTAATTAAGCATCAACACATACATACAACATAGAATCGAATTACACACAGAGACACACTACAACAAAACACACACACAAACACACACCAACACACAGACACCCATCCCAGACTCAGAAAACACACCCACAGCCAAGCAACCATCCCACCCCCCCAAACACACACACACAAAAATGATGACATCCCGCCGAGACACACCCACACAACACCGCGCGCGCACTCACACACACAGATATTATACACTACACAAACCACATGTGAAGTAGGAGAAGACACATACTCTACTCAGTCTCTCTCTTCTTTCTCTCTTCCCTATCTGTCCGCTTCTCACTGTCTGTCTCTCGTCTGGTCTCTCTACTCTGTCTCTGTCACTGTCTCTGTCTCTCTCTCATCTCATCTCATCTCTCTCATCGACAGTGCGGTCATTTTCGCCTCTCATATCTGTCACTATGGTCCATGAAACGAAACACCCACATCTTTGATTGTTGTGTGTCAGACCGCTAATACTCTTTGTGCAGACCTCTCTGTTTCTGTCTGAAAAGTCATGCTGTCTGTCTGTCCTGTCTGTCCGTCTTCTGTCTCTGTCTGTATCTCTTTCTCTTTCTGTGGTTAGAGTGATCATTACGGAATCTCTGGCCCCAGGGTTCGAATCTCTGTTCACAAGAGTTTGTTCCCTGGAGTTATCATCAGTGCCGACGAATCTCTCAAACCCAAACGTCCTGCGAACAGGTGCCTCCAGTTGCTCGAACCCCAGGCGTTTAGATCACGAGCTTCAACACTTCTAACCACCTAGAGATATCTCATCCCCTTATCCACTCCAATTCATAACATCTCAAAAACTGATGCTTTGGGCCAAAATCAACCATGAAAAATTCCGCCTGCTACCATTTTCAAGAAAGGATGAAAAGGATTAGGGAAAGAAGAAAGTGGGACATGCAAAGAAGATAAAGAGATAGGAAGGTATGAGAAATACATGGAATGGCCACGTTTTTTTCTGTAAAATGAAGATGATAGATGATGAGGCGGATGATTTGATGGATGATGACGAAGCATCATCAATAATGATAATCAATAAAGCAACAGTCAACAACGCAATAACGATAATAATCACAATAACAAAACAATACTACTACTACTACTACTACTACAACTACTACTACAACAAACTAACTAACTACTTCTACTAACTACTACAAGTACACACTACACCCATGTTACTTCTTCTACTCCTACTACTACTACTACTACAAACTCTAACTACTACCTACTACTACATATACACCTATAGTAGTAGTAGTATAATGATAATAATAATCATAATCCTAATAATTATAATTATAAGATAATAAAAATAACAAGAAAAAGAAGAAGGAAATTCAATGGCATTATGTAGATGCACTGAATCCGGTAAAGCACCGAATCCAACACTGCATGTCCAATCATTCACGCGCAATTTCACCGTCTCCACAAATAAGAATAAAAAAAGATTGTACATTTAACCCAGATAGACAACAAACACCACACACACCACACACACAAAAAACACACACACACACATTATGAATTGCGACACACACACAAACACACACACAGCACCCACCACCCACACACACACACACACACACCACACGACGAAAAGAACACCCTAAGGCATATGTTGATGAAGAGTGAGAGGCTGAATTGAAAGTGAGGCGACAGATGTGAGGTGTTAAAGATAGAGAAAGATCCCAGGTAGACAAAACCCCGCCGGCTACATAAGTGTGGTCTTTAGGCTTGGATTTGAACAGCGTCAAATGAAGGATTTTGGTGAGAGGGAAGAGGAGATGTATAAGAAGAGGATAATAATGCATGTGTAAGTAGAGCGGAGGTAGAGGAAAACGAATTTCCTCAGGGGAAATTGCAATACAGATAGTTCGAACGACATAGAATTGGTTATTATACCTCTCTATAGGGTTGATCAATGGGCACAGATTACGATGTAGTTATATCTTTGTACACATGTGGGGATATTAAAATTAAACCTCATTCACTTGTGTATCCAGTCTTATTTGTCAAAATTAAAAAATGGTGCATGAGGGTTTAGAGATGTTCACCTGCCCCCAATACTAAAACTGCGAATTTCTGGGTTAAACTTTCCAGCCCTTTCCTCATCCCTTCTTCAAGTTGACAGGACAATCGAACTGAATGTCAAACTAAAGAGGACTGCTCTAAACCAGTCTACCCGTGTGCCTATGAAATTGTTCACGTCAAAAGAAACCATGAACTGATATAAATCAGAAAGAGCAGGAGTCGCTTTTCTGATGTCTAGAAAATTGGCAGGATCAATACTTAACTGTATCCGTATCCCTTGAAGTTGAAAAATGGCTACGCTCAAATGGTAGGGAAAACAAACGGTACACACACAAAAATCATGATAGATATTTCTATCATTTTTTAGATCATTATCATCATCCTTAATGACTGAACGAGAAAAGATTGCGAGCGAACCGGCATGCATAGACAGACTCCATCCCTCATTAAAGATCTACCACAACCATTCCCACTCACTCCAAACACCACCCTACCACCAACTACCCACTTCCAAATCACCCCCAATATTCTCTCTCCCATTTCTCCTAATATTTTCCATTTTATAATCCATCTTCCTTCCCTCAAAATAGTAACCTCAAGCCTCGCTGTCAGGCCATCTTTAGGCTGTTGTAAAAAAACATTGCAGAAAAAAATCTTGTTCTTTCTTTCAAGTGGGGGAGAAAAGAGGCTTTCGTGTTTGAAGTAAGCCAAACGTACATTGGCGTCTAAACGCAATCAACACTTACGAGAGAATACCGCCGCCGTTTAAAAAAAAAAATTTTTTTCACAGTGTTATCCATTTCTGAACCGAACTGGTTTTGTTTGAGATGGCGCTAACCTGAGAGCTTTCACCCGTCCCCACAACTGCTAGAGGTTCTAAGCAGCTTAGCCGCGTGTTGTACCTATTGGATGGGCGAGCGTGGAACTGCTCTTGGCGGATGAACAGTTCTCCCTAGTTCACGAGCTCCCAGCGTAAATGGGTACCTGGCCCCGCTCTTTGGGACACACAAGTGTAGTAAAGCCGTACGAGGGGGACAAACGAGACGGGCAGCGCAGCCCCTCAACATGCTGGTTTACTACGAGAAGCTCGAGGCTTTGACACATCTACCCTGTGTTCCCCATGTGAGGAAGCACACGCATACCACCGGGTTTGTGTCTCCCGCCAAAACACTTGCGACATTCAGTTACAATTTCTCCATCAAACTGGGGAAAAAGGGCAAGGCTAGGAATAAAACCCAGAACATCACAGTCTACTTGTTAAGGCAGGTTAAGTCTAACCATCCTTCTATCTGGCATGTTTCATAAGAACATAGTTATTAAAGTTGACAAGCAGTCAACCTTACTTGATGTTACAACTTGACGGAGTATATCTTACTGATCGAAACAAGAAATAAACATTTTTGGAAAACAAAAATATACTTCGATGAAGACACTGCACTCTTTTCATGCACCCACATCGACAGGTCAAATGAGCCTTTTATGTCCTAACAATTTGAATTAAACACCCAGTAGAATACCAGCCCATAGTACAATATTGCCTTTACCATCAAGAAGCAAAGAACTTAAGAATATTTACAAGACAAAAACCCCACCCTGACAATGGAGACATGAGACAAATTTCTCTCTGAAAAAAAATATTTGCGGGAAGGGATTAGAAGGAAATGTGGAAGGAAAAAGTGAAATGAGGCAGGAGAATGGGAATTAATGCCCGCCTCCAGAGAAAGGGCCAGATTGCAAACCAATGAGCTTGAGCTTAACTGTTGACTCAAGGGGTGAGGGTGGAGGGGGGTGCGAAACTGCAATAGCTGTGTTCATCAATGGACTAATAGTCACTCTCCCCCCTCCTTCATTATTTTATGTCAGGGGGGGAGGGATGTCTTAATACAAATCCCCGATTCGATACCTCACCAAAAATTATTGATTATGGATTTGTCTTTTCTTGGATTGTTATATAAGAAAGTTAAAAAAATCTGATACACTTAACAAGTATCTTCCCATCATCCATGTCAATGACGCTTATGAAAACAATTTACATTTCGAAAAAAAGCTCGCCGAACAAGAATAAACAGTTATAAAAAAAAGAGTGTTCATTAATTCTTTTATAGTCGAGGATAAAGGAATAAACACTTAAGTGCATTTCACATCCAGTTCCGTGTATATACGGTTGTTGTAATTATCATCTTCTCCAACCGAACTCACAGGGCCCCTACACTTATATCACGTTGAACAGATTTCTACGGTGTGCGCAAGATACTCCTGTGTGCGTCTCACCACGGGCCCTTGCCGGTATTATAGGTCGCATCCAAACCGATATGTCATTTAGTAGTAAGTCATAGTTCTTCAACTTAATCAGTGTCACCTCAACCATTGTCAGTGTCAAACGTCGACGTCGTCGTCGTCATCATCATCATCATGCATCATCATCTTGCTTCATCTTCTGCTGTCGTCGTCCGGTGTCATCGGCGTCGACATCATCATTCGTCGTTTGTCGTCGTCGTCCATCATCGTCATCGTATCGTCATCTTCTTCTTCTCCTTCTTTTCAGCACCATCGTCAAAACACCTACCCAATGGCTACAATTGTGGACACAAATGAATACACCTCAGATTGCTCCAACACGAACGGCTTTTTCACAGGATGCAACATGCACCCGTAGGTACGTAGAAATTAAAACACATCTGTCACATACACAACACGCATGGATCAACACGACTTTGTGCGAACTGCATAATATCTGAAGACACACACACAGACACCAACAACACGCAGACTGAAAGCAGTGCAACCGGCGGCACGCAGCAGGCAGCCCAGAGAGAGCAGAGAGACGCGAGAGCAGAGAGAGAGAGAGAGACGAGAGAGAGCAGAGAGAGAGACAAAGAGCACGAGAGAAAGAGAGAACTCTGACATTGACATCTGAAATGGTAGTTTAAATTGGTACTATCGCCTTACCCAAACAAATACATTCCAAAAGGGGGGAATGGGTATAGTACTAACAGGAACATGTTAAAGAGAGAGAGAGGACAGAGACAGAAAAACAGAGAGACAACAGACAAAGGATAAAGTATCCTAGAAAAGGACAGACAAACAATCACACAAAAAGACAGAGAGATCAAGAGAGAATTAACCGAAAAGAACACAGAGGAGACATACAAATAAATTACCGAGAAGAGAAGAGAGAGAGAGAGGAAGAGAGAGAGAGAGAGAGGAGAGAGAGAGAGATGATGAGAGACAGAGGAACCAGAGACAAGAGACAGAGAACAGAGATGACTTTGAAGATGACGATGACTTTTATTAAATCGAGGAAAATGGAATCAAGCAACCAAGTGCTTTTTAACTCCAATCCCTCTGTGTAATGCGGTTTGTAAATTTTCTCACGGTCCCTCCGCACGCAATGGCTACTCTTCGAAACGGAACAGATTTAACGTGTGCGCAAGAAGGTTCTTCGTACTAGCGGTCGCACACGAGTCATCGTTTTATAGTCTCATCCGAAGGGAGAGAGAAAGACGCGTTTGACCGCTTTGAACCAATTTATATTTCATTGCCCAGAAGTGGACTATTGACAATGGGGTTAACACGCTTTCATTTTGTAAAATATCAAATAAATCAAGAAAATCACAAGATGCATTTAACGAATGATAACCAAAAAACCAAAAATGACTCTTATAACGGATACACTGTAAGCTCTGACAGGGTAAACTCAGTTTTCAAAATTAACACAAAGTATTAACAAGGTAATGAACAATAGGAACCAATAAGCATAACTAAAATAATGAAAAGAACATTCTAGAATGACATATAAACCATCCCATGAACATTTATGTGAAATTTTCAAAAAATATTCTTGCTGGAGAACTACAGCGTAATGATAAATGTTTCTTTATGTTTTCACAAAATGCTGGATTTACCATAAGATAAAAGTTACTTTATGTTTAGTCACAAATGTATAAACTAATTGGGAACTTACTGTAATTGTCCTAATTTCAGTTGCTTCAGCAATAAACTTAGCAACCGATTATGAACACAATAGCACCATCAGAACGATAAAGATGAAAAAATATCTTGCCTTCAGTAAATCTCTCTAGATTGAAGAACACCACAGTTTTCCACGATATGGAAAGATGATGTATGTGGTACGATGGAAACAGGAAATAGAGAGAGAGGAGAAGAGAGAGAAGAGAGAGAGAAAGAAGAGAGACAGCCAGACAGACAACAGACAGACACACACGACTCACAAACGTAACACACACACACACCACACACACACAGCCCACCCAACAAACACATACACAAAACCCCAACCCACCCCAATCACAAAACACACACACACACAACACAAGATTAACACAACCACACACACACTACACTACACAACAAAAGACAAGACATAAGAGACAACAGACAGACACCGAGATAACACAGTAAGGAAAAGGCAATCACGTTGCTGGGGGGGTCTCCAGGGCCGGACTTAAACAAGCTGAAATTGTCCCCAGACAAGACCCTCATATCCTCCCCCCCCCCACACACCCACGCCCCTGCCCCTACCACCATCACCCCCCCCTACATCCACCCGCCCCGTCCTCCACCCCTTCGCCTCCCACCCCCTCACTACCTCCCCACTCCCCCCACCCCCCACCTATACAACATCCCCCCCCTACAGGCCCCCCCCCCGCGCCCCCCCCTCCGCCCCTCCCCCCCATCCCCCATCCCCCCGCTTCCACCCGCCCCCCCCCCCCCACCCACCCTCCCCCCCCAACCCCCCCCCCACCCCCCCCCCCGCCGAACACCTTCCCCCCCCCCCATCTCCCCCGCCACCATCCCCTACCCCCTCCCTCCCCCCCCCCCCCACGCCCCCGCCCCCACCCTCCCCACCCCCCCCCCCCCCCTCCCCCCCCCCTTACCCCCCCCGCCGCCC
Organism: Rapana venosa; assembly: GCA_028751875.1. Lineage (NCBI taxonomy): Eukaryota > Metazoa > Mollusca > Gastropoda > Neogastropoda > Muricidae > Rapana > Rapana venosa. The sequence continues at coordinate 12,107,006 of CM054139.1, read as the reverse complement.
CACCCCGCCAACCCCACAACCCCCTCCCCCCCCAGGCCTCCCAACCCACATCACCCCTTCACACCGCCCCCCCAACCCTCCCCCCCCGCTCCTCCCTACCCCCCCCCGGGACCACCTCCACCCCCCACCCCACCCCACCCCCCCCCCCACCCCCGCCATGCACATCCCCCCCGGACACCTCCCACCCTCTCCCCACCAACACCGACGCCCTCCTCTCACACACCCACCCCCCCCAACACCACCACAACACCCCCCCCCCCCACCCACACCCCCCCCCACACTCCCCCCAACCCTACCCCAACCCCCCTCCACACTCCCCCCCCCCTAACCCCCGCCCCCCCCGCCTAAACCCCCCACCCCCCCGCCCGAAAACCCCACACCCCACCCCCACGAAACCCCAAACCCCCCTCACATATCCCTCCCCCGGCCCCCCCCCAATCCCCCCCCCCCACCCCCAACCCCGCCACCCCCCCCCAACCCCCACCCCCCCCCCCACCACCCTCATCCACGCAGTCCCACCCCCCGCCCCACCCCCAACCATCCCCCCCCCCCTCCCCCCCCCCAACACCTCCCCCCGCTCCCCCCACCCGACCCCCATCCCCCCCCCCAACCCCCGCCCCCCCCGTCTCCACCCCCCCCCCCACCCCCACCTAACATGCCCCCCCACCCCCCCCCCACACCGCCGACCCCGCCCCCAACGCCCCCAGCAACACGCGCCAATCGTCATCAAACCCCCGACGCCCCACCTCCGCTCCCCACCCCACACCCATCCTCACCCCCCCCCCCACCCTCCCCCCCCCCCCCCTCTTCCCCCCCCCCCCCCATTCCCCCCCCCACTCCCCACCCCCCCCCGTTAGCCCCCCCCCCCCCCCCGCCCCTGCTCCCAATCCCCCCCCCCCTCTCTCCCCCGAACCCCCCTCCCCTCAAGGCCCCCCCCACCACCCCCCCCCCAACCCCCCCCCTGACCCCCCCCCCCCCCCCCCGCGCCCAACCAACTCCCATCCCACCCGCCGATCCTGAAAAACACGCACAATAACAACCGAATCTTACCACATCACCCCCACCACAAAAACAATAAATAAAAAACACCCAACCCCCCACTACAAACACCAGTACCCGGCCCCAACAAAGCCCCACCCCGACCACCAACCCAATCCACAACCCCCTCCCCCCCGCACCCCCCCCCATCGCCCACCCCCCCACCCCACCTCCACCCCGCTCCCCCCGAGCCCCCCCACCCACCCCTCTCCCCCGCCCAGCCCAGACCCCACCCCCCCCACACCCCGACTTACCCCCCCGGCACCCCCTCCGCCCCCCACATCCCCCCCCACCCCCCCCCCTACCCTCCCGACCGACACCACCCCCCCACCCCCCCCCCCCATCACCACTTCCCCCCCCCCCCCACCCCCCCCCCCCCCCCCCCCTCACACCCTCCCTAAAGCAACCCCCCGCCAAGGTTGTAAACATCCCCCCCCAACCCCCCACCCATCCCACCCCCCCCCCCAACTAACCCCACAACCCACCAACAAAACAACCTCAGCGACCCACACCCTACCACCGAAATACCCCACAAACAAAAAGAAAAAACATCACCAACCAAACTAACCCCCATCCCCCCACACCCCGACCCCACAAACAAGACAATCCCAACACCCCAACGACTCCCCTCACAACACAAACCTCCAACCCCAAACCACATATTCCCCCCCGCCCACGCATCCCCCCACAGCACACCCCCCCCACTCCTCCTCCACCCCCCCCCCCGCCCCACCCCCTCCAACCCCGCACCCACCCCGACCCCCCGCCCCACCACCCCCCTGCCCCCCGCACAACCCCCCATCCCCCCCCCACCGGACACCCCTCAACTCCCCCCCCCCCCCCACCCCGCCCCCCACCCACTTCCAGCAATCTCCCCCGCCCCCCCCCACCCATACCCCCTGCCTCCCACGCTGCCCCTCCTCCCGACCAACATCCTCCCCCACCATACCACCCCCCTCCTACCCGCCCCATCCACCCATCGCCCGTTCCGCCCCACCCCGCACCCCCTCCTTCCCCCCCCCTCCCTGAAATCTCAACCCCCCCCCCTCCTTCCCTGTCGCGCGGCGCGCCGAGCTGCATTACTGCTCACCCTGCATAAGACACCCTCACCCCTCTACTAACACCCCTAGCCTCTTGTTCCAATGGCTACAGTTTACATTATCAATGCCTCTCCTTATTAAGCACACACAGCTGTTATGAAACGATTTCTCACATCGTGTACAGATCTAGCTCAAAGACTCAAATTCAGTCTCAGTCTGTCTATGTCTGTCTGTCAGTCTTCTGCTGTCTGTCCTGTCCTGTCTGTCTGTCACTCTCTCTCTCTCTCATACTCTACTCTCTCTGTCATTCACTCTCTCTTCTCATCATCTCTCTCTCATCCGCTCGTCGCTATCGTCCGTCACTTTCATCACTCTCTATAAATCAAAGCGGGTAACATGACACTGGGGGGTGGGTTGAAGGATGTGTTAATTGATGTGGAGACTTATTGAATAGTGGAGTAGTAAATATTATAGTTAGTAGTTTCTTCTATTTTGAACGTCCTTCCACTAAGATAGATATCAACAGGAAAGTGGTGTGTGATCGTGCACAGGCGCGCGTGTGGTGTAATGTAGAGCGGGTATTGCACAATAACTAATCAATCGCAAGTAACAACGATTATAGAAAACGCATCATCCACGAAGAATTCGAACCTAAACCCATAAAATTTCCCACCTCAAAAACACAAAACATCAATATCAGCTAGAAAAACTCTACACCTTTCCATTCATATAACTGAGCTATCCTTATAGTTACAGGAGTACCGGAAATAGAGTATGGCTTCTACTGGCCAATACCATTTCTTCATTAATGGACTGACTTTAAGAATTTGCTGAAAGCACACAACCTGGTAAGGCAGTAAGAGGTTATTCAGATCTTGCCTCGTTAAAGAAAGTGATCCTTGGTAAGGCATATTCAATCACAAGAACCAAGTTTTGATTTTGGAAAAATTAGGTTCTAACAGCATTGAGCTTAAACCTGTCAGATAAGAGGATACAACATGTTCAAAATTTCTGTAAATTACGCCTTTGATCTTAGTAAAAGATAATACAAGGTTTAACATCATCAACTCCAGGAATAACTGGTACATTGTAGTTTCTTTTAAAGTTATTCCAACATGCATTTTGTAACATGTTGTGGGTGTGTCTTCAATTTTAACGTTCTGTTACACTTAAAGATATAGACGAGACAATGAGTATGAGTGTGTGTTGTGTGTGTGTGTGAGTGTGTGTGGGTGTGTGTTGTGTGGCAAGCATGTGATAACAATAAAGCACGATAACAATTAACTGCACTCGTTGAATATAGTATAATGATTCCTTTGCCTCTTTCGTATTTCATTATTTCCTTGTTGCAAAAAGAAGCCAAAATAGTTTAAATTGTGTTTCAATAGGTGCTGGAAAAAGAAAAAGGGAGGAAGAAGGGGGGAAAAAAAAAAAAGGGGGGGGGGGAGGGGGGGGAGAAAACCCTTTTTTAAAGTGATAAAATGGAAAATGAAGAAGAAAATTTGGAACGGAAATGAAGAAGAAAGGATTGGAAGAGAAATCAAGAAGAAAGAAATGAAGAAGAAAGGATGGATACGATATATGGATCGGTGGTCTAGAGGTAACGCGCCTGTCTAGAAAGCAAAAAGTCCGGGTCGGAAGAGTGCGGTGGTTCGTATCCCGTCTGGGCCCGAAACTTTTTCCCCATCCATTAGACCATGAGTGGTGGTCTGGGCGCTAGTCTTTCGGATGAGACGATAAACCGAGGTCCCGTGTGTTACAGAAAATTATGCAGCGCACGTAAAAGAACCCACGGCAACAAGAGAGTTGTCCCTGGCAAAATTCTTAGAAAAAAGCCACTCTGATAGGAAAAGAAATACAGTTGCAGACCAAAAAAAAAAAAAAGGTGGCGCTGCTCTTGTGGCGACGTGCTCTCCCCGGGGAGAGCAGCCTGAATTTCACGCAGAGAAATCTCGTGACTTAAAGTGGTATAAAATGAAATTTAAAAAAATGGAAGAGAAATGACGAAGAAATGAAGAAGGAAGGATGGAAGAGAAAAGGAAGAAGAAATGATGGAAGGATGGAAGAGAAATGAAAAAAAGAAAGGATGGAAGAGAAGTTAAGAAGAAAGGATGGAAGACAGATGACGTAGAAAGAATGGAAGACAGGTGACGAAGAAAGAATGGAAGAGAAAGGAAGAAGAAAGGATGGAAGGATGGAAGAGAAATGAAGAAGAAAGGATGGAAGAGAAATGAAGAGAAGGATGGAAGAAAAATGAAGAAGAAAGAATGAAAGGAGGGAAGAAAAAAAAGGATGGAAGAGAATGAAGAAGAAAGAAATGGAAGAGAAATGAAGAAGAAAGGGTGGAAGAGAAACGAAGAAGAAAGGGTGGAAGAGAAATGAAGAAGAAAGAATGGAAGAGAAATGAAGAAAAAAAGGGTGGAAGAGAAACGAAGAAGAAAGGGTGGAAGAGAAATGAATAAGAAAAGATGGAAGAGAAGTGAATGAGAGTGAGAAGTAAATACATTATCTAATCTCCACTTCTTCAAAGGGATCAGAACAATAAAGACTTTGCCAGTATCTTTTTGCCTTTGAATTAGTATTGGGTTTTTCATAAAAATCATCCGATGTAAGTCTTATGCAATGTCACAAACACGGGTGCTCTTGCTTCTCTGAAAAAAAAATTAGTGATACGATTATTTTTTATTGCAAGCATACTCTTATTTGATATTAAACCCTGTTTGCTTCGTTTTATATTATATTTTTTAAATTCTTTTATATCGAGGGTAATGGAATAAGCACTTATGGGTTTTTTTCATCCAGTCCCCGTGTGTATGCGGTTTTGTAAATTCTGTCATCTGTTCCCCAAAACGAGAAGTGTAAAAAGTAAGCTCGCTGGTCTGACGCTCAGGTTCGAACTTCCACTGAAACACCAGTTCGAATTCTTTTCCCCCTGGCATTAACTCTGGTAGGAACAAATACATATGCACAAATAAATAGAATAAAAAGGTTGTGGCTGGGCCTAACTTGCCAGGCGCTGAACGGCAGCGCAATGCATTTTTTGCTCATATGACAGACAACAATAGTTGCTTTCTGAGTGTTCGACAAAGAAGAGTATCAGAAAGAAAATGCTCGATTCTCTCAGGATTTGTTTAATAAAGTATTAAGTAAAACACCAATTTACAAGTTGAACGAATTTTGCAGTGAACTATTTGTCTGTTGATTTGCAATCTCTCGACAGTAGCAAAGCAGATGTTAAAATGACTAACCATACCTCACAAGTCCTACACCAACGCACTCTTATGGACGAAAGATTGGAAAATAAGAATGACTAGTATGTAATTTGGTCAGTGTACTTTCTCTCTCTCTCTTCTGCTACTTGTGCAAGACAGGAGAACTCACTTCAACTTAATGCAAACTGGAAAAAACTGTTTTCAGTTCGGTAATTCCATTCACTCTTACCAGAGGAATTTGACAGTAAACACTGGTGCTACAGACTTTTTACCTTCCACATACACCCCACACCCTCCTACTTCCTCCACGTTACCAAGTAATGAGATTCAACATCAATATGTAACGCGCCAAAGTAATTACAACTTTTTTGGATTACACAAGTTCTACACCCCCATTCAGGAAATATATGCATAACTCTTCAGCATAAAATCCCACAGGCGCAGAACAACTTTACTTCAGCCAAAATAAACCCCTGCCATTTACTGCTTCTGGAGATGTCGATAGCCTCCATCAGGCCTGTGATTGTGAAGACCCTGCACGCTGGGAAACAGCCACTGAACAAATACTGAAGTGCTGATTCATGTTTGTGACTGTCACTGAATTTTGCCAAATGTCGAAATTCGTATAGTTCGGGTGAAAAAAGAAAGTCACTTTTCAATTTGTGAAGAATTTGGACATTTCACGTGTTGCAGCAGTTTGTAGTTTTGTAAAACCTTGCTGCAGGCGGTTAGTTTTTTTTCCATTGGGTGGCTTGGATTTGATAAGGCAGTGAATGTTTGGGGTTATTACGTTACTTAAGATAACTTCCAGAAAATATGAAAGTAGAATAACTATGTCTTGAAGTATTATTCCATTGCCTTGTCAGGATGCCAGAGGACTGTCAATATAAACAGTACCCCACCTTCTAGAAACTCTGTGCTGGCAATACCATCGTTTGGTTTCTGCCTTTCTCCTGCTCTTTCTGTTGCCTCCTTTTTGTTTATAGTCTATTTTCTTGGTCTGTTCTCCTACCTTTTCTTCCAGAAAAACTTAAAACATATAAATTCTGCCCTACACCAAAGTCGTATGTGCTAGACCCGACTTGTGAGGGGCTTAACGGCAGCGCAACACATTTTCACTCATATGACAGACAACAATAGTTGCTGTCTGAGTGTTCATCAAAGAAGAAGAATATCAAAAATAATATGCTAAATTCTCTCACAATTTGTAATGTAGTATTAAGTGAAACATGTATTAACAATTTTGTTCGACTTTGCAGTGAAATATTTGTCTGTTGATATGGAAACTCTCAACAGTAGCAAAGCAGATGTTTTCTGACCAACCATACCTCACAAATCCTGCACCACCACACACACTCCTATAGATGTAAGATTGTAAAATAAGAATGACCATTATGTAACTTAGCGAGTGGACTTCTCTCTCTGCTATTTATACAAGACAGGAGAACTCACTTCCAGTTAATGCAAATCTGGAAATAAACTGTGTTTTCAGTTCGGTGATTCCATTCACCCTTACCAGAGGAATTTGACAGTAAACACTGGTAGTAAAGAGTTTTTTTACTTTCCACATACAACCAACACCCCCCTACTTCCTCCACGTTACCAAGTAATGAGATTCAACATCAATATGTAACACACCAAAGTAATTACAACTTTTTGGATTACACAGTTCTACACCCCCATTCAGGAAATATATGCATAACTCTTCACCATAAAACGCCACAGGCGCAGAACAACTTTACTTCAGCCAAAATAAACCCATGCCATTTACTGTTTCTCGAGATTTCGATGGCCTCCATCAGGCCTGTGATTGTGAAGACCCTGCACGCTGGGAAACGGCCAGTGAACAAACACTGAAGTGCTGACTCACAGTTGTGGCTCTCTCACTGAATCTTGCCAAATGTCGAAGTTCGTAAAGTTTGGGTGGGAAAAGAAAGCTACTTTTCGATTTATGAAGACTTTGTACATTACACTTTTTGCAGCAGTTTCTAGTTTTGTAAAACCTTGCTGCAGGCTGCTAGTGTTTTTATCCATTGGATGGCTTGGATTTGAGAAGGCAGTGAATGTTTGGGGTTATTGCGTTACTGAAGATGATTTCCATAATGTGAAAGTGGAATAAGTATGCATAGGAGTAATATTCCATTACCCTGTCATGATGCCAGGAGCCTGTCTGTATAAATAATATTCCCACTTTCTTGAAATTGTGTGCTTGGAATTCCTACTTTTTTTATCCTTCTCTTTGTTTCTGCTTTGCATCTTTTTTTCCCAAAAGACTTTAAATACAACAATTCTCCCTCATGCTGAAGTTGGATGTGCTGAGGCCAACTTGTCAGGTGATTAACAGGTAGTGCCACACATTTGCTCAAAGGACAGACAACAATAGTTGCTCTGCAAGTATTCAACTAAAAAGAAGAATATCGGAAGAAGTAGTTCGATTCTCTCAGGATTTCTTGTACAGTTTTAAGGAAAACATGTATTAACAATTTTGAACAAATTTGCACTAAACTATTTGTCTGTTGATATGGAATCTCTCAACTGCAGCAAAGCAGATGTTCTAACTTACCATACCTCACAAATCCTACACCACCACACACACTGCTATAGACATAAGATTGTAAAATAAGAATGACCAGTATGTAACTTGTTCAGTGCACTTCTCACTCCTCTGCTACTTGTACAAGACAGGAAAACTTACTTCAAGTTAATGCAAATCTGGAAATAAACTGTGTTTTCAGTTTGGTAATTCCATTCACTCTTACCAGAGGAATTTGACAGTAAACACTGGTACTAAAGAGGTTTTTTTTTACTTTCCACATACAACCAACAACCTCCTACTTCCTCCACGTTACCAAGTAATGAGATACAACATCAATATGTAACACGCCAAAGTAATTACAACTTTTTTGGATTACACAAGCTCTACACCCCCATTCAGGAATTATATGCATAACTCTTCACCATAAAACGCCGCAGGCACAGAACAACTTTACTTCAGCCAAAGCTAAAACCCAAACCAGTTAATGCTTCTGGAGATGTCGATGGCCTCCATCAGGCCTGTGATTGTGAAGACCCTGCACGCTGGAGAACAGCCACTGAACAAATACTGAAGTGCCCACTCACAGTTGTGACTCTCTCACTGAATCTTGCCAAATGTCGAAGTTCGTAAAGTTCGGGTGGAAAAAGAAAGTTACTTTTCGATTTGTAAAGAATTTGGCATCGCACTTTTTGCAGCAGTTTGTAGTTTTGAAAAACATTGCCATGAGCTGTTAGTTTTGTGGGTTATTTCCAGGGATGGTTTGAATTTGTGAAGGCAGTGAGTTGAATGTTTGGGGTTTTTACTCTACTGAAGATGATTTTCAAAAATGTGAAAGTGGAATAAATATTCATAGGAGTA
>CM054139.1:12088322-12093322 GCA_028751875.1 Rapana venosa | reverse complement strand
GGGGAAACTGTACAAAAATAGAAAAAAAGATAGGGGAAGACTGATCCCCGTGGTTTTCCCCGTCGATAGCTTTAAAAAATGATACACTGAACCTATTTAGTGCAAAATTGATCTATCCCACAAGAAATTTTGCAGATATTTATATAAAATCCATTTTAATACCAAGTATTTTAAAAATTTTGTAGCAATTTTCTGACAAATCTATCATAGCTTTCTTTACATCAAAAATTGGCTAACACACTTTTTGTTTTGGAAAATTGCTTTTTAATTTTATTGTTTGTTTAACTAAGTGGGCCAAAGGTACAACTTCCCTTTCGAAAAAACCCCCTATTTTTGGGGGTCACATTTTCTTTTCACAAAAAAATAAAAAGTTAGTATAATTTTTTTCCATTACTTTCCCCAAAGAACGTAAGGCATTGGCCTGTAGCTTCTATCGATGACCCCAGTTTTCCTTTCTTTAGGATTGGGACACAATCGATGCTCCAGATTTTTGGAAAGCGCCATTTTCCAACATTTGGAAAATGAAAAGAGTAGCCTTTTTTCCCTTTTAAAAAACAATGAGCCAGCATTTATAAGATTTTACCATCAGCACCCAAAAGCCCTCTTTTTATGTGAAAATGAAATTTAAAATTCACTACATTTTATTCTTTTATATTGAATGGGGGCATTTAAAAAATCCAAAAGGACAATTTTTTGATTTTTTTGCTTTTTTAATTTTGATATTTGATTGAATTCTATGATAACATTTCTGAAAAAAAAGAAAACAAAAGCTTCGCTTTTTTAATTATGCTTGGAAAAATTATTATTTTTAAAATTTTTTTGGATTTTTGGGGAAACTGAAATCCCTTTTTCATTTCATAATTTCTTCCAAACTTTTTGTAAATCCCTTTGGGTTTTTATACTTTATTTTTACAGAATTTTGTCCAATACTTGTTTTTTCCCAGCAATTATTTTTTTCATTGAGTTTTAGCATATTATACAAATAAGTTTTCTTTGATTTACTTTTAACCATATTTTGAATCGTTTTTTTTTATGGTTTACTGCTCCCCACATGTTTTGTTCGAAGGACTGTATTTTACGTATTGTATTGTATTTTTATTGTATTTTAATTTTTACGCTTTCAGTCCATGGAAGAGTTTCTCTGCGTGAAATTCGGGGGGGTTTCTCTCATTTTTTGGGAGAGCGCTGCCACAAGAACAGCGCCACCCCTTATTTCTTTCGGCTGTTTTTTTGTATGTAAATGTATTTGTTTCCCCCTCAGAGTGGCTTTTACTACATAATTTTATCGGGACAAATCTCTTTTTACCTTGGTTCTTTTCGTGCGCTAAATGTGTATTGCGACATGGGTCTCGGTTTATCTTCATCGAAAGATACACCAACCAACCACTTTGGAGGGGGTTAAAAGTTTGGGGTACAAACGGGGATCGAAGCCCCGCATACTTCGAACCCGGACTTTTTGCTTTCCAGGCAGGTGCCTTACCTCTAGACCACCGATCCACTTCTTAACGTAAACTGAATAGTTCTGTACCCGTTCATTTTATTTGTGATCATTTTATTTCTTGTATAGTAATCTTAGAATAAGTCTTGCACCGTGATGATTTTTAAATCATTAAAGAATAAGTCCTAAAGATGTGAAAAAGATCCAGCATTGTGGAATTTTCTTTTTCTTGGGGGTGGGGATTTTGGGGGCTTGTTTGTTTGTTTTATGACACAATTTTTGGTGTTATTGTTTGTATGCATTAGTACTGTATGAAAACATCAAAGAAGGGATTATAACGCAACCCCCCTCCCCCCTCCCCACTAAGGAATGCTGGGTGTACCTTCCAGTATAAATAGCATCCCCACCGAAAGATCGGTGGTCTAGAGGTAACGTGCCTGTCTATAATGCCAAAAGTCCGGGTCGGAAGTGTGCGGTGGTTCGAATCCCGTTTGGGCCCGAAACTTTTCCCCCATCCATTAGACCACGAGTGGTGGTCTCGGCGCTAGTCTTTCGGATGAGACGATAAACCGAGGTCCCGTGTGTTACACAAAATTTTCAGCGCACGTAAAAGAACCCACGGCAACAATAGAGTTGTCCCTGGCAAAATTCTTAGAAAAAGCCACTCTGATAGGGAAACAAATACAGTTGCAGACCAAAAAAAAGGGTGGCACTGTCTTGTGGCGACGCGCTCTCCCTGGGGAGAGCAGCCTGAATTTCACGCAGAGAAATCTCGTGACTTAATGTGTATAAACAAAATAAATAAAGAAGGTAGGTGCCCATTTACAACTGGGTGAACTGGGGAGGACTGTTTTGAAGCCAAGGCGTTCCAACGGTCACCCGTCCACTTGGTGTCCATGCTCAGCGCTGGCTTAAAATTAATCCCTGGAGGGAAAAGCGAGTGTCCTGACCACTGAGCTATCTTGTTTCGTAATCATGGGCTGTTACTGGGTGGTTTTGTTAGTAAACATGAAAAACAACCGCCAAAAGAGAGTCAACGGTAGGAGAGTGTTGACATTTTTTTCAAACAGTCTGCGAAGATTGGTGATATTTTGTTTTCAAACAGTCTGCGATAATTGTTAACGATTTTTTTCAAACAGTCTGGAATAATTGTTGACGATTTTTTTAAACAGTCTGCGGTGATTGTTGACAATTTTTTCCTCAAACAGTCTGCGATGCTTGTTGTCAATTTTTCCTCAAACAGTCTGCGATGCTTGTTGTCAATTTTTCCTCAAACAGTCTGCGATGCTTGTTGACAATTTTTCCTCAAACAGTCTGCGATGCTTGTTTACAATATTTTTTCAAACAGTCTGCGATGATTGTTAACATTTTTTTCAAACAATCTGGGAATTTTTTTCAGTCTGCGATGATTGTTGACATTTTTTCAGTCTGTGATGATTTTTGCCTTTTTTCCCCCAAACAGTCTGTCGATAATTGTTGACATTTTTTCAGTCTGTGATGATTTTGCCTTTTTTTTTTCCAAACAGTCTGTCGATAATTGTTGACATTTTTTCAAACTATCTGTGACGATTGTTGACATTTTTATCAATCTTCGATGGTTGTTGACAATTGTTCAGTCCGCGATGATTGTTGACATTTTTTTTCAAACAGTCTGCGATGATTTTATGATCGATATTATGAAGAACCTGTCTGCAAAAACTAAGACTTACATTATTTTTGTCGGGTAAAAATAGATGTAGCATTTGCGTATTTCAAGAGAGGGGAGAGGGCAGAGAGAGAGAGAAAAGGAGAGAGAGAGGGAGAGAGAGAGAAAAGAGATAGGGGGAGAGAGAGAGGGGGAGATAGGGAGAGAGAGAGAGATAGGGGAGACAAAAGAGAGAGATAGAGAGAGAGAGAGAGAGAGAGAGAAGAGAGAAATAGGGAGAGAGAGAGGAGAGAGAGAGAGAGAGGAGAGGAAGAGAGAGAGAGAGAGAGGGAGAGAGAGAGAAAGAGATAGGGGGAGAGAGAGAGAGAGATAGGGGAGAGAGAGAGAGATAGGGGGGACAGAGAGGGGAGGAGAGAGAGGAGAGAGAGAGAGAGAGAGAGATAGGGGAGAGAGAGAGAGAGAAAAGGGGGAGAAGGGGAGAGAGAGAGAGGAGAGGAGGGGAGAGAGATAGGGGAGAGAGAATGGGAGGGAGGGGGGAAGGGAGGGTGGCGGGGGAGAGATAGAGATGTTCTTTTAATTGGACGTTTAATGGGGAATAAGCACTCTTTTGCTTTTTTATATCCAGTCCCGTTCGCTTAGGTGGTTTTGTAAATTTGCATTGTTCCCAAAGAGAGAAGAGAGAGAAAAAGGGGGAGAAGAGGGGAGAAGAGAGAGAGAGAGAGGAGACAACAGACAGACAGACAGAGAGAGATGTGTGTGTGTGTTTTTATTGATTTTATTTACGTTTTTATTTTTTTATTTCAAGGATAATGGAATAGCACTCATGCGCTTTAATTCATCCCTTCCCCCTGGATGCAGTTTGTTAAATTCGTATCCTTCCCACCGGGACACAATGGGGACTCTTCCCAAAAGTGGAAAGGGTTTTTCTGTCGCGCAAAATTTCGCGTGCGTTCGCAACGGGCCTCGGTTTATCGTCTTTCCGAAGGACTTTTTGGGAGAGTGGGGTCTGCACTGATGTTAAATCCCGAGGAAAAAAACCTTTGAAAGGGAACGAACTGGGTCAGCAGATCCCCGAGGGGAACACGCTAACCCCTAGGCTATCCCTGTGTGTGTTGTGTGTGTGTGTGTAGTGTGTGTAGTGTGGTGTGTGTGTGTTGTGTGTGTACCTTCAGGGCTATGAAAACGATTTAACAATTTTTTTTTTTTTAAATCTTAACACGAAAATCATGTACCGGAGAGAAAAAGAGCAAAAATTTAAATTTCTTATTTGCAACCGTGCTCATTCCAAAATTTTTCCTTAGTCGGCGATGAAAAAAATAACCTTTTCCTTTCCAAATTTTTTTCATCGCTTTGATTTGTTGCTTTTCAAGTTTAGCGCATAAAAATTCCATACATTATTTTTTTATTTTTATTATTTCGTCCGTCCAGTTTCAAGTTTATTTGATTGTTTGATTTTTATTATTTTTTTGGGTTTACCTTTTTTTTTCTTTGTTTTGGTGGTGATGGTGGGGTGATGGGGGTGGTTGTTGTTGTTGTTTTGAAATTTTGTTGTAGTTGTGTTTGTGTTTTCATGGGTAAATTTGTTTCGATTCTTTTAAAAAAAGAACAAAAAAATTTCAAAAAAAAATGGGGTTTGTGCAAGTGAATTGGAAATTCAAGAGTATTTTCATCCGACAGAATTGCATCGAAAATAAGACAAAAAAAAAGTTTTGACAATGCAATAAACAATTTATATAGATAAATTGTCTACCCAAAATTTAGCACTTCTTTAACAATTTTTTTTCAAAACTTTTTTTTTTTAAAAAAAAATTTTAAAGTGTTGGTGCTGCGTGCGTATTTATTTGAGTGGTTTGCGCGTGTGGTATATACTGCGGTGTACGTGGGTGTGTACGTGGGTTGTAATGAGTGTGTGGTTAT
>CM054139.1:12085045-12087822 GCA_028751875.1 Rapana venosa | reverse complement strand
TTGGGCAAAAATGGACGTTATAGTCCTTCGGATGAGACTATAAACCGAACCCCAGTGTGCGAACGCATGTAGAACATTTTCCCCATACATTAAAAACCCGTTCTGCCTTTCCAAAGAGTAGGCCATTATGTGCCAGGTAGGAACAGATGACAGGAAAAAACCCACAACCCAGCATGCACACAGATGCTGTGTTTAGACACCATCCCCGAAGTCAAAATACGGCTACCTAAACGGTCAGGGGGTAACACAGTGGCATAGGCATAAATCTCACCATTGGTGAACCTCGGAGCTCTAGCCGAGGAACGAATTAAAAAAAAGAAAAGGACGTGAACACTTCTGTGACCCCAGTTCCAGAGACAAACATACGCGTTAATGCCTACACTACAGTTTGGGACCAACACAAAATAAAATAGACGTTAATGCCCAAGCTACAGTTTGGGACCAACAAATACAAAAATGTCATGTTTTCTACAGAACAGATTGACACTGAGACAGACAAGACAGCCAATCGGGTGGCCTTAGTGTAAAGAAGCCTTGGCCATGGCGATTTATGACAGTGGGTTGATGTGTGAGTGATTTACTTGTAGCATCTTCCGTTAGTCTTTCTTGTTGTTGTTGTTGTTGCTGCATTTTGTTGTTGTTGCTGCATTTTGTTGTTGTTGCTGCATTTGTTGTTGTTTTGTTGTTGTTGAAGACTTCTTGTTCTTCTTGTTCTTGTTCTTCTTCTTGTTCGTCGTCGTCGTCGTCATCTTCTTGTTCTTGTTCTTCTTGTTCTTGTTCTTCTTGTTCTTGTTCTTCTTGTTCTTGTTCTTCTTCTTGTTCTTCTTCTTGTTCTTCTTCTTGTTCTTCTTCTTGTTCTTCTTCTTCGTCGTCGTCGTCGTCTTGTTGTTGTTGTTGTTGTTGTTGAAGACCTTCTTCTTCTTCTTCTAAGTTCTTCTTCCTCTTCTTTGCAGTTCTTCTTGTTCTTGTTCTTGTTCTTCTTCTTCTTCTTCGCAGTTCTTCTTCTTTGTCTTCTTCTTCTTCGTCTTCTTCGTCTTCGTCGTCTTCTCGTTGTTGTTGTTGTTGTCGTTGTTGTTTCTTCTTGTTCTTGTTCTTCTTCTTCTTCTTCGTCGTCGTCGTCGTCGTCTTCTTCTTCTTGTTCTTGTTCTTGTTCTTCTTCTTTTTCTTCTTCTTCTTCTTCTTCTTGATCTTCTTCTTGTTCTTTTTGTTCTTCTTGTCCTCCTCCTCCTCCTCCTCCTCCTCCTCCTCCTCCTCCTCCTCCTCCTCCTCCTCCTCCTCCTTCTTCTTCTTCTTCGAGAGAGAGGGACAGAGATAGAGAGACAGACAGACAAAGAGACAGACAAAGAGAGAGGGACAGAGACAGACAGATAGAGACAGACAGACAAAGAGAGAGACAGAGAGATAGAGACAGAGACACAGAAAGAAATAGACAGACAGACAGACAGAGAGGCAGAGACAGACCGAGACAGAGACACACAAAGGCAGACAGACAGAGTTTTTCGTATGCAACGGTCCCCTCCCCCTCCTCCCCCCAAACATAAAGGTAGCCGCATTTCAATTTCGGGCATAACCGGATGCGCTAACCGTTATCCCCTTTCTGTAATTAAAAAAAGAAAGGTACATGACAGCATAGCACAGCCAATCTTATCATCCCCCAAACTGTCCCAAGCAATTCCCCATGTAGAGTGTGCAAAAAATCCCCACCCACCCACACCTTTTACAAACATAATGCAGGCTGAAGTCTGAAGTGTACCGTTTTCTGTTCTTTCTTACATGCCTGCCTGCCTGCCTGCCTGCATGCCTACCTACCTATCTACCTACCTACCTACCTAACTTCCTACCTACCTACCTACCTACCTATCTACCAACCTAACTTCCTACCTGCCTACCTACCTACCTATCTACCTACCTACCTACCTAACTTCCTACCTGCCTACCTACCTACCTATCTACCTGCCTACTTGTCTCCCTCCCTGCCTACCTGCCTGCCTGACTACTTAATTACCTCCCTCCCTGTCTACCTACCTACCTACCTGCCTACCTACCTACCTGCCTACCTACCTACCTACCTGCCTACCTACCTACCTACCTACCTGCCTGCCTACCTACCCACTCACCTACCTACTTACCTACCCACCTACCTACCTACCTACCTACCTACCTGCCTACCTACCTACCTACCTGCCTACCTACCTACCTACCTACCTACCTACCTACCTGCCTACCTACCTACCTACCTACCTGCCTGCCTACCTACCCACTCACCTAGCCACCTACCTACCTACCTACCTGCCTACCTACCTACCTACCTACCTACCTACCTACCTACCTACCTACCTACCTACCTGCCTGCCTACCTACCCACTCACCTACCTACCTACCTACCCACCTACCCACCTACCTATCCACCTACCTACCTACCTACCTACCTACCTGCCTACCTACCTATTTACTTACCCACCTACCTACCTGCCTACCTACCTACCTACCTACCTGCCTACCCACCTACCTACCTACCTACCTACCCACCTATTTACTTACCCACCTACCTACCTACCTACCTACCCACCTATTTACTTACCCACGTACCTACCTACCTACCTCCCCACCTACCAACCTACCTGTCTACCTGCCCACCTGCCTACCTACCTACCTACCCACCTACCCATCCACCTACCTACCCACCTATCTACCCACCTACCTACCCACCTACCTACCTATCCACCCACACACCCACCCACCTATCCACCCACCTACCTACCTACCTACCCATCCAC
>CM054139.1:12075045-12077545 GCA_028751875.1 Rapana venosa | reverse complement strand
TTTCAAATGACTGGATTCGCTTTGCTGTTTCAGCAGTCAATGTCCAGGTTTCACTTCCGTACAGCAGGATAGTCTGAATTAGGGCTTTGTAGAGCTTTAGTTTGATTGGGAAACTGATCTCTTTACTTTTCCATATGGTGGTGAGTTTTGTCATGGAAGATGTTGCCATGGCTAGTCTGACTTTGATTTCTGTCGTCGATCGCCCGTTTTTTGTGAGTGTAGCGCCAAGGTATTTAAAAGCGTCTACCTCCTCCAGTTGCTGGCCGTTCATGTAAATTTTAGCAGTGGCGTTGCTCGTGCTGTTCACAAGTACTTTACTTTTCTCCGAGCTCACTTCCATCCCATATGCTCCAGCTCTTTTCTCAAGTCTGGTCGTAGGGTCTTGCAGCTCTGTGTTACTTCCGCCCATGAGGTCAATGTCATCGGCAAACCGCAAGTTGTTGAGGGGTCTGCCGCCAATGGAGATGGTAGAGTGGAAGTCATGGAGGGTCTCTCTCATAATGTTTTCCAAGAACAGATTAAACAGGACTGGAGATAACAGGATAATAAAAGAATAAAATAAACAAAAAATAAAAAACGAAATCTCTCCCCACCCCCATACACCCCACAACACAAATTCCCTCAGCAACCCCACCCCCATCCTCCAAAAAAACCAAAACAACAACAAGAAACAAACAAACAACCCCAGACAGACACACACCAAAAAACAATGAAAGACTCGCACTCTGACACTCACCCCAGCCGAGCAGGAGGTAGTAGCGGATGTGATTCTTCTCGGAGAAGACGGCGACGATGATGAGGGTGTGCAGATACAGCCCCTCCACAAAGATCCACATGCCGCTGGCCGCCCAGGCATAGTTGAAGGCCACAAACAGCATCTTGCATTCCCAGTGCTGTTTTGAGAGAGCACACACAGACTTCAGACTGTTTAATCATTAATTAAGGCCATAGCCCCATATGAATAAGGGGACGGGATAGCTCAGTGGTCGGAGCACTACTCGCTTTCCCCCAGCCAAGTTAAGCAGCGTCGAGCGTGGTTACCAGTTGGATGGGTGACCGTTTGCGCGCCTTGGCTTCAGTACAGTTCCCCAGCTGTAAATGGGTACCTGCCCTCTTTAGGGTCAGGGAAGGTAAAAGCAGCGAGGGAGAGGAGATGGGCGCCGCCCTCAATATGCTGGCCCTAGAGAAGTGAGGTCTCTGACGCCTCGCTCCCCAACGACCTTATAGGTTATGGGACTCCTTTACCTTTACCGTTACCCATATGAACGGGGGCAAAAGTGTGGTGTGAACAGAACGACATGTAAAAGAAAAACATTGCTAGTTCCAATGATATGGCAACATAGGAAAATTCATGACAATAGTGTTTCTCGTAACTGGAAAGCTTTATATAAGTACAACGCTAAATTAGGTTCGTTATTTGATGTCATTAATAAAGACACAGACAGACAGACAGACAGACAGACAGACAGACAGACAGACAGACAGAGAGAGAGAGGAGAGAGAGAGAGAGAGAGAGAGAGAGGAGGAGAGAGAGAGAGAGAACTCTGAACTCTGAAATAGTTTAATAGTACATCGGCTTAGGCCACAATACAGCAAAAGGGAGTGATGGGGGGGGGGGTTATACAATGGAAGAGAAAGAGAGAGAGAGAGAGAGAGAGAGAGAGAGAGTGAGAGAGAGAGAGAGAGAGAGAGAGCGAGAGAGAGCGGAGAGAGAGAGAGGGGGGGAGAGAGCGAGCGAGCGAGAGAGAGAGAGAGAGAGAGAGAGAGGGGGGGGGGGGGGAGAGAGAAACGGAGGAAAATCCATCTTGAATGTAAATGAGTGTGTTTTTTTGTGTTGGTATGGGAAAAGAACTCAAAAGGGATGTGATGTGTGTGTTTTGTGTTAATATAGGAATTTTTTTTTTTTTAGAAGGAATGCAAAAGCAAAATCTTGCCTTGCCAGTGCTTTTGAGAGCACAGAGATAGAGAAGAAAGAAAGCAAAATTCAGCTGGAATGTAAATGATTGTGTTTCTGTGTTCATACGAACAACACAAGGAATGCCCACCCAAAAAATTCATCTTGCATTTCTTGTATTGCCATGCTGTTGAGAGCACAGAGAGAAAAGGAACAGAGGGAAGCAAGACCCATCTTGAAGGTAAGTGATTGTGTTTCTGTGTTAGTATGTGAAAAGATAAGAGAAGGGATGTGATGTGTGTGTTTTGTGGTTGATATGAAAAACAGCAGAAATGCGATGATTTGTGTTTTGTGTTGATATGAAAACAGAAGGAATTCTATAAGGTGTGGGTGGTTTTTTTTTGCATTGTCAGTGCTATTGAGAGCAGAGAAACCAGAACAAAGCCCATCTTGAGTGTGAAACAAGAAGGGACGTGATGGTTGAATGTAAATGATTGTGTTTTTGTGTTGGTATTTGAAAAGATAAAGGGAAGGGATGTGATGTGTGTGTTTTGTGGTTGATATGGGAAAAACCCAGAAGGAATGTGATGGGTGTGTTTGTGTTAA
>CM054139.1:12042545-12055045 GCA_028751875.1 Rapana venosa | reverse complement strand
GGACTATGATAATGATCATGACTGACCTGAAGTAGATCATGAGGACTATGGTGATCATGACTGACCTGAAGTAGATCACGAGGACTATGGTGATCATGATGATGATCACGACTGACCTGAAGTAGATCATGAAGACTATGATGATGATGATCATGATAATGATCACGACTGACCTGAAGTAGATTATGACTGACCTGAAGTAGATCATGAGGACAATGATGATTATGATGACTGACCTGAAGTAGATCATGAGGACAATGATGATTATGATAATGATCACGACTGACCTGGAGTAGATTATGAGGACAATGATGATGATCATGAGGACAATGATGATGATGACTGACCTGAAGTAGATCATGATGACTATGATGATGACTATGATGATGATGATGATGATCACGACTGACCTGAAGTAGATCATAAGGACAATGATGATGATGATCCAGACTGACCTGAAGTAGGTCATGAGGACAATGATGATTATGATAATGATCAGGACTGACCTGGAGTAGATTATGAGGACAATGATGATGATCATGAGGACAATGATGATGATGACTGACCTGAAGTAGATCATGATGACTATGATGATGACTATGATGATGACTATGATGATGATGATGATGATGATCACGACTGACCTGAAGTAGATCATAAGGACAATGGTGATAATGATCGTGACTGACCTGAAATAGATCATGAGGACAGTGATGAGGATGACTATGATGACTGACCTGAAGTAGATCATGAGGACAGTGATGAGGATGACTATGATGACTGACCTGAAGTAGATCATGAGGACAGTGATGAGGATGACTATGATGACTGACCTGAAGTAGATCATGAGGACAGTGATGAGGATGACTATGATGACTGACCTGAAGTAGATCATGAGGACAGTGATGAGGATGACTATGATGACTGACCTGAAGTAGATCATGAGGACAGTGATGATGATGATGATGATGATGATGACGACTGACCTGAAGTAGATCATGAGGACTATGATGATGGCGGCTGACATGAAGTAGGTCATGAGGACAATGATGATGACTGACCTGAAGTATGTCACGAGGACTATGATGATGATGATGATGATGATGATGATGATGATGATGATGATCATGACTGACCTGAAGTAGATCATGAGGACTATGATGATCCTGACCGACGTGAAGTAAATTATGAGGACAGTGATGATAATCCTGACTGACCTGAAGTAGATCATGAGGACTATGACGATGTGATGATGATCATGACTGACCTAAAGTAGGTCATGAGGACTATGATGATGATCATGACTGGCCTGAAGTAGGTCATGTGGGCAATGATAATAATGATCCACAATGACCTGAAGTAGATCATGAGGACAATGATGATGATGATGATGATGATGATGATGATGATGATGGCGGCTGACCTGAAGTAGATCATGAGGACAATGATGATCATGACTGACCTGAAGTAGGTCATGAGGACAATGATGATGATGATGACTGACCTGAAGTAGATCATGAGGACAATGATGATGATCATGATGATGATGATGATGTTGATGACTGACCTGAAGTAGATCACGAGGACTATGATGATGATGATGATGATGATGATGATGATGACGATCCTGACTGACCTGAAGTAGATCATGAGGACAATGATGATGATGATCATGGCTGACCTGAAGTAGATCACGAGGACTATGATGATGATGATGATGATGATCGTGACTGACCTGAAGTAGATCATTTATTTATTTATTTATTTATTTATTTATTCATTTATTTATTTATTCTTTCTCAGTCTTTCGGATGAGACGATAAACCGAGCTCCCGTGTGCTACACAAAATTATTTAGCGCACGTAAAAGAACCCACGGCAACAAGAGTTGTCCCTGGCAAAATTATGTAGAAGAAAGCCCCTCTAATAGGGAAACAAATGCAGTTGTAGACAGAAATTTTTTTTAAAAAAATGGGTGGCGCTGCTCTGTGGCGACGCGCTCTCTCAGGGAAGAGCAGCCGGAATTTCACGCAGAGAAATCTGACGTGACTTAAAGTGATATAAATAAATAAATAAATAAAAATAAAATATCGAGGATAATGGAATAAGCACTCATATGCTTTTTTACATTCAGTCTCCGTGTGTATGCAGTTTTGTAAATTTTGACATCTGTTTCCACCGGCACACAATGGCCTACTCTTCCGAAAAGCAGAACAGGATTTAACGTGTGCGCAAGATGTTCTGCATGCAGACATGAGGACAATGATGATGATGGTGATCGTGACTGACCTGAAGTAGATCATGAGGACTATGATGATAATGATGAGGATGATCCTGACTGACCTGAAGTAGATCATGAGGACAATGGCCACGGTGAGGGTGATGAGGGACACGCCGTAGCCCACGTTGTAGATCACCTTGATGCTGTCCAGGTGACCCTGCCCAGCAACACAGCAACCACACCATCTTCATCATCTTCGTTATCATCGTCGTCATCGTCTTTGTCATCGTAGTCATCATCATGGTCGTCGTCAACGTCGTCATCGTCGTCGTCATCGTCGTCGTCGTTACCACCACCACCACCACCACCAACCACCACCACCACCACCACCACCACCACCCCACCACCGCCACCACCACCACCACCACCACCACCACAACGACATCATCATCATCATCATCATCATCATCATCATCATCATCATCATCATCATCATCATCATCATCATCATCATCACAGTCTTCAGACGAGGGGGACACTTGTAGCCGAGTGGTTAAACCCGTTTTCTCCTTTTGTTTTTGTGTTAGTTCCTTGGGTCTTCATTCCATCCCATAATTATTGCTTACAGCTCTACCGACCACAAAAAGAGCTGTCACCTCAATCACCTCAATCAGTTTTCAGTGGCTCCAGTACCTTTCACTTCAAGTTCAAAACAAACACCTCCTAACAATACCTTCATATATCTACACCACCATCCATCAAAAAAAAAAAAGAAAAAAGAAAAAAATTCAAACCTAAAAACAAACCCTCATTAAATGACACAACACCTACATCATTTCATTCCTTAAGGCTGATAAACCAGGATGTGCTGAGTACGTTAGCCATTCCGTTTAATTTATCATCCCCACATTACAATAAAACAACATCGTTAAAAAGATAAACATTTGAAAGTGCAAAAACATACATCAAAATACCACACGGTTGCGCAAAACAACACTACAGAATAAACACCCTGTGCCTATCGAAGTGTTTAAATATCACTGCCTGGCTGCCACAACAAAAGAATACAGGCAAAATGTCGTGGAATAAACGCAGAATAGTTGCAAGATTTGTTTTGAAAAAAAGAGAGAGAGAGACAGGAGAATGGACTAGGAATGCCAAAATCAAGCGAGAAGAGAGAGAGAGAGAGAGAGAGAGAGAGAGAGACAGAGAGACAGAGAACAGAGAGAGAGAGACAGAGAGAGACACACACACATAGACATAGAGAGAGACAGAGAGACGGAAGGAAAAAAAGAAGACAGAAACAGAGTGATAGAAAAGAGAAAATTTCAAACACAGAATTTCCAGAAGGTGGGGGATGTTATTTATACTGAAAACAACACAGAAACAAAGAGAGTGATAGAGAAGAGGAAATTTCTAGCACAGAATTTCCAGAAGGTAGGGATGTTATTTATACTGAAACAATACAGAAACACAGAGAGTGATAGAGAAGAGGAAGCACAGAATTTCCAGAAGGTGGGGGATGCTATTTATGAGTTCCCCTCCCTCCCCCCTCCTCCCCTCACCTCCTCCTCACAGGGAGACAACTGTGTATTTATCCCGACTCTGTGCGATTTATTTTTTTGGGTAGCTAATTTATTTCATTGATTTATCACTTTCCTATATATTCACCCTTGTTATCAGTTTATTTTCTTGATCTATCACTTCCTTACACTATCATCCCCCCTTGATATGAATGTATTTTCTTGATTTATTATTTCGCCTATATATTCACCCCGGGTATTAATATTCAAACAATCTCCTTGATATAATACGGTATTATCAACTAGACGGCCATTATAGGACACCCCCCAAAAAAAACAACAAACCAACAACAAAAAAAACCACACACCAAACAACAACAACAACATGTTCTGACACATCTTTTCACAGGAAAATATACAAATGTTACGCCACACACCAAAAACAATGTGATTCATAATAACAACAACTACAAAAAAGACACAAAAATTGCTATAAGATGTTTAGTAAATCATGAAATTTAACACGACAAAGAGAAAAAAAGAGAGAAAAGAAAAAGAAAAAATAGTTATATATAAGATATCAAGTAAATCATGAAACTTAACAAGACTCAAAAGTACTCAGACAGTCGCCTTGATATAATTATACGGTATTGTCAACTAGGCGGCCACTATAGAAAAAATCCACCCAAACCCGCCAAAATGTCTGACGCATCTTTTCACAGGAAAAACACAAAATAATTGTCACGACACACCCCCTCTCCACCCCCCCCCCAACCCCCAATGTGTTTCATTATAACAACAACCCCCCACAAAAATAAATAAAAAACGATACATGAAACTTAATAAGACAGATTCAGATAAAAAATAAAAAAAAAGCTACAAGATATCCAGTTAATCATGAAACTTAACAAGACTCAAAAGAGAGAAAAGAATAATAAAAAAAACAAAGCTACAAGATGTCCCAGTAAATCATTCAAACTAACAAGGCAGACTCAGATGACAGAGAAGAATCTGAAATCTGAAAGTCTTCAGCCTGGAAGGTGGCCAGACAGACAGATTGATGGAACCGTACACCATCTGATTCAGAGACAAATTCTTTTGTATCAATTCAAAACCTTTTGCAGCCCACTCAAAGAGGACATCGTTGTTGTGATTTATGCAGCTTCCAATGTTTTGTTTTTGTTGTGTTGTTGTTGTTGTTGTTGTTGCAGCAGCCAGATATACGTTCGAAAAGCAACAACAACAACATCAACAACAACACTCGAATATAAGTACACGCTTAACAGTTTGTATGAACGGTCGTGCGTGCACACAGACAGACAGATAGACAGACAGACACACATACACATGCACACACACACAGACAGGCAGGCAGATACACAGATACATAGACAGACACAACGCACACAGATAGATAGACAGAAAGACACACCACATGTGCGCGCTCGCACGCGCACGCACGCACACACATTTCAAACTTTCCTTCTGGAACAAAAGGCTGTTTCTACAGAAATGACGAGAGAGAGAGAGAGAGAGAGAGAGAGAGAGAGAGGAAGAGAGAGGGGAGAGAGAGAGAGAGAACAGAAAGAGGGAGGGAGGGAGGGGGAGAGAGAGACAGACAGAGACAAGCAGGAGAGAGAGAGAGAGGGGAGAGAGGGGAGAGAGAGAGAGAGAGAGAGAGAGAGAGAGGAGAGAGAGGAGAGATAGAGAGAGAGAGAAAGAGACAGACAGAGATAGACAGACACAGAGAGACACAGACACAGACACAGACAGACAGAGAAAGAGAGAGAAGTTCATTAAAAATTAAAAAAGAAGAAGTTTATTGTCGTTTGATGCCACAAAGAAGTAGAATCCACTCTATTCTAATGAAATTTGATCTGAACCCTCGCCCTTACCCCCATTCCCCCGCTCCCAAAGAAAATTCATTTATCCTCTTAACAATAGCAACAATTAATTTTCTTAGCGTAACTTTATCAACTTGGTCCAGTGAAGGGATCATCAGTCGCCATTAAGAATGTTGATTTTTGTCCTTGAGCACAACATAAGCTACTTGCTGGTTGCTGCCATGCTGATTTCGTCCGTCGTGCTATGCTTGTTTCGTGCTTATTAATGAATAAACCTGATTTTTTAACCAACTGAAATAGAATCGAAAGGCAAAAGGCAGTTTGTCGCAGTGGCAGTGACATAATCGATCGTTTGTTAATGCTTATATCATCAGGCAATGTCCTTTCTTGGTGTTTTTTTCCTGGTTACAAAAATGCTCCTAATAAGAAACTGCTTTTGTGTGAGTGTGTAGTAGTAGTAGTAGTAGTAGTAGTAGTAGTGGTAGTAGTAGTAGTAGTGGTAGTAGTAGTAGTAGTAGTAGTGGTAGTAGTAGTAGTCGTAGTAGTAGTGGTAGTAGTAGTAGTAGTAGTAGTGGTAGTAGTAGTAGTAGTAGTTAGTAGTAGTAGTGGTTTGTAGTAGAAGTAGGAGTAGTAAAAAGTAAATATGGTAGTAGTAGTAGTAGTGGTAGTAGTAGTAGTTAGTAGTGGTAGTAGTAGTAGTAGTGGTAGTGTAGTAGTAGTAGTGGTAGTAGTGGTAGTGTGGGAGTTAGTAATAGTAGTTGGTAGTTGTAGTAGTAGTAGTGGTTTGTAGTGGTAGTAGTGGTGGTAGTAGTAGTGTAGTGTAGTAGTAGTATGGTAGTAGTGGAGTAGTATAGTAGTTGTAGAAGAGTAGTAGTGGTAGTAGTAGTAGTAGTGGTAAGTAGTACAGTAGTAGTAGTGGTATAGTGTGGTAGTGAAATAGTAGTGGTAGTAGTAGTAGTGGTAGTGTAGTAGTGGTAAGTAGTAGTAGTAGTTGTTATAGTAGTGGTAGTAGTAGTATAGTAGTAGTAGTGTAGTAGTAGTAGTAGTAGTAGTAGTAGTAGTTTGTAGTGGTAGATAGTAGTAGTAGTAGTAGTGGTAGTAGTAGTAGCAGTAGTAGTGGGGTATAGTAAAAGTAGGAGTAGTAGAGTAGTAGTGGTAGTAGTAGTAGTAGTAGTAGTAGTGGAGTGTGGTAGTAGTAGTAGTAGTAGTGGTTAGAGTAGTATAGTGGGTAGTAGTAGTAGTGGTGGTAGTAGTAGTGGTAGTAGTGGGAGTGTTGGGAGTAGTAGTAGTAGTGGTATAGTAGTAGTAGTGGAGAGTGGTATAGTAGTAGTAGTTCTTCAGTTTAAAGTCCTTTCCCCTAAATGTGACATCAGACGGGAAAGCGTGTGTGTGTGTTGGTGTGTGTGTGTGTGTTGTGTGGTGTTGTGTGTCAATGTGTGTTTGTGTGTTGTTTTATGTTGTGTGAGTGTGTGTGTGGTGAATGGTGGGGTTTGTGTGTGTGATGTGTGTGAGAGTGTGTTTGTGTGTGTGTATGTGTGTTGTGTGTTGGTTGTGTGTGTGGCGTATGTTAAAAGCACTGTACTTTGTTCTTTTTGCTCACAAAACCATTTTAATAAATTTTGTGTGTGTGGTGTGGCGGCGCGTGCGTGCGTGCGTGCGTGGTGTTTCGTGTGTGCGTGCATGCGTGTATGTTTGTGTTTGCATGTGTTAAAAAACTTGTGTTGCTAGGGCGAGCACACGCGCGTGTGTGTGTTTGTTCACCTGCGTGCATATACCATTTACGTTCTATTTTTATACAGAGATGAAAAAAACCCATCTGCTGACCGCATCATAATTAGGGTAATGGCTTCATTCCAAGAGATGATTCGAAGGTACCCCCCCCACACACACCCCCCACACACCCCACACACACAGCCTCAAGGATCTTTAATAAAAAAAAAACCACC
Source organism: Rapana venosa (assembly GCA_028751875.1). Classification (NCBI taxonomy): domain Eukaryota; kingdom Metazoa; phylum Mollusca; class Gastropoda; order Neogastropoda; family Muricidae; genus Rapana; species Rapana venosa. The sequence continues at coordinate 12,047,512 of CM054139.1, read as the reverse complement.
AAACAAACCCTTTAACGATTTCTCCCTAGAAGTGCTACACAGTCTGCCTTTATAGAACCTCGGGTTTTAAGTATTCACGCAATCAGAACACTTTAAAAAATTATGTATAGGCACCCTCCCAACAAAAAACCCCCAACAACCTCCCCCCACCCCCCAAAAATCTCAACACATAACCCCCCCCCACCCCCACCCAAAAGATTCACCCAGCAATTTTTTTCAACATTATGAATGGCAGAAATTTTTAGTTTTACTTTTTTCCTTAACTGTTAGAAAGCCCTTTTTTTTATTTTGTTTTGTTTTTTTGGTGTTCTATGTCTATTTCTTAAATTCGATGATAATTAATTTAAACACTCATTGCTTTACTTACATCCAGTCCCCGGGTATGCAGTTTTAAATGTTGTCATCCGTTCCCACTAGCCGCCAAAAGCCTCTCTTTCCGAAATCCGGAACAGGTTTAACGTGTGCGCTAGATCTGCGAGCATTTGCCCCCTTTTATAGTCTCAACTAAGGATTTTTAGGGAAATAAAGTGGGCCGATGTTTCTATGTGTGATGTGGTGTGCGCTCAAAGTGTGTAGGTGTGTGGTTGTGCTGCATACACACGTCATGCGAATAATTTTAGTACTGTTCAAAACAAGAGATTTAAAAAATAAACCCGACCCCGTTCTAGAATTTCGGGTAATAGCTCCATTACACAAAACATTGTTTTTAAAGGGCACACACACACCACACACACACACACACCACAAAACACACACAACACCACACATCACAACACACCCACCACAACGACAAAGTTTTGTAAAAGTGCATTCGGGTGAACAATTTTTCTCTGGAACACTGCTTATTTTTTTGTCAGAAGCTTTCGTGGCTTTCTTACCCCAAACTTTTAGGCAAAAACTCTGAGAAATGTAGACGTAATTCGTTGGAAAGAAACATTCTTTTTGCTATTTCGGGAAATCTCTTGTACATAGCCAGTTTTACCTTTCTTTAAAGGTCTTTGATATTGTTTTCTTCCCAATTAGCATTTTTAGGCGTTACATTGATGTTTGAATACTAAACTGTCACATGACTCTCTTTCCGTCTGTCTTGGTTTATTTTTGCTAGAGGTCTTTATTTCTCATCTAATATCACTTATAGTGAACAGACATTAAATACAAGAACGAACACACACACACACACACACACACACACACACACACACACACACACACACACACACACACACACACACCCCCTCAAGGCATCTTAGATAAAAACAAAAACACCACCACCAACCAACCCTTGAACGATTTCTCCCTAGAAGGCTGCTACACAGTCTGGCCTTTATAGAACACTGGGGATTTTAAGTATGCACGCAATTCAGAACTCTGGTTTTTTTTTTATGTATATATACATATATCTGGGATAAGGACACCCCCATTACCCCCCCCCCATCTAAAAAAAGAAAAGAAAAGAAAAAGAAAAAGCCCAGCTTTAATTTTTTTAATCCAAGATTATAAATGGCAGACCCATTTTTATTTCCAGATGGTATATTGAATTAGCAATGCATTTGCTTTTTTTCCCCATCAAGCCATCTATCTAGGAACGAAACCAACTTATATCAATAATATTTAACTATAACTTTATTCTGACAGTCCATAATGAAATTGTGTGTGTGTGTGTGTAGGTATGTGCACAAGTGCGCGTGCATATACATTTCCCACTAACTCTAATATAACAGATTTAAAAAATAAATCTCTGACCGCGTTCAAGAATTTTGGGTAATGGCTCCATTACACAAGAGACTGATTCGAAGGACACACGCACGCACGCACGCACGCACGCACGCACGCACGCACGCACGCACGCACGCACGCACGCACGCACGCACGCACGCACGCACGCACCGCACGCACGCAACACGCACGCACGCAGCACGCACGCACGCACGCACGCACGCACGCACAGCACGCACGCACGCACGCACGCACGCACGACACGCACGCACGCACGCACGCACGCACGCACGCACGCACGCACGCACGCACGCACGCACGCACGCACGCACGCACGCACGCACGCACGCACGCACGCGCACGCACCCCACGCACGCACGCACGCACGCACGCACGCACGCACGCACGCACGCACGCACGCACGCACGCACGCACGCACGCACGCACGCACGCACGCACGCACGCACGCACGCACGCACGCACGCACGCACGCACGCACGCACCACGCACGCACGCACGCACGCACGCACGCACGCACGCACGCACGCACGCACGCACGCACGCACGCACGCACGCAACGCACGCACGCACGCACGCACGCACGCACGCACGCACGCACGCACGCACGCACGCACGCACGCACGCACGCACGCACACGCACGCACGCACGCACGCACACGCACGCACGCACGCACGCAACGCACGCACGCACGCACGCACGCACGCACGCACGCACGCACGCACGCACGCACGCACGCACGCAGCACGCACGCACCGCACGCACGCACGCAGCACGCACGCACGCACGCACGACGCACGCACGCAGCACGCACGCACGCACGCACGCACGCCGCACGCCCCGCACGCACGAGCACGCACGCACGCACGCACGCACGCACGCACGCACGCACGCCACGCAACGCACGCACGCACGCACGCACGCAACGCACGCACGCACGCACGCACGCACGCACGCACGCACGCACGCACGCACGCACGCACGCACGCACGCACGCACGCACGCACGCACGCACGCACGCACGCACGCACGCACGCACGCACGCACGCACAATCAGAACAAAGCTTTGTAAAAATGTTAAGTGCATTTGTGGTGAACAATTTTCTCTGGAACATTGTTTAATGTTTTGTCAGAAGCTTCGTGGCTTCTTACCCCAAAACTTTCTAGACAAAAATGCTTCTGAAGAAAATGTAGACGTAATTCTGTTGGATGTAAACATTCTTTTTGCTATTTCGAAGTCTCTTGTACATAGCCACGTTTTTACCTTTCTTTAAAGGTCTTTGATATTGTTTTCTTCCCAATTTGCATTTTTAGGCGTTACATTGATGTTTGAATACTAAACTGTCACATGACTCTCTTTCCGTCTGTCTTGGTTTATTTTTTGCTAGAGGTCTTTATTTCTCATCTAATATCACTTATAGTGAACAGACATTAAATACAAGAACGAACACACACACACACACACACACACACACACACACACACACACACACACACACACACACACACACACCCTCAAGGCATCTCAGATAAAAATAAAAAAAACACCACCAACCAACCAACCCTTGAACAATTTCTCCCCAGAAGGCTGCTACACAGTCTGGCCTTTATAGAACGTTAGGGATTTTAAGTATGCACGCAATTCAGAACTCTGGGTTTATTTTATATGTATGTCTGGGATAGGAACCTTCCCCCCCACCAAAAAAAAAAACCAAGAAAAGAAAAGAAAAAAAAACAACCCAGCTTACATTTTTTTTTTTTATCCAAGATTATAAATGACAGACCTGTAGTCAGTCACATTTTTATTTCCAGATGGTATATTGAATTAGCAATGCATTTGCTTTTTTTCCCCATCAAGCCATCTATCTAGGAACGAAACCAACTTCTATCAATAATATTTAACTATAACTTTATTCTGACAGTCCACAATGAAAGTGTGTTTGCATGTATGCATGTATGTGTGTGTGTGTGTTCAAAGCAATGTTCTTTTTTATATTACAAAAATGCTCTTAATAAGGAATTGCTGCTGTATGTGTCTGTGTGTGTGTCTGTGTGTGTGTGTGTGTGTGTGTGTGTGTGTTGCGTGTCTGTGTGTGTGTCTGTGTGTCTGTGTGTATGTGTGTGTGAAACCTCTATGTGTGTATGCGTTTGCGCAGGCGTGTGTGCGTGTGGGCGTAGGTATGTGCACAAGTGCGTGTGCATATACATTTCCCACTAACTCTAATATAACAGATTTAAAAAATAAATCTCTGACCGCGTTCAAGAATTTTGGGTAATGGCTCCATTACACAAGAGACTGATTCGAAGGACACACACACACACACACACACACACACACACACACACACACACACACACACACACACACACACACACACACACACACACACACACACACACACACACACACACCACACACACACACACACACACGCACGCACGCACACACGCACGCACGCACGAACGCACGCACGCACACACACACACACACACACACACACACAATCAGAACAAAGTTTTGTAAAAATGTTAAGTGCATTTGTGGTGAACAATTTTCTCTGGAACACTGCTTACTGTTTTGTCAGAAGCTTCGTGGTTTCTTACCCCAAAACTTTTTAGATAAAAATGCTTCTGAAGAAAATGTAGATGTAATTCTGTCGGATGTAAACATTCTTTTTGCTATTTCGAAGTCTCTTGTACATAGCCCAGTTTTCGCGTTTCTTTAAAGTTCTTTGATATTGTTTTCCCTATTTGCAATTTTAGGCGTTACATTGATGTTTGAATACCGATCTGTTACGTGACTCTCTTTCCGTATGTCTTGTATTTTGTTTTTTACTATAGGTCTTTATTTCCCGTCTAATATCACTTATAGTGAACAGACGTTAAATACAAGGAAGGAAGGAGGGAAGGAAGAAGGAAGAAACAATACACACACACACACACACACACACACACACACACACACACACACACACACACACACACACACACACACACACACACACACACACACACACACACACATACACACACACCATCAAGGGATCTCAGATAAAAATAAAAACTCCACCAACCAACCAACCCTTGAACATTTCTCCCCAGAAGCCTGCTACACAGTCTGGCCTTTATAGAACACTGGGGATTTTAAGTATGCACGCAATTCAAAACGCAATTCAAAACTCTGGGTTTATTTTATATGTATGTCTGGGATAGGGACCTTCCCCCCCAAAAA
>CM054139.1:12012965-12037045 GCA_028751875.1 Rapana venosa | reverse complement strand
TTTTTTTAAATTATTATTTATTTTATTTTTTTTATTTTTTTATCATAATTTTTTTTGTATAAGTAATCAAATAAAGTGTCGAAGGTGATCGTGTGCTGTTTTGAGAATTATATATTTAGTACCATCTTTTGAAACACACACACACACACACACACACCCCACACACACACACGCACACACCCCTCTCTCTCTCTCTCTCTCTCTCTCTCTCTCTCTCTGTATTGTGGCCTAAGACCGATATGCAATTAATTCATTCTCTCTCTCTCTCCTTCTCTCTCTCTCTCTCTCTCTCTCTCTCTCTTTCTCTCTCTCTCTCTCTCTCCTTCTTTTGTTATTGTGTATTCTAATAAAGGGCATATTCATACTTTCGATTTTAATATTATTTTGGACTTGTTGACTGTACTTGAGCTCCAGTGAATCTCCTATTTTAATATCTTATTACCACGTGTAACAACTATGTGTACTATTCTACATATGAAGGTGTTCAATTTTATGATCTATAATTTGGCTTACTCCTTTCCCCTCTCTCTCTCTCTCTCTCTCTCTCTCTCTCCTCTCTCTCTCTCTCTCCTCTCTCTCTCTCTCTCCCCTCCCCTCTCTCTCTCTCTCTCTCTGTTGTTATTGCTGTAGTTGTTACTTTGTTTCTTGTTGGTAATTTGTTAGGGTTTTTCGCTGTTTGTTTTTTTGTTTTGATGTTTTTTATGTGTGTGTGTGTGTGTGTGTGTGTGTGTGTGTGTGTGTGTGTGTGTGTGTGTGTGTGTGTGTGTGTGGGGTGTGAAGGGGGAACGATGCTATTTTTTTTTTAATTGTTTTTTTTGTTTTGTTTGTTTTTGGGGGGTTTTTATGTGGTTTTTTTTCATTTTTTTGTTTGTTGTTTTTTTTTTTGTTTTTTGTTTGTTTATTTGGAAGGGTGTTTTGTCTGCTTTTTTGTTGTTGTTGTTGTTGTCTTTTTTTTCTTTTTTTTTTTTTTTTTTTTTTTTTTTCTTTTTTTGTTTGTTTGCTTTTTTTTTTTTGGTGGGTTAGGGGGGGGGGGGGGGGGGGGGGTTCTGGGGTATGTTTTGTCTTTTGCTCGTCTGGGGTTGTTTGTTTGTTTGTTTGTATGATTGTTTTTTTCTCTTCTCTCTTTTCCTTTAAAAAAAAGGTGTTTTTTTCCTTTGCTTCTTCTGCTTGAAAGTATGAGTACTGAGTACATTTTTAAATGTGACCCCATGGGCGGGGACTGGATGTAAAAAAGCACATGAATACTTATTCATTATCCTGGAAAAAAAGATTTTGTTTCTATTACTTACAATGTGTAGATGTTCTTTTTATGACTTTATTGGCTTTCCCCCCCTCTTTATTATGTGAGTGTATGGGTATTGCACTTATTTTATTACCATGACATTCAATTTGCATGAGCATAATTAAAAAGTGTTTGTGTTGATCGTGTGCTATGTGAGTATTACATATTTAGTATTATCCCTGAAACACCCACCCCCCCCACCCCCACCCACACACGCTCAACAAACACAAACACACACACACACACACACACACACACACACACACACACACACACACACACACACACACACACACACACACACTCACTCACTCACTCACTCACTCACCCACTCATATTCTCTCCCTCAACGACTGTATAGTTTTAAATTTCTTCGTGGTTTGTTTCTTGTTTTTATTGTGTGGATGTATGGGTATTAAATTTATTTCATTATCATGACATATAATTTGAAACGAGTATAATCTAAAATGAGTGTTGATGGGATCGCATACTGTTTGGGGAATTATATATTGGATATTATCTCTGAAATACACACACACACACTCTCTGTCTCTCTGTCTCTGTCTCTCTCTCTCACCTTTTATCGTCCTGCTTATAGTCATAGTATATCCTGATGAAGGATTCATATTTTTATATTTCAAAAACTTTATTGGACTTGCCTCTGAACTTAAGTTTTAATGAGTGCCCTATTTCAATTCTTTAATTATGTTAACAAGTATGTGTACCATTTGACAATGTGTAGTTTGTTTATCTTTATGACTTATTATTTGGTTGTGTTATTTTTCTTGGCTTTGTTGTTTGTTCTTGTTATTGTTGTTGTTGTTTGTCTTTTTTTCTCTTTTTATCATCTTTTTTTTGGTTTGGTTTTTTTTCTTCTCTTTTGTTTGTTTTTTTTTGGTTAGGGTTTTTTGGGGGGTGGGGTATTTTTAGGATTTTCTTTTAATTGCTTGCTTTGGGGGGGGGGAGGGTTGTTGGGGAGAGCTGTTTTGAAAAGGGTTATTTCCCCTTGTTTTTATTGTGAGACTGTATAAGTTTTGGGGTTATTATTATTAAGATGTATCCCTAACGGGCGGGGATGGATGTAAAAAAGCACATGTGTGCTTATTCTTTTCCTCGAAATAAAAGAAATTTCATTGTCATTGTCATTGTCTTTGTCATTGTCTCTCTCTCTCCTCTCTCTCTCTCTCTCTCTCTCTCTCCTCTCTCCTCTTCTCTCTCTCTCTCTCTCCCTCTCTCCCTCTGTCTGTGTTCTGTCTGTAGTATGTATATATGTACGTACGTACGAATCTGTGTGCGTGCGTGCGTGCATGAATGTGTTTTTGTGTCTGTGTGTGTGTGAGTGTGATTGTGTGTGAGAGAGACTGTGTGTCTGTGTGCTTTTTTTTCCCCTTTTCTCCATGTGTACACCTGTGCATTTGTCATTTCCTCTCTCTTTTTCTTTGTCTCTGTGTCTGTTGTCTGTCATACACATCACAGCACAGCGCGCACATACTCACTGATCATCATACAATTAAAACGAAAGTCTCTGATTCCGAAGTCGCGGTTACTCTGGTTTTGTGGTGACATCACATTCCGTTTCCCCATACACTTCTGTGCCTGTGGTGAGTTTGTGTCAAAGTCTTTGGGGTTGGAGGTTCAGGTGGAAACGGTCGTTGGAGGGACGGTGTGGTGGTTGCCACCTCGGGTGGGCAACTCACTCAGTCTGGCTCCGCGACTGAGCTAATACTGTTCGTAGGAGACTTAGTAGGTGGTGTTCTACATAATTATGTTAGCTCAGAGCAGGTGCCACTGAACACCACCAAAGTGACCCAGCAGCAATGCAGGGCCCCTCTGGCTGGTGGCCCCACGGTGGCCTGGCATTGATGGGCTCCCTGTGGACTTCCGACCCTGGGGATGAGACATAACGAATCTGGGTGTGGCTGCGGCGGAGAGATTGAGATGAGCGGCGTGGGAACAGCTGGACATGAACGTCACAGAAGATGAGGGAGTGAGAAATAAGTGTCCGGTATTTACTAACTGATTGCCCTTAAAATCAAAGGCATTATTTGGATCATGGAACAAGAATTAAATGATGGACTTTATTATCTAAGAACCGCATGTATCTCTTAAAAATATTCAGTGTATTCACATGCTATTTGCCTGCCTGTTTGTCTTTTTATCTATCTGCCTATTGTCTGTCTGTCTAAGATTTTCTTCTTCTTTTTTGCTGACTAGTCTTTATTGGGGGACGGGATAGCTCAGCGGTCGGAGCACTCGCTTTTTCCCAGCCAAGTTAAGCAGCGTCGAGCGTGGTTACCAGTTGGATGGGTGACCGTTTGCGCGCCTTGGCTTCAGTACAGTTCCCCCAGTTCCCCCAGCTGTAAATGGGTACCTGCCCTCTTTAGGGTCAGGGAAGGTAAAGCAGCGAGGGAGAGAAGATGGGCGCCGCCCTCAATATGCTGGCCCTAGAGAAGTGAGGTCTCTGATGCCTCGCTCCCCTACGACCTTATAGGTTATGGGACTCCTTTACCGTTACCTTTTTTTTTCAGTCTTCATTGGGCTTCCAGATCAGAGACAATTTTCTTTTATATAGCATGATGGTCGATGACGATGAGGATGATGTAACGTGGCTGCTATCATGGTGACGCTCCACCACGAAATGAGTCGCTTTGCACCTGACCCACTTTTGTGCTAGGAGCCATTTTAGGTAGATGGGGGTGGGGGGGGGGGTGGGGGGGGGGGGGGGGGGGGGGGGGGGGGTCAGGATTTCCCATTTTTAGATTCTGATTGATTATAAAACTGTAGCCAACATTTCCTCCTTGTTATCAAAACCAAGGCAAAATTTTGTTTTCTTTTGCGAAACGTTTGTAAAGATACTTTTCCCCTCATTCTGATCATCTGTTCGATGCTAAACTTGCTACTTCTCAAATTTTTCACATCCTGCAGTGTAAACAACCAATTCTAATAACTATTTCATACAATTGTCCGATTTTTCAATCTCCTTTACTGTAAGAACAGCTTTTCCCTTGCAGATTTAAAATCAAGTCAATAACTAAAAAATTGGCCCTGGGGCAATGCGTTTCATTATGGGTGGGCGTCACAAATGTATTGTTCATTTAATTTCGAAGTGCATGTACTTGGGGGACTACGGACAGGGGTGGGCCTCTACCCTTCCTATTACATAAATTTTTCCAGCGTCAACCGGCCCGAGGAGACAGACACCTACATGTTTGCTGGGCATTCAAAAATATTCCCAAATTTAATTTAAAAAAAATTACTCCAAAAAGTGGATGACCTCACCTGTGTTGTCCAGTTCTTCCCGAAAAAAAAACCCACCCATTGCAAACTCACACTGGGTAGGACCCGGCCAGAGTAAAAAAAAAAAAATTCTTCATTAGATTCGAACCCGCAGTCCATAACCCAAAGCACTAACCACTGCGGCCAAAGTGGACTAGCTGTAGATTCTACGATTCTTCGTGTGTGTTTGGACAAGACAGCGGGGAAAGACGTAGCGCATAAGGACTTTGGTGATCCACGCCGTGTTTTGTGGAATAGCAGCGGTGATGGACAATACACAGGCAGTCTTGAAACGATGAGTGCTGGTGGAATTGTTGAGGCCAGATGGGACGTAAGCCTTTTGCTACAGCGGCACAAATCCAGCTACTGATAGCGAGTCTTAACACTTGTGGTTGTTGTTGTTGTTATTGTTATTGTTGTTGTTATTGTTCTCTCTGTCTGTCTGTCTCTGTCTCTGCTGGCTGTCTGTCTGTCTCTGTCTTTCTGTCTAGTCTCTGTCTGTATCTCTCTTCTGTTTTCTGTCTGTCTCTGTCTTTCTCTCTCTCTCTTGTCATCTGTTTCTCTGTCTGTCTTTGTGTCTGTCTCTGTCTGTATCTCTCTGTCCCTATCTTTTGTCTGTCTGTCTGTGTCTGTCTGTATTTTCTCTTTCTGTCCTGTCTGTCTGTCTCTGTCTGTCTGTCTGTCTGTATGTCTGTCTTTTTCTGTTCTGTCTGTCTTCTGCTCTCTCTCTCTCTCTCTCTCTCTCTCTCCTCTGTGTGTGGTGTGTGTGTGTGTGTGTGTGTGTGTGTCCGTGTATGTGTGTGTGTGTCTGTGTGTGTGCGCGTGTGTGTCTGTGCGTTCGTGCGTGTGTGTGTGTGTGTGTGGTGTGTGTGTGTGTGTGTGCGCTTGCGTGCGTGCGTGCGTGAGTGCGTGCATATACGTATGTGTATGTGTGTGTGTTTTCAAAGACGTTTGTTTTGGCATTAGTGTTGTTGTTTTTGTTTGGTTTTGTTTAGCATTTGTTTGGTTTTGTTGTTGTTGTTGTTGTTGGTTTTTTTTCTTTCATTTGAATTTCTTTTCCTTTTCTTCTGTGTTACTGCTGTTTTGGTTGTTGTTGTTGTTGTTGTGTGTGGTGGTGGTGGTGGTGGTGGAGGTGGAGGTGGAGGTGGTGTTGTTGTTAAGCGTTTGTTTGATTTCTCTTCTAGGTTTTCTTTTTTTCTTTTTATCTCTTGTTTGAGTTTCTTTTCCTTTTCTTTCGTTCTGCTTTCTTATTCTGTTCTGGGTTGGGGTTTTTTTTTCTTCTATAACTCTTAGGGCTTTTTCAGTGGGTTTTTTGGTTGTCTACTTTTCTTTCTTTCCTTTTTGTCTTTCTTTTTGGGTGTTTTTTGTCTTTGCTTTTTGTTTGTTTGCTTTTTTGGTCATGCCTTATTTTTTTTTAAAACTACTTTGTGCTCAGCTTATGTTGTTGATTTGTTTGTTGAAGATTTGTTGTCTTTATTGTTTTTGTTGTTGTTATTATTATTGTTGGTGTGTCTATTCTTGTTTTAGACTTGTCTTTGGGTGTGTTTTTTTTGTTAGGGGGTAATTAAATTTTTGTATTTTTGTTGTTGTTGTTTTTTGCTGTAGTTGTTTGGTCTGCTATTTGCTGTTGTTTTTATCCGTTGGGTTGTATTTGATGCTTTTGGGTTTTTTGGTTTTTTTTTTTGTTGCTGTTGCCTTTTTTTGTTCATTTTCCCCCGAAATTTTTTTCTTTTTCATTGCTTTTGTTCTTTTTCCCTTCTTGTTTTTCTTGATCTTGTTCTTTTTTTCTTGCTTTTTTCCCCCTTTTTCCTTTTTTTCTTTTTCCTTCTTTCTCTTCTTCTTCCCCTTCTTCTTCTTTTTCCCTTCTTCTTTTTCTTTTTTCTTTACAATTCCCCCCTTCCCTCGCAATTATCTTTTTCCCGCAATTCTTCTTCTTCTTTTTCCCATCTTCTTTTTTCTTTTTCCCTTCAAAAAATCTTTTTCTTTTTGTTCTTTTTCCCTTTTTCCTTTTTTTGGGTTCTTCTTTTTTTTCTTCTTCTTGTTTCCTTCTTTTTTCTTGTTTTTGGGTTTTTTTTTTTGTTTTTGTTGTTGTTCTTCCTTCTTCTTCTTCTTTTTCCTTTTTTTCTTCGAAATTTCCTTTTTTCTGTTCTTCTTCGAAATTTCCCTTCTTCATCACCCATCTTCCCTTCTTCTTCTTCTTCTTTCTTCTTCTTTTTTTCTTTTCTTCTTCTTCTTCTTCTTTTTCCTTGGGTCCAATGGTCAGTCCGTCACCCCCAAAATGCACCAGTGGCCCCCCCCCCTCCTCCTTTTGGGCAAACACTGATCCCCATTTTCCCCACTAAAAATTGTTAAACCCTCATCAGTCCCCTGCTAACAACCTGCCCCCGGGCTGATCTTCAAAGCGTATAAAACATCTACTTTTTCCCCAAACCTGTCTTGTGGCGCCCCATGACATTTGTACATCCCTAGCCCAAATGTTTCAAAACAGCAATTTCCCAACTTTCACACCCATCCCCCTTTCCGGGCCTGCGGTGGATTTTTTTCCAAACATCCTCAACCACCCAGTGAGCATTTTTTCAACCCCATTTTGTGACCCCCCTCTGCTTCACCCTTCCTCTAATGCTTACAAAACCTCTGTCGTTTTCTAGAACCAGGGGTCCAGGGGCACCCAACTGGACAGCGGTTTTTTCCCCAAATGCCCCCCGTCATTCAACATCGTAGCACCCCAAGAAAAAATTTGGCCCCATTTGGAAGAACGCTGGCTGCCTTTCGAAGGAAAACTATCAAAAAAAAATCTCAGATGTAAATCTCTTCAACCCTGAAATTGTCACCAAAAGTTTAAAACCCAAAACATCCTCATCTTCCACCCGGACAGACTTTTCTGCAAAAGGACCTTTTGAATCTAAATACCCACGGCAAATGTTTCTCTGTGGATGAAAAAAACACGAAAGAAGTTACCTCTTCTCATTTTTTTTTCACAATGCAAAAAAAAATTTCAAAAGTGAAATACGACCCCGGTTTTCAGAAACCTGTCAATTCAAAAAAATCCCCCTTTTTTCCATTGACAGAAAAAATTTTCTTCAAAGTCTTCATCTCACCTGCCGTTTGTTTTTTTCCCCGGCCTGCCCAAATTTAGACAAGGAAAAAGCTGGCTGTTTGGGGGACTCCAATTGGGTACATAAACCCAAAGGCGCCCCTAAAACGACACCGGGTACATTTCAACAAAAAAATTGGTTCCTGGAATGACAGTGTCTGACCTTGTAAACGGGGTTAGAACAGAGGGGAAAAAAAGCCCCCCCCAACCCCCCCACCCCCGGGGGCCAAAGGGAGTCCCCCAAAGTAAAATGTAGGTTTTCTGAATGACTGTTCAAAAAGGTGCCATCACTGAGGCAACTTGACAGCCAATTTCCAAAGTCCAACGTGTTTTCCCCCGAGGGCCCGAAACACTCGGAGGGGGCATTGTTCCTGCCAAAAGGAAACCCCCGCCAACCGGGAACAACGCATCCTGCCATAAAACCCCGAAGTCTGTCTGCAGCCTCCTCCCCCCCCCTAAAAAGTCGACTTCATCACCCACGAGGCACCCTTTTGGTGCCCCCGTTTTGGGAGGGGAAGCCCCTGTACACAGACCCCACCATCTGAACAAACGGGGACCATCACTGGCTCCCCAATTTGAAGACGTCTGGGGGCCCATTGACAGCAAAAAGGAAAAAACCCTTGTTTACCCCCAAAAGAAAAAAATAAGTTTAAAAACCAAAAATTTAAATTTTTTTCCCTTTAAAAAGGGGCCGAACACTTCGATCTTTCCTGGCCATGACCATTTCAGCATCAAAAGGAATATCTACAGCCACAGATCTGCCCTTTCCCCAAACTTTTCCTCATCAACACGCAAAACTCTACCTTCCTTAAACCTCTGTTTTTCCCAAAACTTCCCCAACCCCCGGGCCAAAAATGTATCGTCCCACAAAACTCATAAATTTTCCATCCTACCCCCCAGCTCACCCACACCAACTTTGGCAGCCCCCCTCTTACCCCCCAAACAGGGGGTTTAAAAGCTTTTTAAACTAGCTTCCCACATTCCCCCCAACCCCACATCCCCATCCAAAAATCCAAAAAAAACTATAAAAAATAAAAAGAAAAATCTGTTCAAAAGAGAACCAGCGTTTTTTCACACAAAAAAAAGGGCGCCCTCCCCTTTATCGACAGAAATTTTTCCCCCCCCTTTAAACCTCGTCCCCCTTGTTCATTTCACGGGGTAAACAACCCCTTTTCTTTCTGAAAAATTGGTTTTTTTGTGAAACTTTGTTTCCCTTTCCGGGATGGGAAAACCCTTAAAAATTTTTTTCCCAAACGAAAGTATCTTTTGTTGAAAAGGTTTTTGAAAATATCAATTTAATAAGGCCTCCTACTTTTAGATTATTTTGTTATATTTTTTCTTAATTCCAGGTAAAATTTAAACCCTTTTTAAAATTATTTTAATGGTTTAATTCGAACAACTTTTCCCAAACGGGCCTTGTAAGATGGCTGCAAAAAAAGGGCACCTTAATATTTTCATTTTAATAATAAAATATCGGGCCCTGCCCAAAAATTTATAAACAATGAAAAAAAAACCCAAATTCCATTTTTTTTGGGTTTTCAGAAACATGGACAAACAGCGAAAACAAAATAGTTAATTTTTCTATTCCGGGGAAACCAAATCATTGGGAGAGACCCTAAAAATCCCAGCAAAACGGGTATTGCCCCGTGTACCCCCAAAAATTAATACTCCTATAAACTTCTAAAATTTTTTGGGGTTCTTTTAAAAACAGGAAAACAGAATGGTTAAATTTTTTGTTTTTCTAAAAAATTTTTTATTTTCCATTTCTTGTTTTTTTTTCATTTACAGAAAACCTAAAAGCACCCACCAGCGGGTTTAAATGATTTTTGGTGAAATGATGGACAATGTTTGGTTTTAGGAAAAGAAATTTTATTACTAGGTGATTTCAATATCGATCAAACTCAACCCCCCCCCGCAGGGGCACAGAACTTTAGGGTTTTTTAAACCCTTTTTTGCAATGTATCACACCCCACCAGAGTACGTCAAAATCTATTTACTCTTTTTAACACTTTTATTTTTCTGACTCCCATCTCTTAAAGAAACCCTTGTACCCCCTGTCAAAATTAGTATCAAAATGCGGTTTGTGTCCCCTTTGGAGCAAAGCTGGCTTCAGAGGGGCCAAAAAAGAAGCATCTAAAAATTAACTTTTCGCTCTTTTAAAAAATTTTTTTTTTTTTCGATTTGCTGCATTTCCTCTGACCTGGCTTCTGCACCCTTTTAAAATATTTTTAGTTACCCTGTTTGCAAAACGATCCCCTTTTCCCTTTTTTGGAAAACATTTTTTTAAGCATTGTAAAAAAGAAATTTTCCCCTTTAATTAAAAGACGTGAAAAGTAAAAAATTTTTACCTGGCGGGCCACCCAAAAAATTTTTGTAGCAATCAACCAAAGAGGGACTTAAAGAAACGGGGGTTTCAGAGGAATACAAAAAAAAAAGGGTAACAACAGTTAAGAAATAGATTAAAAAAATCAAAAACTTGTTTTTTTCCAAAAATTTAATTAAAGAAAAAAGGGCAATGGAAATTAATCTGGTCTGCTTTCCCCAAAAGCTTCTAAACCTGTACTTCACGTGACAAAGTTGTTTCCAGAAAAATTTTCTCAATAATCATTTTTGCTAGTTTTGGGAAGTAAACTCATTGAAAAACAACACCAAACTTTTGTTTCAAATTTTTTAAAAACCCTTTTTTTTTTTTGGCGTGGGAAAAAGGATACATAAAAAAATTTTTCCCTGTTCCCTTTTTGGCTTTTCATAAAAGTTTTTTTCCCTTTTTTAAATTTTTAAAAAAAAATAAAAATTCAGGGTTTTGGAAAGTTTTAGCCCAAAAATTTACTGAAACTACGGGGCTTTTTACTTTCCCAACCTCTCTAAATTTTATCTTTAAAAACCCCTTTTGCTTATCTAAACAATCCCAACCCAAAAAGCTTTTTAAATTTACCTAAATAACCCCTTTTGCAAAAAAAAAGGGAACTAGAAAGTAAAAAATTTTAAAACCCATTTCATTTTTCTATCTGTATCTAAACCTCTGAACAGCATACCCCACCATCTTTTAAACATTTTTTAATTAAAAGAAAACCCTTTTGCATACCCTTTCACGGGGTTTTAGAAAGCCCCACTCCTGGGAAACAGACTAGCAGGTTTAAAACTGATTAAAGGGCTGCGTAAAATTTAATAAAAAAAGGCAGGGGGTTTTTATTTTTTTTGTTTTAAAAAGGGCCCTTTGGGTTTTGTTTAAATCATAATTTTCTTATTCCCAAAGCTTCGATTATAGGGGTTTAAAAAAAAATCCCTTACTATTTTAAAACCTATTTGTCAAACCAAAACTCACCCTTTTTAAAGCAAATTTGGAATTACCTCCCCAAAAAAATTGTTGCATGTGGGTACCCCCAAGGTTCATATTGGGTCCACTCTTTTTTCCTTTTTAAACATTAATATTTTTCCCAAAAAACCATTCAAAATGTTTTTGTAAATTTATTTGCAAAATGATACAACCCCTACAATACGCTAGCCCTTTGATTTTTAAAGGAAATCAATCATTTTTAAAAACCCTTAGTATGAATTAAAGTCAAAATTTGGTGTGAGATTTAATGCTAGGGATGGTACCCCCTGAAAAAAACAAAGCAATGCTTTTTTGTGCGCTTTCAAAAAAGGGGAAAACCCTTGGGGAAAAACTCATTTACAAATAAAAGTATAATAACAACAACATAAAAAAAATTAAAAAAGCACAAATTACTTGGGGGAGTCCTTGACGAAAACCTCCTTTGGCAGGTAAAGGGTTCCAAAAATATTACTTTAAAAAAATACATCCCTGTATTTCCCCTTTCCCCCAAATTAAACCCTTTCTAAAAAACAATCAAAAAAAAATTTTTTAATTTTTCTTTTATTCATCTCGCCTAATTTTCTGCTCTGTTTTTCTTGGGGGGAAATGTTTCTCCATCTAACCTGAAACCCCTGAAATCCTTCAAAAACGAGCCATTAAAAACATAAATAATAATTGAGTTTTCAAAAGCCTCAAATAATAATTTTTTAAAAAAACTTTGAGATATTTCCACTTGCTTTCGCCTCCGCTTTTAAAAAATTTTTGCTCCATGCATAAAAGGTATTTTAAAAGATGCTTTTCCCTGGGGTTTTCTAAAAGCAATTTTTCTCTTTTAACATCATCACGAATCAACAGAGCTTAAATTTTCCCCAAACCAAAAAATTTTGATCTATTCAAAAACGAGTTTTTTTTTTCAAAGGCAGCAGAGAAAGGGAAAAGCCCTTCCACCCATGTTTCGTAGAAATACCAGAGCACCCCCAATTTAAAGGAAAAGAAATAAAACCCCTGGGTTTTTTGAACGTTGACTAACTACTCCGCCCAACACACACAAAGAAAAACCCCAAATTGGGATGAACTTTAAATTTGGGGCCTATATTGACTAATCAAAGCATATAGTGTGCACTTCTTTTTGTGTGTTGGTTTTGGGGGGGGGGGGGGGGGTCGTCGTGCGTGTGTTAAAGTATGTGGAGTCGAAGAATGGTGTGGGTGTGTGTGGGGGAAGGGGGGGGGGGGAAAAAAGGGGGGGGAAAAAGGGGGGGAAAAGGGGTCCCCTTTTCCTTTCGTGTATAACTTTTGTGAGTGTGTGTGTGGTGTGTGTGTGTACGGCCCCGGGGGGGGGAGGGGGAGGAAAGGGAAAATAGTAAAAGTACGCGCATGCGCCTTTTTGGGAGATCAAAGGGGGTAAACCCCTTGGGGTGTACTGGAGAGAATCTTTTTGGGAATTTTTTTTGGGTTGAATGAAAGAAAATAAATGCGTTAATGGGAGGGGGGGCAGGGGGGGGGGGGGGGGGGGGGGGGGGGGGGGGGGAAGAAAGGGGAAAGGGGGAAACGTCTGAGTAAAGGTTTAAAGCACATGTCGCGCAAAAAATTGGGGTGGCGTGCGGCGTGCGGCCTGTTTTTGTGTGTTGGTGTGGGGTTTTTGGGGGTTGGTGTGTGTGTGTGGTGTGGTTTTGTTTTTGGGGGAAATTTGGGGGATGTTATAATAATGTTTCATTTGTTTTTAAAGGGGGTTTTCCCCCCCAAAAACTTTTTGAATTTGGGGGGGGAATTTTTTCAAAGTAGAGTTTTTCCAAACCCTTTTTTTCCCGTTTTTTTACGTTTTTTTTTTGCTTTTTGCTTTTTTTTGTTTTTTTAAATTTCTTCAAGTTTTTTTTCCTTTTTGGGAGAAATTTTAAAAAAACCTTTAAATTTGGGGGCCCAATTCTTTACCCCTTAAAGAAATTTAATCAATCAATCAATCAAACCTTTTTCTTTTTTCTCTTCGCAAATTTTTCCCTTTTTCCAATTCTTCTTCGCAATTCTTCCCTTTTTCTTTTTTCGCAATTCTTTTGGAAAATTTTTTTCTTCGCAATTTCCTTCTTCTCTCCCCAAATTTTTTTCTTCTTCTTCTTTCTTCTCTTTTCTTTTTTCTTCTTCCTTTTTCTTTTTTTCTTTTTCTTCTCTTCTTCTTCGCCTTTTTTTTCTTCTTCTTCTTCTTCTTCTTCGTTCTTTTTCTTCTTCCTTACTTCTTCTTCTTTCTTCTTCTTCTTCCCTTTTTCCCTTTTTTTCTTCTTCTCTTTCTTTTTTTTCTTCCCTTTTTTTTCTTCTTCTTCGGGAATTTTTCTTTCCCTTTGCAAATTTTTCTTTTTCTTTTTTTTTCCCCTTCTTCCCCATTCTTTTTAATTTGTTCTTCTTCTTCTTCTTTTTCTTCCTTCTTTTCCCTTTTTTCCTCTTCTTCTTTTTTCTTTATCTTCTTCTTCTTCTTTTTCCTTCTTCTTTTTCTTCTTTTTCTTCTTTTTTCTTCCCTTCCCCCCCCCCCCCCCTTTTTCCCTTTTTCTTCCTTTTTTTCTTCTTTTTTCAATTCTTCTTCTTCGCAATTTTTCTTCTTTTTCCCTTCTTTTGCAATTTCTTTCCCCTTTTTCTTCTTCTTCCGTTTTTCTTTTTTCTTCTTCCTTCTTCTTCTTTCTTCTTTTTTCTTCTTCTTTCTTCTTCCTTTTCTTCTCGCAATTTTTTCTTCTTCTTCTTTTCTTCTTTTTCTTTCTTCTTTTTTTCTTCCTTCCTTTTTCTTTTTTCCAATTTTTCTTCTTTTGCAATTTTCTTCTTCCTTCTTTTCGCAATTCTTCTTCTTCTTTTTTTCTTCCAAATTTTTCTTCTCCCTTTTTCTTCTTCTTCCCCTTTCTTCCTTTTTTCTCCCCTTTTTTCCTTTCTTCTTTTTTCTTCTTCCTTCTTTCCTTCTTCTTCTTCTTTAAATTTTTCTTCGCAATTCTTTTCTTCCTTTTTCTTCTTCTTCTTCTTCTTCTTCCTTCTTCTTTTTTTCCCTTTTTTTCTTCTTCCAAATTTTTCTTCTTTCCTTCTTCTTTCCTTCTTTTTTCTTCGAAAATTTTTTCGCCAAAATTTTTCTTTCGGGAATTTCTTCTTTTCGCAAAATTCTTCTTCTTCGAAAAATTTTTCTTCTTCCCTTTTTCTTCTTCTTTCTTCTTCTTCTTCTTCTTTTTCTTCTTCCCTTTTCTTCTTCTTTTCTTCTTCTTCTTTTCGCAAATTTAATTCTTCTTTGCATTTCTTTCCTTCTTCTTCGCAATTCTTCTTTCTTCTTCCCAAATTTTTCTTCCTTCTTCTTCTTTTCCTTCTTCTTCTTCCTTCTTTTTCTTCCTTTCTTCTTCGTTTTTCTTCTTCTTTTTCCTTCTTCTTGCAACTTTTTTGGGAATTTCTTTTTTTCTTTCGCAATTCTTCTTCTTCCTTCTTCTTCTTTTTTCCCCTTTTTTTTCTCTTCTTTTCCTTTTTTTCTTTCTTCCCACTTCTTTTTCCCTTCTTCTTTCTTTCCTTCTTCTTATTTTCTTACCTTCGCAAAATTTTCTTTTTCCTTCTTCTTCTTCCCAAACTTCATTTTTGCAATTTTTCCTTCTTTTTTTCTTCTTTTTTCTTCTTTTTCTCTTCTTCCCTTTTTCTTCTTCTTCTTCTTTTTTTCTTCTTCTTCTTTTTTCCAAACCCCAAAATTTTTCTTTTTCTTCTTCGCAATTCTTCTTCCTTTTTTTCCTTTTTCCCCCTTTGCAATTTTTCTTTTTCCTTTAATTCTTCTTTTAATTTTTTTCTTTTTTCCCTTTTACGTAAACTTAAATTTTTTTCATTGTTTTCCTTTTTTTTCTTTTCATTTTTCGATTCTTGGAAAAATTTTTTTTCCTTTTTAAATTTTTCCCCTTTTTTTTTCTTCTTTTATTAAAATAACCCCCCTTTTTTCTCCCCCCCCCCCCCCCAAACTTCTTTCTTTTTTAAATTCTTTTTTGGGGTTTTTAAATTTTAAAAAACCCTTTTTGCTTTTTCCCTTTTTTTAAAAATTTTTCCTTTCCCCTTTTTCAACTCTCCATTTTTTTTGCTTGTCTTTCCTCCTTTTTATTGTGTACTTTTTTTTTTTTCCCTTTTTTTTTTCCCGTTTTTGTTGCCTTCTTTGGGGTTGGTTTTTTTTCGTTACTTTCTTTCTTCCCTTTTTTTTTTTTCTTTTTTTTCTTTTCTTTTTTTTTTAAAATTTTTTAAACCCCTTCCCTTTTTTTCTTTTTTCTTTCCCTCTTTTTCTTTTTTTCCCCTTCCCTTTCCCTTTTTCCTTTTCTTTTTTTTTTTTCTTTCTTTTTTTTTCTTTCTGTCTTTCTGTCTGTCTGTCTGTCTTCCTTCCTTTCTTTCTCTTTTTTCTTCCTTTCTTGTGTTTCCTTTCTTTCTTTTTTTTCGCTTGTCTACTTTACTGGAGTCGTTTACTTCCTTTTCTTTTCTTTTCTTTCTTTCTTTCTTTTCTCCTCTTTCTTTTTCTTTCTTTCTTTTCTTTACTTTCCTTCTTTTTGCTGTATATCTATCACTCGTGTTTGCCTCCATTTTTCCTTGAACACTTTCTTAGCCCCGTTCCTCACCCCCCCCCCCCCCCCCCCCCCCCTCCCTGCGATCCTTCTGTATTTTGTCTGTAAATAGGGATAGTGGAAGATTAGCACATAAAATGCAGGTTGGCGGGAAAAGCCCGAAAGAAAGAAAGAAAGAAAGAAAGAAAGAAAGGAAGGAAGGATTGAAGGAAGGAAGGAAGGAAGAAAGAAAGGAAGGAAGAAATGAAGGAAGGAAGGAAGGAAGGAAGAAAGAAAGATAGAAACTAAAGAAAGAAAGAAAGTAAAGGCAGACAGAAAGAAAGAAAGAAAAAAAGGAAGGGAGAGAGGGAGGGAGGGAGGAAGGAAAGGAGGAAGGAAGGAAGGAAGGGAGGGAGGGACGGGGTAAGGAGGGGGTAAAGAAAGAAAACATAGCAAGAAAGAAAGAAGGAGTGGAGGAAGGAAGGAGGAAGGAAATGAAAGAAAGAAAAGAAAAAGAAAGAAAGAAAGACAGACAGGCAGACAGACAGACAGACGGAAAGACATACAAATGAAATGAAAGGAACAAAAATGACACACGTAAAATATAACGAAAAGCAAAAAGAGAGAGACAGAGACAGACAGACAGTCAGAGACAGACAGACATCAGAAGACAGACAGAGTCAGAGAGAAGAGAGAGAGAGAGAGAGAGAGAGAGAGAGAGAGAGAGAGAGAGAGAGAGAGAGAGAGAGAGGGGAGAAGAGAGAGAGAGAGAGAGATCTTATCATTGTAACACTCTCACAATAAATCAGTTCCACACATTTGTCTTCGAAAAGTACACTAGCACGGAAGAGAGAAAACAATTCTGCACCCATTTCTCTCTCCCTTTGTCTGTCTGTCTGTCTGTCTGTTTCTATCTCTGTCTGTCTGTCTTTCTTTCTGTCTTCTGTCTGTCTCGCTTCCTCTCTCTCTTCTCTCTCTTTCTCCTCTCCTCTCGTCTGTCTTCTGTCTGTCTGTCTCTATCTATCTGTCTCTGTTTCTGTCTGCGTGTCTGTCTGTCTTTGTCTGTCGTTGTCTCTCTTTCACATACACGCACTCTCTCTGCTCTCTCTTCTCCTCTCTCCTCTCCTTCTCTCTTCTCTCCTCTCTCTTCCTCTCTCTTCTCACTCTTATTTCAGTGTTTAGGCAATTGATTACAATTATAAATATGGTTTTCAGTAGGTTTCTTCTGTTTCTTTTTGGTTTGCTTTGCTTGGTTTGGGGAATTTGCTTTTAGGGGGGGGGGGTGGGGGTGGGTGGGGGTGGGGGTTGGATAGGGTACGGGTGGGTGGGTGGGATGAGGATAAGGTGGGGGTGGGGGGGGTTGAGGGTAAGGTGTAAAAATTGTAAACATTCATTTGCCTTCAACACCATTTTTGTACTCTCTCTCTCTGTCTCCTCCGTCTCTCTCTCTCTCTCCTCTCTCCTCTCTCTCTCTCCTCTCTCTCTCTCTCCCTCTCTCTCTCTCTCTCTCCTCTCTCTCTCTCTCTCTCTCTCTCTCTCTCTCTGTCCCTGCCTGTCTTACTGTCTGTCTGTCTGTCTGTCTGTCTGTCTGTCTGTCTGTCTGTCTGTCTCTCTCTCTCTCTCTCTCTCTCTCTCTCTCTCTCTCCTCTCTCTCTCTCTCTCTCTCTCTCTCTCTCTCTCTCTCTCTCTCTCTCTCTCTTAGACATCTGAAACGCATAATGACCAAATTCAGATATTGGGTATTTCTGATTATACATTCTTACATTCTTATCGTTGTCAATTTGTCAATGATCGTATTTTGCTGTGTCCATGTTTATCTTGATGCACTTGTAAACGAATTCTATTTTATTTTTTCTTGCCCAGAACTAAATAAGAAAAGGGTTCTCTGATCATGTCCTTATTTTTGTACGTATGTGAAACGTGGACCATAACAGCAGACATTGAAAGAAGAATACAGGCAATGGAGATGGGATGCTTTCGCAAACTTCTCGATATCTCATACAGAGATCGCATCACTAATGAGGAAGTGAAGGCCAGAATTTTAAACGCCATAGAACCCTATGAAGAACTCCTGACTTCAGTGAAAAAACGCAAACTAAAGTGGTACGGGCACGTCACACTGTGAACATCTGGACTGACCAAGACTGTCCTACTACAGGGAACAGTACAAGGAGGGAGACGAAGAAGAGGCAGACAGAGAAAACGATGGGAGGAAGACAACATCAGAGAATGGACTGGTAGCCTTGAGTGGAACGAACTGCTACGGAAAGCAGAGGAGAGCGGGCGGGTGTCGAGGAAGCTTGTTGCAAAATCTTCAGTGGTGCCCCTCACGGTCCACGGGACGACGGGATAGGTGAGGGGAGTTGAACCCTGAACTAAAAGAGCTCCGACAACAACTGATTCCTTTAAAGTATTCCCTACAGCCATTTAAAAATAAAATCAATTATGACAACTAGCTGGTGAAAAAATTGCAAAAAAAAGCTTGATGTATATTAAATATACAAAGCGCTTGAGTTACGCAATATGTTGTCAACATAATTATGTATTAATCTTTGAAAATCTACAAAGTTGTATTTATACCCCTTCTAAAGGGCAATGACCCTTATGAATAAGTCCTCTCTCTCTCTCTCTCTCTCTCTCTCTCTCTCTCTCTCTCTCTCTCTCTCTCTCTCTCTCTCTGTCTCTCTCTCTCTCTCTTGTCTGTCTGTCTGTCGTTGCTGTCTGTCAGACAGTAGTGACAGACTGGGCTCATAATTATTGTATACACATCGACAAAGATGAGCATTATGATAATCCCATGATAAATATCATCATCTTGGGATCATCGGCTTTTGTACCGAGTAAATCCTGATGTATTTGTAGCTGATATCATTTCTATTTATATGCATGTTGTACTTTTAAAGGGGGGGGGGGGGGGGGGGACAAGATAGCCTAGTGGTTAGAGCGTTGCGCATTGCGCTTTCAATCTGCCGACCGGAGTTCGAATCCCGTTCATTCAAGGGGATTTTTGCCTTGGAGTTAATATCAGTGCCGACTCCTCTCCCTACCTCCTCTAAAAGTCCTTCACATGAGACTATAAACCGAAGCCCTATGTGTCAAAGCACACAGAACATCTTTGCGCACACATGTTCCATTTTTCGAAAGAGTAGGCCATAGTATGTCAGTGGGAACAAATGACATCATTTACGAAATTGCATACACACACAGGGGCTTGACGAAAAGCAAATGCACATGAGCGCTTATTCATTTATCCTCGAAAATTGATAAATAAATAAAATAAGCAAATATGTATACTTGTATATGTATACTCGTCTCTTAATAGGTGTGTGATGTGCTTGTGCTTGTGTATTTGCTTCTTGTACATATTCGTGTGAAATTCGCTTTTTTTTGGGGTGGAGGGTGGGGTGGGGGTGGGGGTGGGGGGATGGGGGTGGCGGGAGAGGGGGGGGGGGGTGGTCCTCGGTTAAAGCTCCAAGGTTCCCCAATGGTGAAATCTTGCGTATGCGATCGTTTTTGCCTACCATGAATGTAGCCACATTCCGACTTCGGGGATAAAAAATATTGTATGAAACTCTATTGTGGCATGTAGAAATTGGAATAAGTAGGGGTGGAATGGGTGGGGAGGGAAAGAAAACTTTTAACTCTTAAAAGTCTCTGTGTGTGTGTGCGTGTGTGTGTGTGCGCGCGCGTGTGTGTGTGTGTGTATGTGTGTGTGTTGTGTGTGTGTGTGTGTGTGTGTGCGTGTTAATTTGTGAGTGTTAATGTGGTGTGTGTGTGTGTGTGTGTGTGTGTGCGTGTTGATGTGTGTGTGTGTGCGTGTTAATGTGTGAGTGTGTGTGCGCGCGCGTGTGTGTGTGTGTGTGTGTGTGTGCGTGTGTGCGTGTTAATGTGTGTGTGTGTGTGTGTGTGTGTGTGTGTGGTGTGTGGTTGTGTGTGTGTGTGTGTGTGTGTGTGTGTGCGTGCGTCTTGGAAGCTTCGATTTTATTATTATCGTTATTTAGCTTTTTTATTGCATCACATTAAATATAAGGTAAGGTGAAGTAATTTGTTTGACGTTTTATGACTTTAATTTTTTTTTAATTCTTAAAACATTCTTTACCCAAGTGTGTGCGAGTATGCGCGTGCGCGCACGCGCGTAGGTGTGTATGAATGTGTGTGTACGTATGTGTGTATGTATGTGTGTGTGTAATTTGTATTTTCCAATGTATTGTTTTATTGGTTTTCCTCTTTTTACCGGTACACTTTATTGGTAAAGGATGCAATAATGTAGTATTTCAGTATAATCATTAAGAAATTTGTTCTTAGATGGCTTGATGAAAAAAAGCAAATACATTGCTTATTCAATGTACCATCTGGAAATAAACATTTGACTTGACTTGACTTAACTTGACTTGACTTGACACTACATCACGTTACGTCTTCAAGCGTCTTCTCTCTCTCTCTCTCTCTCTCTCTCTCTCTCTCTCTCTCTCTCTCTCTCTCTCTCTCTCTCTCTCTCTCTCTCTCTCTCTCTCTCTCTCTCTCTCTTCTGTGCGTGAGTGCGTGCGTGCGTGCTTGTGTGCGGTTGTGTGTGTGTGTGTGTGTGTGTGTGTGTGTGTGTGTGTGTGTGTGTGTGTGTGCGCGCGCGCAGGTGCGTAAGTGCGTGCGTGTGTGTGTCCGTGTGTGTCTATGTATGTGTGTGTGTGTGTTTTGGAGACTTCTTTTTATTGTATTATTATTATTGTTGAGCTTACTCATTGCATCACACTACATCACGTTACGTCTTCCATCGTCTTCTCTGTCATAGAGGCGCCATGGATGACTTGCCAACAAGACCTCTCCATCTTTGTCTTGGTGTGTGTGTGTGTGTGTGTGTGTGTGTGTGTTGTGTGTGTGTGGGGGGGGGGGGGGGGGTGTGGGGTGTGTTGTGTGTGTGTGTGTGTGTGTGTGTGTGTTGTGTGTGTGTGTGTGTGTGTGTGTGTGTGTGTGTGTGTGTGTGTGGTATCATTCCACATAAAAGGCATTTTTTTCGTTTTCATTTGTCTTCTCTCTTTAGAAGGAAGGTGGCAGGATGGTTAAGACGTTTGCCTGCCAACAAGTAAACCGTGAGGTTTGGGATTCGATTCCCAGCCTCGCCCTTTCTTCCCAGTTTGACAAAAAAATCGAACTGAATGTCAAAGTCCTTCGGATGAGACTATAAACCGAGGCCCCGTGTGCGAACGCATGCAGAACATCTTGCGCACACGTTAAATCCTGTTCCGCTTTTCGAAATAGTAAGGGCCATTGTGTGCCGGTGGGATCAGATAACAGAATTTACAAAACCGCATACATACGGGGGACTGGATGTAAAAAAAAGCACATGGGTGCTTATTCCATTATCCTCGAGGAAAACAATTGTCATCTGAGCGCTTTGATTTGTTGCTTTACAAGATTCAGCGCTATATAAATTCCATACATTATTTATTACTGGAGTTATTGGAGATTCCTTTTCCTCTTTCGGTTTTCATTATTTCCTTGTTGCAAAAAGCATATTGTTTAAATTATGTTCATACTGTGCTCCTTGCCAAAAAGACTGCATTGTTAATGGCAATAAATTACTTTCAGTGTTCAGTGTTCTGTGTCTCTGTCTCTCTCTCAGCATATCGTGTACGAGGCAAGGTATTTACAAGCACGCGTGCACACACACACACGCACACACACACACACACACACACACACACACACACACACACACACACACACACATACACAAAGTCCTTGGATAAGACTAGAAACCAAGACCCCGTGTTCGAACGCATACAGAACATCTTGCGCACACGTTAAATCCTGTTCCGCTTTTCGGAAGAGTAGGCCATTGTGTGCCAGTGGAAACAGATGACAAAATTTACAAAACCGCGTACACACGGGGACTGGATGTAAAAAAAGCACATGGGTGCTTATTCCATTATCCTCGATATAAAAGAATAAATACATTTTAAAAAATAAAATAGCACTACATAACACAACATTAAAGC
The DNA here is from genome assembly GCA_028751875.1 of Rapana venosa. Lineage (NCBI taxonomy): Eukaryota > Metazoa > Mollusca > Gastropoda > Neogastropoda > Muricidae > Rapana > Rapana venosa. Next base: position 12,015,567 of record CM054139.1, on the reverse strand, counting down.
GTCAAAGCAATGTTCCATTAGTAATCTCCTGTAGCATAATTATGTGATGCCATTCAAAAGACTGCTTTTCCTAGGCATGGACGTTTGCCCCTCTGTCTCTTATCTCAGAACAGTTGTAAGAGTTGATTTTCAATAGTTAAATTAAGATTTTTCTTCATTGTTTTACGTGATGTTGACTACATTGTTATGTAGATAAGTTCTACAGTTCCATTGTTACATTACTTTCATACAGTTCATACCTCTCTCTCTCTCTCTCTGTCGCTCTCTCTCTGTCTCTCTCTCTCTCTCTCTCTCTCTCTCTCTTCTCTCTCTCTCTCTCTCTCTCTCTCTCTCTCTCTCTCTCTCTCTCTCTCTCTCTCTCTCTCTCTCTCTCTCTCTCTCTCTCTTCTCTCTTGTCTAACATCACTTTGTGTGAATAGACATAAAATCGAAGAAACACACAAACACACGCACACTACATTAACACACACACACACACACACACACACACACACACACACACACACACATACACACACACACACAACACCCCCACCCCCTACTCATCCACACACATACACTTAGACCGAAAAAAAAAGTACACAAAAAAACAAAACGTTATTACTAATACAGCCTAACTGATAAATTTTCTCACTTATCCGTGACTGCCTTAAACTCTACGAATTTGTCAGTGTCGCCAATGTCTGGCGGCTTTCTTTTTCTCAGACAGCTTATTCCTTTGTTGAGGGGTATATCTTTTGGCTTGGATGAGTGCGAGGTCTGGAAACAAAGGGAAAAAAAGAGAAGAATATCATGTTAGGGATTTAGACAACTCCATCTTGTTTTTGGTAGTACTAGGATTGCTTGGTCCTTTGATTGATGAAAATGTTGTCTTCTGTATGTCTGTCTGTATGCGTGTCTCTCTGTCTGTCTGTTTGTTTGTCTGTCTGTGTCTGTCTGTGTCTGTGTCTGTTTCCGTTAAGCGTGTGCGAGTGTGTGTGTGTGTGTGTGTGTGTGTGTGTGTGTGTGTGTGTGTGTGTGTGTGTGTGTGTGTGTGTTGTGTGTGTGTGTGGTGTGTGTGTGTGTGTGTGTGTTGTGTGTGTTTGTGTGTGTGTTGTCTGTCTGTCTGTCTCTGCTGTCTCTGTTCCGTCTGTCTGTCTGTCCCTCTCTCTGTCTGTCTGTCTGTCTCTCTCTGTGTCTCTCCATCTCACTCTGTCTGTCCTCTCCCTTGCTTCTGCTCTCTCCTCTCTCTTCGTCTCGTCTCTCTCTCTCTTCTCTCTCTCTCTGTCTCTCCATCTCACTCTATGTCTGTCCCTCCCTCCTCTTCTCTCTCTTCTCGCTTTCTCTCTGTCTCTCCATCTCACTCTATGTCTGTCCCTCCCTCCCTCTCTGTCTCTGTCTCTGTCTCTCTCTGTCTCTCCATCTCACTCTATGTCTGTCCCTCCCTCCCTCTCTGTCTCTCTCTCTCTCTCTCCATCTCACTCTATTCTGTCCCTCCCTCCCTCTCTGTCTCTGTCTCTGTCTCTCTCTCTCTCTCTCTCCTCTCCTCTCTATGTCTGTCCCTCCCTCCCTCTCTCTCTCTCTCTCTCTCTCTCTCTCATCTCTTCTGTCTTCTCTCCTCCCTCTCTCTTCTCAGCTCTTGTCTCTGTCCTCTCTCTCTCTCTGTCCTCTCTGTCTTCTCTCTCTGCCTCTCCATCTCTCTATGTCTGTCCTCTCCTCCTTCCCTCTCTTCTTCTTCTGTCTTCTTTTTCGTCCTCTCTCTCTCTCTCTCTCTCTCTCTCTCTCTCTCTTCGCTCTCTGTCCTCCATCTCACTCTATGTCTGTCCCTTCCTCCCTCCCTCCCTCCCTGTCTGTCTGTCTGTCTCTCTTCCCTCCTGCCACCTCCACCCTTCCTCTTTCCGACTAGAGAGAATATTGCATGCTTTCCCATAGATATTTTGTAGAGCAGCTTGGTAGCACATTGTTTTCGGTATTCAACATTTGTTATTACATTCAGTCGTGTGTTCCTTTGAAAGCTCATCTTTTAAAAGTATAGCTTTTATATTTCTTTACGCTACACACACAGTCACGTATTTTATGAGCTTATGCTTTTTCACAATTTATTTGTTCATTTATTTCTTTTTTGATTGGTTTCTTGATTCGCTTAATGTATTTTTCGTTTTCATCGTTCTATGACATTGTTGTCATCATATGAACTACTTCCGTTGTTACTTCTGCTGCTATATATTACGACTCCTCTTATTATTATTAATTTGTGTCATTAATAATAATAATAATAATAATAATAATGTATGGAATTTATATAGCGCTGAATCTTGTAAAGCAACAAATCAAAGCGCTCAGATGACATTTTTTAAATTATTTTTATTTTCTTATATCGAGCATAATGGAATAAGCACCCATGTGCTTTTTTTTATATTCAGTCCCCGTGTGTATGTGGTTTTGTAAATTTTGTCATCTGTTCCCACCGGCACATAATATTTCGTGCATTTTCAAGATTTATCATTACGTTTTATCGAAAAACGAAAGTACAAAATTCTAACCTTTGCACTTCGATGACTTGATTAAAAAAAAACAGCAAATGCATAGCTCGTTCAATGTACCATCTGGAAATTATTTTTCT
>CM054139.1:11997965-12002965 GCA_028751875.1 Rapana venosa | reverse complement strand
TTTTGGACACATTCTCTCTCTCTCTCTCTCTCTCTCTCTCTCTCTCTCTCTCTCTCTCTCTCTCTCTCTCTCTCTCTCTCTCTCTCTCTCTCTCTCTCCTCTCTCTTTATCATCATATTTCGATGGCCGCTTAAAAAGTCCACAAGAATATCACAATATGTGATGAACACTTCTCAATTCTGAACAGTGTCTTGCTGTAAGGTACCACAGAGGATGAAGGCTTCAATCACTGCCAGGACCTCTGACGAAGGCTCGTCCAGGAGCCGTAACTCCAGTCAGGTCAGGCCAAAGGCATGGTTCTCACTCAAATATGCCTAAAATACTTTTCTATTAAAAGGCATAATTTTTTATAATTTTTTTCATTCTTTAAGATTGTTTTCATACATATATAACTTTGATACGCTTGTGTGTTTAATTTTTAAGAAATTTAGGACATTTCAAGAAATCGTTTTCAAAATAATAGAGAAGCGGGAAGAGGATACCAGTGCTTCCGATGCTCTTTACTGAAAAATACATTTTTATCATCGTAATGGTACTGAAGAAGGGATATGGAAAACGTAGTAGTAACTTCTGCAGGATAAGAGTGTGAGAGAGAGACAGAGAGACAGAGAGTTAGAGACAGACTGACTGACAGACAGACAGACAGGCTGACAGACAGACAGACAGACAGAGATACAGAGAGAGAGAGAGAGACAGAGAGACAGACAGACTGACTGACAGACAGACAGACTGACAGACAGACAGACAGACAGACAGAGATACAGAGAGAGAAAGAGAGAGAGAGAGAGAGAGAGAGAGAGGGGAGAGAGAGAGAGAGAGAGAGAGAGAGAGAGAGAGAACTCGAACTCGAACTCGAACTCGAAATGTTTATTCAGTATAGGCCATGGCCCCTTACTGAAGGGGGTACAATACACCAGTTTCAAAGCCAAACAGTGGCCAGGTGTTCTAAATCTTAATCTTAATCTGTAAACATGTCATTTTCAATATGTAGATAAACATAAAGCACAAAGTATTTTGATAGCAAATGGTTCAATTAACCTGAAAAAAGAAAATCTTCATTAGTTTGATTATGTTCATTCCAGTTGTGCCATCTATAAACTTTTTACAAATCAGCAGATAGCAAAAACATAATTATTTACACTTTTACCTGTGTCTGATATACACAACACAACCATGATCTTCACCAGCACTTTTACCAAGTTAGAATACATGCATTAAGATTGATAAACATGTTTACCATATAATTGCTACTATGTTACTTTGTCCTCACGGCATCTATAACCAAAAACATGACGTACCTGCAATACTGAAACATTGATAATCTTTTTTTTATAATATCTGGGACAATGTTTATAGTCCATTTATTGAAATCTCCATTCATCAATACAGGCACATTTGAAAACTCTTACGTCTTATCGTCAACTCTATTTTAGACATAAGCATACCATCAACAATGTCAAAATGATGAGTTTTCTGATTGTAAGTAAACACGAATACATGATACAGTCAATCTTTGCCAAACCTACATGACCTTAGCTTTCGACATGATGATTATGACAACTGATGTTTTATTCCTTTAATATACTCTAAACTTCCTTCTCGATCCAACAAACAATCCTCCTGACCCTTTCTTGGCTGATGAACTGAATAGCTAGCTACTGTATAGCTGTAAGAAAAAAAACCCACATTCACTGTAAATTTTCCACACAAAAATTCACACAGGATCTGGTAACAAATACCATACTATAACAAAAATGTTTCATTTAGCTCCGACTCCAATCCATTAATATTTCAACACCGACAGTAAGTTTAACGTGGGTTTATTCGTGATTTTGATCTCTATCTCTCTCACGCACGCACGCACACACACACACACACACACACACACACACACACACACACACACACACACACACACACACAAGCTCACACAAACACACACAAACACCCACCCCCCCACACACACACGAACACACACACACACACGAACACACACACACACAAACACACACACACAGACACACACACACACACACACACACACACGCGAACACACACACAAACACAAACACACAAACACACACACAAACACACACACATAAACACACACACACACACACACACAAACACACACACACAGCGCTATCATGATTAGAGACAGGCACATATCAATGTCTTTTTAAACTCCTGCATTTGAATTTAAGTTTGAAAAGCCAGAAAACAGGAGCTGAATCTCAGACTTTACGTGAGCACTGACATTAGGTGGCAAGTTGACACAGTTACCGTGTCAGCAGCCTGTGGGACAAGCCCAGGACAGAATTCAGTGCAGTTTGCACGTGGAGGAGAGGGGGCAAAATTTAATGCAGCCGGTGACTGATTTTAATTTGTTCCCTCTGACTGAGAAACATAAACTCTAGACAAAACACAGAGACAGGAAATGTAGCATGTAATAAGTTCTGAAATTGGCCAGCCAGAATGCTAAGCCGTACTGGTAAGATTTGGACTTTCGTCCAGATAGAATTTCTCACCATCAATAATCAAATGGTCAAATACCATAAACGCCCTTTTCCCATCTTTTCTGGCATCCTTTAAATGAGGGACTAGTTTCCGCCTAATATCACGAACTCGTGGGGTGAAGTCTTCTCCAATGAAGACATTGCTTCCACGGAGTTTGTGTTTTGCCTTCAGAACCATTTCCTTATCCCTGTAGAATGCGCATCTACCTATGATAGGGGAGTTAGGGTTTCTATTTAGACGGTGGATCCTGTCAAATTCCATGTCTCGACTCAGTCCTAGCTTGTCAGTCATTATGTCTTTGATCAGTCTTTCACAGTCGTCACGAGTCTCATTGTCCTGTCTTGGAATGCCATAGAAAAGAATGTTGTTTCTTTTAGAATGCTGCTCCAAATCATCAGTCTTTAATTCCAGTTTTTCCACTTTTTCACACAATTTCTCGTTTTGTTCTTTCAGTCTTTTGTTTTCCTGTTTCAAATCATTAACGGTCTCTTTCAAGGAAGCCATTTCACTCAGAATTCCTGAACATGTCTCTTTGACTTGCCTCACCTCTTCCTTCAGTTCTTTGAACATAGAGGTCAGCTCCTGCAGGTTTGCAGCCACATCCTTCAGCGTAGGCTCCCGACTTGTCCTCTTAGGAGTCGATGAAGCGGAACCAGTACCAGAGTTCAGCTGGGTTTGGCGCAGACTGTCCTTCCTTCCACTGGGTCCAGGTCCAGGGTTCAGCTCCACATCGCCACACCGATACAGAAAAACGCCTAGGTACAAATAGGCGAGGAGGAAGCCCACTGTAGCAACACCATCATGCAGCCTGCCCAACTTCAATGTCGGAATGTACAATGATTTTCTTAGCATTGCACATTGAGGCATGAATGCGATAAAGGTGGTCACAAAGCAGCCACACATTGCCCTGAGACTTAAAGCCACCTCTGGCATGATGTCTGCCAGTCCCTTCACAGACTCAGGCAAAGGCACAGGAACGCAAAATTCACATTTCAGTCCGGAGCTTCTGTCACTAGCTGTTTACATTTCAACTGCCGGAAGTGTTCCCCCGAGAGAGAGAGAGAGAGAGAGAGATACAGAGAGAGAGAGAGGAAAGGAGAAAGACATATAAAGATGCACGCAGGAAGATCTCCATCTGTGTATTCCACATTCTGTAAAAGTGTCTCAGAATTACAACAAAAACCAGACCAAAAATCGACACGACAGCTTTAGTTAAAAAAAAAACAACAACAACACCCACCAAACCCATCCAAGATAATGTCTCCTACGCCATCCATCACCATCAGAGAGCAATGACCTTTAGGACTTCCTGTTGACCAGTGTCCAAGAAAGTATCACAGGCCAAGAAGGAGGAGGAAGAGGAGGAGGAGGAGGAGAAGGAGGAGGAGGAGGAGGAGGAGAAGGCCTATGGCTGATAAGACACGAACTAGTGCATAATCTGTGTTCAGGTGTGACTTCGCTTTGTGACCTTTTCGCGAACGACATGATTTTATTTTAACACGGCTGTGTTTTGTCAACCCAGGGTTCTTGGCCCTTTTAAGTCCATTAAGGCAGGCATGCATGCATAAACGTGCGTATGACAGCGCACGCGCGCGCGCACACGCACACACACACACACACACACACACACACACACTCACACACACACACAGATAAAGGACGGTGGGGGGACGGGATAACCTAGTGGTTAGAACATTGCGCTCGCAATCTGACGACCCGGGTTCGATTCCCCTTCAAGGGGGGATATTTTCACCCTGGAGTTAACATCAGTGCAGACTCCACTCTCCCCCAAAAGTCCTTCGGATGAGACTAGAAACCGAGGCCCCGTGTGCGAACGCACGCAGAACATCTTGTGCACACGTTAAATCCTGTTCCGCTTTTCGTAAGAGTAGGCCATTGTGTGGCGGTGGGAACAGGTGACAAAATTTACAAAGCTGCATACACGCAAGGACTGGATGTAAAAAAGCAGATAAGTGCTTATTCCATTATCCTTGATATAAAAGAATAAAAGAAAAAAATGGATAGAGATAAGTAGACACACATACACTCTCTCTCTCTCTCTCTCTCTCTCTCTCTCTCTCTCTTCTCTCTCTCTCTCTCTCTCTCTCCTCTCTCTCTCCCCTCACACACACACACACACAAACACACTCTCTCTCACACATATACATTTTACATTTCTCTCTCTCACACACACAATCTCTCTCTCTCTCTCTCTCCTCTCTCTTCTCTCTCTCTCTCTCACACACACAATTCTCTCTCTTAATCTCTCTCTCTCTCTCTCTCTCTCTCTCTCTCTCGCAAACACACACACACACACACACACACACACACACACACACACACACACACACACACACACACACAACACACAAACAAACTCTCTTTCACACATACATTTTACATTTCTCTCTCTGTCACAATCTCTCTCTCTCTCTCTCTCTCTCTCTCTCTCTCTTCTCTCTCTCTCTCTCTCTCTCTCTCTC
>CM054139.1:11960465-11987965 GCA_028751875.1 Rapana venosa | reverse complement strand
ATATATATATATATATATATATATATATATATATATATATATATATATATATGTATGTGTGTGTGTGTGTGTGTGTGTGCACACAAAGAGAGAGAGAGTGGAGGGGTGGGGAACTATATTATTGAGTGTACATATATATGTATAAATAGAGAACACACACACACACAGTCATACATGTGTGCATGCATGTGTGCACACTCGCACACACACATGCACATGTATCTAAACATGCGTGTACAAACACACATACACACACACACCCCCACACACCCACACACACACACTCAAATATACATGTGTGCATGCATTTGCACCCACACACATGCACACACAATTATTTCTGTATAATTTATACCCCCGAAAAAAATCGACAGAAAACACAAGAAACCAAGCAAGACCCAGGTGCAGACCAAGGGAGAGCAATGCAGCCAGCCATCCCGGCTTGGGCCTGTCAGAGGTCTGCTCCCCTGAATCACTTCAACCACAGGTTCACTGTAAGCGTAAGCAGTTTGGCTTGAGACCACACTTTTATTTATCGCTTTTTTTTTCCTTTCAGTTATATGATTTTTTTTTCAGGTGTTCATCGTGTTTTGTTGGCTGGTTGTTTCATAAACTTTTCCATTTTTTGTTGTTTTTTTTGGAAAGGAATTTTTTTTTCTAAATTTTTTTTTTCCATCACTATCCCTACATTAAGAGAGAGAACCCTTCTTTCCCAGTACAACTGGAGTCAAGTCAAGTCAAAAAACACTATAATACACATACACTGTGCACGCTTGTATGCTTCTGTAATCCTGTAGTGGGTGATATGGAGGAAGGGTTAGTAGGTAGTTGGTTACCCTATAGACTATAGTGTACATACATGTATGTATAAATAGAGAAAACACACACGTATGCATGCACATGCACATGAACACACACGCACATAATACACACATGCACATGTAGGAAAAAGGTTATTGTGTCATTTATTGCATGCTTTCACTCTGTGTGACTTTGTCTCTCTGTCTCTTTCTTTGTCTCACTGCCTCTTTCTTCGTTTCCGCGTCTTTCTGTCTCTCTGTCAGTTTCACTGTCTCTGTCTTTCTCTCTCTCAGTCTCTGTTTTTCTGAGTTTCTCTGACTCTATTTCAGTCTGTCTTTTTGTCAGTTTCTGTCTGTCTTTGTATAGATTTATTGTATTTCTATTGACCCTTGGGTAAGAGCCCAATGAAAACAAAATGTGTGGATAGTTATTTTAGTTTTTGAAAGAACTTCATTATCATGATGATTATCATCACCACCACCACTTATTATAATAATAATAATAATACTATTAATAATAACAACAACAATAATTAAAAAAATAATATAATAATGATGATGATGATGATGATGATGAAAACAACAATAATAAAAAAGTAATTAGAAAAATAATAATGATAATAATAATAATAATAACAAGAAGAACAAGAAAAAGAAGAAGAAGAACAACAACTGGAACTCACACACCTGCCACACCTCACACAACAAACCAAACCAAACCACTAACATCGCTCCCACCACCATCATCACCATCATCATCATGGTAATCCTAACCCACCACAACCACAACCACAACCACCACCAACACAACCACCACCACAACCACCACCAACCATACCATCACAACTTTCTTTCATCTCGTACTTTCTAAAACCTTGCCAGGATGCCTTGGAAATCCTGGAGAAGCATGCGGAGTTTCGAAGCGACAGCAACGACTACTCGCGGGCGCTGGCGTTCCGTCGTGCGTCGTGCGTGCTGAAGAGTCTGCCCTTGCCCGTGCGGAGGCTGGGTCAGGTGCAGGGGGTGAAGGATGTGGGGGAGCACGCTCTCCGAGTGATTCAGGTACCGCTGGTGGTAGTAGTAGCGTTGGCGTGATCGTTGTCGTTGTTATTATTAGTAGTGATGTTTGTTGTTGATGTTGTTGATTAACGTTTTTTTAAGTTATTATTGTTGTTGTTAAATATTATAATAATAATAATAATAATAATAATTTATGGAATTTATATAGCGCTGAATCTTGTAAAGCAACAAATCAAAGCGCTCAGATTTTACTTTAAGTCACGGCAGATTTCTCTCCGTGAAATTCGGGCTGCTCTCCCCGGGGAGAGCGGGAGAACGCGTCGCCACTTAGCGCTGCGCCACCCTTTCACCCTTTTTTTTTTTTCTTTTTTTTTTTTTTTCTGCAGCTGTATTTGTTTCCCTATCAGAGTGGCTTTTTTCTAAGAATTTTGCCAGGGACAACTCTCTTGTTGCCGTGGGTTTTTTTACGTGCGCTAAATAATTACGAGTAACACACGGGACCTCGGTTTATCGTCTCATCCGAAAGACTAGCGCCCAGACCACCACTCATGGTCTAATGGATGGGGGAAAAATTTCCGGTCCAAACGGGGTACGAACCGCCGCACACTTCAGACCCGGACTTTTCGCTTTCTAGACAGGCGCGTTACCTCTAGACCACCGATCCATGAATTATGAATGTTTTTGTAGTTTTTGTAGTTATTATTAATGTTGTTTGTTGTTGATGTTGTTGATTAACGTTTTTTAAAGTTATTATTGTTGTTGTTAAATATTATGAATGTTTTTGTAGTTATTATTAATGTTGTTATTGTTGTTATTGTTCTTCTTCTTTGCGTTGCCTGGGTTATACTGTGAGACCAGATGTTCTAAGGAATTCAGCAGTTGCTTGCAGGTCATCCACCGTGCTGTACAGTTTCTGCTCCAGAGGCGTGGGCTCAGGCCACACTTCCAGCCTTAGCGTCTGGAGAGTCCTGCAGTCTTGTAGGATGTGGGCCGTATCCTGTTCTTCTTCTCCACAGGGGCACATAGCAGATGGTGCAATTTTCAATTTTCACTGCACAGCCTTAACGCCCTACGCATAGAGCTCCAGTGGATCCCCTCCCACTGCGGCATTAAAGGAAATGAACAAGCAGACAAGATGGCCAAAATAGGGGCAAGAGAGGAGCAAGAGAACAATCCTGTCAACCAAATGGAGATGAAAATCATCATCAAATCTCTCCTCAAATCACCACTCAAACCAGACCCTTATCACCAGCTTTCACGACAAGCACAGGTGGTCATTTTCAGACTACGCACAGGGCACAACAGGCTAAATAAACACCTCCACAGAAAATTGTTGTTATTGTTGTTGTTGCTGTTGTTGTTGTTGTTGTTCTTCTTCTTCTTCTCCTTCTTCTTCTTCTTCTTCTGCTCATCATCATCATCATCATCATCATCATCATCATCGTTAGCATTAGTAGTAGTAGTAGTAGTAGTAGTATCATCATCATTATTATTATTAGCATCATTGTTATGAGCATTATTAGCATTATTATTATCATTCCTATTATGATGATGGTGATGGTGATGATATTGATGATGATGATGATGATGATGATGATGATGATGATGATGATTAGCATCATCATCATCATCAGCCTCACCATCAGCATGCATATTATTAGCATCATCATGTTTGCTATCTTTTTATTATTAAAAAAAAGCAAGTTTTCATCATCCCAATTGTTATTACTATTATCATTTTTTTTTCTTGGTTTATTTTTCGTTTATTTATTTATTGTTTGTACCTTAAGTCTGAGGTTCACCAATGGTGAGACTGATAATATCGTGCAACCGTTTTTAAAATGTCACCTGGTCCTGCTGGCATGCAGTGGCACATTCTTCTTCTTCTCCTTCTTCTTCTTCTTCTTCCTTTTTTGTCATGTTTCTTCCAGGGAAGGGGTTTGACATTGATGAGCCTTCTCCATTGATGAGCCTTCTCCATCTCTCTCTGTTTTGAGCTTCCTCCTTATTTATGCCCCTTTCTCTAAGATCATCTGCAATACAGGTAGCCCAGGTTTTGCTAGGTCTTCCCTTTGGTCTCTTTCCATCCACTACGAAGTTCATTGCTCTTTTTATGATGTGGTGGTCTGCTCTCCGTTGAACGTGCCCAAACCAGCGCAGTCTATTGGTACTAGCTACAGACTTCAGATCATCAACTTTGCACATTCTCCATAGTTCTTCATTTGTGATCCTGTCTTCCCATTTGATCTTTGTCATGTAGCCTAGCATTTAATGTCTGCGCAAAATGTTATGCAAGTGTTCACGCATTGGGCCTCAGCTTATAGTCTCATCTGAAGGACATTTCGGTAGAGTGGAGTCAGTACTGATGTTAACTCCAGGGGAAAATCCCCTTAAAATGGGTGCATGAGTTGTGGATCGATCGTAGACTGTTAGATCATGAGTGCAGTGGCCCCTACTGGCTCCAGAATTATGATGATGTGTATGGTTAGGATTGTTATTATCATTATCATCAACATCTATTTTCATTATTGTTATTATCATCTTCATCATCATCATTATTGATATTGTTATCATAGCAGTTATCATCATTATCGTCCGTTGTAGTAGTAGCAATAGCAGTAGAGTAATAGTAGAGTAGTAGTAGCAGTAGGCAGTAGTAGAGTAGAGTAGTAGTAGAGTGGTGTTGTTGTTGTTGTTGTTGTTGTTCTTCTTTTTTTCTTCCTTCTTCTTCTTTCTTCTTCTTCTTCTTCTTCTTCTTCTTCCCTTTTTCTTGTTGTTTCTGTTATTATTTATTATCATCATCATCATCATTATGATTATTATGAATTTTATTATTATTATTATTATTATCATCATCATCATCATCATCACCATTATTATTATTATTATTTATTACATCATAACTATATGATAATAATCAGTATCATTAGTATCATCATTATGAAGTAAGGTGAAGGGTAAAGCAAGGAGACTGAATGGTCTGTGTGGAGTTGTCAAGGTGTTCACCATGAAAGCTTGTTGTTGGAACATTTGTTTGGAATGTAGAACAATCCAAGTCCAGTTTTGCTCCTTTTTTCCATCTCTTTGTGATTTTGTTTTCTTTTAGTTGATGTATTTGCTTTCATTATTCATATATATGATTCATTCATTCCATTATTTCCACTTTATTTATGTGCATTTCTGTGTTGTTGTTTTTTTTCTCTGTTTTTTTTTCCTGTGGCTAGAGCGCCAAGGTTCACCAATAATAGTGAGAATTTTTGCATATCATGCAAGAGAGCATTTCAGGGTTTCTCCTCCTCCTGGGTTACCCCATGTAGAACATTGTATGCAAACCATTTTTGCCCACCTTTAAGGTAGATGGGGATGAGATAGCTCAGTGGTCAGAGCACTCGCTTTCCCCAAGCTAAGGTTAAGCAGCATTGAGCGTGGTTACCAACTGGTTGGGTGACTGTTTGCACGCTATGGTTTCAGTACAGTTCCCCCAGTTCACCCAGCTGTAAATGGGTACCTGCCCTCTTTAGGGTCAGGGAAGGTTTAAGCAGTGAGGGAGAGGAGAGATGGGCACCGTCCTCAATATGCTTGCCCCTGGAGAACCTGAGGTTTCTGATGCCTTGCTCCCCAGTGACCGCATAGGTAATGGGACCACCCCTACCGTTTTTAAGGTAGCTGCATTCCGACTTCAGAGACATATATGTATGACTTGTTGTTGTGTCCTTTTCAGAGCATTCTGGAGGAAGGGGTATGTGAGGAGGTGCAGCAGGTGACAGATGAATGGTTCTCCTTGATGAAGGTAAGTAAGGCATGCTGGTTTTGGTTTTAAAAATATTGTTTTAATAATTTATTGCTTATGTCTTGCTAATTTTAGGAATGACCTTCCTCTCTCTTTTTACCAGAAGCCTTCTTATGACGTGTTTAATTAAATCCAGTCTTGAGAGAAATTTATTTGAAACCTAAGATTTTCCTCTCCTGCTTCATCTCATAGCTTTCCCCTGCCTTTCAACAGCCGAAATCCCATCACCCTTTTGAAGTATAGCCTTTGTGTGTGTGTGTGTGTGTGTGTGTGTGTGTGTGTGTTACATTCCCGTGTGTATGCGGTTTTGTAAATTTTGTCATCTGTTTCCACCGGCACACAATGGCCTACTCTTCCAAAAAGCGGAACAGGATTTAATGTGTGCGCAAGATGTTCTGCATGTGTTCGAACATGGGGCCTCGGTTTATAGTCTCATCCTCATGGAAAGCCATGTGGATATTGTCATTAGTGTTGGGTGGGATAGCCTAGTGGTTAGAGCTTTGTGCTCACGATTTGACGGTCCAGTATCGAGCCCAGGTTCAAGCCTCTATCAAGATGCCCATTCAAAGGGATTTTTTCCCCCTGGAGTTAACATCAGTACTGACTCCACTCCCCCCAAAAAGTCCTTTGGATGAGACTATAGACTGAGGTCCCATGCACGAACACAGGCAGAATGTCTTGCGCACGTGTCAAAAACCCATTCTGTCTTTTGGAAAAGTAGGCCATTCATGATGATTAGAACGGATAACAAAATAGACATTTTTTGGTTTTAAAATAAATGTATGCACACTGTTGTCATGTTTAGACTTGCCTGTCTCACCTGTCAACATCACCGAGTTCAGTGTTCAGTTAGCCGCCACCCTCAATGACACTGACATGATCCTCCTCCTCCATTTGCTCCTGTCTTCTTAGGCCTCTTAGGGGACGGGATAGCTCAGTGGTCGGAGCACTCGCTTTCCCCCAGCCAAGTTAAGCAGCATCGAGCGTGGTTACCAGTTGGATGGGTGACCGTTTGCGCGCCTTGGCTTCAGTACAGTTCCCCCAGTTCACCCAGCTGTAATTGGGTACCTGCCCTCTTCAGGGTCAGGGAAGGTAAAGCAGCGAGGGAGAGGAGATGGGCGCCACCGCCCTCAATATGCTGGCCCTAGAGAAGTGAGGTCTCTGACGCCTCGCTCCCCTATGACCTTATAGGTTATGGGACTCCTTTACCTTTACCTCTTAGGCCTTGCTGACTTCATGGATTCTCATGCCACAGGATTGGGTGTTTGTCATCGTCCCCACATTCAGAATGTGTCTACCTGAAGGGCAAGCAAAAACAATCGCAGACGCAAAAATCTTACCGTTGGTGAACTTTGAAGGTCTAGTTGAAGAACATGTAAAAAAAAAAAAATCATCTTGAGCATGCATCAAAATCCCATCGATCTTCTTTACAATAATAATAATAATAATAATAATAATAATAATAATGGATGGAATTTATATAGCGCTGAATCTTGTAAAGCAACAAATCAAAGCGCTCAGATGACTTAAAAAAAAAAATTATATCGAGGATAATGGAATAAGCACTCATGTGGGTTGTTTTTTTTACATCCAGTCCCCGTGTGTATGTGGTTTTGTAAATTTTGTCATCTGTTCCCTGTTCATCTGTTCATCTTTACAAGAGGTAGGCCAGTTATGGAAGAGAGCATAGTTGACACGGATATACCCAGCATGCAATCTATGACCTAAACAGGGATGTGCGTCGACGATGCTCTCCTCATTTTTATCAAAACAAAATGATGTACACTATAACTGAGTGGTCAAGACTGTTTTGACACATGAAGTCTGGGTTCGAATCTTGCTGGCTACATCTGGTAAATTAGAGGTGGGGACTTTTTACGATCTCCCAGGTCAGTTTTAAGTCCAGACCTGCCAGTGCCTTAATTCTCTTTGTGTATATATATATATACACAAGCAGACGATCAAATATGCATGTTAAAGATCCTGTAATTCATGTCAGCGTGTGAAACACAAAGATACCCAGCATGCATCCTGTACAGTGAAATGAGCTGCTCTGATGTTAGAATGTACAGCTGAGGCTCAGACGTGTGTTTGTGTGTGTGATTAATTTTTGTTGGTTTGTTTGTTTGTTGGGTTTTGTTTAGTTTTGTTTTTGAAGCTATCTTGGACTGTTCATACCAATTTGAAATGTATTTTCTTGTGTCTTTCGAGATAATTATAATATCAATGTGCCTGTCAGTATTGTAATTGCCCTTCATGGGATGAATAAAGTGTTTTTGACTTGACTTGACTTGACTTGAGGCCAGCGGGCAGACCTCACGTAAAGTTACAAACACTGGAGAAGACCAGGCATTACTCACACCACCCAAGAGAGAGAGAGAGAGAGTGATAGAAACAAACTTTCCTTTAGTCTGCATGTTAACTGGTTTTCTATAGGAAGTTTAAACATTTTGACATTATGATGGCAGGAATTTACCAGCGTGTTTGGAGTGGGTCCTGCCACTGCCAAGAAATGGATTGAAAAAGGCTGGAAGTCTGTCGAGGAAGTTCGGCAGAGCGGCAGTTTTGGAAAAGATGAGCGCGTGAACTGGGGTGAGTGACCGTTTGGAGAGTTATTTATATATATATATATATATAATATATAATATATATATATACATACATATCTATATAAACATACGTATATATATATATATATATATATATATATATATATATATATATATATATATATATATATATATATAATATACATATGTATATGTATGTGTGTGTGTGTGTGTGTGTGTGTGTGTGTGTGTGTGTGTGTGTGTGTGTAAGTGTTTCAGGGGATAGGGAACAGGAATTTGTGTGTGTGTGTGTGTTTGTGTGTGCATGCTTTCATGGGCATGTCTGTCTGTCTGTGTCTGTTTTGTCTCTGTGAGTCTGTAACTGTGTCTTTATGTGTTTCATTTATTTATTTATTTTAAATTTATTTATTCTTTTATTTCGAGGATAATGGAATAAGCACTCATGTGCTTTTTTACATCCAGTCCTTGTGTGTATGCAGTTTTGTGATTTTGTCATCACAATGGCCTACTCTTCGAAAAAGCGGAATGAGTTTTAACGTGTGCACAAGATGATCTCTGTGTGTTTGCACTTGGGACCTCGGTTTATAGTCTCATCCAAAGGGAACAGGACTCTGTGTGTGCGTGTGCATGCGTGCGTATGTGTGTGTGCATGAGTATGTGTGTGTGTGTGAGTGTTTTTGTGCGTGCATGCATGTGTGCTTGGGTGTGTATGTGTTGTGTGTGTGTTTTGTTTGTATATATGTATATGTGTGTTTATTTTTATTTTTATCTATTTATTTTATTCTTTTATATCAAGGATAATGGAATAAGCACTCATGTGCTTTTCTTACACCCAGTCCCCGTGCGTATGCGGTTTTGTAAATTCTGTCATCTGTACCCACGGCACACAATGGCCTACTCTTACGAAAAGCGGAACACGATTTAACGTGTGCGCAAGATGTTTTGCGATCTGTGTGCGTATGTGTGCGTTTAGCTTTATATGTGTCTGTGCTTGTGTTTCATGTGTCTTCTTTGTTTTTTGGGAAGCATATGTCCATAAATGCATGAAGCAGTATCAAACAATAAGGCATTATATTTCAAAATATTGATATCATTCATCATCATCATCATCATCAGACCCGTGACCTTGGCGGTCGTGGAGGAGACACGAAAGACGCTGCCGTGGTAAGCCTCCTCCATCCATCTCGGTCCTCGGCTCTGCGCAGTAGTGCCGAGTCATTCATCCTGGTCCATTCTCTGATGTTGTCCATCCATGACTTGTTCTGTCTTCCCCTCTTTCTGCCACCTTCGAGTGTTCCCTGCAGTACGATATCATTACAGGGGGAAAAAAAATCTTGTAACATGTGGATTGTGTATGTTCAGGTCTGGCATTCCACGAGGACCTGACCTGTCCAGTCAGTGTGGTCGAAGCAGAAGGTTTTGTCCAAATTGTGAAAACGGAAGCCGAGAAAATTCTGCCAGGAGTCATCGTCACGTTGATGGGGGGCTTTAGAAGGTTTGGCTTCTTGTTTTCATTCAGTCTGTCTGTCACATGTGCACGTGCATGTGGTGTGTACATGCATATGTGTGTGTGTGTGTGTACATGCATATGTGTGTGTGTGTGTGTGTGTGTGTGTGTGTGTGTTTTGGTTTTGTGTGTGTTGTGTGTGTGTGTGTGTGTGGGAAGTCAAGTCAAAATTTTTTTATTTCCAGAGGTACATTGATTAAGCAGTGCTTTTGTTTTTTCATCAAGCTTATATGTGTGTGTGTGTGTTTATTTTTGTGTGTGTGCGGTGTATGTATGTGTGTGTGTTTTAGTTTAAACCCCGATTCTGTAAGGTGATTTTGTGTGTGTGTGTGCGTGTGTTGTGCGCGCGCGCAGGCGCTTGTGTGTGTATTACATACATTATCATGTTTATTACTGTAATATACATATATGTGCATGTGTGACAGCCCCAATGTGGCCTTTGTGGTCGGCGGGGCTATAAACAAGAAGATTGGATTGGATGCATGTGTGCCCACACATATCAGGATGCTTGCATGTGTCACTGCTTGCATGTATGTGGTGTGTGTGCGTGCGCACATATGATTACACATCTATGTGTATACTGTAATTATATTTATGCACCTGTAACAGCCCCAATATGGCCTTTGTGGTTGGCGGGGCTATAAACAAGAAGCTTGGATTGGATGCATGTGTCACTGCTTGCGTGTGGGCGTGTGTGTGTGTGTGTGTGTGTTGTGCATGCATACATGCGTGCGTGCATGCGTGCGTGCATGTGTGTGCGTATGTGTGTGTGTGTGTGTGAGTGAGTGACTGAGTGTATGTTTTAAAAAAAAATTTGTTTAGTTCTTTTATATCGAGGATAATGGAATAAGTTTATGTGCTTTTTTTTTAACATATAGTCCCCGTGTGTCTGCGGTTTTGAAAATTCTGTCATCTGTTCCCTTCGGCACACAATGGCCTACAGGATTTAACGTGTGCACAAGATGTTCCTCGGTTGGATTGTATGCATGTGTGCTCACACATACCAGGATGCTTTATGTCACTGCTTGCATGTGGGTGTGTGTGTGTGTATGTATGTACGTGTGTGTGCGTGTGTGTGTACGCGCGTGTGTGTGTGTATGTATGTGTGTGTGTGTGTAGGCTTTCGAGTGTGAGTGAGTGAGTGTGTGTGTGTGGGCATGCAGTGTTGTGGGGTTTGTGTGTGTGTGCACATGTATCATTGTATGTGTGTGTGTATTGTGTGTATGGGCACGCAGGCGCGCGCATGTGTGTGTGTGTCTGTGTAATTCGGGAGAAGCATGTTTTGATGTAGATTCATTATCTTATTTTTATGTGATTGATTGATTTATTTATTTATTTTATATTTTTATATCGAGGATAATAGAATAAGCACGTATGTGCTTTTTTACAACCAGTCCCCATGTGTATGCGGTTTTGTCAATTCTGTCATCTGTTCCCCCAGGCACACAATGACCTACTCTTACGAAAAGCGGAACAGGATTTAACGTGTGTGCAAGATGTTCTCTTTTCCATTTTCTTGTCAACATGCTATTTGTGAAGACTCCACTCTCCCCAAAAGTCCTTCGGATGAGACTATAAACCGAGGCCCTGTGTGCGAACGCACGCGGAACATCTTGCGCGCACATTAAATCCGTTCTGCTTTTCGTAAGAGTAGGCCGGTATGTGCCGGAGGGAACAGTTGACAAAATTCACAAAACCGCTTACAGACGGGGACTGGATGTAAAAAAAAAAAAAGCTCATAAGTGCTTGTTCTATTATCCTCGACATAAAGGAAGAAAATAAAGAAAAATGAAATAAAATAAAATATGTCGGCTGTTACTGCAGTCAGCTTTCTCTTTATGAGGTGGGGGGGGGGGAGGAGAGGTGCGAGAGGGGGGAGGGGGGGAGGAGGTGGGAGGGGGGGTAGTTGGGAGGGGGGGGGGGGAGAAGGGGGGGGGGTCTGCTTAACTCCCAGTGCAGCTGTTGTACCTGGTTTGGCTTTTATTTTTATTTGTTTTTGTTGTTTTTTACATTGAGGTCATGGTGACACTGATGACATCGCTGAATGGTTGTTGGTTAGTGATCCTAGAGTGGGCAGGTGGCTTTAATGACATTTTAAAGCGTGGGGAATGTGGGTAGGTTTTTGTTTTTTTTGAGTTTTTAAAAAAATTTTGGGGGGGGGGGGGGGTGGGGGTTGTTTATAAAAAAAAAAATTTGACTTTCCATATTTCTTCTTAAGTTAGGAAGGATGGATAAGAGAGATTGAGAGAAGTGAGAGAGAGACTGAGAGGGAGAGAGAGATTGAGAGGGAGAGAGAGACTGAAAGGGAAAAGAGAGGTAGAGAGAGAGATTTAGAGGGTGGGAGTGAGAGAGAGAGAGAGAGGGGAGAGAGAGGAGAGGAGAGAAGGGGAGAGGAGAGAGAGAGAGAGAGAGAGAAGGGCTGGAGGAGGGGGGGAGAGAGAGAGAGAGGTTGAGAGGGGTGGGAGTGAGAGAGGGGAGAGGAAAAAGAGATTGAGAGGGGGGGAGAGAGAGAGAAGGGGGGCTGGAGGGAGGGATGGAGAGAGAGAGGTTGAGAAATGAGGGATGGAGGGGGAAGAGAGAGAGAGTTTTAGAGATGGAGGGAGGGAGAGAGAGAGAGAGTGCACCCCTTTTTATTTATTATTATTTTTTTAATGCGCTAATGTACTCTCTGTGTTGCACTTGATCATGGTTTTTGGGGGGTTTAAATTTTCAGATCTTTGATGTGTGTGTGTGCGTGTGTTGTGTGTGTGTGTGTGTGTGTAATGCCTGAAGGTTTGTTATGAAAGCGTGATATAATTATTCTATTATTTTCTTCCCCTCAATTCAAAAGATCGTTCTTACGTTCTTTTTCCTCTTTCTCTTTCCTCTTCTTTTCTTTCCCCCCCCCCCACCCCCACCCACACCCCCTCCATCCTCTCCACCTATGTTGTGGGTCTCTGTGTCTGTCGTTTCTGTAAGGCGGGTACATAAAATTTCTGAGTTCTCTCTCTCTCTCTGTTCTGTCTGTCTGTTGTCTGTCTGTTTCTGTGTTAATGTCTCCTGTCAGTCAATATGTCTTGTGTGTGTTTTCTCTGATGTCTTTCTGTATGTCTGTCTTGCTGTCTGTTCTTGTCTGTCTGTCTGACTCTTCTCTCGCTCTCCCCCCCCCCCCCCACCCCACCCCCCCCCCCCCCCCCCACAACCCCCCCACCCCCCCACCCCCCGCCCCACCTTCCTCCCTCCCTTCCTCCCACCCACCCCTCTCTCTTCTCTCCTCTCTCTCTCTCTCTCTCTCTCTCTCACTTGTCTGTGTCTGTGTGTAATAAGTCAAGTCAGTCAAGTCAAAGTCAAAATTTTTATTTCCAGATGGTACATTGATTAAGCATTGCATTTGCTTTTTTGCATCAAGCCATCTAATTAAGACAAATTTCGTAATGATTATCTAAGACATTACATTATTGCATCATTAACGTTAAATTAAACCAGAGTAAAAAGAGGAAAAATATCGTTAAAGGATGGATACATTGAAAATACAATTACCACACAAACATATACATGCACACACATACTAATGCAGCCTGAGCGGTGGACCTGCGCTCTCGTCCTCACCACTTTAAATACACAATGTTTTACGAATTAAAAAAAGAAAATCATAAAAGTCGGGACAAAACAAATTACTTTCACCTACTGTTACATCCATTCTTTCACGTTTTATACTTTAGATAATAAAAAAGTACAAGAATAAACGTTTAGAAATTACTAGGGCATTCGTCATACTGAACATTATTACCTTCATGACCTCCATCCTCTCCTCCTCATCCAGCAAACGTGTGCTTTTTTTGGTTCATACTTTTACAAATAGCGCTTTTAAAAAAATGACATATTCACACAATAGCTATCAAGAAGATAAGGTGCAAATATGATTATAATAATGATTATCTATAATTAGAGATACAATATAACAACAATCGCCCATCACATGAGATAACAATATAATCAAATGTTGACCTATCACATGAGACAACAACATAACATGATACAGCAAAATAGGCATTGGAAAGGAAGGGGGTGGGGGTGGAGTTTCAAGGGGAAGGGGGAAGAAATACACTTCAATCCAAAATTATGTTTAAAAAAAAAAGACTAATATTCAAAACAAGTAGAACCCTATTACGATACATATTCAAAACGCCCATATCCACTGGACTATCAAAACTAAAAACAATATCATACTAAAACGGATACTTATTTAATAGTACTAATAATTCATCTCTAACTGCAATAAAAACAACATCCACGAAAAATCTATTGAATTAGACAAGACAAGGGCATGAGGATTGGAGGGAAAGGAAAGGAGAGGAGAGGAGAGGAGAGAGAGGGAGAGAGAGAGAGTGAGAGGGAAGAGATGTGTGAGAGAGAGAGTGAGTGAGAGGATGAGATGCGAGAGAGGATTGATTGAGAGATGAGAGAGTGAGTGAGAGAGAGAGGGAAGGACACACTTATCAAGCGATCAGGGTTACCATAAAAAGATTTTTAAAATTTCCTCTTTCCACTTGTTGCAACATTGCAGATTTTTTACTACTTGCATAGGTTACTCTTTCTTCTTTGCATTGATTAGTGTGACCTCTTTCCTGCTTCCACTCCCCTCCACACTTTTACGTGTGTGACTGTAGATTTTCTGTCTCGTAAACATTCTTGTATTTTTGTTGTAAGAATACATATGTGCTGTGTAAATGTAAGTTATGGTTGATTTGCGTATTAATATGGTTTGATTTGCCTTATTAGTCAATTCTAGGCATTCATGCATTTAGTATGGCTTTTTAGCTGTGTCTTGAACTGATTTTTGTTTTTTTTGATACATTTTAATCTGTTTTGGGAGCTTTGTTCATAAGTCACTACCTGAGTACAAGAAGCTTGTTTTGTAATGATTATTTCTTGGTCTCGGAATGGTTAGTAGATGATTATGTCTGTGTTTCATTGATTTTGAAGCTATTGGAGTTCTTGGAGGGGCATTTCCATTGACAAACTTTATGGACCAATAGTGCTTTATTTTAGTTAAAGTGTTTTTGAAGGTTAGGATATTTGTTTCCTTATAATGTTGATGGTCTGGGAGCTTGATTTTAGTACTAGAACAAGTTTCAGTGACTTTTATATAATCTTTGAATACAATGTTAAAATTTGTAGCAACTGCAGCGGTCAAAGAGATGAAGCATAGTTAACTATAGGCAAAATATAGCCGCAAAAAAAGAGTTTTGCGAGAGGGTTATTAAGAAATATGTTTTATTTTTGAATAACTGAAGGTTAGCTTGTAGAAGACGTTTTCTAGCGCCATACATGGTCAAGTCCAAGTTAGATTTTTGTCAATAATTTACACCCAGAATTCTTGTGGGAGTCAACGTCTTTCAATTAACTTTTACCTCTCAACACGAGGTTGGAATTTATCTTTCATTTATTTGTCTCTTTTGTCTTGCTAGTAATACATACATTAGTTTTTCGCTGCGTATTTAGGGACATATGGTTTAGTGAGTCCAAGAAACCAATCTGTCAATATTGTGTTGAGTGTTGATTTTAAAGTTAGGGTGGGTCAGAGTCACTCAATGGGGATGTGTCATCAGCAAACATTTTCACAGCTACATTCTAGAAAATTGAGGTAAGTCATTTACATAGATTGAATATAGAAGTGGAACCAATATTGACCTTGTGGTACGCCATGTTAATAGGTTTTAGTTCTGATGTTTGATTATTTGCTGTTACTAGCTGCTGCCCTATTTGACAAAAAGCTTTCCAAAATAAAAAAAAGATTTTATCGTTTATGGTGTTAGTTTATACAAGTGAAGTTTACGCAATATAAGGAATGATTGATTACATCCAAATGCTTTTTCAAAGTCAACAAAAAAGAAGGCCTGTATATTTATTTTCATTGTATTGTGTAGGAGAACTTGTCTGTAATTTGTGTAAGAGTTGTGTGACAGGAATATTTTTTACGAAAACCTGACTGATCTTCATTTAATAGATTGTTGTTTACAATTTTTGGAGTAGGTATTCTATGACTTGGCTTTAATTTATTTCTATATATTATAGGATTTTTGGATATGTTTTTCAAAGGTTTTAGATAAGACAGACGAATTGATATTGGTCTGTAATTGAAGGACAAGCAAGTATCACTCGGTTTTGGTGGACTTGTATGATTTTTGCCTTTTTAAATAAGACCAGGAGAGTTGTTTTTCTCTATGCACAAGTTTACAAAGATATGTCAGTGTTCCGCTATAACTTGACCACAAGAGCTTGATTATTCTTCCTTCATAGATAGTCTAAACCACGTGTTCTGGAACTTTTTTGAAGAGACAGGCTTTCCAATGACGTCTGTGATTGACATTGTAGAAGTTAGTTTGAAATGGGAATTTTATTTCTTTTGATTGTGATATATGTTGTTCGAAATAATGGAGAATCATTTTCATTTTGACTTGTCATTTGATATTACTTTGTCGGCAATGTTTGAGAACGTGTTGTTCAATCATCAGTCTGATATATCGTTAACTGTCGTGACTTTTTGATATAGGTTTTTTACAAATGTATTGATGGCTTTCCTTACTGGCGGAGAGTCGATGAGTTGTAATTAACAAAACCCCTTTTTTCTGAATGTAATCACGTTTTGATTTGGTTTAGGAAGTTACTTTGTTTCTTTGTGGCCCTGAACTGTCATTTTGAACCATGTGTTTTACAAATAGTCTCTATAGGTGTATTTCGGTTCTATGTCCTTTTGTCTATCCAAGGTGGTTGATTTGTCTTGAACTCTTTTTTTTATGAAAGGGGCGTGTTGGTCGTATACGAAGTAAATGTCCTAATCCAAAATTCAAGCAGCTTCAGCAGGGTCTCTGTTTTGGTAGGATGTCATGTAATGGCCGTGTTTGTCAAGTTGAAAGGAAAATCTTGCTCGTTTTTAAGATTTTAATTTCCTGTAAAAAATAGTTTTATGCCCTTCTTTAGGTAATTTGATTCGATTTTTAAACCAAGGTAAAGCACACTGGTTAAGATCACTTGCATCACTTGAGGGTAGCACATACTTCTGTTATGTGTTGTTTTGTAGTAGTGTAAGATTTGTTCTATTAATGTTCTAGAGTTATTTGTTATCCGAAGTTGGTCTATCTATTAGTTGATCTAGGCCACATATAGTAATGTTGGGCTCCATTTTGGTGAGGTTTTAATACGTTAAGTTAATATCCCAAGATTTATTGTTTCATTGGTTTAAAGTTTACCTCCGTCCTTATGGGAGTTGAATTTTTTAGCCAGTCTATGGTTTCTGAAGGATTTTGTATTAAATACTATTAATATTGGTCGTATTGTGTTTTTATTTTATTTCAATCCACTTGGATCCATGTATAAAAACTCAAGGGTTTATATATGTTCTTTACAACTGAGCGAGGAGGGCTATATATGTAGTAAACCCGGGGACTTGGGTTTTGTGAGGATCTGCACGGAAGATTTGATACCTGGAATATTCATGTGTGCCATTGTGTTACATTTGGGAGAAAGTCGGGTTTCGCTAGACAAAACAATGAAACTGATTTACATGTTGTATAGTTGGTTGCAATTGTCATCTTTTTGTTTGTTGACTGTTGATATTCAGGTAGCCTACTCGGAGGCCCTGTTTGGATGGCCACTTGTCTTGAAGTTAGGAGACATAATATATGTCAGGATGTGATTGGCTATTATGTATATATTTTCTTTTTCTATACTTTAAGTAAAACTATCAAATTGAAGACCGTTAGTAGGTTTTATATTCAATAATCAAACAGGAGAATTAATATGATATGATAGGAACACACAATAAAACGAAAACAATTACTAAAAGTACAATTTCAAAAGCTGCTATGGATCTGCAAAAATTCGATCTGTTATATCAAACACAGTATATAAATCCAGTCCCCTTTATATTTATTACACTAAAAAATGGAGATCCAAAGTATACCACACGTACATTTAATGTGTAGAATATTTTGGATAGAGATATCCTACAAACTTTTTTTTTTTTTTTCTAAGTCTAATAACTTCACTTACACAATACACGTATTCATATAAAGCTCTAAAAACAAGGAAGATACAGTCACAAGGCAGTAGAGAAGTAGATACAATTATAAAGTATAGAATTTCTTGGGAAAATCTATAGCAAAATTTGTCTCAAAACGCAACTGTTTGTGCTAGAGTCTTGGTGTAGCAATATAAGCTGCTTATCACAAAAGTCAATTGTTTCAATCAAGCAGACTGCTTGTATAAACCAGCAATATAGCTGCTAGTCACCAAAAGTCATTATTAGTCAAGGCAGACTGCAGAATGTATGTGTGTGTGTGTGTGTGTGTGTGTCTGTTTTGTGTGTGTGTGTTGTGTGTGTGTTGTTTGTGTCTGTCTGTCTTTTCTCTGTCTTATCTTCTCTCCCTACCTCCCTTCCCCCCCCCTCTCTTTCTCCCTCCCTCTCTCTCTGCTTCCCCTTCTTTCTCTGGAAGAAAAAGGAATCATTTTGATGTAAAAAACAACAACAACAAAAACAGCTAGATGAAATAGCGAGTGAGAGTCGAGGCTAGTTTAAAAGAAAGGAAAGAGGAAAAGAAAGAAAATACAAAAGGGAGGGGGAGGGGTGTATTTTAAAAAAATTATTCTTTACATTTTATCTTATTTTACTCTTTTATATCGAGGATAATGGAATAAGCACTTATGTGCTTTTTTTTTTTACATCCGGTCCCCGTGTGTATGCGGTTTTGTAAAATGTTGTCATCTGTTTCACCGGCACCACAATGGCCTTACTCTTTCAAAAGCGGAAACAGGATTTTTAACACTGTGCGCAAGATGTTCTTGCCATGGTTCGCAACGGGCCGCGGTTTATAGTATCATCGGAAAGGACTTTTTGGGGTGAGTGGAAGTCTGCTACGATGTTAACTCCAGGGGAAATATCCCCTTGAACGGGAATCGAACCGGGTCGTTCAAGATTGCGAGTGCAGTGTTTAACACTAGGCTATCCCGGTCCCCCCTTAGTGTTAGTCTTGATGGTAGTGGGAAGGTATTGGTTCGATGATGAAATAACGTTTTTTATTTGTGTTTTTCCCTGTGTATTACAGTTACATTTTATGAACTGAATGACGCGTAATTTGCATTCTATTCAGACGTAGCAGTTTTTTGTCTACGAGTGTCTTTTATTTTTTTATTTTTATTATTATTTTTTTTTATTTTATTCTTTTATATCGAGGATAATGGAATAAGCATTTATGTGCTTTTTTACATCCATTCCCCGTGTGTAGGGCGGTTTCGTCAATTCTGTCATCTGTTTTTTTTATTTATATATTATATTCTTTTATATTGAGGACCGGTATGTATGTGTGTTGGGGGGGGGGGGGGGGGGGGGGGGGGGGGGGGGGGGGGGGGGGGGGGGGGGGGGGGGGGGGTTGGGGGGGGGGTGTTGTTGTTTTGTGTGCGTGTGTAGGGAATGGTTTGTGTGTGTGTGATTGTGTTTGTGTGTTTGTGTGTTTGTAAGTGTGTTTGTGTGTGTGTGTGTGTTTGTGAGTGTATATGTGTGTGTGTGTGGTGGGGTTCGTGTGTGTGTGTGTGTGAGCGTGTGTGTGTGTTGTTGTTGTTTCAGTGAGTGAGTGGGGTTGTTGTGTGAGAGAGACACACACACACAAACACAACGCAGCACAACACAATGTAAAACACACACACAACCACACACATACACACACACAGTCCCCAACACACTCACACACACACACACTCACACACACTCCCCTCTCTCACTCACACACACACACACACACACACACAACACACACCCACACCACACACATGAAAAACACACACACACTGTTACATTGTGATAAATGAACAGGACTGTACTATGTCGGTTGCTTTCTTTTTTTTTGCCACCTGATTGGGATTCTGTTATTTTTTACCTAGGCCTGTGATTGCTATCATACACACGGGGTACCTCGTGTCATTCATTAATACTACTCATCACTCACGAGTAGAGCCTACGTGGTTGATTTTTCCCCTCCTAACAGCTGTTGCAGGTTGGCATGTGTAAGTAAATGCTTTGCAGAAAAGCGAAAACAAGAAAATTGACAGTGACGAATATTGTACCTGCACCATGGAAAATTCTGTCTGTCTGTCTGCCTGCCGTTTCTTTCTCTGTAAATGGACAAGGATGTCCCTGAAGATGGAATGCGGCTAGCTAAATGGTGAAGGAGAGGTGTGTGTGTGTGTGGGGGGGGGGGGGGGGGGGAGAAAAATGGGGCGCATACGCAATATCTCACCATTGGTTTTATTTATTTATTTATTTATTTTTTTTATATCGAGGATAATGGAATAAGCACTCATGTGCTTTTTTTTTACATCCAGTCCCCATGTGTGTATGTGGTTTTGTGAATTTTGTCATCAGTTTCCACCAGCACACAATGGCCTACTCTTCCGAAAAGCAGAACAGGATTTAACGTGTGCGCAAGATGTTCTGCATGCGTTGGAACACGGGGCCTCGGTTTATAGTCTCATCCGAAGGACTTTGACATTCAGTTCGATTTTTTGGGGTCAAACTGGGAAGAGAGGGCGAGGCTGGGAGCTCTAGCCGAGGAACAAAAAAAAAAAAAAAAAAAAAAAAAGGACAGTGGACAGGATAATTATGTCAATGTCAATTGAATGCAGCAGCCAGCATCGAATCTGGCGATTCTTCACCTATCCTGTAGTCTTGTAGACCGTTGGGGGGGACCACTGAAGATTTTGTAACCAGCTTCCTCCCCTCGGAGGTTTTCAGCTTTCCGTTGTATTAATTCGTTTCCTCTCAAGGCTACCAGTCCACTCTCTGATGTTGTCTTCCTCCCATCGTTTTCTCTGTCTGCCTCTTCTTTGTCTCCCTCCTTGTACTGTTCCCTGTAGTAGGACACTCTTGGCCTGTCTAGATGTTACGTGATGTGCTCATACCACTTCAGTTTTCATATTTTTTCACTGAAGTCAGGTAAATGTGGTGATATCAATGGGTTTAATCATGGGGTGGGGGGGTGGGTGGGGGGGGGGGGGGAACTGTAGTAGAAAAGGCACAAGAAGAGAGCGTTTTTTTCTTGTTTCTTCTTCTTCTTCTTCTTTTCTTCTTCTTCTTCTTCTTCTTCTTCTTCCTCCTCCTCCTCCTTCTCCTTCTTCTTCATCCATGTTCCCTGGCCATGCTAAACCTTTAATTCGCTCTGGATGGCAAAATCTTTGTTCGTTCGTTCTTCATATTTTATGAGACTATAAACCAAAGTCTTTGTTCGTTCGTTCTTCATATTTTACGTCTTTTTCACCATCAGTGATATTAGACGATACCAAAGTCTTATTTGCAAACGACGCATGCAGAACAACTTGTCCACATGTTAAATTACTTTTGGAAGAGTAGGCCATTTTGTGCCGGTAGGAACAGGTAACAATTTTTTTTTTTTTTTAAAAAGCATGCATACCGTTTTGAATATAGACATCATCCCTTTAATCAAAATGCGGCTGGCTACTTCAGAGGAGGATAAAAACGGTCGCATTCGCAAAATCTCACCAATGATGAACTTTGGAGCTCTAGCTAAGGAACAACAACAACAACAACAACAACAACAACAACAACAAATCAGTGATTTCTTTTTTGTATGTGTCTGTATTTGGCAAATGTTGTCAATTTTACCCCATCTACCAGACGATGGATGATTCTTGTTCTTGTTCTTCTTCTTCTTCTTCTTTTTCCTTTGTTGTCATGTTTCTCCCAGAGGAGGTTTGACATTGATGACCTTCTCCATGTCTCTGTTTTGAGCTTCCTCCTTATTTATGCCCCTTTCTCTAAGATCATCTACAATACAGGTCGCCCAGGTTTTGCTAGGTCTTCCCTTTGGTCTCTTTCCATCAACTACGAAGTTCATTGCTCTTTTTATGAGGGATGATTCTCTATTACAACAACCAAAAAAAAAAAATCAGCCGCGATTCCATGAACTGCATGAAATTAGTGCATATGGAGGTTTAGAGTGACCTGAGTTTGGGAAAATGTTATGACTGTTTTCACAGGGAAGCAGTGCGGCCATTCTGCTGACTGTGTGTGTTATCAGAGGAAACGCAGTCAGTCTGATGACTGTGATTTCAGAGAAAAGCATGACGTGGACATTCTGATGACAGTGTGTTTTTAGAGAAATGCATGACATGGACATTCTAATGACTGTGTGTTATTAGAGGGAAACAGTGTAGTCATAACATGGACATTCTGATGACAGTGTGATTTCAGAGGGAAACAGTGTAGTCATAACATGGACATTCTGATGACAGTGTGATTTCAGAGGGAAGCAGTGTAGTCATAACATGGACATTCTGATGACAGTGTGATTTCAGAGGGAAGCAGTGTAGTCATAACATGGACATTCTGATGACAGTGTGATTTCAGAGGGAAGCAGTGTAGTCATAACATGGACATTCTGATGACAGTGTGATTTCAGAGGGAAACAGTGTAGTAATAACATGGACATTCTGATGACTGTGTGCTTTTAGAGAAAGGCATGACGTGGAAATTGTGATGACTGTGTGATTTCAGAGGGAAGCATGACATGGACATTCTGATGACTGTGATTTCAGAGAAAAGCATGACGTGGACATTCTGATGACTGTGTGATTTCAGAGAAAAGCATGACGTGGACGTTCTGATGACTGTGTGATTTCAGAGGGAAGCAGTCAGGTCATGACGTGGACATTCTGATGACTGTGTGATTTCAGAGAAAAGCATGACGTGGACACATTCTGATGACTGTGTGATTTCAGAGGGAAGCAGTCAGGACATGAATTGGACATTCTGATGACTGTGTGATTTCAGAGGGAAGCAGTCAGGACATGACGTGGACATTGTGATGACTGTGTGATTTCAGAGAAAAGCATGAAGTGGACACATTCTGATGACTGTGTGATTGCAGAGGGAAGCAATCAGGTCATGACGTGGACATTCTGATGACCCACCCTGACGAGGGGAAGGAGAGAGGTCTGCTGACCGCTGTCCTGCAAGCTCTGGACAGGAAAGGTGGGCTGCTCTCTAGTCTAGGTCAGTTTGAACGATCTTCCAGGTTCAACTTCGAAGTGCAGACGTGCCAGTGCCTTCATTCCCTTTGTGTGTGTGTATATCTATATCTATATATATATATATATACATATGGAGAGAGAGAGATTTTTATTTATTTTTTATTTTATTCTTTTATATCAAGTATAATAGAATAAGCACTTATGTGCTTTTTTACATCCAGTCCCTGTATGTATGCGGTTTTGTAAATTCTGTCATCTGTTCCCACAGGCACACAATGGCCTACTCTTAGGAAAAGCGGAACATGATTTAACGTGTGCGCAAGATGTTCTGCGTGCGTTCGCACACGGGGCCTCGGTTTATAGTCTCATCCGAAGGATGTGTGTGTGTGTGTATGCATGCATGCATGCAGAAGCATGCTAAAGGTCTTGTCTTTCATGTCAGCGTTCGATGGGTTAACGGAAACACGAACACACCCAGCAATATCCCGGAAGTTGGAATCGGTACCCTCAAGGGGGCAAAAAACCGGTTGCATCACAAAAATCTCACTGTTAGGGCACCTTTAAAACTGTAGCAAAAGAATGGAAAAAATATTTTTTAAAAATAGCATGATAGTTTGAGATGATGATTTTATGTTGTTACAAAATATATTGCCCCGACTTTGGGGGTGTATGCTGGTTTAAGTTCGTGTTTCTATAACCCAACAAACGCTGACAGGTATTATGGGATCTCGACTTCCATTTTTGATCTTCTGCATGTGTGTGTATAAATATATCTTCTTCTTCTTCTTCTTCTTCTTTTTCTTCTTTTCTTCTTCTTCTTTTTCTTCTTCTCTTTTTCTTCTTCTTCCTTTTTTGTCATGTTTTCTCACCAGGGAGGTTTGACATTGATGAGCCTTTTCCATCTCTCTCTGTTTTGAGCTTCCCCCCCCTTTATGCCCCTTTCTCTAAGATCATCTGCAACACAGGTAGCCCAGGTTTTGCTAGGTCTTCCCTTTAGTCTCTTTCCATCCACTACGAAGTTCACTGCTCTTGTTATGATGTGGTAGTCTGCTTTCCGTTGAACGTGCCCAAACCAGCGCAGTCTATTGGTACTAGCTACAGACTTCAGATCAACTTTGCACATTCTCCATAGTTCTTCATTCGTGATCCTGTCTTCCCATTTGATCTTTGTCATGTAGCGTGCATTCGGTTTTCACAGCCCCTTCAGCAAACGTTCGACGGTTTTGTGAAAACCCCGTCTCCGAACCATACAGGAAACAGGTCTGATGCAGGCCTTGTATATCAGACAGCGTCTCTCCAGTGGGATTCTCAGATTTCCGAACAGACTTGCCAATTCTTTCCATTTCTTCCAAGCACTCGCAATCCTGGTTCTGACAGCTAACTCAGATTTTGCTTCGCAGCTCATCATCTCTCCTAGGTAGCAGAATTCGTCTACCATTTCTATCTTCCCTTGTTCAAATTCTAGCTTCTCCTTTCCTGCATCGGTATTGTCTTCACCGTTCTTATTCATACAACTGGGGCAGACAAATACTCCGTCCTCCTTCTTCAGACTTTTGAGCTTTGAACATCTTTTGTGACACCAATATTGACATTTGGAGGATTTGTATAATTTTACCCATGAAAGGAATTAAAGCACTGCCGCTTGAAGCTAACCCGGGAAATCCGCGAAAAAAAAATCCCCTTACCCTTAACCATACTGAGATTTGAACGCACAACTGATGATTGAAACGGGATTCTTTTTTTTTTGTGCGCAGGCCTGGTGCTGATGGGCCGGTCAGAAGCCAGCACCTACACTCCGGAATGCTTGACCACCGACTCCAAACTGCTGGCCATGCGCGGCCAGCTTGACCACTTCGAGAAGTGGCTGGGCATCTGCAAGTTCGAATCTACGAAGCCCTCCACCACCACCCCTAGCGGAGACGACCTTCCAAGCGCCGCTGTAGGAACGCGCGAAAAAAAACCCTGCGACGCCGGACAGAAACTCAGGGACGGTCGCTGCTGCTGATTCGGACAAGCCTGGTACTGAAGAAGCCCTGAAGAGCAAGCCTACTGACTGTAGCGTCCAAGAAGACCAACATCATCATAAAGACGCGCATCAAGAACCGAACGCGAAACGCCAACCGGACAGCCGCTCTCGAGCACGCTCGCAAGGCACAACACACCCTCCAGAAAAGCCGAACCGCAAGCCCAAACGTGAACCGGATCGCGACGACGACGCCTCGCGACCGGGACCCAAGCAGCCGAAGACCTCCACCTCCGTCGCGAGCCAGCCCCAGGCTCCTTTCGAGGTGATGGTGGTGGTGGCGGCTCAGTCGGAGGAGAGGGCGTGGAAGGCGCGGCGGGTGGATTTGGTCGTGAGCCCGTACTCGCATTATTACTACGCGGTGGTGGGGTGGACGGGCAACCGGCACTTCAACCGCGACCTTCGGCTGTACGCGCAGAAGGAGCTGGGCATGAAGCTGACCAGCCACGGCTTGTGGGACTTTAAGAAGGTGAAGTATGTTCGTTTGGCTTGTACTTGTTTGTATGTAAGTATGTATGTTTTGTCCGTCGTAGTCCGACGATGACCTCCAAAACGGCAGCTGCTGTTTTGGAAACTTGGGCAGAAATTCGATTATAGTGGAGACGCCTTGCCCACAAATTCAAATTCAAAATTCAAAAAAAGCTTTATTATCTCAAAGACAGAGAAATTCCGAATTCCACAGTACACATCCCCACTCTCTCGGGCCAAGTGAGGCATAAGGACAGTCAGCGTTGGAGATGTTCTCCACTCCAAAGGCCAACCAGCCCCCCAGGGCTGCTGCAGCACATAAGGACTGTTGTGCGAGTCAAGCCTCCTAGTCAGAGAGTCATAGTCGATCACTAAAAGACTAAAGCTGTAAAGTGGAATTCCATGAGTGGGAAAGAAAGCCACTGGTCATACTACAGCCTCTCACTTTGCTGTTGTTGCCCCCAGCGTCAATGATTTAATCCAGAACTGTGATAAAGCCCAGGCGATGATGGCGGACTGGGTTTGTAAAATTTTTTTTGGGGTGGGGGTGAGGGGTGGGGGGGGGCAGGGGAGGGGGGTTTTTGGATTTTTTTTGATAATTTTTGAGATTAGAAAAAAAGTTGGTGGGGTGTAGGGGTTGGAAGGTAGGGATTGTATGAGTGGGGGGGTGTTTGTGTGTGTTGTGTGGGTGGGGTGGTGGTTTGTGGGGAAGTGGTTTTTGTGTGTGTAACACACTTTTATCAGAGAAGAAAAGAAAAGAAATTAAATACACAGAAATAAATTTGAATACGCGCGCACACACACACACACACACACACACTCCCTTTTGTCTCTCCCTACACTTCTCCACTTAATTCCCCCTCTCTGTCGTCTGTCTGGCTGTCTGTCTGTCTATCTCTCCTCTCCCTCTCTCTCTCCCTCTCTCTCCTCTCTCTCTCTCTCTCTCCTCTGTCTCTCAGTCTCCATCTTTCTCTTTCTTTGAAAATGCCCAAAATTAAATTTTAAAAAGGTTGTTTGTACTGTTTTTTTTGCAGTTTCTTTTGTCAAAATGTCTTTCTCCTTGTAATCAGGGCCGGTGGCCTTGATTAAAATCCACTCTCCCTCTCTCTTCCCTCTCTCCTCCCTCCCTCTCTGCCCCCCTCTCTCGCTCCCTCTAATCTTTTCATTTCCCCTTTTCAATCTCTTTTACCACCCTCACCGCCCCCCCCCCCCCCCCCAGCCTCTCCCCCCCCCCCCTCCTTCCCCCCTCCCCCCTCCTTCCTCCTCCCCCCCCCTTCCCCTCCCCCCTCCTTCCCCCTCCCCCCTCCCCATTTTCTCATCAATCAAAAAATCCAGAATTTGAATAAATGAATGAATTAAGTTTAATACAATACAGAACGATAAGAGAAACAAGTCAAGTTTTTTTTCCCTGCCAATCTAGCGTTGACATCTTACAGACCTTGGGTCACCGGATTTTAGAAAAGAAGAAGAAGAGGAGTTTGGGTTTTTTTCTTGTTGTTTGTTTGCTTGGGTGTTTTGTTTGGTTGGTGGGGGAGTGGGGAGTGGGTGTGTGTGGGGGGGGGAGGGGGGGGGTGTTTGGTTAGGGGTTTTTGTTTGGTTTTGGGGGGGGGTTTTTGGGGTTTTTGTTTGTTTTGGGTTTTTTTTTTTTTTTTTTTGGTTGGTTTTTTTTTTTTGTGTTTTGGTTGGGGATTGGTTGTTTTTGGGTTTTTGGGTTTGGTTTTGGGATTGTTTGTTTTGTCTTTTGGCTAGGATACACACAGGGGGAAGTTCAAAAAGTTCTTCATCAAAAGACCCAGACAGGGGGGGAAATTTGCTGGTTTTGTATTGGGGTTTTGTGTAGTGTGTGGATGGGGGGGTGGGGGGGGAGGTTGTGTTTTTTGTGGTGGGGGGGGGGGGGGGGGGGGGGGGGAAGGGGGGAGTGAGGTGTGTGTTTGCGGTTGTGTGTGGATATGGAGGGTGGGGGTTTTTGAGGAGGGGTGGTGTGTTTGTGTTTTGGGGGGGGGTGGTGTAGGGGTGGGGGGATGGGGGGGGAGCGGTGTGAGTTTAGGGGAGGGAGGGGGGGTTTTCATTTTGTGTGGGGTGGGGGTGGGGGGGGGGGGGGGATTTTGTGGGGTACATGTGTTGGGGGGGGAGAGGATTAATGGTGTTTGTGGGTGGGGGGGTTGGGGGTCAGGGGGGTTTTTTGGTGTTATTCAATTTTTTACCTTTCAGTCAAAAGCTGAATGCAGCAGCTTGTTCCTTTTTTTTCTATTTTTATTAAATAAAAAATTTCCCTACATTATTATTTTTAAAGACAGCT
>CM054139.1:11890536-11958036 GCA_028751875.1 Rapana venosa | reverse complement strand
TGCTGTGTTGTACTGTGCTGTGCTGTACTGTGCTGTACTGTGCTGTGCTGTACTGTTGTACTGTGCTGTGTTGTACTGTGCTGTACTGTATAGTGCTGTACTGTGCTGTGCTGTACCGTTGTACTGTACTGTACTGTGTTGTACTGTGCTGTGCTGTACTGTTGTACTGTACTGTGCTGTGTTGTACTGTGCTGTGCTGTACTGTACTGTGCTGTACTGTGCTGTGCTGTACTGTCCTGTGCTGTGCTGTACTGTGCTGTGTTGTACTGTGCTGTACTGTGCTGTGCTGTGCTGTACTGTTGTACTGTACTGTGCTGTGTTGTACTGTGCTGTACTGTACTGTGCTGTACTGTGCTGTGCTGTACTGTTGTACTGTACTGTACTGTGCTGTACTGTGCTGTGCTGTACTGTTGTACTGTACTGTGCTGTGTTGTACTGTGCTGTACTGTACTGTGCTGTACTGTGCTGTGCTGTACTGTTGTACTGTACTGTGCTGTACTGTGCTGTGCTGTGCTGTGCCTTGCCTGACTTGGGTCTGATAAGGAGGAGGATAACGCTCACTATGTATGTATTTATTTATTATTTATTTATTTATTTATACCACTTTAAGTCACGAGATTTCTCTGCCTGAAATTCGGGCTGCTCTCCCCGGGGAGAGCACGTCGCCACAAGAGCAGCGCCACCCTTGTTTTTTCTCTTTTTTTGTCTGCAACTGTATTTGTTTCCCTATCAGAGTGGCTTTTTTTCTAAGAATATTTTGCCAGGGACAACTCTCTTGCCGCGGGTTCTTTTACGTGCGCTGAATAATTGTGTGTAACACACGGGACCTCGGTTTATCGTCTCATCCGAAAGACTGGCGCCCAGACCACCACTCATGGTCTAATGGACGGGGGGGAGGAGGGGGGAGTTTTTTGGCCCAAACGGACCCACTAACTAATTATTGTGGGTGGGTGGAAAGGGTGAAGGTATGTTTGGGGGGTGGGTAGGTAGGTGGGTTTTGTCTGAGTGTGTGTGTGTGTGTGTGTGTGTGTGTGTGTGTGTGGGGTGGTGTGTGTGTGTGTGGTGTGTGTGTGTGTTTTGTGTGTGTTTGTCTCTCTGTGTGTTTGTTGCCGTCGTCAGTCAGTTGGTCCGAAAGGAAAAAGGAAAAACAAAGAAAGAAAGAGCAAAACAAAAAAATAGAAAGAAAGAATGATAGGAAAAAAAGAATGAACGAAAGATAGATAGATAGATAGATAGATAGATAGATAGATAGATAGATAGATAATAGATAGATAGATAGATAGATAGATAGATAGATAGATATAATAGATAGTAGAAAAGGAAGGAAGGCTGGATGGGGGAAGAAAGGAAGGAAGGAAGGAAGGAAGGAAGGAAGAAAGAAAGAAAGAATGAATGAACAAAAAACTGAAAAAGAATAAAGAAAGAAAGGAAGGAAGAAGGAAAAAGGAAAGAAAGAAAGAAAGAAAGAAAAAAAAAGAATGAATGAATGAATGAATAAATGAATGAATGAATGAATGGATGGATGGAAAGGATGGATGGATGGATGGATGGATGAACGAACGAACGAACGAACGAACGAACGAACGAATGAATTGAATGAATGAATGAATGAATGAACAAGATATGAATGAAAGAGAAAAAAAAAAGAAAAAATGGAAGAAGGAAGGAAGAATGAAAGAAACAAACAAACAAACAAACAAAAGGAAGGAAGAAAGAAAAACGAACGAACGAACGAAAGAACGAAAAGGGAAAATAGAAAGATAGGAAGCAAGCAAGCTCAAAACCGGGCTCGCAAATCCCGAGAGCAATGCTCTTACCACTGAACCATCCCGCCCCTTAAGCACCTATTTGACACTGGGCGATGATTTTCTAAATATTGCTGCTAGCATTCTTCGTCCGAAAAGATACAAAATCAGATAAAAATGTCGAGTGATGTATAAAAAAATGTCTCTATTGTCTGTTGCATTCGTTTATTCGACAAACACGCGCCGACAAAAACAAATATGTCCTATATAGACACACGTAGACTGTTTGAATTGTATATGGAATGTCCAAAAAATGATATTTCCTATACACACTAAACTGTCTGAATTGTGTATGAAGTGTAGAGAAAAATAATATTTCCTATACTCACATTTACACTGCTTGAATTGTATATGACGTGTACAAAAATTTAAAAAAATAGTTCTTATACACACAGAGACTGTTTGAATTATATGTGAATGGTTAACTCCCAGCCAGCACAGTATCTCTCTCTCTCTCTCTCTCTCTCAACGCTTTTGTGTATGGTGAATTGTTCCAACTTGACAATATCTCTTTCATCGACCACACCCTGAACCCCCAAAACAGAGCCCTGTTCCGGGACACCACCCATCTCTCAGCACGAGGCTTGTGGAATACTGGCAGGCAGCATAGGTCGGGCACCTACACGCACGGTGCTGGACAGTCAAAAAACATAAACCACGACCAAAATTCGGCAAGAAATTTGAAATACAGAAAAGAGAAATTGGATGGCAGACGAAAGACAACAAAAACAGTACCGAAAAAAAAAACGCCCAAATACGTTCAAATAATTAAAATAGAAATCAGACGTACTGTGACCACAACAATCAGCAAATGACAAAAAGAATTGGACGGGCCAAAACCCAAAAGGGAACAAATACAAAAAATCAAGAAAAGTGAATGATGACCCATTTCACCAGAACGTGACAAGAAATGCGACACATCAAAGATACCGCTTGGATGGAAGGACGACAGGGAGAAGACGCACACAGCATGGAACGAAGACATGGGAAAAACCCACATCACGACCGTGGAACAGAGGGCATCAGGCTACAGACAACGTCAACAAGAAAGGAACCAACAAGGATGGAGAGGTGACGGGAAAGTGGGTAAAGGACTGGACACAACAGATGGCACACAACATGACGGAAGAGGGCCCATGACGACAAAAAGGAGGAAGAAACTGACGGGAGCCCACGGGGTTTACTACCATCGCATGACGGAACAAAACTGGGACCATTCAACCCCATGACTGGAAAATACAAAATGAAATGTTAATAAAAAAGACTGCACAACAAAATTTTAAATAACATATACATCTACACGTACAAATACAAATAATAGGAAACATGCGATAGAGGCAACCCCCCCCCCCCCCCCCCCCAAAATACCATACATGCACCTTGCCCTCATGATACAGACACTTACACACACATAGGCAACCTCCCAACTCACTACACATATATATACACGCCGCCGCGCACCACTACACAATCGCGACGCAACATGCCGCACACGCATTCAAACACACCAACACTTGACACCGATACAAATAACAACAATGTGACAGATGAACTACGTCTTTCAAAAACAACAAAAAAAAAAATCTTTGTTTTTCAATTGTTGATCAAAAGTACTTCCCCTGTGCACTTTCGAGGCGTAAATAGATCTACATACTTGTATAGAATAAACAGTCCAAGAGAGGGGAAAATATAAAAGTTGTAGGTTACAACACAACCACCACGCGCCGCACACACACACACACACACACACACACACACACACACAAACACCATCCTACTGATAAAACCCAAAAAAAGTCTGCCCCATTTAAAGTTTTTTTTAACACTGTTATCATTTAATACTCTATCTATTTTTTTTTTTCGGATACAAGGGATGGGTTTGTCAAGTTTTTTAAACAAATATTTAAAAAATAATCACTTTTAAGGTAAAATTGATCTCTGATTATGTAAATTTTAAATGGTTATATAATTTGTTGCCGTTGTTTTTTTCCATCGTAGACAGTTAAACAATATAAGAATGGAAAGCATTTTTAGTTAGAGATATTATAACGGAAAAAAACAACCAATTCATTACAATGATAGCACAGGTTTTTGTTTACCAATAAAAAGATCTCTGTTTCAAATGATTTTTAAAACAAATGAGTAAAACATGAGAATTTTACGTGGAATATTAGAAGTATCTATGGAAAAGTGGAGGGAATTAATGAAAAAAAAACAAAATGAGACACATAAAAGACATTTGATATTATACGATGAAATTAATTTTTACAAGAAACACATTAATAAAACATCTGTAAAAAGAGTAACTCTACCGGGGAATATTTTCATGCACTACTGCAACCAAAAAAGAAATAGATCTGTCAGTGCTTCAGGAGGTTTTTCAGTTTTCATTAAAGGGAAGATTAATGAAAAAGTATAAAATTTTTACCAAAAAATTTTCAGATATTGTTTGGATGAAAATGAACAGGAAAACTCTTTAAGATCATAAAACAAGAATATTTTTATGGATGTGCATAATTCCACCCAAAATTTTCTTCTTTTGGAAAAGTTCTACACAGAAAATATGGGAAAATTTAGAAAAAGACAAGAAAGTTTTTTCTGAAAGGTCAGATAATCTGTGCGGGACAAAATTGCGCATCAGGAAGATGACGACTTTAAGAAATAGACCAGAACCAAGTTACTAAAATTTTTACCTAAAGAAAATGAATAAAACCAAGTTTCAAAGGTCTCAAGGGTAAAATTGTAAAAAAAATATGGAAGACTTTATTTTTTAATATTTGTACAACAATAAAATTAAATATTTTAAAATGGCCGAACATTAGGAGATTTACGGGGTAATTTACATGCTTTAAACCTCAAGGTTCTAGTTTGGGGATTTTTTCATTTTTCAAAACATTTATGAAAGAGGTGAAACATATGAAAGTTTTGAGATTTAATGGAAACTCTGATCTTTGCCCACTAGATTTAATATAGAATCCAATATAGACAAAAAACTTTTGCGAGGTCAAAAAAATAGTAAAAACACCAAGCAGAGTATATTACAAAAGATTCCCCACAAAAAACACGTTTTTTGGGGATAAAAATTCAAAAAAAAATTTAAAAAGGCACTTTAAACCCCCAGCAATACAACACACAAAACACAAATAAAAACTGAAAAAAAATACATATTAAAACAAAAAAAACAAAGTCAAAGCACCCCTGATTCCACAAACTAGAAAAAAACATTCCAGACAACTGTCTGATATCTTTCTCAAAGTGGCCCAAATTAAGCTTGAGGACCAAAAGTCAAAACCGGGTAAGAAAAATTTAAACAATAAAAAATGGTTTGATTGGGAATGTAAAAAGTACAAGAAAAGAAGTAAAGTCTCTACTAAATGCAATAAATAGAACCCCTAAAAACCTAACTTCGAGAAAAAACTTTTTTGAAAAAAAAAAATATAATACTTAATAAAAAAAAAAAAGAAAATCTTCAAAAAATTTCCCGGTATCACAGCTACATGATGCCATTGACGAAGACCGAGTATTTGTGGGAAAAATTTACAAAAATTAAAAGAAAGTGAAGATGATGGATTAAACTCATAACATATTTGTAGCATAAAAGGACTGAACACTTAAAAACACTTTTTTGGGGAAAGAACCGCAAAAAGATCCCAAACCCCAAAAAACAAGTACTAAGCAGGTTTAAGACTTAAAAGTATCTAAAACCCCTGCTAGAAAGCAAATTACAACTGAGGAAATTAAAAAAACAACAAAAAGTTAAAAATAACAAATCGCCTGGAAAAGTGGAATCACAAACGAAATGACAAATCAGTTTCATCTAATGTTAAGAGATAATGCGGAAAATTTTTTTTTTATATTAGAAACGGGTTTATATCCCGTGACTGGAAAATAGGAGTGAATGTCCCAATCTTAAGAACGGATGCAAAACAACCAGAAAAATACAGAGGAATAACGTTGACAAACCTATTGGAAAAATTTTTTTTCAAAAATGAACCATAAATTTCGAATATTTTGAAAAAAAAAAAGTTTGTTAAGAAAAAGCTGGTTTCAGAAAAGCTGAGAACAACGGACCATATCTTCTACTTTAAAAATTTAATAGATGGACTAAAATAAAAAAATAAAAAAACTTTATTGCTGCTTTGTGATTTTCAGAAAGGTTTGAAATGTGTGGCACGATGGTCTTCTTTTTAAAAATTAAAAGAAATAGGGAAAAACAGGCAAAACTTTTAATGTCTTTTTAAAAAAATGTATTCCAATGCAACAATATTTTCAAAAAAAACGGGGAAACACACAGATGAAAACATGGTCGAAAAGGGGGGACATCGGGAAATAATAAGTTCTACATTATTTTAAAGTATATGTTGATTAGTTCAATATACTGATGAGAAAGTTTTGCCATTTAAAAAACCGCAAAAAAAAAGAATTCCCCGTTTTTAAAAATTTTGCTGGACCTGGCTTTTTTATAACAACCAAAAAGGTCTTCAAACAAACGAATAAAAATGCAAAAATACTGTTTAATTGGGGTTTAAAGATAAAAAAAACAAAAACAAAGGTAATACTTTACAATCACCTCCTAAAATTCAATTATTTTAAAAAGTGGAAGCTGTAATTGAAACAGTAGAAATTATAAATATCTAGGTGTCGTTTTTTTTCCCGAACGGGAAATTTCAAGCAAAACAAGAAAATTTAGTAAAAAAAAGCAAAAAAGCAATATACGCCTTTAAAAGGGCAATTTAGACAAAAATTTAAAACTACTATAATAAAGCGTTATTTTGATCACTGTAACCCCTTTTTTTAACCATGGGGCAGAAGTTTTGGTTTTCCTTTTGTTTTAAAAGGGGGTACAGAATTTCATATTGAAAACTGTTCAAGGCATGCTTTTCCATCTTTTTTTTTATGAGAATTTTCATGTAAAATTTTTTAAACAAATGAAAGGAGTTCATAAAAAAAGCATTAACTAAACCCCCCTTTTGGGGAATTAGGGAGATTTCCCCTGACCCTTAAAATCATATGCCAGATAATATCCTTTTGGATTCTTTGAACAGAATCAAAAACCCCGATCTTAATTAGAATGATACGATTTTTTGTTCAGAAAAATACATACATAAATGGAAAACACGTTTAAAAATATTTGTACACAATTGGGTTCAAAAAAGTCTGGAAGAACCCAAAACATTTAAGTTCATCGGTTGAGTTATGCTGTTAGAAAAACTTGAGGACATGTATAAAAAATTTTGGATTACCAAAAAAAAGAGTTTTCAAAACAAATTTTAAAGATTTTGCACCAAAGAAACAGATTTTGGGAAACCCTACAAATAAACAAAAAAACAAAAATCAAAGAAGACCTATTGTAATTTCGCACAAGCTGTCAAATTTAAAAAAGGAAAGGGAGACACCAAAAATATCCAGGAGGGCAAAAATGTAGACACGTAAAAAATTGAAAGAAAAAATTTTATTTACTTGAAAATGCATTTTATATGATGAACTCAGAAATAATTTTTTATTAAAAATCAAAACGAGAGACAAAGAACGCAAAAATGTGTAAATAAATTAAGTGACATAATCAAGGATATATATCAACAGATACATCAGATATGGATGGTGTTTTGAAAAAAAGAGAAAAGAAGTAGAATACAACAGTTTTTTTTTTTGGTACATCACTTTTGCCCAAAAAAGATAATTATGTTTATGTTTTGTTTTGCAAATAAGTCTTTTGACTTAAAGGGAAAAAAATATTTGAATCGAATCTGAATTTTAAATTTTTTTTTTTTTTTTAAAAAATTATATTTATAATATTAAATTTTTATTTTATTTATTATAAATATTAATATTAAATTATAATATATATATATTATATTATACCCAAAAAAAACCCTCCCTTTCCAAACACATAAAACATCTGAATAAACTCGGAGCACACAACAACACATACACACGTCTCGGTTTTTTTCCCCCCCCCCCCCCACCCCTCCCCCCTCCCGGTTTCGTTCTTTCTTTTATTGTACTAGCAAGTCCTAGTATGCGAAAGACTTATACTAGTGGGTTAAACCGAGCTTGTGTCCGAAGGGGTTTGAAAGTTTTTAGTTTCGAGTCTCTGCAATAGCAGTATTTTTTCATGGAGGGGGGGGGGGGGGAAGGGGGGGGGGGGGGGGGTAGTGTTCTGAGTGGTTCGGTGGTTTGGTGTGTATGTGTTGTGTGGGGGGGGGGGGGGGAGGAGGGGCCTGTGTCCTTGGTGTTTGTAAGAGTGGGGGGGGGTGGGGGGTGGAGGGGGGGGGGCGCACACGCTTTCATGCTTGCAGTGCTGTACGTCTGTTACCCTGTATACATTCGTAAGATGTTGTCATTCATTTTGTGTCTTGTATTATCTCGTATTCTCTTTATATCCGCATGATCTTTTGTTAGTACTTTTTTGGTCACAAGTTTGCTTATCTTC
Source organism: Rapana venosa (assembly GCA_028751875.1). Classification (NCBI taxonomy): domain Eukaryota; kingdom Metazoa; phylum Mollusca; class Gastropoda; order Neogastropoda; family Muricidae; genus Rapana; species Rapana venosa. The sequence goes on along the minus strand of CM054139.1, from coordinate 11,949,798 downwards.
GTCTCTGTCTCTCTGTCTGCCTGTCAGTCACTTTCTCTCTCTCTCATTCTGTGGGGGGGGGGGGGGGATGTCTCTCTCTCTCTCTCTCTCTCTCTCTCTCTCTCTCTCTCTCTCTCTCTCTCTTCTCTTTCTTTCTTTCTTTCTGTCACACACACACACACACTCTTTCTCTCTCTCTCTCTCTCTCTCTCTCTCTCCTCTCTCTCTCTCTCTCTCTCTCTCTCTCTCTCTCTCTCTCTCTCTCTTCTCTCTCCTCACACACACACACACACACACACACACACATAGACACATACACACACACACTCACACACATGTGCGCATACACACATGCGGGACGGGATAGGCTGGTGGTTAGAGTGTTGCGCGTTGCGCTCGCGGTCTGATGACCCCGGGTTCGAGCCCACGCTCGATCTACCACCGATACCCCGTTAGGCTAAGAGGATTTTTCCCCTAGAGTTAACATCAGTGCCAACCCCAACACCCCCGAAAGTCCTTCGGATGAGACTATAAACCGAGGTCCCGTGTGCGAACGCACGCAGAACATCTTGCGCACACGTTAAAACCTGTTGCTCCTTTTGGAAGAGTACGTTATTCCATGCCAGTGGGAATGGATGACAACATTTACAAAACTGCATGCACACGGAGACTGGATGTAGAAAAAGCGCATGAGTGCTTATTCCATTTATCCTCAAAAGAAAAAGCCTGATAATAATGATTATAAGATAGGATGCGATAATAATAATAAGAAGAAGAAATTGAACTTATATAGCGCCATATCTTGCAAAGACAAATCAAAGCGCATGCATTCAACCAAATCTTACACAGTCATGCAATCAATGATAAATAATCAATAGTTTAAACAAACAGATATTACAAACATGGTGCGCTACAGACAAAATCTATGAAATAAAATTTCAATAGTCAAACGTTTTTCAAAAGCACACACACACACTCACTCACACAGGTCGTATACTTTAGCAGGGCGATAGGACATGGGTTAGTGAAAGTGGGATAGTTCTGATATGAAAACACAAACAAACAGAAACACAAACAAACAGAAACACACAAAAATGACAGCCCTAAACCCCTCAGGACAGGAAACGCAGAAACGTGTCAATAACCTGATAATGTTTCCTCAGTACAAAGATGGCCGATTTAGAACTTCCTGTCCGGGCCAAAAATGGCCGCCGATTCGCTTCCGCCTAAAAAGCGTAAAAGGTCCCATAAAATAAATACTCAGCATCGCTTTGAGGATATCACGAAAAATAATTATTATGCAATATAATTTTTTTCTGCCTTTGGCGATTGGGATATCCTGTGGCCGTGATATTTCGTCGACGCATTTTCTGTTGATTAAATATAGAGATAAAGCACGGAGAAATATGATTATCAGTAGGTGGCGAGTTTAGATATGGAAAGCGTTGTAGGCTTTCATCTTTGATTTTGGGGTTTGTTGGGGTGAGGGCGGAGGGGGGGGGGGGTGTTGTTGTTGTTGTTGTTTTGTTGGGGGGGTATTGTTGTTGTTGTTGTTGTTGTTGTTGTTCCTTGTCTAGAGCTCTGAGGTTCACCAATGGTGAGATTTTGCGTATGCAGCCGTTTTTGCTCACCATGAAGGTAGCCGACTTGAGGGATGTATATCTTATTTTTATTTATTTTATTTTATTTTCTTCTTTCATATCGAGGATAATGGAATAAGCACTTATGTGCTTTTTTACATCCATTCCCCGTCTGTATGCGATTTTGTAAATTCTGTCACCTGTTCCCACCGGCACACAATAGCCTACTCTTACAAAAAGCGGAACAGGATTTAACGTGTGCGCGAGATGTTCTGCGTGCGTTCGCGCACGGGACCTCGGTTTATAGTCTCATCCGAAGGACTTTTGGGGAGAGTGGAGTCTGCACTGATGTTAACTCCGGGGGAAAATATCCCCCCTTGAACGGGAATCGAACCCGGGTTGTCAGATTGCGAGCGCAATGTTCTAACCACTAGGCTTGAGGATGTATGCTGTGTACGTTCCTGCTTCCTTAACCCACCAAACGCTGACATGAACGTGGGGGTCCTTAACGCGCATATTTAACTTCTGCATGCGTCTGCCTCTTCTTCGTCTCCCTCCTTGTACTGTTCCCTGTAGTAGGACAGTCTTGGCCTGTCCAGATGTTCGTGTGATGTGCCCGTACCACTTCAGTTTGTGTTTATTTTTATCATTGAAGTCAGGAGCTCTTCATAGGGCCCAATGGTGTTTTCAAATCTGATTTTCACTTTGTCAGGGGTGGGGTTTTTTGTGATCTCTGTATGAGATAACCAGGAAATTTTGCAGAAACATCTCTCATCTTCATTTGTCAGTATCCTCCTTTCATAATATGCTTTGTTATCCAACAATTAGAAGACAGTAAAAAGTAAACAACAAAAAAACATTATCAACTGGTTTTTTTATTCTTTTATATCGAGGATAATGGAACAAGCACTTATTTGCTTTTTTACATCCAGTCCCTGTGTGTATGCGGTTTTTGTAAATTCTTTCATCTGTTCCCACCGGCACACAATGGCCTACTCTCACCAAAAGCGGAACAGGATTTAACGTGTGCGCAAGATGTTCTGCGTGCGTTCGCACACGGGACCTCGGTTTATAGTCTCATCCGAAGAACTTTTGGGGAAAGTGGAGTCTGCCCTGATGTTAACTCCAGGGGAAAATATCCCCTTGAACGGGAATCGAACACTATGTTTTTAAATTGCATGTTCGTTTGAACACCGAACAATTGATTCCTGGTCTTACGTTTTAAAAAAATACATGAACACCAAAGGGCTTTCTACTGAGAGATCCACTCAGCTCAAGTCAAGTCAAGTCAAGTTAAAAATAGTTTTTAATCATCCCATGAAGGGTAATTACAACACCGATAGGCACATAATTGACAGGAATCAAAATCTTTTAAAGACACAAAAAGCTACGTTTTTTTTTTGTTTAAACTTCCAAGATAACTTCAAATGAACTACTTTTTTAAAATACAACACACACATGCCGCACGCGCCCCCAACACACACAAACCACACACACACAACACCAACAACACACAACCCCACACACACACCAAACACCACAAAAAACACAACACACACACAACACCCACACCCCTCAATGCAGGCATTATTGTAAAAGGGGCCCAATTGCTAGAATGACATATAAGCTTTTTTTTTTCTCTATACCCATTATTATACCTTTGGAAAGGCAGCCGTGAAGAGTTTGCAAGGGAGAGGATGTGTTTAAAATTTTTTTCTTTCTTAGGCTAGTCGGCTAAAGTTCTGTATCTTAAAGGGGAGCGGATGGATGATGTGACAGACAAGCCAAAAGAAAAACACAGGCGGACGTGAAGAAAGACAGGGGCAACTTGGATGTTGCATCAGGGACAGGTACTTTTGAAGGCATTATGCACCGAAATTTGGGTAAAAGGACAGAAAATATAGTTGCTTCTTAGCGTTAAGAAGAAGAAGAAGGAGAAGAACATGAACAAGAACAAAAAGAACAAAAGGGGGAGGAAAAGGGAGGAGGAGGGGTGTAAGGGGGATGTTTTGTCCCCAATGGGGAAAAAAGGAGGGAAACCTTTCATAGCAGATGAATTGTTCATGTTTTTTGATAAGAATGAAGAGGAATGAATGAATAAAATGAATAATGTAAAAGAATAAATAAATAAATGATGAATAATAAATGAATGAAAATGAAGAATGAATGACTTTATTTTTCGGGGGTTACAGATAAGCTTTTCGCATATTTTATTTCGCCCGGCCCTTGCCCTGATTAGGGGCTATCAAAAGAAAACAAACAGAACAAACAAAACAAGAAAACAAGGGCCCCGGCGCGCGCACACAACCACACACACCACACACACACAACACAACACACACACAACACCACACGTAAAACCAACCCAACAACAACTTTTTTAACGAAAAGGAAAGTGTGTGTTAAACAAACGCAAAATCCCCAACTACGAACGTTTTTAAAAACAGAACACTGAGTATAATTAATTTCAGAAAGGACATAAATATGTGTTAAATAAACATGAGAGACAGACAGAGAGACAGAGACACAGACAGACAGAGGGAGAGAGAGACAGGGGCAGGCAAAAAAACAGTGGAAGATCTCGAACAATTACCTTAAATTTTAAAAAATCACGAAGATTTCTGAAGACCTGAACAAACATGTTTTTTGCCGGGGAGGTTTAAGAAAAAAAATGTTTTATTAAAAAAATATACACAATATATTTTGAAAAGTTTTAAAAAAAACAAAAGTCTACTCAAAAAAATGACATCTTTTTTCGTTCTTGTTTGCCTTTGATTCTTTCTTTTTTTAAATTTTTTTTTTATTCACCGCTTCTGCTTTTTTAGGTCGTTTTTTTTTTTTCTCTTTCAACTCCCCACTTTTTTGGGGGGCAGTGATTCTTTCCCCTTTCTTGTCTGTATGTCTTTCTTTTAAAGTCCTTTTTTTGTTGTTGTTTTTATTGGGTTTTTGTTGTTGTTGTTGTTTTTGTGTTGTTGTTTTGTTGTGGGGGTTGTTGTGTTTTGTTTTTTTTGTTGATGATGATGTCCCTGGTCTTTCCTTTTTATATGTTTTTGTTGTTGTTGTCGTTTTACTTTTATTTATTCTTTCTTTCCTTCTGCTTTTTCGTTTTTCTTTTATCAGTTTCTTGCCTTATTCTTTTATTTTGTTTTTTTTTCTTCATTCCTCTCCTTTTCTCCTTTACTTTCTCTCTCTTGAGGATGATTTTTTTTTGTGTTAAAAAAACACAGGCTACACTTGTTCAAAAGGGCACACATTTGGGGAAAAGGAAAAAAGAGGTTTTTTAGGGTAGGGGGGTGTTTCCTTTTTTTTTTCGTCTTCCTCCTTTTCTTTTTCTTGCTCTCTCTGTTCCCTTGTCTCTGTTTTCTCTCTCTCCTCTCTCTTCTCTCTCTCCCCTCCTCTCTCCCCCTCTCTCTTCTTTTTTTCCTCTCTTCTCTCTCTTCCTTTTCCTCTCCTCTCTCTCTCTTAAACGTTATCCTGTAAGGGAAGGGACTGGGGTAAAATTAAAAAAAAAAACAAACCCTATGTTGCTTTTCATTTCCCCGAAATAGAAAAATTTTGATTTAATTTTACCCCTGTCTGTCTGTCTATCTGTCTATCTTTCTGTCTGTCGCTCTCTCTCTCTCTCTCTCTCTCTCTCTCTCTCTCTCTCTCTCTCTCTCTCTCTCTCTCTCCCTCTCTCTCATCTCTCTCTCTATCTATCTATCTATCTATCTGTCTATTTATCTATCTGTCTATCTATTTATCTATCTGTCTGTCTATCTATCTGTCTGTCTCTTTATCTATCTGTCTATCTGTATTCTGTCTATTTATCTGTCTAATCAGTCTATTTATCTATCTATCCATCTATCTGTCTGTCTATCTATCTATCTGTCTATCTGTATTTCTATCTGTCTATTTATCTATCTATCTGTCTATTTATCTGTCTATCTGTCTATTTATCTGTCTATCTGTCTGTCTGCCTGTCTATCTATCTACCTGTCCCAAAGAGTTCTTTGCACTCTCTTCTATTCCTGTCTTTCTTTCTCTTTTTCTACAACAAAAGACGAGCAATGATTCAGGGATTCATCGCACACTGGTCTGCTTCTTTTCCCACGATCCCGTTTTCGATGTGGTCATTTAAACAGAGTACCTTCCTCTTCTTCTTCTTTTCTTCTTCGCAATTCCTCGAAATTCTTCGCGATTCTTCTTCTTCGCAATTCTTCTTCTTCGCAATTCTTCTTCTCATTTCTTCGCAATTCTTCTTCTTCACATTCTTTGCATTCTTCAAATTCTTTGCATTCTTCACATTCTTTGCATTCTTCGCAATTTTTTCTTCTTCTAGTACTACTGCTGCTGCTGCTGCTGCTGCTGCTGCTGCTGCTGCTGCTGCTGCTGCTGCTGCTGCGCTGCTGCTGCTGCTGCTGCTGCTGCTGCTGCTACTACTACTACTTCCTCCTCCTCCTCTTCTTCTTCTTCTTCTTCTTCTTCTTCTTCTTTTTCTTCTTCTTTCTTCTTCTTCTTCTTCTTCTTCTTCTTCTTTTTCACAATTCTTCTTCTTCGCAATTCTTCGCAACTCTTCTTTGCAATTTTTCTCCACAATTCTTCTTCTTCACAATTCTTCTCCTTTGCAATTCTTCTTCGCAATTCTTCTTCTTTGCACCTCTTCTTCTTCTTCGCATTCTTCTTCTTCTTCTTCTTTGCAATTCTTCTTCTTCCTTTTCTTTTTTACATTCTTCTTCAAATCCTCTTCTTTGCAATTATTCTTCATCATCGCAATTCTTCTTCTTCTTCTCCTTCTCCTCTTCCTTCTTCACAATACTTCTTCTTCTCCTTCTTCTTCTTCTTCGTCGTCTTCTCTCGTTCGCTTTACACCCTTAGATGGGGAAAAAGGGCAAGTCCTTTCCAGCTCCTCTCGTGGGCCGTACAGCTTAGTGTGCAGGGTTATTTATCTCCGTCAGCCACACAATCTTCTTCCTCAGGTCGCTGCTGTATAGCGTGTGAAGGATGTGCTCGCCAGTCTGGTTTTCTTTACCACAGGCACACAGGGGATAAGGAATGAGTTTCGGCTTTGTGGACATGTGGTGATTTAGTCTGTTGTGCCATAATGACATTGTCCAAAAAAAAATAGTACCAAAAAGTACGCTATGTGTGTGTCTGTGTGTGTGTGTGTGTGTGTGTCTGTCTGTGTCTTTGTGTGCCTGTCTGTCTGTGTGCCTGTCTGTGTATGTATGTCTGTGTCTGTATGTGTGTCTGTGTATTTGTGTGTGCATCTGTCTGTGTATCTGTATGTGTCTGTGCCTATGTATCTGTCAGATTGTCCCTATATGTCTCACTCTCTAATAATGTGTGTGTGTATGTATGTGTGTGTCTGTGTGTGTGCATGTTCGCGCCTATATGTGCGTGCGTGTATGTGTGCGGGAGGGGGGGGGGAGGGGGGGCGTGCGTGCATGTGTCTATCTGTCTTGTCTGTCTTCTCTTGTCTTGTCTGTCTGTTTCTCTGTCTTGTCTGTCTGTCTTGTCTGTCTGTCTGTCTGTCTGTCTTCTTGTCTTGTCTGTCTTGTTTTGTCTTGTATGTCTGTCAGTCTTGTCTTGTCTGTCTGTCTGGTCTGGTCTTGTCTGTCTTGTCTTGTCTGGTCTTGTCTGCCTGTCTGTCTCTCTGTTTTGTATGTCTGTCTGTCTTGTCTGTCTGTCTGTCTGTCTTGTTTTGTCTGTCTTGTTTTGTCTGTCTTGTCTGTCTGTCTGTCTGTTTTTCTGTCTTGTGTTGTCTATCTTTCTTGTTTTGTCTGTCTGTCTGTTTGTCTGTCTTGTCTTGTCTGTCTGTCAGTCTTGTTTTGTCTGTCTGTTTTGTCTGTCTGTCTGTCTGTTTTGTCTGTCTGTCTGTTTATCTGTCTGTCTTGTCTGTCTTCTCTTGTCTTGTCTGTCTAGTCTTGACTTGTCTGTCTTGTTTTTGTCTGTCTTGTCTGTCTGTCTTGTCCTGTCTGCCTGTCTGTCTGTCTGTCTTGTCTTGTCTGTCGTGTCTTGTCTGTCTTGTCTTGTCTGTCTTCTCTTGTCTTGTCTGTCTGTCTTGTCTGTCTGTCTTGTCTTGTCTGTCTGTCTGTCTTGTCTGTCTTGTCTTGTCTCTCTTGTCCTGTCTGTCTTGTCTGTCTTGTCCTGTCTGTCTGTCTTGTCTGTCTGTCTTGTCTTGTCTGTCTGTCTTGTCTTGTCTGTCTGTCTTGTCTGTCTTGTCTTGTCTGTCTGTCTTGTCTGTCTGTCTTCTCTTGTCTTGTCTGTCTTGTTTTGTCTTGTTTGTCTGTCTGTTCTGTCTCGTCTGTCTGTCTTGTTTCATATTTCTGTCTGTCTTGTCTGTGTCTGTCTTGTTTTGTCTGTTTTGTCTGTCTGTCTTGTCTGTTTGTCTTGTCTGTCTGTCTTGTCTGTCTGTCTTGTTTGTTTGTCTGTATGTCTTGTCTTGTTTGTTTGTCTTGTCTGTCTTTCTGTTTGTCTCTCTGTCTTGTTCTGTCTGTCTTGTCTGTCTGTTCTGTCTTGTCTGTCTGTTTTTTGTCTGTCCGTCTTGTCTGTCTTGTCTTGTCTGTCTTTCTTGTCTTGTCTGTCTTGTCTGTCTGTCTTGTCTGTCTTGTCTTGTCTGACTTGTCTTGTCTGTCTGTCTTGTTTTGTCTGTCTTGTCTTGTCTATCTGTCTTGTTTTGTCTGTCTCGTCTGTTTGTCTTGGCTGTCTGTCTTGTCTTGTCTGTCTGTTTTGTCTTGTCTGTCTTGTCTTGCCTGTTTGTCCTGTCTTGTCTGTCTGTTTTTTCTTGTCTGTCTGTCTTGTCTGTCTGTTTTGTTTTGTCTGTCTTGTCTGTCTGTCTTGACTTTTCTGTCTGTCTTGACTTTTCTGTCTTTCTTGCTAGTCTGTCTCTCTGTCTTGTCTGTCTGTCTTGTCTGTCTGTCTTCTCTTGTCTTGTCTCTCTGTCTTGTCTCTCTGTCTTGTCTGTCTTGTCTGTCTGTCTGTCTTGTCTGTCTCTCTGTCTGTCTCTCTGTCTTGTCTGTCTTGTCTGTCTTGTCTGTCTTGTCTGTCTTCTTAGTCTGTTGTCTGTCTTGTCTGTATTGTCTGTATTGTCTGTCTTGTCTGTCTTGTCTTGTCTGTCTTTCTTGTCTGTCTGTCTGTCTGTCTTGTCTTGCCTGTCTTCTCTTGTCTGTCTGTCTGTTTTGTCTTCTCTTGTCTGTCTGTCTTCTCTTGTCTTGTCTGTCTGTCTTGTCTGTCTTCTCTGTCTGTTTTGTCTGTGTGTCTATGACAGTGTGCCTGTGTTGCAGGCAAGGCCAGCAAGCGGTGCCTGGATGGAGGGGAGTGGTACCACAACCCGGAATTCAACAGAACGTGGACCAACTACACACAGTGCTATGGAGACTCCTCGCCCAGCCACTTCAACTTTGTGTCCAAGGTAAGTTAGTCCGTCGTGTTCGACAATGACCTCCACAACAGCAGAGGAGGCAGCTGCTGTTTCGGAAATTGGGCAGAAATTTGATTATAGTGGAGATGCCTTGCCCACAGTACATCCCCACTCTCTTGGCCAAGTGGGCATAAGGACAGTCAGCGTTGGAGATGTTCTCCAAAAGCCAACCAGCCCCCAGGGCTGCAGCACATAAGGACTGTGCGAGTCAAGCCTCCTAGTCAGAGAGTCATAGTCGATCACTAAAGACTAAGCTGTAAAGTGGAATTCCATGAGTGGAAAAGCCACTGGTCATACAGCCTCTGACTTTGCTGTTGTTGCCCCCAGCGTCAGTGGTTTAATCAAGAACTGTGATAAAGCCCAGGCGCACCTTTCAACTATAGCTAGACATAACATGGAGCGAACGTCCTGGACAATTTCTGTCAAATTGTAGGTCATCTTCAACTATACTTAGGCATAATATGAAGCGAACGTTCTGGCCAATTTCTATGATATTCTTTTCCTTACATTGCATATCCTATGAATATGGGATAGCTTCAGTAGTCAGAGCACTCGCTCATATTACAGGTAATCTTTCAACTACACCTAGGCATCACATATAGGGAATATCCAGGCCAATTTTTTTTTCCATCAAATTGCAGGCAATCTTTCACCTATACTTATGCATCACATGAAGCGAAAAGTCCTGGTCCATTTTTATCATATTTTTACATTACAAATACCATGACTATTGGATAGCTTCAGTGGTCAGAGCGCTCGCTCATTTTATTTATCTATTTATTTATTCCTTCTTTTATATAGAGGATAATGGAATAAGCACTCATGTGCTTTCTTACATCTAGTCCCCGTGTGTATGCGGTTTTGTAAATGTTGTCATCTGTTTCTACCGGCACACAATGGCCTACTCTTCCGAAAAGCGGAACAGAATTTAACGTGTGCGCAAGATGTTCTTCATGCGTTCGAACACGGGGCCTCGGTTTATAGTCTCATCCGAAGGACTTTGACATTCAGTTCGATTTTTTTGTCAAACTGGGAAGAAAGGGCGAGGCTGGGAATCGAACCCACAACCTCACGGTTAACTTGCTGGCAGGCGAACGTCTTAACCATCCTGCCTGTAGATAATCTTTCAAGTATGCCTAGGTATCACATGAAGCGAAAAGTCCTGGTCTGTTTTTCTCATATTTTTACACTACAAATACCATGACTATTGGATAGCTTCAGTGGTTAGAGCGCTCGCCCATATTCTAGGTAATTTTTCAACTATGCCTAGGCATCACATTAAGCAAATATCCCGGACAATCTATATCATATTTCTATCTTTCACTGTACTAGGCGTAACATTAACCCAGTGTCTTTGGCCAGTTTCTGTCCTTTTTTTCTTTTTACATTACATAGCCTATGAGGACGGGATAGCTACAGTGGTCAGAGCACTCGCCCATATTGCAGGTCATCTTTCATTGTACCAGGCAACGCATGAAGTGAATGTCTTGGCCAATTTCTCTCATATTGTAGGGAATCTTCAATTACACCTGGGTATCATCACATGGAGCTAGTGTCCCAGCTAACTTAATCATATTTTTTACATAGAATAACATATCCCTTGAAGAGGGGATAGCTTTAGTAGTCAGAGGACTTGCTCTCCCCACCCCCACCCCCACCCCCCACCAAGCTAGGGTTAAGCGCACGACACACATGCACGCATGCTCGCGTGCAAGCGCGCATGGACACATACACACACGCACACACACACACACAAAAATGTGTCAAATAAGTCTTGTTCTGACTTAATGGCAATATAGTTTTTGATTCTGGATTCTTCACACACACAACCAACACAACAACACCTCTCTCTCTCACGCACACACACACGCACGCGCGCGTGCACATACGCGCACTCACGCACACACACGCACACACACACACGCACGCACGCACGCATGCACGCACGCACGCACGCACGTAAGAAGGTCAAAGTATACTGACCTATTTCCGCGGACTGAAAAAGTAAGAAGAGATCGCAGAAACCTTCAGTGCTAATACAATTATCTCCTCTCCTCTCCCTCTCTCTCTCCCCCTCTCCCCCAGTCCCCCCCACCCCCTTCCCCCAAACACACACACACACACAACACAACACAATACCACACACACGCACAAACACACACACAGCACTCTCGCACTCTCTCTCTCCCTCCGCTCTCTCTCTCTCTCTCTCTCTCTCTCTCTCTCTCTCTCTCTCTCTCCCCTCTCTCCCCTCTCTCCTCTCTCTCTCTCCCCTCCTCTCTCTCTCTCCCTATCTCTCTTTTACACACATTCTCTTTCTCTCACTCACACACCTCTCTCTCTCTCCCTCCCTCCCTCCCTCTCTCTCTCTCTCTCTCTCTCTCTCTCTCTCTCTCTCTCTCTTTCACACACGTTCTCTCTCTCTCTCTCTCTCTCTCTCTCTCTCCTCTCTCTCTCTCTCTCTCTCTCTCTCTCTCTCTCTCTCTCTTTCACACAGATTCATTCTCTCTCTCACTTTGACACATTCTCTCTCACTCACACACACACACACACACACACACGCACGCACGCACACACACACACACACACACACACACAACACACACACACACACACACACACACCGTCACCCACTAACAGGTAAGAAAGGTCAAAGTATACTGGCCTATCTACGCGGACTGAAACAGTAAGAAGAGAGACCACAGACTCCTTCCCTGCTAATGTCATTCTCTCCTCGCCCTGTCTCTCCCCCTCCCTCTCCCCCAGTCCCACCCCACCCCCACCTCCCTTCCCCCAAACACAGAGATAGAAACACAACACATCACCACACACAGACACACAACATAACACAGCATCACACACAAAACACAACACAACATAACACAGCACCATACACACACAACATAACACAACACAACATAACACAGCACCACACACACACAACATAACACAGCACCACACACACACACACACACACACACACACACACACTCACACACACACCATAACACAGCAAAACACAACACACACAAAACACAACACAACACACACACAGCACTCTCTCTCTCTCCACGCCTCTCTCTCTTCTCTCTCACACACACACACACACACACACACACACACACCACACTCTTTCTCTCTATCTCTCTCTTTCACACACACACGCACACTCTCTCTCTCTCTCTCCTCACTCTTCTCTCTCTCTCTCTCTCTCTCTCTCTCTCTCTCTCTCTCTCTCTCTCTCTCTCTCTCTCTCCTCTCTCTCTCTTCTCTCTCTCTCTCTCTCTCTCTCTCTCTCTCGAGTTCGAGTTCGAGTTCGAGTTCTCTCTCTCTCACACACACACACAAACACACACACACACACAGAGTCACCCACTAACAGGAAGAAAGGTAAAAAATATACGGGCCTACTACGCGGATGAAAAAAAGAGAAAACCACAGCCCCACCTTCCGTTTAATGTCTTTCTCTCCTCCCCCTGTCTTCCCCCCCCCCTTCCCTTCCCCTCCCCACGCACCCACCCCCCCACCCCCTTCCCCAACCCCCCCCCCCCCCAACCTTACTCACCTTATCTTGTCCCCTTTTTTTCCCCCTCTTTAAATTATTTTTGGTCTTTTGACTTAATTGCCTCGAACGAAATTCTTCTTTTACTTCGATTGTCAAACGCCAAACAGCAACTATTGTTGTCTTCAAAAGTGCAAAATGATTTGTGTCCCCCTTTTAAAGGCACCACATCAGGCCCACGCATCCGAATTGGGCGGGAAAGGAATTGATTTTTTAAAAGTCTTTCTGTCCCAAAAAAGGCAGAAAAGGGGCCCAAAAAGGGCAGAAAACAGCAAGAAGGAGGTGAAGGAAGAAAAAAAAACAAGGCAGAAAAAAAGAGAGGGAGAAAAAAGGGGGAAATTTTGTGTACATAATTTCCAGAAGTGGGGATCTTTTTATATGATGGGCCCCCCAGCACCCCCACGGGGGAATATCATTAAAATAATCAATTGTAAGAATCCCCAAGGGGCAGGATACCAGTACCAAAAGCACTTCTCCCCCCAAAGCAAAGGTTAAGCCTTTGGGCGGGTTACCAAGGGAGGGGTTTGACCGTTTGCGCGCCTTGGTTCCAAAACTTCCCCCAGTTCCCCCAAGCTGTCAAGGGGTACCTGCCCTCTTTAGGTCAGGAAAGGGAAAGCAGCGAGGGAGAGGGAGGGAGGGGGGCGCCGCCTAAATATGCTGCCCTTAGAGAAGTTTAAGTTCTACATCTTTTTCCCCAAGACTGCATGGGTTAGGAAAATCCTTTTCCCTTTTATTTTATTACACGATAAAAGGTACTAAAGGCACGCCATCAGACGCACGGTAACAGTAAGAAACACGTAAATTACACAGTCTCAAAGTCGCCACTTGGCCCCCCCAAAAAAATTTGATTTTTCAACAATAATTTTATTTTTCACCAGGCAGCGAGGGGGGCAGGAGGGTTTGAGACTTTTTCGTTCGCCTAATGAAACATGATTTTCCGGGGTTTTTCCAGTCTTCCCTTTTCCCCCAAATTTTGATGACAAAAACGAACTGAACGTCAAAGTGGGATGAAAAGTACGTCGGGGGCCCCATTGCGAACCACGCAGAACATCTTGCACACCTTTTTAAAAAACCTTTTTCCGCCTTTCGGGCGTAGGCCATTGTGTCCCGGTAAAAGGGATAAAAAAATTTCAAAAAGTGCATGCTAATTGTTGTGTTTAGAAAACATTCCAAAGCAGAATAGGGCTACCTATTGATGGTGAGAGGGGGGGGGGGAGTGTGAAAAAATTTTCCCCTTTGGGTGAATCTGGGAGCTCGCAAGGAACGGGGAGGGGGGGGGGGGGGGGGGGTTCTACACAGAAAAAAACAAAACATTTTCTTTAGAAACAAGTTATCATATCACACAGCCCCCGTGACCTTGGGGGTCTGGGGAGACAACAAAAGAGCCAATAAGCCTCCTCCACCATTTTGGTCCTGGGCTTGCGCAGTATGCCGGTCATTCATCCGGTCCATTTCTTTTTTTTTCCCACCCTGACTTGTTCTGTTTTTCCCCCTTTTTCTGCCACCTTCGAGTGTTCCCTGCAGTACTGTTTTTGGCAGAGTGTTGTGGGGGGGTGCGTGGCCGAACCATGTCACTTTTTTTTTTAACAGAGAACTTCTCTGACGACCTGACCCCACACAAATTTAAAAATTATGTAAAACCAAACTTTTTTTTTAAAAAAATTCTTCAGAAAGTACCAAAAAAAAATTTGCAAAAATAGCTAATGATATCAACGACAACCCTCACTGTGTACTGGCCATGCGCGTGCGACAGACTAAATTTCCCCCCTCTTTTGTGTAGCAGGGATGTCTTTGATGTGGGGGCGGTGTGTGTTTTAACCCTTTTGGGGGTCCCCTTCTTCTGTGCTCCGACCTTCACTGAGAGTAATCACCTCTTTTTTTTGTGACTTAAGTAATGGACTCTCTTTTTCAAGCAAATTTTTTTCTTGAGGGGAAAAAAAAAAGGGGGGGGGGGTGAACAAACAGGTGAGGGAAAACTGATTCCTTTGGGTGGAAACGAGAGGGGGAAAATAGGGGGTTTTTGTTTCTTTAATGGGGGAAGGAGGTGGGAAAAGGCAAAAAGGAAAAAAAGGGGCTGAGTTTCTTTTTTTGTTCAATCAGTTTTAAGACTCCTCACTCACTCTCTGTCTCTGTCCCCCCTGTCTCTCTCTTCTCTCTCTCTCTCTTCTCCTCACACCCACCCACACAAAAACAACACACAACCAAAACACAACAAAAACCCCACACAAACGCACACAAAACACACATACAAAACTTGTATCTTTATGACTTTTTTTTTTAAAATTCACAAAAAGAGAATCCTAAAAAAAGTATTCGTCTACACACAAATTAATAATTATGTAAAAAACCCAAAACCCTTTTTTTTAAAAAAATTCTTTAGAAAAGTACCCCCCAAAAAATTGGCAATAATGACAATAAGATATCAACGACAAACCCTCACGTTACTGGCCAGCGCGTGCAGACAGATCAAGTCCCCATCTTTTTTGTAGCAGGATGTCCCTTTTATGTGGGGGCGGTGTGTGTTCAACCCTTTTTGGGGGTCCTTCTTCTGTCTCCTGATCCATTCACTGAGAGCTAACTCACCCTCTTTATTGACGTTTTAAATAATGGACTCTTTCCCCAGGGATTTTTTTTTTTAAGAAAAAACGGGGGAACATAAAAGCGTGGGGGAAAAAGATTCTTTGGGTGGAAGCGAGCAGGGAAAATAGGGTGGTTTTTTTCTTTAATGAGGAAGGTAGTGGAAATTCAAATTCAAATTAAAAATCAACAGCTTTATTATCTCAAAGACAGAGAAATTCCGGCGGGTTACTCGCCATACATAAAAACAATAAACATGGCAATAAGGAAAAGAAGGATTAAGTTTCTTTCTTTCTTTGATTACAGTTTGAAGACTCTCTCTCTTTCTCTATCTCTGTCTCTCTCTCTCACAGTCTCTCAAAGTCCTTGGGTGGAAAATAAACCGTGGGCCCCAGTGCAAACGCACGCAGAAATCTTGCGCACACGTTAAATTCTTTTCCGCTTTTTTGAAAGGGGTAGGCCATTTTTGGCCGGTGGGAACGGATGCAAAATTTACAAAATCTATACACCGGGGACTGGACGTAAAAAAGCACATAAGTCTTATTCCGTTATCCTCGATATAAAAGATAAATAAATAAATAACACACACACGCATGCAGAAAAACACGTGCACACACACACAAAATCGACTCATGACATTTATTTATACAAAACACCCAAAAAAAGAATCCTAAAAAGTATTCGTCTTCACCAAATTTAAAAATTATGTAAACCTACCTTTTTTTTTAATAATTTATTCAGAAAAGTACCCAAAAAAAATTTAGCAATAATAAAAACAATGAAATTTAACGACAACCATCCTGTATGGCCATGCGCTGCAAGACAGATAAGCCCCCTCTTTTTTGTGGGGGATTCTTGATGTGGGGGGGGGGGTGGTTTCAACCTTTGGGGATCTCTTCTTCTGTGTCCTGACCATTCAGAGAGCTAACTCACCGTCTTTTATGTGACGTTAAGTAAGGACTCTCTTCTCAAACAATCTGTTTTTTCTTGAAAAAAAAACGGGGGGGGGGGGGGGGGGGGGGGGGGGGGGGGGGGGGTGGGGGGGGGGTTTTGGGGGGGGGGGGGGGGGGGGGGGGGGTTTTTTTTGGGGGGGGGGGGAATAGTGGGGAAATGGAATGGAAAAAAAGATTAAGTTTTTTTTTTGTTCATTTCGTTTTTTAAAACTCTCCCTTTTTCTCTCTCTCTCTCCCTCCCTCTCACACCACACACACACACAATCTTGTATCTTTTTGACAATTATTTCTACCACACACACAACACAAAGGAATTTTTAAAAAATAAAATTTATTTTACACAAATTATTAATTATTAAAACAATCTCTCTTTTAATAATTCATTTTAAAAGACAAAAAGTTTGGGAAAAATACAAAATGATATCAATGACAAAATAGTCACTGGTACTGGGCCCTGCCCGTCAGACAGACTAAATTCCCCACTTTTTTGTAGCAGGGGGTCTTTGTGTGGGGGGGGTGTGTGTGTTCAACCTTTTGGGGATCCCTTCTTCGTGCTCCCGATCCCTTACGAAGGAACTCACCCTCTTTATGTGACTTAAAATGGACCTTTTCCAAGCAATCATTTTTTTTTGAGGAAAAAAAAGGGGGGGGGGGGGGAGGGAAGGGGGTAACATAAACAGCATGGGGAAAAATGATTCCTTGGGGGGGGAAAAAGTTTTTTTTTTTCTTTGTTTTAAAGGATACATAAAAAAAAACCCTTTTTACTTGATGTGGGTATTTTTTTGGGTAGAAGTTTTTTTTGAAAAAGAGTTTTGGTTGGTTTGTTTTTTAATAAAAAAGTTTTTGGAAGTAAAGTAGAGCGTTTTGGGGTTAATTTTTAAAAAATTTTGTTTTTAAAATTTGGACCTTTTTAAAAAACACTTTTAATAGTTATATTCAAATTAAAAATCGGCCCCAAAATAAAAAAAATCCAATTTAAAAATTTCCTTTAAAACTCACCCCGTTCCCCTTTTAAGGGGGTATTTTCCCCGATTAACCCGGGGGAACCCCCCCAAAGCCCGTACTTAACGATGGGGACAAAAAACCTTTCGCACCGTTAAAATTTCCCTGCGAATCCCCAGGGGGGGGAAAAATAAATTTTAAAAAACCCCTTTTCACAGGGGGGAACTAGGAAAAACAAAAGTGTTTCCAAAACCTGAATAAAAGTAAAATAAAAAAGAAATAAAATAAGCCCCCCTTTGCAAAAGTCTTTATTTTGAAAGTTTTTTTCCCTTTTGAAGTTATGTGATGTTGTGGAAAATTGTGAAGAAAAAGTGGTGAAATGAAGAAGGCTTATTAATTTTTAAAGCTGTTTTTTTTGAAATTCCAAAACAAAACCCCTTCTTTTTAGGTTATTCTAAAAACCGTCGGACAAAAAAAAAACAATTTCTATTCATTAATTAACCTTCCCCGGGGAAAGTTCAACTGTTTTTCTTAATAACACCCCCCCAAAAAAAACCCCCCTAAATTCCCCCCCCCCCCAAGGAAAAAAAAAAACCCCCTTTTTCCCCCCTAAAAAAAAAATTTTTGCCAAGGATTTTTTTAAAAAAGCAATAAAAACCCTACCCACGTCCTTTTGCTCGCCCTTTGGTTTTGGGAACTTTCCCCAAATGACTCCTTTCCCCACTTGGCCGGGGGGGGCTTTAAAAAGGCGGCTTTTTCCCTAAATAATTTTCCCCTTTTAAAAAGAGGGCCCCCGGGGGGGGGGGGGGGGGGCCAAACTACTCTCAATTATTATTTTAGTTTTTTTTTTCGGGGGAAAAAACCTCTTTTTCTTTTTTTTCCCCCCCCCCCCTTTCTTCCCCCCCCCCCCCCCCCCCCCCCCCCCTCCCCCAAAAAAATTCCGTTTTTCCCGGGATGCGCCACGCCGTTTGCTCCCCCCTTTTTTTTTGAATTTTAAAGGTTTTTTTGGTGGTTGGTTTTTTTGTTTTTTTTTTTTTTTTTTTTGGGGGGGGGGGGGGGGGGGGGGGGGGGGGGGGGGGGGGGGGGGGGGGGGGGGGGGGGGGGGGGGGGGGGGGGGGGGGGGGGGGTGTGGGGGGGGGGGGGGGGGGGGGGGGGGGGGGGGGGGGGGGGGGGGGGGGGAGAGGGGGGGGGGGGGTTTGGGGGGGGGGGGGGGGGGGGGGGTTCTCATCCTTCCCCCCCCCGAAATTGTTACTCTTTCTAAAAGGGGGAACGGGTTTTTAACGGGGTCGCAGATTTTTGCTGCTTTTGTAACGGGGCCCTGGGTTTATAGTCCATGCGAAGAACTTTGACTTTCCCGGATTTTTTTATATTTTAAGTCGAACGGGGAAAAAGGGGGCGAGGGCGGGAACAACCCAAAACCTCTTTACGTTTTACTGTTAGGGGGGGTGAAGTCGAAAACTCCTGCCACTCCCCTTTCCCTTTCCTTTCTTTTTTTGTTTCGCTGGTTTTTTAACCCACTTCCCCAAACTATTGATCGTTTGGGTTCACTTCAAGCGCTTTATTTGTCTGTGCAAGAACAGCGCTATATTAAACCCATTTAGTTAGTAGTAGTGTAGTGTAGTAGTAAGTATAGTGAAGTAGTAGTAGTAGTAGTAGTAGGGGAGTACTTTTATTTTTTTTATTATTACTTTTATTATTTTACCGCACCGGGGGTTCCCCTTTTATGTTTCGTGAATAAAGAAATCCCTACATTTCCCCCCTCAAGCCAAAAAAATCCCAATCCCTTCCCAAAAGGGGGAAACAGGGGTCTTTTTTTGTTTTATTTTTTTTTTTATTCGTTTATTTTTTCTTTTTTTTGAGGATAATGGAATCAGCATTCATGTAGGGGGGGGTTCCCCCATCCAGCCCCCCGTGGTTGTTGCAGTTTTTGTCAATTTTTTCATCCTTCCCACAGGCGCACGGACTACTCTTCCAAAAAAGGGAACGGTTTTAACGTGTAGCAAGACGTTCTGCGTGCGTTCCCAAACGGGCCTCGGTTATGTTCATCCGAAGGACTTTTGGGGGAAGTGGAGTCGGCACGATGTTAACTCTAGGGAAAAAAAATCCCTTGAAAAGATTCGAACCCGGGCAGCGGACAGAATACACACTTAACCCCGGCCACCCCGCCCGTCTAGATGTCACGCCGGTTTTGGGGCCCATAGAAAGCGCGAGTCGGGTTCGTCCCCGCGGTGTCTGAAACCGTTTTTCCCATTGCATCCACTGCCCTTGAGGGGAAATCTAGAGTGTCTTTCGGAGGGGAAAGATAACGAGGTCTCGTGACTGAAAAAAAAAATGAAAAATTCTTTTTTTTCGGGTAAAAATAAGCCCCATGTGCGTTTTTGCATTCGTCCCCGCCTTAGGTATTAAGAAGAGAGACAGACAACAGGAGAGAACAAGAAGGAGTGAGTGTGTGTGTGGTGTTTTTATTTATTTTTTTTTTTTTATTCTTTTATATGGGGATAAGGGAATAAGCACATTGTTTTACATCCAGTCCCGTGTTTTGCGGTTTTGTAAATTTCTGATCTGTTCCACCGGCACACATACCCTTTGTTTTTGTGGTGGGGTGTGTGTTGTGTGGGTTGTGTGGTGTTGTGTTTTGGTGTGTGTGTGTGGTGTGTGTGTTGGGGTGGAATTTAAACCCTCGACTGTTCGGGGTTTTGTAACAGTATTCAGTGCAGGTAAAAAACCCCCCCGGCAAAACGAGTTTTTTGGGAAAAAATTCTGTAGGAAAAAAACAGCTTCAGGGGGAAAAACGAACAAGGCGGGATTGAAAAAAAGGGGTGGCGCTGTCTTGGGGCGGGGCATGCGCCCCCTTTCCCAAGAGGAGTGAAGAATTCCTTGCAAAAACGTTTCCATGCGGTTTGGGGGCTTTTTCGCTAAATAGCTCCCCCCCTTTCTGGAAATTCTGTGCTGGGAATTTCCCTTCTTTTTTTATTCCTCCCCTTTTTTCTGCCTATTTCCCGTTCTTCCTGTCCTTTTGTTTTCTGCCTTCCTGGCGCATTCTCTTGTTTTTTTTTTCACCCAAAAAGACTTAAAAAGGATTCTCCCCCATCCATGTCGGATGCATCCCCGGCCTGACTTGTCGGGCTTGAGGCACGCAACGATTTCTCCCCCCTATGACAAGAAAATAGTGCTGTTGAGTTTTCGACGAAGGAAATGCAGAGGGGCATACAAAGAATTGATTTGCTAAGGGAAAAAATGTCGTATGAAAAACTGACGATATAAAATTTTCCTATGGCGATAAGTGCAAAAGTGCGCGGGGGAAATATGGTTTGAAATGTTTGCTTGGGGGGGATTTAAAGGACCGAATGCACCCTTGACGCGTACGTGGCGCGCAAAACCACCAAAACACACAACACCACGCCGCACGCACCCAGCCGGGCGCGCGCGCACACAAAACCACACACACAACACACCCCCCCACACCGACATACACACACTAAAACATTACCCACACACTCCCACCACACACAAGCCAAACCAAACACACCACCCGCAACACACACACACACACAAATGGACCCCAAAAAAAAGCCCAAAAAGTGTACTAAATCTTCTTTCCTTAAAAAAATAAAAGATAAGCATGGGAAATTCTGGACAAATCCGATTTTCCCCCCTTTTCTCCCTTCCTTCCCCCCCCCTTCTGCCCCCCCCTTTCCTTCTGGCTTCATCCAATGCTTCCCTTCCCCAGCCTGTCGGTCTGCTTTACCTGACTATCGCCCTCTGGGGGGTTTCCTTATAAAAAAAATCTACGCGGTAAAAAAAACCCAAAGGAAAAAATTGAGTTTTTCCTAGCGAAATCCATAGAAGAAAGGCTCTCCTCTCGTCTTTCCCTGAGGATCCCGGGGGGATCTTAGTATAAATCGATCCGCCCTTTAAATTGTGTGGAGGAATTTCCCTCTTTTCTATCCCTTCGCTTTGTTTAGTTTTTTCTGTGCCTCCCCCTTGTTATTTTGCCTTCTTGGGTCCATTCTCCCCCCTTTCCCCTAACCCTGTCCATACCCTGAAAAAAGTATACCCTGTGTGAGTGTGGGGGTGTGTGCTTTTGAAAACATTGACTATTAAATTTTTTAAATTTTCATAGATTTGTCTGCGCGCACCATGTTGTAAATATCTTTTTTTTAAAAACTATTATTATTTATCTGATTGCTGACTGTGTAAGATTGGTTGAATGCATGCCTTTGATTTGTCTTTGCAGTTTAAGCGTATATAAGTTCCATTTATCATTATTTTATTATTTTTATTATTATTATCCGAAAGGTTTAAAAAATAACAATTCTCTCTACATGTGAAGTCGGTTTTAAATATAACAATTTCTACTCTCCTCTTCTTTCCTCTCTTTTTGGAAACAGATGACAAAATTGCAAAAACGTATAGAAACGGGATTGATGTAAAAAAAGCCATGAGTGTTTTTTTCCATTTCCTCGATTAAAAAATAAATAAAAAAAAAATAAAATAAATAAAAAATCTCTCTCTGCTTCTCTCTCTCTCTCTCTCTCCTTTTCTCTCTTTCCCCTCCTCTCTCCTCTCTCTCTCTTCTCTTCTCTCTCTCTCTCTCCAGAAAAAAAAAAAAAAAACCTAACGAGAAAATTTCCCTGTCAACTAACCTTTTCTTTTGACATAAAATTATAAAACCAAACCCAAGGGACCTTGCACTGATCTGGTTATCTTCTCTTGTCTCCCTTCCCCCCCCCCCCCACCCCCCCCCCCTCCCCCCACCCCTTCTTTCTCCCACCCTTCCCCCTTTCCGTCTGTCGATAGATTTTTTGGCTTTTTATGGGGTTTGTTGTGGAAAAAAAAGTGGAAGGCTCAAGGGGATAAGAACTTCTTTCCCCCTCCTCTAGGTCTGGAAAATTCCCGGGTTAAAAATTCCGGTGAAAATGCCTGTTAGTACTGTACTTTTAGTTATTACGATTTGTCTTATTCTTTTTTTTCTTTTTTTTCAAGGATAAAAGGAAAAGCATGGTTTTTGGGGTGGGTGGGGGGGGGGGGGGTTTCATTCAGCCCCCCCCACCCCCCCCCCCCCCCCCCCACCCGCACCCCTCCCCCCCCCCCCCTACCCCCTCCCTTCTGTCTGTATCGATTTCTATAAAAATTTTTGGGAAAGGGGAAATCAGTTTACCCTTTGATGTTTGGGCTAAATTTTTTTTCCCTTTCTCCCCTAAAGCTTGAGGTTCCCAAAGGTGAAATTTTGGGTTTTTTTTTCCCGGGGTTTTTGCGACCCTTTTTGGTTTTTTTTTTTTTTTCCCTTTCCATTGAGTAGCTGCATTCCGACTTGGGGGGGTTTAGTTTTGCTTTTTTATTCGTTTTTATTCCTTCTTTTCGTTTTTTCGGGGTTGTGTGTTTTTCAGTTGTGTTTATAAAGGGGGTGATGTCTTTTAGCAGTTTTTAAAATAAAATTTTCACTTCCTCTTTGACTTTGGGGAGGGGGTGCTCCGGGTCAGGCACTCGCTTTACCCAACTAGGGTAAGCAGCGTCGAGCGTGGTTACCATTTTGATGGGTGCCGTTTGCGGCCTTGGTTTTATTAGTTCCCCCTGTTCCCGAGCGTAAAATGGGTACCCGTCACTTTAGGGGCAGGGAAGGTAAAACAGCGAGGGAGGGGAGATGGGCCCGTCTCAGTAGCTGGCCCCTTTAGAATTTAGGTTCTGCCCTAGGTCCCCCACGACCGCAAAGGGTTATGGGGGAAAACCCTTTTCCTTTTTATAATACTCTTTTTCTTCTGTGGGTGAATGAAAAGTAACCGAACCGTGGGAAAGCCTAAGGTTAGGGTTGTGCATCCGACTCGACGAGCCGGGTTCGAAACCCCCACCGAGCACCCGTCTAGGGTTTTTTTTTCTCCTGGACTAACAATTTGATTGCTCCATCCTGAAAAGTCGCGTGGGCTATAAACCGAGGTTTTTTTAGAACTTTGGAGGACATCTTGCTCTACGTTAAAAAACTGGAGTGCCTTTTGGGAAAAGCTTATTTTTATTTTTTTTTTATCCATTTTAGACAAGATTTTCTGCGTGAAATTCGGGGTGCCTCCCCAGGGGAAGAACGTCGCCCCAAGCAGCGCCACCCTTTTTTTTTTTTTTTTTGTCTGCCTGTATTTTTTCCCTACAGAGTGGTTTTTTCTAAGAATTTAGCCGGGGCAACTCTCTTGTTGCCGTGGGGTTCTTTTACGGCGTGAATAATTTTGGGAACACAAGGGAACCCGGTTTTTTCGTTATCCTAAGACAGCGCCCGACAAACCCCTCATGGTCTAAATGGGGTGGGGGGGGGAAAGGGGACGGGAAAAAGGAGCAAAAAAAAAACTCAACAAAAAGTGAGAAAACCCCCAAAGGGAAAAAGGAGTTAAGGGGAGTAAAAACCCATTAAGAAAAAGCCTTAAAACCCCGTTTTAAAAAAAACGAAAGGACCAAAAAAGAGTTTTAGGGTTTTTGGAAGTTTGAGTAGGAAGTTTTGGAGAGATTTAAAAAAAAAGGTACCAAAAGGGGGGGGGTTTTTGGGGCAGAGAGAAGAAATTTTTAATTTAAAAAAAAAAACCAAAAGGGGGGCAAAGAGGAGAAAAATTTAAAGTTGGAGAATACAAAGGGGGTTTAAAAAGAAAAGCAAAAACCGGGGGGGGAGAAAAAAAGATGAGTCAAACCCACCCCAAAAAAAAAAATAAAATAAAAAAAGAAAAAAAAAAAGGCCAAAAAGGGTTTTAACCGGCCTTTTATTTCCCACAGGAGTGATCGTATCGGAACAAAAAAGTAAAAAGGGGTAAATAAGAAAGGGAAAAAAAAAAACAAAAAAAGGGTTAGAAGAAAGGGTGGAGTAAATCCTTTTAAAAAAAAGAAAAGAATTTTTTTTTTTTTTTTCCCTTTTTTTTTATTTTTCCCCCCCCCTTTTTTTTTTTTTTTTTTTTTTTTTTTTCCCCCCCCCCTTGTTTTTTTTTTTTTCTTTTCTTTTTCTTCTTTTCTTTTTCTTCTTTTCTTCTTTTCCTTTCCCTTCCCTTCCCCCTTTTCCCTTCCCTCCTTTTTTCTTCTTTTTTTTTTTCCCCTTTCTTTTGTTCCCCCCTTTTTTCCCCTCCTCCTCCTCCCCCCCTCCCACCTCCCTCCTCCTCCTCCTTCTTTTTTTTTTCTTTTTTTTCCTTTTCCTCCTTCTCCTCCTCCCTCCCCTCCTCCTCCTTCTTCCTCCTCCCTTTTTTCCTCCTTTTTCCTCCTCCCTCCTTTCCACTCCTTTTCTTTTCTTTTTCTTCTTCTTTTTTTTCCTTCTCCTCCTTTTTCCCCTTTTTCCTCCTCCTCCTCCTCCTCCTTCCTCCCTTTTTTTCCTCACTTTCCTTCCTTTTTTTTTTTTTTTCTTTTTTTCCTCCTCCTTTTTTTTTTTTCCCTCCTCCTCCCCCTTTTTTTCCCTTTTTCCCCCCTTTTTTTCTTTTTCTTCCTCCTCCCTCCCTCCCCCCTTCCCCCTTCCCTTTTATACCTTCCTTCAATCACCCCCTTTTCCCTTTACCCCCCTTTTTAAATTTTTGTTTTTTTTTATCCCCCTTTTTTTTTTTTTTTTTTTCCCCCCCCCCGGGTGGCAAAGTCAGAAGCAAAAAATATGTTTTTTCCCAAAAAAAAAACCAAAAAAGGGTTACCGTCAGGCCCCGATCCGATTACGGGTTGAGTTGAAATTTTTTGTCTTTCTGGGGGGAAAAAAAGGGGAAAAGGGGAAAGAAGTCAGAAAATCAAAAAGGGGGTGTTGAACAACAAAAAAAAACAAGGAAAAAAAAGCTGTAAATTGTTGATTTTTTTTGGGGGGGTTGGGTTTTTTTTCCCCCCTTTCCTGTTTCGTTTAGGGGGGGGGGGGAAAAAAGGGGGGGAAGAAAAGGGAGTTGTGGTTTTTTTTAAAGGGGGGGGGGGTGTGTTTTTTGGGTCCCCCCCCGCTCCCAAAGGGAGTTTTTAAAATTTGTTTTATTTTTGGTTGGGATTTTTTTGGTTTTTAGGGGGGGGTTTTTTTTGGGGGTTTCTTTTCTTTTTCGTTTTTTTGTTAAATTGGGGGGGGGGGGGTTTTTGGTTTTTTTTGCTTTTGGGGTTTTTTTTATTTTTGGGGGTTTTTCTTTCCCCCCGGGTTTTCGGTACCTCTTTTTTCCTTTCCCTTTAACTTTTTTTTTGTGTTTTCCTTTCTTTCTCTCCTCTTCTCTCTCTCTCTCTCTCTCCCCTCCTCTTTTCTTCTCCTTTCTCTCTTTTTTCTCTCTCTCTTTCCCCCTCCCTTTGTCTTCTCTCTGTCTCTTTTCCCCCCTCTTTCCCTCCCCCTCTCTCTCTCTTTCCCCTCTCTCTCTCTCTTCCCCCTTTTTTCCCCCTTCCCCCTTCTCCCCCTTTTTCTCTCCCCCTTTTTTCCCCCCCCCCTTTTTCCTCTCTCCCTTCCCCCTCTCTTTTCCTCCTCTCTCCCTCCCCCCCTTCTCTTTCTTCCTCTCCCTTCCCCCCCCCTCTTTTTCTCCTCCTCCCCCCCACCCCATTCCCTCCCCTCCCTTTCCCTCCCCCCCCCCCTTCTTTCCCCCCCCTCTCTCTCTCTTCCCCCCTCCCTCCTTTTCCCCCCTCTCCCCCCCCCCCCCTCTCTCCCCCCTCTCCCTCCCCCCCCCTTAAATTTTTTTCTTTCCCCCTTTTCCCCCCCCCCTCTCCCCCTCTTCTTCTTTTTTTCTTCCCTCTTCCCCATTTCCCCCTTTATTCTTTCTTTTTTTCTCTTCCCTCTCTCTTTTTTTCTCTCTCCCCTCCCCCCTCACCCCTTTCCCCCCTCTCTAACCCCCCCCCTCTTTTCTTTGTAAAAGACTTAAAAATATTTTTGGGGGGGGGGGGGGGGTTGGAGCGAAGTTTTAAAACAACAACAAAAAAACAAAGGCACAATTGGAAAAAAAAGAATAAAAAGGTTTTTTTTTAAATTTTAAATTTGGCCAGGAGGTTGAACCCCCTTTTTTTAATTTTTTTTTTAAAAAGGAGGGGAAGGAGAAAGGGGGTTTGGTTAGAAGTGGTTTTTTTAAAGAAAAAAAAAAACAAAAAAAAAAAAAATGGGGGAAATAACAGGGACATTTGAATGTTAACCGCTTGGGTCTTTGTAATATAGATTTAAAAATTTTTATAATTTAGGGGAAGAGAGGGAGTAGATAAAAAGATAATAGATAGAAGACAGACAAAGACAGACAGAAAGACAGACAAAAACCGAAATTAGATGAAGATATAAAATGTGTGAGAAGAAGAAAATATGATAAAACCCAGGAAAAGGAAACAGGAAATTTTTGCGTAAAAAATTTTTAATTATAATATAAAAAAAGAAAGGAGGGAAAGAGAGAGGAAAAGGGGAAAAAGGAGGGAAAAAAGTTGGTGTAAAAAAAATATGGTGGTGATGGGGGTGGAGGAGAAAATAAACAAGAACCAAACAAAAAAATTTTTCCCCCCGCGTTTTATCATGTGTGGAAAAAAATGATTATGTTTGTATGGTAAAGGTGGTATAGGTAAATTTTTTTTGGTGGTAATGTTTCCAACCGAAACAACTCCCCTCCCCGAAACCTTTAGTGGAACCCTTCGGGTGGGGTAAAAGCACCGACAAACTTTGTTTAAAAGTTTTGCTTTTTAAAAATCCCCAGTGCCCCCGAACTAAATTGTTTTTAAAAACCTGCACAATTTTTTTTGTTTAAATTTCCCCGGCGGGAAAACGGGGTGTTTTTGGTAGGGGAAAAAAACGGTTTGGTTTTTTACTTTGGGAATGGAGCCAGCCGGGAACGAAAAAAAACCCAAAAAACAAGAAAAAAACCCCCAAACAAAAACCAACACCACAAAACCAAAAATCCCCGCGATTTTTACAGTTTTTTCCCTATTTTTTTCTTTTTTTCTTCAAAACTCATTATATTAAAATTTTTTTTTTTTGGCCTATGTTTCCCCCCCCCACCCCGAAACCCCCCCCTCCCCCCCCCCCGAAAATTTTACCCATTATTATTGTCTAAACCCGCCCTTATATGGTTTTTTAAAAAATTTTTGCTTTTTTTATTGGCAGGGAGATGGCCCACTCTTTAAGGGGGCGGGTTTTGGTTGTTGTTGTTTTTGTGTGGGTGTTCTGGTGCGTGTGTTCGTCGGGTGGTTTGTTGAAGGTTTGTTAGTTTTTTGTTTTTGGGTTTTTTTGTGTCACCGGGAAAAGGGCGGCGGGAATGAACAGAAACCTCATTTACTTTTTCCCCAATACCAAAACGAAATTTAAAATGCTAAACCGGGGTGTTGAATTCGATTAAGATTCGACAGAATATTTTAGCCTTTAAAATCATTAACAACACAACAAAAACACAATTAAAAACAGGCCCAAAAAAAAAACACTAAAAACAAGTTGCTGTTCTTTTCTGTAAAATTATATTTAATTTTTAAAAATTTAAAAACCCCCGCCCATTTTTATCAAACTTTAAAAATTTTGGTGGGGTTGAGACAGAATGTTTTTCGTGGAACCCCAAGGGTATTTAAAGTATGGATTACTCACAAAAATGCTCTGAATAAGGAATTGCTGGTGTGTGTAGTTGAGTGTGTGTATGTGTGTGTGTGGATGTGTCTGGGTGTCTATGTGTCTGTTTGTCTGTTGTTGTGTTGTGTTGTGTGTGCATGTGGGTGTGTGTGAATGCTATGTGTGTGAAACCTTCTATGTGTGTATGTGTTTGCACAGGCGAGTGTGCATGTGGGGCGTGTGTATGTGCACAAGCAGCGTGGCATATACATTTCCTACTAATTCTAATAATCATACAGATTTAAAAAAATAAATCTTCTGACCCTGTTCTAGAAATTTCGGGTAATAATCGCTCCATTACGCAACAGAACTGATTCGAAGGACACACACACCACACACACACACACCCACACACACACACCAACCACACACACACACACACACACACGCACACACGCACGCACACCACACACACAACCACACACACACACCACCACACACAAAGTGCCTTATTCCTAACTGCTAAAAAAAGTAATGTTAGATGTGACCTACAAAAATCTCCATTTCGAGTCTTGAAAAAAAAAAGCTGCTTAAAGTGGGGGAGGGAGGTGGTGAGGTTGGTTTGGAGGGGGGGGGGGGGGTCCTATCCCAGTATATTTTAAAAAGTGTACTGAATTGCTGCATACTTAAAATCCCCAGTGTGCTATAAAGGCCAGCTGTGTAGCAGCAAGTGGGAGAATACATTATAAGGGTTCTGGTTGGTTGGTGGTGTTTTTTTGTTTTTATATGAGATGCCTTGAGGGGTGTGTGTTTGTGTGTGTGTGTGTGTGTGTGTGAGTGTGTGTGTGTGTGTGTGTGTGTGTGTGTGACGGTGTGTGTTTGTGGTGTGTGTGTGTGTATGTTCCTTCCTTCCTTCCTTCCTTCCCTTCCTTCCTTCCTTGTATTTAATATCTGTTCACTTGGGACGGGATAGCTCAGTGTTCGGAGCACTCGTTTTCCCCAGCCAACGTAAGGCACGCCGTCGTCGTGCGTTGTTACCAGTTGGATGGTGTGACCGTTTGCGCGCCTTGGCTTGGTACAGTTCCCCCAGTTCACCCAGTGAAAATGGGTTAACTGCCTCTTTAGGGTCAGGAAGGTAAATGCAGCGAGGGAAGAGGAGATGGGCGCCTTCCTCAAACTATGCTGGCCCTGGAGAAGTGAGGTGCTCTCTGACGCCTAGCTCCCTACGACCTTCTAGGTTATTGGGGGACTCCTTTACCTTGTTTTTCCATCCAACGTGATATTGACGGGAAATAAAGACCTCTAGCCAAAAAGAAATACAAGCAGACGGAAAGAGCGTTTCATGTAACTGATTGGTTGTTCTAACATCAATTGTAACGCCTAACCATGCAAAATAGGGGAAAAAACAATATCAACAAAACTTTAAAGAAACGCGGGAAAACTGGGCTATGTCAAGAGATTCGCAATAGCAAAAAGAATGGTTACTCCGACAGAAATTCGTCTACCTTTTCTTCAGAAACATTTTTGTCTAGAAAGTTTTGGGGGGGCTGTAAGAAACCCATGAAGCTTTGGACAACACTGTAAGCAGTGTTCCAGCAGAAAATTGTTCACCACAAACTGCACTTTAACATGTTTACAAAACTTTGTTTGATTGGATTTGTGTGTGTGTGTGTTGTGGTGGCGTTCGTGCGTGCGTGCGTGTGTGCGTGCGTGTGATGTGTGTGTGTGTGTTGTGTGGTAGTGTGTGTGTGTGTGTGTGTGTGTGTGTGTGTGTGTGTGTGTGTGTGTGTTGTGTGTGTGTGTGTGTGGTGTGTGTTGGTGTGTGTGTGTGTGTGTTGTCTTTCGAAATCAGTCTCTTGTGTAATGGGACAATTAGCTTCAAAAGCTCTTGAACGCGGTCAGAGATTTATTTTTAAATTGTTATATTAGAGATAGTTGGGAAATGTATATGCACGCGCACTTGGCACATCCCTACACACACACACACAATTTCATTATGGCTGTCAGAATAAAGT
This sequence comes from Rapana venosa, assembly GCA_028751875.1. NCBI lineage: Eukaryota > Metazoa > Mollusca > Gastropoda > Neogastropoda > Muricidae > Rapana > Rapana venosa. The sequence continues at coordinate 11,920,326 of CM054139.1, read as the reverse complement.
TTATAGTTAAATATTATTGAGATAAAGTTGGTTTTCGTTCCGAGCTAGATGGCTTGATGGGGAAAAAAAGCAAATGCATGCTAATTCAATATACCATCTGGAACTAAAAAATGGGTCTGCACATTTTTATAATCTTGGATTTTAAAAAAATTAAAGTGGGCTTTTTCTTTTTTTTTCTTTTCTTTTTTTAGACTGGGGGGGGGGGGGGGGGGTAATGGGGGTTTGTCCTTAATCCCGATATATGTTATATATACATTAAAAAAAAACCAGAGTTCTGAATTGCGTGCATACTTTAAATCCCCAGTGTTCTATAAAGGCCAGATGGTGTAGCGCCTTCTTGGTATAAAGAATCGTTCAAGGGTTGGTTTGGGTGGTGTGTTTTTGTTTTTATCTAAGATGCCCTTGAGGGGGTGTGTGTGTTGTGTGTGTGTGTGTGTGGGTGTGTGTGTGTGTGTGTGTGTGGTGTGTGTGTGTGTGTGTGTGTTCGAGTTCTTGTATTTAATGTCTGTTCACTATAAGTGTTATTAGACTGAGAATAAGGACCTCTAGCAAAAAATAAACAAGACAGACGGGAAAGAGAGTCAATGTGACAGTTTAGTATTCAGACATCAATGTAAACGCCCTCCTAAAAATGCTAATTGGGACGAAAAACAATATCAAAGACCTTTAAAAGAAAGGTCAAAACGTGGCTATGTACAAGAGACTTGATAGCAAAAAGATGTTTTACTCAACAGAGATTACGTCTACATTTTCTTCCCAGAGCTTTTTTGCCTAAAAAGTTTTGGGGAAGAAGCCCGAAGCTTCTGGACACAACTATAAGCAGTGTTCCAGAGGGAAAATTGTTCACCACGAATGCACCATTATTACAAAACTTTGTTCTGATTGTGGTGTGTGTGCTGTGTGTGTGTGTGTGTGTGTGTGTGGGTGTGTGTGTGTGTGTGTGTGTGTGTGTGTGTGTGTGTGACGTGTGGTGTGTGTGTGTGTGTGTGTGTGTGTGTGTGTGTGGTCCTTCAAATCAATTTGTCTTGTGTAATGGAGCTATTACCGAAATTCTATAAGGGTCAGGATTTATTTTTTTAATTCTTGTCTTAGAAAACTAGTACTTAATTATATTCGCCATGCCGGTGTATGCATGCACATACCACACACACGCCACCCAGACGTTTGAGGCACACACACATGCAACATGAGTTAACATCAGTGCCCATCACTCCTCCAAAAATCCTTCGAGTGAGACTTAAAACTGAGTGCAAATGCCGCAGACATCTATGCGCACCCGTGAAAACCTGGTTCCGGATTTCGGGGGAGTAGGCTATTACTGTGCTTAGTGGAACGGATGACACATTTTACATCAACTGCATACCACCCAGGGACTGGTGTAAAAGAGCGCCATGAATGCTTATTCCATTATCATCAAATAAAGAAGATTAGACATAAGAAAACAACAAAAAAAAACAAAAATAAATACGAAAAAAAAAGGCCTTTTTTCATAACAGTTAAGGAAAAAAGTGAAATAAAATCTGCCATCATAATCTTGGATAAAAAAGCTGGGTGGTTCACTTTTTTGGTGGGGGGGGTGGTTTTGAGTGTTGGGTGTTGGTGGGAGGGGGGTGGGGGGTTGTTTGGGCTTTTTTTTTTGTTGGGAGGGTGCCCTTATACATAATTTTTTACGTGTTCTGACTTGCGTTGATACTTAAATCCCGAGTGTTCTATAAAGGCCAGACTGTGTAGCAGCCTTCTAGGGAGAAATCTTCAAGGGTTGTAGGTTGGTGGAGAGTTTTATTTTTTTCTGTGATCCCTTGAGGTGTGTGTGTGATGGGTGTGTTTGTGTGGCGGGTACTGTGTGTGTGTGGGGGGGGCGTATCTTCGCATCAGTCTCGTGTGTAATGAGCCCCATTACCCTAAATTCTGAATGCGGTCTGGCCATGATGGGTTTTTTTCATCTCTTGTATAAGAATTAACATAAATGTATTTGCACGCACGTGTGTGCACATACACACACACGCGTACGCTCGCCCTAGCACACACAGAGGTTTCATACACATGCAAACATAAACATACACGCATGCACGCACACACGCACGCACGCACGCACGCACGCGCACACACACACAAATTCGTTATCAAAAGTGTTTTTTTAGGTGAGCAAAAGAACAAAAGGACGGTGCTTTAAAACACATACACACCACATAAACATTCACACACACACACACACAACACATTCACACACACCACACACTCTCACACACCACACACACACACAAACACACACATTCACACACATACACCACCTCACTCACACACATACCATAAACACACACACATACACATAAACACACACACACAAACAACACATTCACACACAAGCACACACACATCACACACACACACACACACACCACCACACACACACACACCACACATACACAGCCACTTTTCCGTCTAATAACACTATTTAGTGGAAGGGACATTAAACTGAAGAATAATACTACCCACTACTACCTCTACTACAACTACTACTTACTACTAAACTACTACCACTACTACCACTACTACTACTACTACTACTAATACTGCTAACTACTACTGCTACTACTTCTACTACCACTACTACTAGTAGTACCTACTACTCCTACACTTCTACTTCTACTACTACTTACTACTACTACTACAACACACTCATTTTTTTTAATTTCTTTTTTATCGAGGGATAATGGAATAAGCACTCAGGTGCTTTTTTACATCCAGTCCCCGTATGTCTGCGGTTTTGGAGGTGAATGTTGTCATTCGGTCTCCCACGCAAAATGGCTACTCTTTCGAAAAAGGGAAAGAATTTAACGGCTGTGCGCAAGGATGTTTTTGCCTGCGTTGGCGCACGGGGCACTCGGTATATAGTTCATCCGAAGGACTTTGACATTCAGTTCGATTTTTTCGTCAAACTGGGAAGAAAGGGCGAGGCTGGGAATCGAACCCAGAACCTCACGGTTGACATGTCAGCGCTATATAAATTCCATGCATTATTATTATCATTATTATTATTATTATGTTGGCAGGCAAACGTCTTAACCATCCTGCCACCTTCCTTCACTCACACAAAAGCGATTTCTTATTAGGAGCATTTTTCTAACCAGGCCCAAAAAGAAACAAGAAAGAAAAGACATTGCCTGATGATATAAGCATTAACAAACGATCGATTATGTCACTGCCACTGCGACAAACTGCCTTTTTGCCTTTCGATTCTATTTCAGTTGGTTAAAAAATAAGGTTTATTCATTAATAAGCACGAAACAAGCATAGCACGATTAACTTAATCAGCATAGCAGCAACAAGCAAGTGGCTCATGTTGTGCTCAAGGACAAAAATCAACATTCTTAATGGCGACTGATGATCCCTACACTGGACCAAGTTGATAAAGTTACGCCAAGAAAATTGAATTGTTGCTATTGTTTAAGAGGGATAAATGAAATTTCTTTGGGGAGCGTGGGAATGGGGGTAGGGCGAGGGTTCAGATCAAATTTCATTAGAATAAGTGGATTTACTTCTTTGCGGCATCAAACGAAACAATTCCCTTTTTTTTTATTTTGATAAAATCTTCTCTCTCTTTCCTCTGGTCTCCTCTGTGTCTGTGTCGTGTCTATCTGTGTCTGTTATTCTGTCTGTCTCTTTCCTCTCTCTCTCTCTCTCTCTCTCTCTTCTCTCTCTCTCTCTCTCTCTCTCTCTCTCTCTCTCTATCTCTCTCTGTCGGTCTGTCTCCCTCTTCTCTCTCCTGGTTCTCTTTCTGTTCTCTCTCTCCCCTTCCCACCCTCCCTCTGTCTCTCTCCCTCCCTCTCTCTCCTCTCTCTCCCTCTCTCTCCTCTCTCTCTCTCTCTCTCTCTCCCTCCCTCCCTCTCTCGTCATTTCTGTAGAATCAGCCTTTTTTTCCAGAAGGAGAGTTTCAAATGTGTCGTGTGCGTGGTGCGCAGTGCGCGCGCGCACATGTGTTGTGTGTGTCTGTCTGTCTATCTGTCTGTCTGTCTGTCTGCCTGTGTGTCTTGATTGTCTGTCTGTCTGACTGTCTATGTCTTTATATCTGCTGCCTGTCTGTGTCGTGTGTCCCTTTTATTTTTATTTCTTTTATATCAAAGGCAATGGAATAAGACTTATTGCTGTTTTACTTCACTCCTCGTGTGGTAGCGGTTCTGTCAAATTCTGTCATCTGTTCCACCGACCACCACAATGGCTACTCTTACGAAAGCGGATCAGGATGTAAAGTTGTGCGCAAGATGTTCTGAATGTCCTGTGTGGTCACTGTAGTGTGTGTATGTGTGTGTGTTCTGTGTCGGCACGCACGTTCCGGTTCATACAAACTGGTAGCGTGTGTTACTTATATTCGAGTGTTGTTGTTGATGTTGGTTGTTGTTGCTTTTCGAACGTATATCTGGCTTGCTTGCACAACAACAACAACAACAACACACAAAACAACATTGAAAAGCTGCCATAAATCACAACAACGATGTTCTTTGAGTGGGCTGCGAAAAGGTTTTTGATGATACAAAAAGGAATTTGTTCTACTGAATCAGAGGGTGTACGGATTCCATCAATCTGTCTGTCTGGCCCCTTCCAGGCTGAAAGACTTTCAGATTTCAGATTCTTCTCTGTCATCTTGAGTTGCTTGGTAGTTGGAATGATTTATGGGACATCTTGGTAGCTTTGTTTTTTTTTATTATTTTTTCTCTCGTTTGAGTCTTGTTAAGTTTCTGATTAACTGGATATTCTTGTAGCTTTTTTTTATCTTCTTTTCTTTTTATCGGTCTTATTCAAGTTTATTGTATCGTTTTTTATTTATTTTGTGGGGGGTTGTTGTATAATGAAACATTGTGGGGGTGGGGGGGAGTGGGGGTTGTGACGTGACAATTATTTTGGGTTTTTCCTGTGAAAAAGATGCAGTCAGACTCATTTTGGTGGGTTTGGTTGGATTTTTTTCTATAGTGGCAGCCTTAGTTGAACGAGTTTACCGTATAATTATATCAAAGCGATCTGTCTGAGTACTTTTGCGTCTTGTAAGTTTCATGATTTACTTGATTTTATATATAAAACTATTTTTTTCTTTTTCTTTTCTCTCTTGTCTTTCTCTTTGTCGGTGTTAAAATTTCATGATTTTTTACTAAACATCTTATAGCATTTTTGTGTCTTTTTTGTAGTTGTTGTTATTATGAATCACATTGGTTTTTTGGTTTGTTGTGCGTGCATTTGTATATTTTCCTGTGAAAAAGATGTGTACAGACATGTTGTTGTTGTTGTTTGGTGTGTGGTTTTTTTGTTGTTGTTGGTTGTTGTTTTTTTGGGGGGTGTCCTATAATGGCCGTCTAGTTGATAATACCGTATTATATCAAGGAGATTGTTTGAATATTAATACCCGGGGTGAATATATAGGCGAAATAATAAATCAAGAAAATACATTCATATCAAGGGGGGATGATAGTGTAAGGAATGGATAGACAGAAAATAAACTGATAACAAGGGTGAATATATAGGAAAGTGCTAATCAATGAAAATAAATTAGCTACCCAAAAATAAATCGCACAGAGTCGGGATAAATACACAGTTGTCTTGTGAGGAGGAGTGCGGGGGAGGAGGGGGGAGGGGAGGGGTACTCATAAATAGCATCCCCCACTTCTGGAAATTCTGTGCTTATCTTCTCTATCACTCTCTGTGTTTCTGTATTGTTTCGTATAAAATAAACCATCCCCCTACCTTCTGGATATTCTGTGCTAGATTTCCTCTTCTCTATCACTCTTTTGTTTCTGTGTTGTTTTCAGTATAAATAACATCCCCCACCTTCTGAAATTCTGTGTTTTGAAATTTTTATCTTTTCTATCACTCTGTTTGTCTTCTTTTTTTCCTTCCGTCTCTCTGTCTCTCTCTATGTTATGTGTGTGTGTCTCTCTCTGTCTATCTTCTCTCTGTCTCTCTCTCTCTCTCCTCTCTCTCTCTCTGTCTCTCTCTCTCTCTCTCTCTCTCGCTGATTTTGGCCATTCCTAGTCCATTTCCTGTCTCTCTCTCTCTTTTTTACAAAACAAATCTTGCAAACTATTCTGCGTATTTCACGACATTTTGCCTGTATTCTTTTTGTTGTGGCAGCAGGAGTGAATTTCAACACTTCGATTGGCACAGGGGTGTTGTTTCTTCTGTAGTGTGTTTTGCGCCACGTGTGTGGTATTTTGATGTATGTTTTAGCACTTTCAAATGTTTATCTTTTTAAACGATGTTGTTTATTGTAATCTGGGGATGATAAATTAAACGGAATGGCTAAACGTCTCAGCAATCCTGGTTTATCAGCCTTAAGGAATGAAATGATTTGGTATTGTGTCATTAATGAGGGGATTGTTTTTAGGTTTGATTTTTTTTCAGGATGGATGGTGTTAGATATATGAGGTATTGTTAGGAGGTTTGGTTTGAACTGAGTGAAAGTTACCTGGAGGAGAGGCACTGAAACTGGATTGACGGTGACAGGCCTTGATATGGCTTTTTGTGGTCTGTAGAGCTGTAAGCAGTATGGAATGCATGAGACTATAAACCGAGGCCCCGTGTGCGAACGCATGAAGAACATCTTGCGCACACGTTTAAATCCTGTTCCGCTGTTCGAAAGAGTAGGCCATTGTGTGCCCGTGGGAACAGATGACAAAATTTATAAAACCGCATACACACGGGCACTGGATGTAAAAAAAAAAGCACTTTGAGTGCTTATTCCATTTATCCGTCGATATAAAAAAATGGGGGGGAAATGTCATTGATGCGCTTTGATTTGTTGCTTTACAAGATTTCAGCGCTATATAATTCCATACATATTTAGTAGTAATATTATTATTATTATTATATTATTCTAACTAACACAAGAAAAACAAAAGAAAACAGGGTTTTAAACCCAAACTCGGCTACAGTGTCCCCATCGTCTGAAGACTGTGGATGATGATGATGATGATGATGATGATGATGATGATGATGATGGATGATGATGATGGATGATGATGATGTCATTGGTGGTGGTGGGGTGGTGGATGGTGGTGGCGTTGGTGGTGGTGGTGGTGGTAGTGGTGGTAACGACGACGACGGACGACGATGACGACGACGATGACGACGACAATGGAACGACGTTGATGATGGACCTACGATGATTAAGACGATGACAACGAAGATGATGAAGAATGGGTTGTGCGTTGGTTGTTGTGGGCAGGGTCACATGGACAGCATCAAGGTGATCTACACGTGGGCAACGGCGTGTCCCTCATCACCTCACCGTGGCCATTGTCCTCATGCTCTACTTCCGGTCAGTCATCAGAGTCTTAGGTCCTCATGACATCATCTATGGTCCTCTGATCTCTTCAGGTCAGTCGTCATAGTCATAGTCCTCATCATCATCATCTCATTGTCTCAGGTTCTACTTCAGGGCCGTCATCATGTCCTCATGATCATCATCATTGTCTCAGAGATCTTCTATTCAGGTCAGTTCCATCTAGTCAGAGTCCCATGATCTACTTCAGGTCAGTCGCGCTATCATGTCATTCATTCTCCTCATCATATTCTCATTATTACTTCATGGTCAGTCACGAGCATCATCATCATTGTCCTCATGTCCGCATGCAGAAACATCTTGCGCACACGTTAATCTGTTTGCTTTTCGGAAGAGTAGGCATTGGTTGCCGGTGGGGAAAACAGCTACAACCGCATACACACGGAGGACTGAAATGTTAAAAATAAAAAAAAGCACATGGAGTGCTTATTCCATTTATCCTTCGATCATAAACGATATAAATAACTAAATGAAGGATCTACTTCAGGTCAGTAGGTCATCATCATCATTGTCCTCCATGACCTTACTTCAGGTCAGTCAGATCATTACATCATTGTCCTCTTGATCTATTTCAGGTAAGTCACGGACTATCAAAGAAAAGACAATCCAATAAAGAATCATCATCATCATTGTCCTCATGATCTTTCTTCTTCAGGCCAGTCGTGATCATCATTGGTCTCATATCTACTTCAGGGTCAGTCAGGATCATTATTCATGGTCTATGATTCTACTTCAGGTCAGTTCTGGATCATTGTCATATTGTCCTCATGATCTACTTTCAGGTCAGTCTGGATCATCATAGTCTCATGATTTACTTAGGTCAGTCAGGATCATGTCATTGTCCTTTGATCTACTTCAGTGCCAGTGTGATCAATCATTGTCCTCATGTCTACTTCAGGTCGTCGTGACCATCATTGTCCTCATGACCTACTTCAGGTAGTCCGTGATCTCATTGTCTTATGACTATTCAGGTCAGTCGTGATCAATCATTGTCCTCATGACCTACTTCAGGTCAGTCGTGATCATCCATTGTCCTATGCTCTACTTCAGGTCAGTCTGGATCATTGTCATCATTGTCCTCATGATCTACTTCAGGTCAGTCTGGATCATCACAGTCCTCATGATCTACTTCAGGTCAGTCAGGATCATCATAGTCCTCATGACCTACTTCAGGCCAGTCGTGATCATCATTGTCCTCATGATCTACTTCAGGTCAGTCGTGACCATCATTGTCCTCATGACCTACTTCAGGTCAGTCGTGATCATCATTGTCCTCATGACCTACTTCAGGTCAGTCGTGATCATCATTGTCCTCATGACCTACTTCAGGTCAGTCGTGATCATCATTGTCCTCATGACCTACTTCAGGTCAGTCGTGATCATCATTGTCCTCATGATCTTCTTCAGGTCAGTCTGGATCATTATCATCATTGTCCTCATGATCTACTTCAGGTCGGTCTGGATCATTATCATCATTGTCCTCATGATCTACTTCAGGTCAGTCAGGATCATTGTCATCATTGTCCTCTGATCCTTTCTTGGTCAGTCACGATCTTCTTGCAAGTCCTCATGATCTTTCAGGTCCGTCTGGCTCATTAATCACATTTGTCCTCATGACCTACTTCAGGTCAGTCTGGATCATTATCATCATTGTCCTCAAGACCTACTTCAGGTCAGTCTGGATCATTATCATCATTGTCCTCATGATCTACTTCAGGTCAGTCTGGATCATTATCATCATTGTCCTCATGACCTACTTCAGGTCAGTCTGGATCATTATCATCATTGTCCTCATGACCTACTTCATGTCAGTCACGATCATCATCATCATTGTCCTCATGATCTACTTCAGGTCAGCCATCATCATTGTCCTCATGATCTAATTCAGGTCAGTCTGGATCATCATCATCATTGTCCTCATGATCTACTTCAGGTCAGTCTGGATCATCATCATCATTGTCCTCATGATCTACTTCCGGTCAGTCTGGATCATTATCATCATTGTCCTCATGACCTACTTCCGGTCAGTCTGGATCATTATCATCATTGTCCTCATGATCTACCTCTGGTCATTCTGGATCATTATCATCATTGTCCTCATGATCTACTTCCGGTCAGTCTAGATCATTATCATCATTGTCCTTTCCCGCTCGCCTCCTGTTCCGAATCATGCTCATGCATGTACTGCTGATGCTGGTGGTGGTGGTGGAGGTGGAGGAGCGAGGGGGTAGGGGGGTTGAGTGGTGGTGTGGGGGGGATGGTGGGTGGTGGTGGTGGTTTGTGGTGGTGGTGGTGGAGGAGGGGGGTTGGGGGTTTTTGTTGGTGTTTGTTTTTTGTGTGTTTTTGTTTGGGTTTTTGTTTGGTTTTTTTTTTTATTGGCTTTTTTGTGTTTTGTCTGGTTGTTTTATTGTTTTTTTTGTTGATTGGGTTGGTTGGTTGGTTTATGTTTTTTGTATTTTTGGTTTTGATTGTTGTGGTGGTTTTGGTGGTGTTTTTGTGGTGGTGGTGGTGGTGGTGGAGGGGGCGTAGGTGGTGGTGGTGGTGGTTGGTGGTTGGTGCTGGTGGTGGTGGTGGGTGGTTGGGGGGTTGGTGGAGGTGGTGGTGGTAGGTGGTTGGGTGGTGGTGGAGGTGGTGGTGGAGGGGGTAGGGGGTTTAGGTGGGTGGTGGTGGTTGAAGTGGTGGTGGGTGGTGTGGTGGTGGAGGAGGGGGGTAGGGGGTTGGATGGTGGTGTGGGGGGTTGGGGTGGTGGTGGTGGTGGTGGAGGAGGGGGGTGGGGGGGTTTTTTAGGTGGTGGTTGGTGGAGGTCGTTGGTGTGGTTGTAGGGTGTTGTGATGGTTTAGTAATTGGATGTTGGTGGTGGTTGTGGCGGTTGTTTATTGCATTGTATTGTAGTGTATTGTGTTGTCTGTGTTGATATTGTATTGTGTTGTATTGTGTTGTATTGTATTGTATTGTAACGCTCACCAGTTTAACTCTCTGCAAGAAATTTAAGCTGCTCTCCTCGGCCCATGAAGAGCACGTCGCCACAGTTCAACGCCACCCAGTATTTTTTTTTGTTGCTATTTTTCCTGTCTGCGTGTGGTATTTGTTTTCCCTTATCAGAGTAGGGCTTGTTTTCTACAGAGAATTTTTGCCAGGGATGGCAGGCAAATAAACACATGTATTATATGAACTAAAGACAGGAAAATCTATATACACACGCGCGCGCGCTCACGCACGCACGCACATACACACCCATTCTTTCACTCATAATATAACACTACTATACACACGCAAATACACACACTCACATACACACAGGATCACCACCCATGCACACACACACACACACACACACACACACACACACTCCACACCACCTCACTCACTCACTGGGCAAACAGATGACAAATTTACAAACCGCTACACCGGGTACTGGATGTAAAAAAGCACATAAGTGCTTCTTCCACTAGCCTCGATATAAAGAAACTAACATTTTAAACAATAAACTCACGCACCACACACTTAACGTCGGATATCACTTTTCGTGGAAGGACGTTAAACTGAAGAACTCACACACTCACAAGACACACACACATACACACACATACACACACCGACACAACACACACACACACACCACACCCCTTACACCCCACATACTCACACACCACAACACACACACCACACAACCACACACACACAGACACAAGTTTTTCAGACACGGACCATACACCATCCGCTGCAAAACAAACGAAACAACCCCACAAACAATGTACCATTGCCTGGTGACAGACTGTGGAGATCTGATAGTGCACTGACGAATTCACATACCACATGGCGCACTCGCGCGCGCGCACACACACACACACACAACACACACACAACACAAACACACACCCACACACACGGCACACACACCACCACACAAAAAAGAGAGGAGGGAGGGAGGGTAGGAGGACGACAGACGACAGACAGAGAATATTTCTTACACACCATGATTCGAAAAAGAGAACAAAACGTTTAAGTGCGCTATTGAATCAACAAATGAATGAATGGATGGATGGATGGATGGATGGATGAATGAATGAAATACATGAATGAATGAATTACAGGATGATGGTTGATTAAAAGACATGAGCTATAAAAAACACAAACACACACACACAACACACCACACAACACAACACAACACAACACAACACAAAACACACACAGCACAAACAACAAACACAAAAACAACAACAACAACAACAATACACACACACCCCATAACATCACAACACCCACCACAACACACACACACACACACACACACACACACACACACACACACACACACCACACACACACCTCGAATCCCATTTCGGCCTCGCACAATTACAGCCTACATAGCACCAGCCGTACGATGGGTATCCACAAAAAACCAAGGTGAGTAATATGTTTCTAATCACCAGTGGTTCATTTTACAGCGAAAATAAAAGATAAAGGTAAAAGTGTCCCATAACCTATGCGGTCGTTGGGGAGCGATGTGTCAGAGACCTCAGCTTTCCCGGCGCCAGATATGCGGGCGGTGGCGCCTATTCCTCTTCCTCGCGGCTTTACCTCCCTGGCCTAAAGGGGGCAAGGTTCCCATTTTAAAGCTGGGTGATTGGGGGACGTTACATGAGCCAAGACGCGCCACACAGATTCACCCATCCACATGGAAACACGATTCAATACCGTAGCTTTGGAGAAAGTGAGTAGGAGGTAAAGGTAAGGAGTCCCATAACCTATAAGGTCGTAGGGAGCGAGGCGTCAGAGACCTCACTTCTCTAGGGCCAGCATATTGAGGGCGGCGCCATCTCCTCTCCCTCGCTGCTTTACCTTCTGACTCAAAAAGAGGGCAGGTACCCATTGACAAGCTGGGTGAAACTGGGGGGAACTGTTACTGAAGCAAGGCGCGCAAACGGTCACCTCATCCAACTGGTAACCACGCTCGACGCTGCTTAACTTGGCTGGGGGAAAGCGAGTGCTCCGACCACTGAGCTATCCCATCCGAAAGTGAGGTGCTTATCGAAAATATTGAACGCAAACACAACCACAACAAATCCGTGGGCAGGGCTTATGAATACTGCATGCAAACGACCAGAAGAGAACGGACATATAAAACATGCACGGTTTTAGGGTTATTTCGCCCTCCCTTCGTTTCTTCTTCCGATTCGTTGACACCGCAGCGCCCATGATTATCCTTCTCGGGTCGACTCGTACGTCACCCCGCGCAGTCCTCAAGCCAGATTCATGTCGCCGCAGTTCAGCGCCGCCAAACCCCGAGGGACCAATCAGTGCCACAGCCTATCCCAGACACGAACGTCGGAGAGCGAGAGAGGAAAAGAAAAGAACAGCAACTTAGGTTCTGATTTTTCTCGTGGTGCGCGGTTTTCATTGTGTCTGATGCGGTTCCACGTAACGCGCATCATGTCTGCTGATATGTATGAATTGATGGAAGTAAAAGGGGGAGGGTGGGGGGAGGCGGGGGGGCGGGAGGGTTGTGGTGACTAAGCACGTGTGTAGAATTGGTTTGTGGGGATGACGGGAAGTGATGTGTGTCTGTGAGGAGGGGGGCGGGTGGGGGAAGGCGCAGGAGTGTGGTGGTATGTGAGTGTGTGTGAGTGTTTGTGTGAGTGTGTTTGTGTGTCGTTTGTGTGTGTGTTTTGGGGCTCTTAGTTTTGGCGCTTTTGAGGGCGGTGTTGGGGGGGGGGAGGGGAGGTCCTTTTTATTTTGTTTCGGGGAGGTGAGAGGTGTTTTTTTTTTTTGGGTGGTCCTTTTTATTTGTTGTGGGGGGGAGTTGGGAGGGGGGAGGCGGTGGGAACATAGGTTAACATTATTTTCCTATGCTTCTAGCACCAACAATATCACAGGCGGGTTTAAAGGGCATCAACAGCCTTTGGGTGTTTTTTTTGTTATGTATGTTATGGGGTGGGAAGACAGGGACGTAGTACTGCAGTGACAGACGTGGAGTCCTAGACGGTCATAGTTCTCCCGCGAAGTGTTAGAAGGCAGCCGTGTCGAGACTGGCCGTGTGCGTCTTACTCTCCAGCGCTGCGCTGTCTGGGTGACCTGTTTGTAAGCAGCTTTGGCCCCTTGTTGTCAGTGTACAGTGAGTCCCCTTGAATGTGTGTTCGCCCCGCTTGTTCATCAGTGCGTCGCTACAGCTGCCCGGCAGACTCTTGCGCTCCGCTCTTCTTTTAGTATTTGTGTGTCGCAGGAAGGTGTTAGAGTGAGAGGGCGTCATAAGCGATACGGGTGTAGGTAAGTTGACGGCGGCTCCGTTCGCGCTCACAACTAGGACTCTCGCGCTCTGAGATGGATGATAAAGTGCGAAAACGGTCCCCTTCTAGGGAAGGCGTGATGGTCGCGCTCTGGATCCATACTTCGCTACCGCTCGCTCTTGCCTCACTCTAATAGCCGCGACGTGTAAGGGTGTGAGAAGGTTTGATATAACACGCCATGACTGTCGTCTTTCGTATCTGAGGGACTGCTACTTCGTACGACTAACTGGAATGGCTGAAGTCTGCGGCTGTCATTCTTTCAATGGTGAGGCGGCCTGGCAGGGACTGTCACAAAGTTTGGGGGCTCGCGTGTTCTGTTTTGATGTGCCTGAGGTTGTGGTGTAATGACGGTAGGGATGACTAGGTGGATGACTGACATGCAAGGCGGGAAATCGAACCCAGAACCTCACGGTACTTCCTCTGCAGGTGACCAGAGCAGGATATTTGCAAAATGCATTACACAACGGGGTCTGCATATGGAATAGATTCAGAGTCAGAGTCAGAATTATTATTGCGTTTAAGTATTGCTAGACTTATTTGACACAACAAAAACAATCATTTATTATTATTATTATCTATTTTGGCTAAAGTGATGTACACTAAAAACATGAGTGCTTTCGTATCATTATCTTCGAATTAAAAAATATATAATATATATGTTTTAAAACCTCTTAACCATCCTGCACCTGTTCTTATCAAGTGATTCTTAAATAATTATGGTGGAGGGAGACAGATTGATATTCTGTGGATCCCTAAGGGTATTTAAAGTATGGATTACTCACAAAAATGCTCTGAATAAGGAATTGCTGGTGTGTGTAGTTGAGTGTGTGTATGTGTGTGTGTGGATGTGTCTGGGTGTCTATGTGTCTGTTTGTCTGTTGTTGTGTTGTGTTGTGTGTGCATGTGGGTGTGTGTGAATGCTATGTGTGTGAAACCTTCTATGTGTGTATGTGTTTGCACAGGCGAGTGTGCATGTGGGGCGTGTGTATGTGCACAAGCAGCGTGGCATATACATTTCCTACTAATTCTAATAATCATACAGATTTAAAAAAATAAATCTTCTGACCCTGTTCTAGAAATTTCGGGTAATAATCGCTCCATTACGCAACAGAACTGATTCGAAGGACACACACACCACACACACACACACCCACACACACACACCAACCACACACACACACACACACACACGCACACACGCACGCACACCACACACACAACCACACACACACACCACCACACACAAAGTGCCTTATTCCTAACTGCTAAAAAAAGTAATGTTAGATGTGACCTACAAAAATCTCCATTTCGAGTCTTGAAAAAAAAAAGCTGCTTAAAGTGGGGGAGGGAGGTGGTGAGGTTGGTTTGGAGGGGGGGGGGGGGGTCCTATCCCAGTATATTTTAAAAAGTGTACTGAATTGCTGCATACTTAAAATCCCCAGTGTGCTATAAAGGCCAGCTGTGTAGCAGCAAGTGGGAGAATACATTATAAGGGTTCTGGTTGGTTGGTGGTGTTTTTTTGTTTTTATATGAGATGCCTTGAGGGGTGTGTGTTTGTGTGTGTGTGTGTGTGTGTGTGAGTGTGTGTGTGTGTGTGTGTGTGTGTGTGTGACGGTGTGTGTTTGTGGTGTGTGTGTGTGTATGTTCCTTCCTTCCTTCCTTCCTTCCCTTCCTTCCTTCCTTGTATTTAATATCTGTTCACTTGGGACGGGATAGCTCAGTGTTCGGAGCACTCGTTTTCCCCAGCCAACGTAAGGCACGCCGTCGTCGTGCGTTGTTACCAGTTGGATGGTGTGACCGTTTGCGCGCCTTGGCTTGGTACAGTTCCCCCAGTTCACCCAGTGAAAATGGGTTAACTGCCTCTTTAGGGTCAGGAAGGTAAATGCAGCGAGGGAAGAGGAGATGGGCGCCTTCCTCAAACTATGCTGGCCCTGGAGAAGTGAGGTGCTCTCTGACGCCTAGCTCCCTACGACCTTCTAGGTTATTGGGGGACTCCTTTACCTTGTTTTTCCATCCAACGTGATATTGACGGGAAATAAAGACCTCTAGCCAAAAAGAAATACAAGCAGACGGAAAGAGCGTTTCATGTAACTGATTGGTTGTTCTAACATCAATTGTAACGCCTAACCATGCAAAATAGGGGAAAAAACAATATCAACAAAACTTTAAAGAAACGCGGGAAAACTGGGCTATGTCAAGAGATTCGCAATAGCAAAAAGAATGGTTACTCCGACAGAAATTCGTCTACCTTTTCTTCAGAAACATTTTTGTCTAGAAAGTTTTGGGGGGGCTGTAAGAAACCCATGAAGCTTTGGACAACACTGTAAGCAGTGTTCCAGCAGAAAATTGTTCACCACAAACTGCACTTTAACATGTTTACAAAACTTTGTTTGATTGGATTTGTGTGTGTGTGTGTTGTGGTGGCGTTCGTGCGTGCGTGCGTGTGTGCGTGCGTGTGATGTGTGTGTGTGTGTTGTGTGGTAGTGTGTGTGTGTGTGTGTGTGTGTGTGTGTGTGTGTGTGTGTGTGTGTGTTGTGTGTGTGTGTGTGTGGTGTGTGTTGGTGTGTGTGTGTGTGTGTTGTCTTTCGAAATCAGTCTCTTGTGTAATGGGACAATTAGCTTCAAAAGCTCTTGAACGCGGTCAGAGATTTATTTTTAAATTGTTATATTAGAGATAGTTGGGAAATGTATATGCACGCGCACTTGGCACATCCCTACACACACACACACAATTTCATTATGGCTGTCAGAATAAAGTTTATAGTTAAATATTATTGAGATAAAGTTGGTTTTCGTTCCGAGCTAGATGGCTTGATGGGGAAAAAAAGCAAATGCATGCTAATTCAATATACCATCTGGAACTAAAAAATGGGTCTGCACATTTTTATAATCTTGGATTTTAAAAAAATTAAAGTGGGCTTTTTCTTTTTTTTTCTTTTCTTTTTTTAGACTGGGGGGGGGGGGGGGGGGTAATGGGGGTTTGTCCTTAATCCCGATATATGTTATATATACATTAAAAAAAAACCAGAGTTCTGAATTGCGTGCATACTTTAAATCCCCAGTGTTCTATAAAGGCCAGATGGTGTAGCGCCTTCTTGGTATAAAGAATCGTTCAAGGGTTGGTTTGGGTGGTGTGTTTTTGTTTTTATCTAAGATGCCCTTGAGGGGGTGTGTGTGTTGTGTGTGTGTGTGTGTGGGTGTGTGTGTGTGTGTGTGTGTGGTGTGTGTGTGTGTGTGTGTGTTCGAGTTCTTGTATTTAATGTCTGTTCACTATAAGTGTTATTAGACTGAGAATAAGGACCTCTAGCAAAAAATAAACAAGACAGACGGGAAAGAGAGTCAATGTGACAGTTTAGTATTCAGACATCAATGTAAACGCCCTCCTAAAAATGCTAATTGGGACGAAAAACAATATCAAAGACCTTTAAAAGAAAGGTCAAAACGTGGCTATGTACAAGAGACTTGATAGCAAAAAGATGTTTTACTCAACAGAGATTACGTCTACATTTTCTTCCCAGAGCTTTTTTGCCTAAAAAGTTTTGGGGAAGAAGCCCGAAGCTTCTGGACACAACTATAAGCAGTGTTCCAGAGGGAAAATTGTTCACCACGAATGCACCATTATTACAAAACTTTGTTCTGATTGTGGTGTGTGTGCTGTGTGTGTGTGTGTGTGTGTGTGTGGGTGTGTGTGTGTGTGTGTGTGTGTGTGTGTGTGTGTGTGACGTGTGGTGTGTGTGTGTGTGTGTGTGTGTGTGTGTGTGTGGTCCTTCAAATCAATTTGTCTTGTGTAATGGAGCTATTACCGAAATTCTATAAGGGTCAGGATTTATTTTTTTAATTCTTGTCTTAGAAAACTAGTACTTAATTATATTCGCCATGCCGGTGTATGCATGCACATACCACACACACGCCACCCAGACGTTTGAGGCACACACACATGCAACATGAGTTAACATCAGTGCCCATCACTCCTCCAAAAATCCTTCGAGTGAGACTTAAAACTGAGTGCAAATGCCGCAGACATCTATGCGCACCCGTGAAAACCTGGTTCCGGATTTCGGGGGAGTAGGCTATTACTGTGCTTAGTGGAACGGATGACACATTTTACATCAACTGCATACCACCCAGGGACTGGTGTAAAAGAGCGCCATGAATGCTTATTCCATTATCATCAAATAAAGAAGATTAGACATAAGAAAACAACAAAAAAAAACAAAAATAAATACGAAAAAAAAAGGCCTTTTTTCATAACAGTTAAGGAAAAAAGTGAAATAAAATCTGCCATCATAATCTTGGATAAAAAAGCTGGGTGGTTCACTTTTTTGGTGGGGGGGGTGGTTTTGAGTGTTGGGTGTTGGTGGGAGGGGGGTGGGGGGTTGTTTGGGCTTTTTTTTTTGTTGGGAGGGTGCCCTTATACATAATTTTTTACGTGTTCTGACTTGCGTTGATACTTAAATCCCGAGTGTTCTATAAAGGCCAGACTGTGTAGCAGCCTTCTAGGGAGAAATCTTCAAGGGTTGTAGGTTGGTGGAGAGTTTTATTTTTTTCTGTGATCCCTTGAGGTGTGTGTGTGATGGGTGTGTTTGTGTGGCGGGTACTGTGTGTGTGTGGGGGGGGCGTATCCTTCGAATCAGTCTCTTGTGTAATGAAGCCCATTACCCTAAATTCTAGAATGCGGTCAGGCATGATGGGTTTTTTTCATCTCTTGTATAAGAATTAACATAAATGTATTTGCACGCACGTGTGTGCACATACACACACACGCGTACGCTCGCCCTAGCACACACAGAGGTTTCATACACATGCAAACATAAACATACACGCATGCACGCACACACGCACGCACGCACGCACGCACGCGCACACACACACAAATTCGTTATCAAAAGTGTTTTTTGTGAGCAAAAGAACAAAGGACGGTGCTTTAAAACACATACACACCACATAAACATTCACACACACACACACACAACACATTCACACACACCACACACTCTCACACACCACACACACACACAAACACACACATTCACACACATACACCACCTCACTCACACACATACCATAAACACACACACATACACATAAACACACACACACAAACAACACATTCACACACAAGCACACACACATCACACACACACACACACACACCACCACACACACACACACCACACATACACAGCCACTTTTCCGTCTAATAACACTATTTAGTGGAAGGGACATTAAACTGAAGAATAATACTACCCACTACTACCTCTACTACAACTACTACTTACTACTAAACTACTACCACTACTACCACTACTACTACTACTACTACTAATACTGCTAACTACTACTGCTACTACTTCTACTACCACTACTACTAGTAGTACCTACTACTCCTACACTTCTACTTCTACTACTACTTACTACTACTACTACAACACACTCATTTTTTTTAATTTCTTTTTTATCGAGGGATAATGGAATAAGCACTCAGGTGCTTTTTTACATCCAGTCCCCGTATGTCTGCGGTTTTGGAGGTGAATGTTGTCATTCGGTCTCCCACGCAAAATGGCTACTCTTTCGAAAAAGGGAAAGAATTTAACGGCTGTGCGCAAGGATGTTTTTGCCTGCGTTGGCGCACGGGGCACTCGGTATATAGTTCATCCGAAGGACTTTGACATTCGTTCGGTTTTTTTCGTCAACAAAACTGGGAAGAAAGAGGCGAGGCTGGGAATCGAACCAGGAAACCTCACGGTTGACATGTCAGCGCTTTATAAATTCCATTGCATTATTATTATATTATTATATTATTATGTTGGCAGGCAAACGTCTTAACCCATTCCTGCCACCTTCTTCACTACACAAAAGCGATTTCTTATTAGGAGCATTTTTCTAACCAGGCCCAAAAAGAAACAAGAAAGAAAAGACATTGCCTGATGATATAAGCATTAACAAACGATCGATTATGTCACTGCCACTGCGACAAACTGCCTTTTTGCCTTTCGATTCTATTTCAGTTGGTTAAAAAATAAGGTTTATTCATTAATAAGCACGAAACAAGCATAGCACGATTAACTTAATCAGCATAGCAGCAACAAGCAAGTGGCTCATGTTGTGCTCAAGGACAAAAATCAACATTCTTAATGGCGACTGATGATCCCTACACTGGACCAAGTTGATAAAGTTACGCCAAGAAAATTAATTGTTGCTATTGTTAAGAGGATAAATGAATTTTCTTTGGGAGCGGGGGAATGGGGGTAAGGGCGAGGGTTCAGATCAAATTTCATTAGAATAAGTGGATTTACTTCTTTGCGGCATCAAACGAAACAATTCCCTTTTTTTTTATTTTGATAAAATCTTCTCTCTCTTTCCTCTGGTCTCCTCTGTGTCTGTGTCGTGTCTATCTGTGTCTGTTATTCTGTCTGTCTCTTTCCTCTCTCTCTCTCTCTCTCTCTCTCTTCTCTCTCTCTCTCTCTCTCTCTCTCTCTCTCTCTCTATCTCTCTCTGTCGGTCTGTCTCCCTCTTCTCTCTCCTGGTTCTCTTTCTGTTCTCTCTCTCCCCTTCCCACCCTCCCTCTGTCTCTCTCCCTCCCTCTCTCTCCTCTCTCTCCCTCTCTCTCCTCTCTCTCTCTCTCTCTCTCTCCCTCCCTCCCTCTCTCGTCATTTCTGTAGAATCAGCCTTTTTTTCCAGAAGGAGAGTTTCAAATGTGTCGTGTGCGTGGTGCGCAGTGCGCGCGCGCACATGTGTTGTGTGTGTCTGTCTGTCTATCTGTCTGTCTGTCTGTCTGCCTGTGTGTCTTGATTGTCTGTCTGTCTGACTGTCTATGTCTTTATATCTGCTGCCTGTCTGTGTCGTGTGTCCCTTTTATTTTTATTTCTTTTATATCAAAGGCAATGGAATAAGACTTATTGCTGTTTTACTTCACTCCTCGTGTGGTAGCGGTTCTGTCAAATTCTGTCATCTGTTCCACCGACCACCACAATGGCTACTCTTACGAAAGCGGATCAGGATGTAAAGTTGTGCGCAAGATGTTCTGAATGTCCTGTGTGGTCACTGTAGTGTGTGTATGTGTGTGTGTTCTGTGTCGGCACGCACGTTCCGGTTCATACAAACTGGTAGCGTGTGTTACTTATATTCGAGTGTTGTTGTTGATGTTGGTTGTTGTTGCTTTTCGAACGTATATCTGGCTTGCTTGCACAACAACAACAACAACAACACACAAAACAACATTGAAAAGCTGCCATAAATCACAACAACGATGTTCTTTGAGTGGGCTGCGAAAAGGTTTTTGATGATACAAAAAGGAATTTGTTCTACTGAATCAGAGGGTGTACGGATTCCATCAATCTGTCTGTCTGGCCCCTTCCAGGCTGAAAGACTTTCAGATTTCAGATTCTTCTCTGTCATCTTGAGTTGCTTGGTAGTTGGAATGATTTATGGGACATCTTGGTAGCTTTGTTTTTTTTTATTATTTTTTCTCTCGTTTGAGTCTTGTTAAGTTTCTGATTAACTGGATATTCTTGTAGCTTTTTTTTATCTTCTTTTCTTTTTATCGGTCTTATTCAAGTTTATTGTATCGTTTTTTATTTATTTTGTGGGGGGTTGTTGTATAATGAAACATTGTGGGGGTGGGGGGGAGTGGGGGTTGTGACGTGACAATTATTTTGGGTTTTTCCTGTGAAAAAGATGCAGTCAGACTCATTTTGGTGGGTTTGGTTGGATTTTTTTCTATAGTGGCAGCCTTAGTTGAACGAGTTTACCGTATAATTATATCAAAGCGATCTGTCTGAGTACTTTTGCGTCTTGTAAGTTTCATGATTTACTTGATTTTATATATAAAACTATTTTTTTCTTTTTCTTTTCTCTCTTGTCTTTCTCTTTGTCGGTGTTAAAATTTCATGATTTTTTACTAAACATCTTATAGCATTTTTGTGTCTTTTTTGTAGTTGTTGTTATTATGAATCACATTGGTTTTTTGGTTTGTTGTGCGTGCATTTGTATATTTTCCTGTGAAAAAGATGTGTACAGACATGCTGTTGTTGTTGTTTGGTGTGTGGTTTTTTTTTTTGTTGTTGTTGGTTGTTGTTTTTTTGGGGGGTGTCCTATAATGGCCGTCTAGTTGATAATACCGTATTATATCAAGGAGATTGTTTGAATATTAATACCCGGGGTGAATATATAGGCGAAATAATAAATCAAGAAAATACATTCATATCAAGGGGGGATGATAGTGTAAGGAAGTGATAGATCAAGAAAATAAACTGATAACAAGGGTGAATATATAGGAAAGTGATAAATCAATGAAATAAATTAGCTACCCAAAAAAATAAATCGCACAGAGTCGGGATAAATACACAGTTGTCTTGTGAGGAGGAGTGCGGGGGAGGAGGGGGGAGGGGAGGGGTACTCATAAATAGCATCCCCCACTTCTGGAAATTCTGTGCTTATCTTCTCTATCACTCTCTGTGTTTCTGTATTGTTTCGTATAAAATAAACCATCCCCCTACCTTCTGGATATTCTGTGCTAGATTTCCTCTTCTCTATCACTCTTTTGTTTCTGTGTTGTTTTCAGTATAAATAACATCCCCCACCTTCTGAAATTCTGTGTTTTGAAATTTTTATCTTTTCTATCACTCTGTTTGTCTTCTTTTTTTCCTTCCGTCTCTCTGTCTCTCTCTATGTTATGTGTGTGTGTCTCTCTCTGTCTATCTTCTCTCTGTCTCTCTCTCTCTCTCCTCTCTCTCTCTCTGTCTCTCTCTCTCTCTCTCTCTCTCGCTGATTTTGGCCATTCCTAGTCCATTTCCTGTCTCTCTCTCTCTTTTTTACAAAACAAATCTTGCAAACTATTCTGCGTATTTCACGACATTTTGCCTGTATTCTTTTTGTTGTGGCAGCAGGAGTGAATTTCAACACTTCGATTGGCACAGGGGTGTTGTTTCTTCTGTAGTGTGTTTTGCGCCACGTGTGTGGTATTTTGATGTATGTTTTAGCACTTTCAAATGTTTATCTTTTTAAACGATGTTGTTTATTGTAATCTGGGGATGATAAATTAAACGGAATGGCTAAACGTCTCAGCAATCCTGGTTTATCAGCCTTAAGGAATGAAATGATTTGGTATTGTGTCATTAATGAGGGGATTGTTTTTAGGTTTGATTTTTTTTCAGGATGGATGGTGTTAGATATATGAGGTATTGTTAGGAGGTTTGGTTTGAACTGAGTGAAAGTTACCTGGAGGAGAGGCACTGAAACTGGATTGACGGTGACAGCCTTGATATGGCTTTTTGTGGTCTGTAGAGCTGTAAGCAGTATGGAATGCATGAGACTATAAACCGAGGCCCCGTGTGCGAACGCATGAAGAACATCTTGCGCACACGTTTAAATCCTGTTCCGCTGTTCGAAAGAGTAGGCTTGTGTGCCCGTGGGAAACAGATGACAAAATTTAATAAAACCGCATACACACGGGCACTGGATTAAAAAAAAAGCACTTTGAGTGCTTATTCCATTTATCCGTCGATATAAAAAAATGGGGGGGAAATGTCATTGATGCGCTTTGATTTGTTGCTTTACAAGATTTCAGCGCTATATAATTCCATACATATTTAGTAGTAATATTATTATTATTATTATATTATTCTAACTAACACAAGAAAAACAAAAGAAAACAGGGTTTTAAACCCAAACTCGGCTACAGTGTCCCCATCGTCTGAAGACTGTGGATGATGATGATGATGATGATGATGATGATGATGATGATGATGGATGATGATGATGGATGATGATGATGTCATTGGTGGTGGTGGGGTGGTGGATGGTGGTGGCGTTGGTGGTGGTGGTGGTGGTAGTGGTGGTAACGACGACGACGGACGACGATGACGACGACGATGACGACGACAATGGAACGACGTTGATGATGGACCTACGATGATTAAGACGATGACAACGAAGATGATGAAGAATGGGTTGTGCGTTGGTTGTTGTGGGCAGGGTCACATGGACAGCATCAAGGTGATCTACACGTGGGCAACGGCGTGTCCCTCATCACCTCACCGTGGCCATTGTCCTCATGCTCTACTTCCGGTCAGTCATCAGAGTCTTAGGTCCTCATGACATCATCTATGGTCCTCTGATCTCTTCAGGTCAGTCGTCATAGTCATAGTCCTCATCATCATCATCTCATTGTCTCAGGTTCTACTTCAGGGCCGTCATCATGTCCTCATGATCATCATCATTGTCTCAGAGATCTTCTATTCAGGTCAGTTCCATCTAGTCAGAGTCCCATGATCTACTTCAGGTCAGTCGCGCTATCATGTCATTCATTCTCCTCATCATATTCTCATTATTACTTCATGGTCAGTCACGAGCATCATCATCATTGTCCTCATGTCCGCATGCAGAAACATCTTGCGCACACGTTAATCTGTTTGCTTTTCGGAAGAGTAGGCATTGGTTGCCGGTGGGGAAAACAGCTACAACCGCATACACACGGAGGACTGAAATGTTAAAAATAAAAAAAAGCACATGGAGTGCTTATTCCATTTATCCTTCGATCATAAACGATATAAATAACTAAATGAAGGATCTACTTCAGGTCAGTAGGTCATCATCATCATTGTCCTCCATGACCTTACTTCAGGTCAGTCAGATCATTACATCATTGTCCTCTTGATCTATTTCAGGTAAGTCACGGACTATCAAAGAAAAGACAATCCAATAAAGAATCATCATCATCATTGTCCTCATGATCTTTCTTCTTCAGGCCAGTCGTGATCATCATTGGTCTCATATCTACTTCAGGGTCAGTCAGGATCATTATTCATGGTCTATGATTCTACTTCAGGTCAGTTCTGGATCATTGTCATATTGTCCTCATGATCTACTTTCAGGTCAGTCTGGATCATCATAGTCTCATGATTTACTTAGGTCAGTCAGGATCATGTCATTGTCCTTTGATCTACTTCAGTGCCAGTGTGATCAATCATTGTCCTCATGTCTACTTCAGGTCGTCGTGACCATCATTGTCCTCATGACCTACTTCAGGTAGTCCGTGATCTCATTGTCTTATGACTATTCAGGTCAGTCGTGATCAATCATTGTCCTCATGACCTACTTCAGGTCAGTCGTGATCATCCATTGTCCTATGCTCTATTTCAGGTCAGTCTGGTTCATCTGTCATCTTGTCCTCATGATCTACTTCAGGTCAGTCTGGATCATCCCGTCCTCATGATCTATTCAGGTTCCGTCGGTTCATCATAGTCCTCATGACCTACTTCAGGCCAGTCGTGATCATCATTGTCCTCATGATCTACTTCAGGTCAGTCGTGACCATCATTGTCCTCATGACCTACTTCAGGTCAGTCGTGATCATCATTGTCCTCATGACCTACTTCAGGTCAAGTCGTGATCTCATTGTCCTCATGACCTACTTCAGGTTCAGTGTGATTCATCATATTCTCATGAACCTACTTCAGGGTCAGTCGTGATCTCATTGTTCCTCATGATCTTCTTCAGGGTCAGTCTGGATCATTATCATCATTGTCCTCATGATCTACTTCAGGTCGGTCTGGATCATTATCATCATTGTCCTCATGATCTACTTCAGGTCAGTCAGGATCATTGTCATCATTGTCCTCTGATCCTTTCTTGGTCAGTCACGATCTTCTTGCAAGTCCTCATGATCTTTCAGGTCCGTCTGGCTCATTAATCACATTTGTCCTCATGACCTACTTCAGGTCAGTCTGGAATCATTATCATCATTGTCCTAGACTACTTCAGGTCAGTCTGTCATTATCATCATTGTCCTAATGATCTACTTCAGGTCAGTCTGGATCATTATCATCATTGTCCTCATGACCTACTTCAGGTCAGTCTGGATCATTATCATCATTGTCCTCATGACCTACTTCATGTCAGTCACGATCATCATCATCATTGTCCTCATGATCTACTTCAGGTCAGCCATCATCATTGTCCTCATGATCTAATTCAGGTCAGTCTGGATCATCATCATCATTGTCCTCATGATCTACTTCAGGTCAGTCTGGATCATCATCATCATTGTCCTCATGATCTACTTCCGGTCAGTCTGGATCATTATCATCATTGTCCTCATGACCTACTTCCGGTCAGTCTGGATCATTATCATCATTGTCCTCATGATCTACCTCTGGTCATTCTGGATCATTATCATCATTGTCCTCATGATCTACTTCCGGTCAGTCTAGATCATTATCATCATTGTCCTTTCCCGCTGCTTCTGTCCGAACTCATGCTCATGCATGTACTGCTGATGCGGTGGTGGTGGTGGAGGTGTAGGAGCGAGGGGGTAGGGGGGTTGAGTGGTGGTGTGGGGGGGATGGTGGGTGGTGGTGGTGGTTTGTGGTGGTGGTGGTGGAGGAGGGGGGTTGGGGGTTTTTGTTGGTGTTTGTTTTTTGTGTGTTTTTGTTTGGGTTTTTGTTTGGTTTTTTTTTTTATTGGCTTTTTTGTGTTTTGTCTGGTTGTTTTATTGTTTTTTTTGTTGATTGGGTTGGTTGGTTGGTTTATGTTTTTTGTATTTTTGGTTTTGATTGTTGTGGTGGTTTTGGTGGTGTTTTTGTGGTGGTGGTGGTGGTGGTGGAGGGGGCGTAGGTGGTGGTGGTGGTGGTTGGTGGTTGGTGCTGGTGGTGGTGGTGGGTGGTTGGGGGGTTGGTGGAGGTGGTGGTGGTAGGTGGTTGGGTGGTGGTGGAGGTGGTGGTGGAGGGGGTAGGGGGTTTAGGTGGGTGGTGGTGGTTGAAGTGGTGGTGGGTGGTGTGGTGGTGGAGGAGGGGGGTAGGGGGTTGGATGGTGGTGTGGGGGGTTGGGGTGGTGGTGGTGGTGGTGGAGGAGGGGGGTGGGGGGGTTTTTTAGGTGGTGGTTGGTGGAGGTCGTTGGTGTGGTTGTAGGGTGTTGTGATGGTTTAGTAATTGGATGTTGGTGGTGGTTGTGGCGGTTGTTTATTGCATTGTATTGTAGTGTATTGTGTTGTCTGTGTTGATATTGTATTGTGTTGTATTGTGTTGTATTGTATTGTATTGTAACGCTCACCAGTTTAACTCTCTGCAAGAAATTTAAGCTGCTCTCCTCGGCCCATGAAGAGCACGTCGCCACAGTTCAACGCCACCCAGTATTTTTTTTTGTTGCTATTTTTCCTGTCTGCGTGTGGTATTTGTTTTCCCTTATCAGAGTAGGGCTTGTTTTCTACAGAGAATTTTTGCCAGGGATGGCAGGCAAATAAACACATGTATTATATGAACTAAAGACAGGAAAATCTATATACACACGCGCGCGCGCTCACGCACGCACGCACATACACACCCATTCTTTCACTCATAATATAACACTACTATACACACGCAAATACACACACTCACATACACACAGGATCACCACCCATGCACACACACACACACACACACACACACACACACACTCCACACCACCTCACTCACTCACTGGGCAAACAGATGACAAATTTACAAACCGCTACACCGGGTACTGGATGTAAAAAAGCACATAAGTGCTTCTTCCACTAGCCTCGATATAAAGAAACTAACATTTTAAACAATAAACTCACGCACCACACACTTAACGTCGGATATCACTTTTCGTGGAAGGACGTTAAACTGAAGAACTCACACACTCACAAGACACACACACATACACACACATACACACACCGACACAACACACACACACACACCACACCCCTTACACCCCACATACTCACACACCACAACACACACACCACACAACCACACACACACAGACACAAGTTTTTCAGACACGGACCATACACCATCCGCTGCAAAACAAACGAAACAACCCCACAAACAATGTACCATTGCCTGGTGACAGACTGTGGAGATCTGATAGTGCACTGACGAATTCACATACCACATGGCGCACTCGCGCGCGCGCACACACACACACACACAACACACACACAACACAAACACACACCCACACACACGGCACACACACCACCACACAAAAAAGAGAGGAGGGAGGGAGGGTAGGAGGACGACAGACGACAGACAGAGAATATTTCTTACACACCATGATTCGAAAAAGAGAACAAAACGTTTAAGTGCGCTATTGAATCAACAAATGAATGAATGGATGGATGGATGGATGGATGGATGAATGAATGAAATACATGAATGAATGAATTACAGGATGATGGTTGATTAAAAGACATGAGCTATAAAAAACACAAACACACACACACAACACACCACACAACACAACACAACACAACACAACACAAAACACACACAGCACAAACAACAAACACAAAAACAACAACAACAACAACAATACACACACACCCCATAACATCACAACACCCACCACAACACACACACACACACACACACACACACACACACACACACACACACACCACACACACACCTCGAATCCCATTTCGGCCTCGCACAATTACAGCCTACATAGCACCAGCCGTACGATGGGTATCCACAAAAAACCAAGGTGAGTAATATGTTTCTAATCACCAGTGGTTCATTTTACAGCGAAAATAAAAGATAAAGGTAAAAGTGTCCCATAACCTATGCGGTCGTTGGGGAGCGATGTGTCAGAGACCTCAGCTTTCCCGGCGCCAGATATGCGGGCGGTGGCGCCTATTCCTCTTCCTCGCGGCTTTACCTCCCTGGCCTAAAGGGGGCAAGGTTCCCATTTTAAAGCTGGGTGATTGGGGGACGTTACATGAGCCAAGACGCGCCACACAGATTCACCCATCCACATGGAAACACGATTCAATACCGTAGCTTTGGAGAAAGTGAGTAGGAGGTAAAGGTAAGGAGTCCCATAACCTATAAGGTCGTAGGGAGCGAGGCGTCAGAGACCTCACTTCTCTAGGGCCAGCATATTGAGGGCGGCGCCATCTCCTCTCCCTCGCTGCTTTACCTTCTGACTCAAAAAGAGGGCAGGTACCCATTGACCCCTGGGCTGAGACATATTAAGGACGGGTGCAGTCAAGCCTCCTAGTCAGAGAGTCATAGTCGATCACTAAAGACTAAAGCTGTAAAGTGGAATTCCATGAAGTGGGAAAGAAAGCCACTGGTCATACTACAGCCTCTCACTTTGCTGTTGTTGCCCCCAGCGTCAATGGTTGAATCCAGAACTGTGATAAATCCCAGGCGCTGACGGCAGAAAGAAAGCCACTGGTCATACTACAGCCTCTCACTTTGCTGTTGTTGCCCCCCAGCGTTAACGGTTGAATCAAGAACTGGGATAAAGCCCAGGTGCTGACGGGCTAGAGGTCTCTGACGCCTCGCTCGCTCCCCTCACCAAAACGACTGCGCAGGTTACGGGGACACCTGTACACCTTTCGACTGTTCACCCCTCGTGCTTTGTGTGCAGACGTCTGCGCTGTCCCCGCAACACGGTCCACCTCAACCTGTTCGTGGCCTACGTCCTGAGGGCGGCCCTCTCCTTTCTCCGGGACAACCTCCTGGTCCACCACCTCGGGCTGCCCACTGACGTCATTGAGACCGCGCCTGGCGTCATCGTCTTCAACGATGACGGCACCACGGTGAGTTGAGGATTTGAGGGTGAGGGGTGGTGGTGAGGGTGGTGGGGGGTATTGGTTGAGGTGTGTGTGTGGGGGGGGGGGGGGGTTGTGGTGATGTTCTTAATTTTTTAGTTTTCTTTCTTTTTTTGCTTTCTTCGCAATTCGTCTTTTTCTTCGTCTTTGCATTTTACTTGTTTCTTCTTCTTCTTCTTCTTCTTCTTCTTCTTCTTTTTCTTCTTTGCATTCTTCTTCTTTGCATTCTTCTTATTTGCATTCTTCTTCTTTGCATTCTTCTGAATTCTCTTTTCTTCTTCTTCTT
Organism: Rapana venosa; assembly: GCA_028751875.1. Lineage (NCBI taxonomy): Eukaryota > Metazoa > Mollusca > Gastropoda > Neogastropoda > Muricidae > Rapana > Rapana venosa. The sequence continues at coordinate 11,890,849 of CM054139.1, read as the reverse complement.
CGCATTCTTCTTCTTCTTCTTCTTCTTCTTCGCAATTCTTCTTCGCAATTCTTCTTTGCAATTCTTCTTCGCAATTCTTCTTCGCAATTCTTCTTTTTCAGTCTTTGCATTTTTTTAATTATTCTGCTTTGCAATTATTATTCTTCGTAATTATTTGCAGTTTTCGTCGTCATTGCATTCTTCTTTTTCTTTTCTTTTACTGCGTTGCATTCTTCTTCTTCGCAATTCCTCTTCTTCTTCTTCGCAATTCTTCTTCTTTGCTGTCTTCTTCCTTGCAATTCTTTTTCTTCTTCTTCTTCTTCTTCTTCTTCTT
>CM054139.1:11875536-11878036 GCA_028751875.1 Rapana venosa | reverse complement strand
CTCTCTCTCTCTCTTCTCTGTCTTTCGACTCATTTGTTCGTTTAAACAAAATTGGCACTCGGATATGGAAAGTAAAGGTAAATACTGCTGGGTTGTTTTTCGTTTAAGTGTGCTTTTCAAGCTGAAAAGTATCATCGAATAGTCACTGACATATGACACCGACTAAATTATGCAAGATTTCGACTAATAACACTCGGTTTCAATGCAAACAAAAGATGGTTTCAACCTGAGACGTCCACACAGTTCCCATGCCCTATGTGTGGTCATATTCTTGATGATTTCCTGTTTCAGTGTCAATCATGTTTCCATACGTGAAAACTGTAATGTTCTCAATCTACAAGCTTTCCGAAGGCAAGATATTTTTTCTATCTTATCGTCTGATGACGATATTGTCATCAAATCTGTTGCAAAGTTCATTTCTGAAGCATTGAAATTACGACAATCACAGCTAAGTTCCAATTAGCTTAACATTTGTGACTAAACTAAAGTAACATTTATATTCTGTAAACTCCAGCAACATTTTGTGACACACCTAAAGAAACATGTATAATTACGCTGTAATCTCCAGCAAGAATATTTATTGAAAATTTCACATACAATTTCATTGGATGGTCTAATATAGCATTCTAGAATGTTGTTGTCATCTTAGTTATTGTTTATTGGTTCCTGTTGTTTATCCTTGACAATACTTTGTGTTCAGTTTGAAACTGAGTTTACGCCAGACCTTAAAGTCGTATCCGTTTATAGAGAGCTCTTTTTTTTCATTACATTAAATGGATCATGTAAGTTTTCTTGATTTATTTGCATTTACAAAAGAAAGTCGTGTGTAACCCCCCATTGGGTTATGACAATAAATTGGTCAAAGCGTCTCTCTGTCTTTCTGTCTCCATCTGTCACTCTCTGTCTCTTTCTCTCGCTCTCTCTGTCTGTCTGTCTCTCTACCTCTGTCTTGTCTTCAACACCACCAACAACAACAGCAACAACAACAACAACAACAACAACAACCAGAAAGTCTAACGGAAGATGCTACAAGTAAATTACTCACACATCAACCCACTGTCATAAATCGCCATGGCCAAGGCTTCATCGCACTAAGGCCACCCGATTGGCTGTCTTGGCTGTGTCAGTGTCAATCTGTTCTGTAGAAAACATGACATATTTTTGGTAGTCCTTGGTCCCAAACTGTATCGTGGACAATAACGTCTATTTTATTTTGTGTTGGTCCCAAACTGTAGTGTAGGCATTAACGCGGTTGTTCGTCTCTCGAACTGTGGTCACAGAAGTGTTCACGTCCTTTGTTTTTTTTAATTCGTTCCTCGGCTAGAGCTCCGAGGTTCACCAATGGTGAGATTTATGCCTATGCCACTGTGTTACCCCCTGACCGTTTAGGTAGCCGTATTTTGACTTCGGGGATGGTGTCAAAACACGACATCTGTGTGTGCATGCTGGGTTGTTGTTGTTTTTTCCTGCCATCTGTTCCTATCGGCACATAATGGCATACTCTTTCGAAAGAGGATGGAGGACGGGGTAGCCTAGTGGTCAGAACATAGCGCTTGCAATCTGACGACCCGGGTTCGATTCCCGTTCAAGGGGGATATTTTCTCCTGGAGTTAACATCAGTGCAGTCTCCACTCTTCCCCAAAGTCTTTCGGATGAGACTATAAACCGAGGCCCCGTGTGCGACCGCACGCAGAACATCTTGCGCACACGTTAAATCCTGTTCCACTTTTCGTAAGAGTAGGCCATTGTGTGCCGGTGGGAACAGATGACAGAATTCGCAAATCCGCATACACACGGGGACTGGATGTAAAAAAGCACATAAGTGCTTATTCCATTATCCTCGATATAAAAAAAAATTTTAAAGCATATAAAAAAGACAGAACGGGTTTTTAATGTATGGGTAAGATGTTCTGCGTGCGTTCGCACACTGGGGCTCGGTTTATAGTCTCATCCGAAGGACTATAACGTCCATTTTTGCCCAAACTCTAGTGTAGACGTTAACTTCTTTTTTTGTTTTTTGTTGTTGGTGCCAAACTGTAGCAGAAGTGTTAACTTCTGTTTATGTCTCTTAAAAACTGTGGCACAAGTGTTAACGTCAATATTTGTGCCCAAAAGTGTGGCACAAGTGTTGACGTCTATGTTTGTGTCCCAAACTGTGCCACAAGTGTTAACCTCAATATTTGTGTCCCAAACTGTGGCACAAGTGTTAACGCCAATATTTGTGTCCCAAACTGTGGCACAAAATGTTAACGTGAATATTTGTGTCCCAAACTGTGGCACAAGTGTTGACGTCTGTATTTGTGTCCAAAAGTGTGGCACAAGTGTTTAACGTCTATGTTTGTGTCCCTAACTGTGGCACAAGTGTTTACGTCAATATTTGTGTCCCAAACTGTGGCACAAATGTTAACGTCTATATTTGTGTCCAAAAGTGCGTCACAATTGTTAATGTCAATATTTGTGTCCTAAACTGTGGCACAAGTGTTAACATCTATATTTGTGT
>CM054139.1:11863036-11865536 GCA_028751875.1 Rapana venosa | reverse complement strand
TTGGTAAACCTCTGAGTTCTAGCCGAGGAACTAAAAAAATACATCAATGTAAAACTTTTTTTTTAATTCTTCAATTTTTGAATGACACTCAATGATTCCAAATTGCCACCAGTTTTAGGGGAATTTTCTCCTGGAGTTAACATCAGTACTGACTCCACTCTTCTAAAAATTCCTTTGGGTGAGACTGTGAACCGAGGTTCTGTGTGCAAATGCACGCAGAATGTTTTGCACACACACACACACACACACACACACACACACACACACACACACACACACACACACACACACACACACATTGTAACCCTTGTTCTACCTTTTGAAAGAGTAGGCCTATTTCGCGCCGGTAGGAACGGATGACAGGGTGTTTTTTTCAATGCATGCACACAGGTTTTATGTTTAGACCTACCTTCCATCCTTCACTTTCACCTATCCCGTAGTCCTGTAGATTGCGGAGGCATGGCATCACTGAAGATTTTGCAACCAGCTTCCTTCACTCCTCGCAGTCCTTCCTCTGCTTTCCGTTAGCAAATCGATCCACTCAAGCCACCATCCCCGAAATCGGAATTCGGCTACCTATCTTCCTGATAGGGGACGGGATAGCTCAGCGGTCAGAGCACGTACTCGCTTTCCCCCTAGCTAAGGTTAAGCAGCATCGAGCGTTGGATGGGTGACCGTTTGCGCGCCTTGGCTTCAGTACAGTCCCCCAGTTCACCCAGCTGTAAATGGGTACCTGCCCTCTTTAGGGTCAGGGAAGGTAAAGCAGCGAGGGAGAGGAGATGGGCGCCGCCTTCAGTATGCTGGCCCCTAGAGAAGCTGAGGTCTCTGACGCCTCGCTCCCCTACGACCTTGTAGGTTATGGGACTCCTTTACCTTTACTTTTTCCCTTCGTGATGGAGCCAAACGGGCATGCACGCAAAATCACACCGTTGGTAAGCCTCCGGTTCTAACCGAGAAACGAAAATGAAAGAAGGAAAGAAATAAAGAAGGCGAGTGAAAGAGAATATTTCTGCAGAAATTTAGTTCGGAAATTGCAGAAAGTGTCCCTTTCCTATGAAAGAGAATATTTCTGCAGAAATTTGGTTCAGAAAGTGTCCCTTCCTATGAAAGAGAATATTTCTGCAGAAATTTGGTTCAGAAACTTCAGAAAGTAACCTTTCCTATGAAAGAGAATATTTCTGCAGAAATTTGGTTCAGAAACTTCAGAAAGTATCCTTTCCTATGAAAGAGAATATTTCTGCAGAAATTCAGTTCGGGGAACTAATGGAAAGTGTCTCTTTCTTATGAAATAGAATATTTCTGCAGAAATTTGGTTCGGAAACTGCACAACGTGTCCCTTTCTTATGAAAGAGAATATTTCTGCAGAAATTTGGTTCGGAAACTAATGGAAAGTGTCTCTTCCTATGAAAGAGAATATTTCTGCAGAAATTTAGTTCAGAAACTTCAGAAAGTATCCTTTCCTATGAAAGAGAATATTTCTGCAGAAATTCAGTTCGAAAACTAATGGTAAGTGTCCCTTTCTATGAAAGAGAATATTTCTGCAGAAATTTGGTTCAGAAACTGCACAACGTGTCCCTTTCTTATGAAAGAGAATATTTCTCCAGAAAATTGGCCCGAAAACGAATGGAAAGTATCCCTTTTTATGAAAGAGAATATTTCTGCAGAAATTTGGTTCGGAAACTGCAGAAAGTGTCCCTTCCTATGAAAGAGAATATTTCTGCAGAAATTTGGTACGAAAACTAATGGAAAATGTCCCTTTCTATAAAAGAGAATATTTATGCAGAAATTTGGTTGGGGAACTAATGGAAAGTGTCTCTTTCTTATGAAAGATAATATTTCTGCAGAAATTTGATTCGGAAACTAATGGAAAGTGTCCCTTCCTATGATGCCTGGGTACCAACTGGCTTCAGATGTCATGATGGATACCTTGTATCAATTTGGCCGCTTCCAAGAAATTGCCTTCTGATCAAACGACATCGTAATTTTTTTTTGGCTTTTGCTTTTTGCATCTGTCTGTGTGTTTTTCTTTGTGGGTTTGTGGTTGGTTGTTGTTTTTTGGAGGGGGGCTGGGAGGTGGGGCTGTGGGGTGGGGGGAGTGGTGGCACGTGCGCGCGCGCGTGTGTGTGTGTGTGTGTGTGAGTGTAGTGAGTGAGTGAGTGAGTGAGTGAGTGAGTGAGTGAGTGAGTGAGTGAGTGGGGTGGTGGTGAGTGTGTGTGTGTGTATATGTGTGTGAGTGAGAGATGTGTGTGTGTGTGTGTCTGTGTGTTTGTGTAGTGTGTGTGGTGTGTCCGTGTGTGTGTATGTGTCTGTGTAGGACTCGCACACACACACATGTGCACGCGCGCGCGCACGCACACACGCACACACACACATACACACACATACACACACATACACTCACACACACACACACACACATACGCGCACGCGCGTGCATTTCTAAACGACTAATGAATTATACGTCTTGTTGGTTTTATTCTGTCTCTCAGGAGGTCCTCTC
>CM054139.1:11835536-11838036 GCA_028751875.1 Rapana venosa | reverse complement strand
GGGGGGGGGAAAAAAAAAAACTCAAAAGGGGTTTTTTCCCCCGGGGGGGGAAAAAAGGGGGGGTTTAAAAACCTTAAAATTCCAAAAAAAAAAAAAAAAAAATTTTCAAAATAAAAAACGCCCCCCCCCAAAAATCAAAAATTTTCTTTTCTTTCCCTTTTTTTTTTTTTCTTTTTTGGGTTTTGGGGGGGTTTTTTTCTTTTTTTTTTTTTTTTCTTTTTTTTGCCCCTTTTTTTTTTTTTTGTTTATTAATTTTTTCTTTTTCTCTTTTCTTTTTTTTTTCTTTAATTTTTTTTTTTTGGGGGGGGGGGGGGGGGGTTTTTTTTTTTTTTTTTAATTTTCTTTAAATTTTTTTTTTTTTTTTTTTTTTTTTTTTTTTCTTTGCTTTTTTTTTTGTTTTTTTTTTTAAATTTTTTTCCTGCTCTCTCTCTCTCTTTCTCCTCCTTTTTGTTTGTTTTTTTAAAATTTTTTTTTTTTTTTTTTAATTCCCTCCAAAAAAAAAACCCCCCTTCCCCCCCAAAACCTTAACAAACCCTCAAAAATCCTCCCTGTTTTCCTCTTTTCCCTCCCTTCCCTTTCCTCCCCCCCCTCCCCCCCCACCCCCCCCAACCCCCCCCCCTTTTCCCCCCCACCTCCCCCACCCCCTCCCAAAACCCCCCCCACCTCCCCCTCCAATTTCCAAAAAGGCCCACCCTCCCCCCCCCCAACCCCCCGCCTTCCACACCTTTTTTACTTTTTTTTTTTTCCCCCTTTTCTTTAAATTTTTTTTTCTCCTTCAATTTTCTCTCCCCTTTCCTTCTCCCCTTTTTTTCTCTCTTCTCTCATCTCTTTTCTCTCTTTTCTCTCGCTCTTCTCTCCCCTCTCTTTCATCCTCTCTCCCCTCTTTCTCCTCTCCAATCCTCTCTTCCTCCTCTCTTTTCCCCAAACTTCCCTCTCTCCCCCTCTTCTCTTTTCTCTCAATCCTCCCCATATTTTTCTCCCCTCTGTCAACCTCCCCTTTTTTCCCTCTCTTCCTCCCCCTCTCTCTCTCTTTTTCTCTCTCTCCAATTTTCTCTCACCTCTCTCTTCTCTCTCCCCTTTCTTCCCCCCCAATCCTTCCCCCCTTCCTCCCCCCCAACCCCTCCCTCCCCTTCCTAAACCCCCTTCCTCTTTTTTCCTTAATTTTTTTAAAATTTTTTTTTTTTTTTTTTTTTTTCGAGAAATTTTTTAAAATTTTTAAAAAAGACCCCCCCTTTTTTAACCCCCCCCCCCCCTTTTCCCCCCCCCCCTTTTTTTTTAATTTTTTTTTTAATTTTTAATTTTTTTGGGGTTTTTTAACCCCCAACCCCCCAAACCCCAAACCCCCCCACCCCCCCCCCCCATTTTTTTTTTTTAAAAAAAAAAAAATAAATAAAAAAAAAAAAAAAAAAAAAAAACCCCCCCCCCCCAAAAAAAAATTTTTAAAACCCCCCCAAAAAAAAAATTCCCCCTTTCCCCTTTTTCCCTTCTTCTTCTTTTCTCCCTTCTTATCCCCCTCACCCTTTTCCCCTTTTTTTTCCCCCTTTTTTCCCCTTTTAATTTAAAATTTATAGGTGAAATAAAAAAATTTATAAAATTCTTTCCCCCTTTTTCTCCCTTTTTTTTTTTTTCCCCCCCCCCCCCCTTTTTTTTAAATTTTTTTTTTTTATTTTAAAAAAAAATTTTTAAAAAAAATTTTTTTTTTTTTTTTTTTTTATTTTTTTATTTTTTAAAATTTTTTTTTTTTCATTTCCCCCCCCCCCCCCCTTTCCCACCCCCCTTTTCCCTTTTTTTTTTTTGTTTTGATTTATTTTCCCCCCCCCCCCCTTTTAAATTTCCCTTTCCATTCTCCTCCTCCCCCCCCCCCCCCCTCCCCCCCCCCTTCTCTTTTTTTTTAATTTTTCCCCCCTTTTTTTTTTTTTTTTTTCCTTCCCCCCCTCCCTTCTTTTCCCCCTTTCCCCTTTTTCAGATCTCTCTTCCCATTTCTCTACCCTTCTCCCAACCCCTCCCCCCCCCCCCCCCCCCCATTTCCCCCTCTCCCCCCCCCCCCCCCCCCCCCCCTCAAATTTTTCTTTTTCCTTCTTTTCTTTTTTTCCCCCCATCCTTTTTTCCCCTTTCCCCCTTAATTCCCTCCCCCCCCCCCCCCCCCCCACCCCTCCCCCCCCCCCCCCCCCTCCCCCCCCCCCCCCCCCTCCCCCCCCCCCCCCCCACCTAACTATCTCTTCTCCCCCCTTTTTTCCTCCCCATTTTCCCCTTTTATTTTTTGATTTTTTTCGGGGAAAACCCCTTTCCCCACCCCTTCCCCCCCTTTTTTTTGGGTTTTTTCCCCTTTTTCTACCCTTCCCTTTCCCCTTTTTTTCCATCAATCCCTTTTTCCTCTCCCTTTTTTTTTTTTTAAAATTTTTCTTTTTTTTTTAAATTTTATTTTTCCCCCCCCCCCCCCCCCACCCCCCCCCCCACCCCTTTTTTTTTTTTTTATTTTCCCCCCCCCCCCCCTTTTTCC
>CM054139.1:11808036-11830536 GCA_028751875.1 Rapana venosa | reverse complement strand
CTCTCTCTCTCTCTCTCTCTCTCTCTCTCTCTCTCTCTCCTCTCTCTCCTCTCTCTCCTCTCTCTCTCTCTCTCTCTCTCTCTCTCTCTCTCTCTCTCTTTCTCTCTCTCTTTCTGTATAAATCTTTGAAGAGAATAAGAGATAGTAGCCTAATGTAAATTTTTCAGTTTTAACAAATGTTCATTGAATGATTTATTTTCAACGATAACTTGACAGCAAATGGCTGTGTACTAGCGCTTTGGTATGTTTCCACCCCTTCAGAAGGGGCTTTGACCTATCTGAATAAATATCTGAAGTCTAAAGTCTCTCTCTCGATCAATCAAACAGGCGGTTGGCCAAATCCACTCTGGTGCTGATCCCAGCCTTTGGTCTGCACTACATCCTGTTTCTGGGACTGCCAGAGAAGGTCAGCCCTGCCGCCGAGCTGGTCAAGCTCTACTACGAGATGTTCTTCAACTCTTTCCAGGTACGGAGGGAGGGAGGAGGGCCTAGGGGGATTGTGGGGAGGGTGGGGGGTAGGAGGGGGGGGGGGGGGTTAGGTGACGACTTGGCTGATGGGTGGAGGAGGAGGGTGGGTGGATGGGTGAGGGGGAGGATGGGGAGGAGGGTGGGGGGAGGGGAGGGATGGGGGGGAGGGAGGGGGGTGGGGAGGGGAGGGTGGGGGAGGGGGAGGGGAGGGTGGAGGAGGGTGGAGGGGGAGGGGAGGAGGAGGGTGGGGAGGGAGGGGGAGGGTGGGGGGAGGGGGGAGGGGAGGGAGAGTGGAGAGGGGAGGGGAGGGGAGTGGAGAGGGGAGGGGAGGAGGGTGGGGAGGGAGGGGAAGGAGGGTGGGGAGGGTAGAGGAGGGGAGGAGGGGGAAGAGGTGGGGAGGGGGGAGGGAGGTGTGGTAGGGAAGGGAGGAAGGGGGATGAGGGAGGAGTGTGGGGAAGGGGGGAGCTGGTTTATTGGGGGATGGTAGTGTTTGTTGATGGTTTTTGGGGTGGGTTTTGTTTTGTTTTGTTTTGTTTTGGGGGAGGGGTTGTAGGGTTTTTGGGGGGATTTGTTGTTTTTGTTTGGGGGGGATGGGGAGGGGGGCTCGGGGGATGGTGGGACTTTTCTTCTTCTTTTTTTCGTTGTTTGATTGTGGTGGTAAGTGTGCTAGTTGCAGTGATGGGGTTGCTGTTATTGTTGTTATTATTATTGTTGCTGTTGTGTCGCTGCTGCTGCTGCTATTGCTGCTGCTGCTGCTGCTATTGCTGCTGCTGCTATTACTGCTTCTGGTGCTGCTGCTATTGCTGCTGCTGCTGCTGCTGCTATTGCTGCTGCTGCTATTGCTGCTGCTGCTGCTGCTGCTGCTGCTGCTGCTGCTGCTGCTGCTGCTGCTGCTGCTGCTAGTGCTGCTGTGCTGCTGCTGCTGCTGCTGATGATGATGATGTATGAGAATGAAAGAAGATTGGAGGGGGCATTTTTGTTCGGGGAGGGTGGGGGGGGGGGTTAAAGCTGCACATACACACTGACACAGAAATACACCTATACACACATAGAAACAGTGACTCGGTAGCCTAGAGGTAAATACATCTGTATACACACAAAAAATCGGTAAGTCGCAAGTTCGATTCCAGTTGGGACCTGAACTTTTCCCCCCATTCATTAAACCTGAAGTATTAGTAGTATATGACCTCTGTGGTCGGCGGGGCTATAAATAAAGAGAGCTGGTTGGATTGGACTCCATTCCCCTGACAGTCCTTCGGATGAGACTATAAATCGAGGTCTCGCGTAAGAACCGCACGCACGCAAAACGTCTCACGCACACGCTTAAAACCTGTCCCGCCTTTCGGAAGAGTAGGCCATTGCGTGCCGGTAAGAACGGAGGGTAAAATTTCAAAAATGCGTGTCACAAACTGTTTTCTGGCAAAATTCGTTCAAGAAGAAACGTTGCTGTATAAAAGAAATAGGCTGTTGGATTAGGGGGCTTAAAGCAATAAAAGAGAGTTTAGAGATTCGGAAATAAAGAAGTATTCTTTCTTCTTCCACGGGGGGGGGGGGGGGGGGGGGGACGGGATAGCCTAGTGGTTAGAACATTGCGCTCGCAATCTGACGACCCGGGTTCGATTCCCGTTCAAGGGGGATATTTTCCCCTGGAGTTCACATCAGTGCAGACTCCACTCTCCCCAAAAAGTCCTTCTGATGAGACTATAAACCGAGGCCCCGTGTGCGAACGCACGCAGAACATCTTACGCACACGTTAAATCCTATTCCGCTTTTCGTAAGAGCAGGCCATTGTGTGCCGGTAGGAACAGATGACAGAATTTACAAAAACCGCATACACACGGGGACTGGATGTAAAAAAGCACATAAGTGCTTATTCCATTATCCTCGATATAACAGAATAAATGAAAATGAATGAATGAATGACGTCGTTTACTCAGACAGCAACAGATGTTGTTTTGTCATAGTAATAATAAAGAGCACCCCAAAAAATGTGTTGCGCTGCCGCTAAGCGCCTGACAAGTCAGTCCCAGCGCATCCGACTTCGACGTGAAGGAGAGAATTGCTATCTTTCTAAATCTTTCTTGGGGGGGAGAAGGAAAGGCAGGAGAATGGACCCAAAAAGGCAGCAAAATCGACAAGAAGAAGGAGGAAGTGACAGGAAAGACAAAGAAAACGAGGCAGAAACAAAGAGAGCGGATAGACAAGAGGAGATTTCCTTCCTAGCACACAAGGTGAGGATGCTATTTATACTGACGGGGCCCCGTGACATCCTTGCGAAGGGGAGAGAATGACGAGTGTGAGAGAGAATGGGCAAGAATTGGGGAGGCTAGAGAATGTTACAGTTTAGAGGAGGAGGAAGAAGAAGAAGGAGGAGGAAGGAGGAGGAGGAAGGAGGAGGAGGAAGAAGGAGGATGAGGAGGAGGAAGAAGAAGAAGAAGAAGGAGGAGGAGGGGGAGGAGGAGGAAAGAGGAAGAGGAAAAAGGAGGAGGAGGAAGAGGAGGAGAAATGGGAGAAAGAGGAGGAGGAAGAAGAAGAACAAGAACAAGAACAAGAAGAACAAAAAGAACAAGAAGAAGAACAACAACAAGAAGAAGAAAGAACAACAACAACAACAAGAAGGAGGAGAGGAGGAGGAAGGAGGAGGAGGAGGACGAAGAAGAAGATGAAGAAGAAGAAGAAGAAGAAAGAAGAAGAAGAAGAGAAGAAGAAGAAGAAGAAGAAGAGAAGAAAAGAAGAAGAAGAAAGAAGAAAACAACAACAACAACAACAACAACAACACAACAACAACAACAAGAGCAAAAGCAAGAACAAGAACAAGAACAAGAAGAACAAGAAGGAGAAGGAGGAGGAGGAGGAGGGAAAAAGAACAAGAACAAGAACAAGAGCAAGAACAAGAACAAGAACAAGAAGAACAAGAAGGAGGAGGAGGAAGGAGGAGAAGGAGGGGAGGAGGAGGAGGAAGAAGAAGAAGAAGAACAAGAACAAGAACAAGAACAAGAAAAAGAAGAAGAAGGGGAGGCTAGAGTTGTTACACTTTCTCGTGACCGTCTAGATGATGTCGGAGTAGCAGGTGGATTATATTTTGGGTTTGAGACAGGAGAGAGAGAGAGAGAGAGAGAGAGAGAGAGAGAGAGAGAGAGAGAGAGGGGGGGTGGGGGGGAGGGAGAGAGGGAGGGGGAGAAGAGGAAGAGGAGGGAGGGAGCGGAATGTGTCTAGTGTGTGTGGGGTAGTGGGTGGGGGTGGGATTTTGGAATGACGTTCAGATGATGTGATTGGTTTAGACATTTTTTATTCAATATAGGTACATCATAATACAGCAGGGGATAGGCGTCAGATTTTTTTTTAAGCGCAAAGCATTTTCGTTGACTTGACCGCCATATGTCGCTGTCTTGAGCGTTCGACGATGATGAACAAGAAGAAGGAGGAGGAGGTGGAGGAGGAGGAAGAAGAAGAAGGAGGAGGAGGAAGGAGGAGGAGGAAAGGGGGAGGAGGAGGAGAAGGAGGAAAAGGGGGAGGAAAGAAGGGGGAGGGGAAGGAAGGGGGAGGAGGAGGGAGAAGGAGGAGAGGAGGAGGAGAGAGAGGAGGAGGAGGAGAAGGAGGAGAAGGAGGAGGAGGAGGGAGAAGGAGGAGGAGGAGAGGGGAGGAAGAAGGAGGAGAGGGGGAGAAGGGGAGGAAGGGGAGGAAGAAACGAGAGAAGAGGTAAGGGAGGAGGAGAAGAAGAAGAGAGGAGAAGAGGTAGGGAGAGGAGAGGAGAGGAGGAAAGAGGAGGGGGAGGAGGGGAAGGGAGGAAGAAGAGAGGGGAGGAGGAGAGGAGGAAGAAGAACAAGAACAGAAGAACAAAAACGAGAAGAACAAGAACAACAACACAACAACAACAAGCCCACAGCACAATTACGATTATTAAATCATAAATTGCTAATGCCGTATGAAGGGGGGTGAGAGCGTTAACAATGGTATACAAAATAAAAGAATTAGCTGAGAAATAGAGGATAAAAGAGCGTAGGGGTGGGAGGGGGGAGGGGGGCGGAGAGAAACAGAAAAGAAACAGAGGAGAGAGAGCGAGAGAGAGAGAGAGAGAGAGAGAGAGAGAGAGAGGGGGGGGAGAGAGAGAGAGAGAGAGATGCTTTTTGTTGTTTTTTTTTTATCTAGTCCTTGTAACATGACAAAAAAAGGCACACGAAAGCTATCCCACACATGCATGCATGCATGCATACACAAACGGGTTCGAGACAGTCAGACAGACAGGCAGGCAGGCAGACATACAGACACACAGACAAAAACAAGAGACAGACAGAAGAAACGAAACAATTGATTCCTCATTTCGTTTATAAATGTTTAACCAATTTTATGAACTGATCACCATTTTATTCTTAGCATAAAGGAAATACACACCAATTTCCACTATCACTTTTTTTAGTTGATAGACGTTAAAACAAAGACACACGCGAGATTCATTTGAAGAGATACAATGCTTTAATTTGCTTTGAAGGGCGACAGGATAACCTGGTGGTTAGAGTGATGCATTTGTGATCTGCTGACCCGGGTTCGAATCTCGTCAAGAGGATTTTTTTCCACTGGAGTTAACATCAGTGCCGACTCCACTCTCCCCAAAAGTCCTTCGGGTGAGACTATAAACTGAGGTCCCGTGTGCGAATGCACGCAGAATAACTTGCGCACACGATAAACCCGTTCCGCTTTTCGGAAGAGTAGGCCATTGTGTGCCGGTGGGAACGGATGACAAAATTTACTAAACTGCATACACACGGGGACTGGATGTAAAAAAAAAAGTACATGAGTGCTTGTTCCGTTATCCTCGAAATAAAGGAAGGAAGGAAGGAAGGAAGGAAGGAAGGAAGGAAGGAAGGAATGAATGAATGAATGAATGAATGAATGAATGAATGAATCTAAACCAACAAACCATCTTTTAACCAACTGCATGTAATCTATAATTATGTTCTTCAAAGACTTACTATTCCTTCCTTCAAAAGCCTCCCCGAATCCACGCCCATAACCACGCAACACACCCACCCGTCTAATCTTCGAAGCGTACACGTATGGGCTAGCGTTTATCCGGCAATATAGGCAACCGTACACCGTCTTCCGGCAGATAACGCGTAGCAACTTTTCGCTTTGAGCTAGTGACCTTCGCCAGATGCTTGACCCAGAGTTTCGTCGTCCAGACCAGTGATTTTATTTTTCCTATCTCCCCACGAAAAGCTGATTTCGAGTTTTAAATGGCGAGCAGTGCTGATAGAGAGAGAGCGATGGGAAGACATCATCAGAGAGCGGACTGGTGGCCTTGAGTGGATGGAACGATTTGCTACGGAAAGCAGAGGAGCGTGGGGAGTGGAGGAAGCTGGTTGCAAAGCCTTCAGTGGTGACCCCCCCCCCCCCCCCCCTTCCTTCCCACGGTCCACGGGAGTACGGGATAGGTGAGAGATGAGAGAGTCCTGGTACGTAATCTTTTTATTTTTCTTCTGTTTTTTCTTTTTCTTCTTTCTTCTTCTTTTCTTCTTCTTCATTTCTTATCTTTTCACAATTCTTCTTCTTTGCAAATTCTTCTTCGCTTCTTCTTTGCATTCTTCTTCTTTTTCTACTTCTTTTCTTCTTCATTCTTTCTTCTTAATTCTTTACTTAATTCTTCTTTTTCTTCCGTTTCAATCTTCTTCTTCTTCTTGCATTCTTCTTCTTTTGATTCTTCTTTTTTCTTCTTCTTAATTCTTCTCTTAATTCTTCTTCTTCTCTCTATCTTCTTCTTGCATTTATTCGCATTCTTCTTTTCTTCTTCTTCTTATTCTTCCTCTAATTCTTCTCTTCTTCTTCTCTTCTTCTTTCTTTTCGATTCTTCTTTTTCCTTTCTTCTTCTTCTTCTCCTTCTTCTTCTTCTTCTTCTTCTCTTCTTCTTCTTCTCTTCTTCTTCTTTCCTTCTCCTACTTCTTCTTCTTCTCCTTCTTCTTCCTCTTCCCTTCTTCTTCCGGTTTTAACGTGTGCGCAAAACATGCATCTGTGTTATCGCTAACTAGTTTTCTTGTTGCTAACTGGATTTTTTTTAAAGGTAAAGGTGTCCCATAACCTAACAGGTCGTAGGGGAGCGAGGCGTCAGAGACCTCACTTCTCTAGGGGCCAGCATATTGAGGGCGGTGCCCATCTCCTCTCCCTCGCTGCTTTACCTTCTCTGATCCTAAAGGGGCAGGTACCCATTTACAGCTGGGTGAACTGGGGGCCAGGGCTCGCAAACTGTCACCCATCCAAGTGGTAACCACGCTCGATGCTGCTTAACCTTAGTTTGGAAAAAGCGAGTGCTCTGACCACTGAGCTATCCCGTCCCCTAAAGTGGATTAGGGCGTTAAATAGTTAATAAAATTGTCGCCAACTGGATTTAGGACTTCAACTGCGCCAACGTGTCCAAACATCACTGGAAATCATTTTCAAACTGCTTAGTACATCGTTTTTCTATCAACACACATGAAAACACGGCCCAAAAATAATGGCCAATAAAGAATATATCCCAGAATTTTTTTAAAAATCTGTCGAGACTGCAAACCGTAAAACAAGTATTCCCTGATTTTCCCAGGAAAAAATCTGTCATTTTACTCAGTTCACACACACACACACACCCATAGAGACAATCAGAACTGTCCGTCTAATATCACAATTTATAAAGAGACTTCAAATGAAATTGAATAAAAACTGTCAGATTTCGAATCGTTTCGTCCTGCGATTTTTCAATCTGTACATTAACAGCATTTTGGGGGACGGGATAGATCAGTGGTCGGACCACTCGCTTTCCCCAAGCTAAGGTTAAGCAGCATCGAGCGTGGTTACCACGTGGATGGGTGACCGTTTGTGCGCCTTGGCTTCAGTACAGTCCCCCAGTTCACCCAGCTTTAAATGGGTACCTGCCCTCTTTAGGGTCAGGGAAGGTAAAACAGCGAGGGAGAGGAGATGGGCGCCGCCCTCAATATGCTGGCCCCTGGAGAAGTTGAGGTCTCTGACGCCTCGTTCCCCAACGACCACATAGGTGATGGCAACAACACCAACAACATCATATTAACAGCCCACCCGGTGAAGGAAAGGCGATGGTAAAGCTTCCATACATAGCTTTCAGACCCAGCAAGAAGTTCTTTTTCTCCGTTGAGCGTGCGTGTCCACTTAACGACAAGAACCCCCTTTAAAGACACAATCATGCCTGCCTTTTTCGCGCACGGGTCCTCCCCAGTTTAGCTTGCAAGATGCAGCAGCAGCGGCAGTAGCGCACAGGCTGGATTTATCCCGGATTTATCCTGTGTTTGTCCTGGATTCATCCTGGATTTATCCCGGATTTATCCTGTGTTTATCCCGGATTTATCCTCGATTTATCCTGGATTCATCCTGAATTTATCCTGTGCTTATCCTGGATTTATCCTCGATTCATCCTGGATTTATCCTGTGTTTACCCTGGGCTCATCCTGGATTTATCCTGTGTTTATCCTGGATTCATCCTGGGTTTATCCTGGATTCATCCTGGATTTATCCTGGGTTCATCCTGGATTTATCCTGGATTTATCCTGGGATTTATCCTGTGCTTATCCTGGGATTTATCCTCGGTTTATCCTGGATTTATCCCGGATTTATCCTGGGTTTATCCTGGACTTATCTGGATTTATCCCGGATTTATCCTGGATTTATCCTGGGATTTATCCTGGATTCATCCTGGATTTATCCTGGATTCATCCTGGATTTATCCTGTGCTTATCCTCGATTTATCCTGGATTTATCCTGTGCTTATCATGGGATTTATCCTGGATTTATCCCGTGTCCCTGCGCCGGCTAAAATTCCTTTTTTTATTTTGTTTTTTTTTTTAAATTTTTTTTTTTTTTTTTTATTTTTTTTTTTTATTGTTTTTTTTTTTTTTTTTTTAAAATTTTGGGGTTTTTGAGGTGGGGGGGGTTTTTAAAAGTTTTTTTTTTTCCCCAAAAGTTTTTTTTTTTGTTGGGTTTTAAAAAAAAATTAAAAAAACCTTTTTTTTTTTTTTGGGGAGGGTTTTTTTGGGGGGAAAAAAAAGGGGGGTTTTTTTTTTTTTTTTGTTTTTTTGGTTTTGGGTTTTGGTTTTTTTGTTTTTGGTTTATTGTTTTTGGTTTTAATTTTTGTTTTTGGTTTTTTTTTTTTTTTTGGGGTTTTTTTTTTTTTTTCCCGGGGTTTGGTTTATTTTTTTTTTCCGGTTTTTGGGTTTTTATCCTGGTTTTTTCCTGGATTTACCCGGGGTTTTTGGGTTTTTCCCGGGTTTTTTGGGGATTTTCCGGGTTTTACCCGGGGTTTACCCCGGGTTTTTCCTGGTTTATCCGGATTTACCCTGGTTTTTTTTATCGGATTTATCCGGATTTATCCTGGATTTACCCTGGGTTTTACCCTGGATTTCGGATTTATCTGGATTACCCTGGTTTCCTTCTTACTCGTTACCCGGTTTATCCTGTGCTTATCATGGGATTTTCCTGGATTTTCCCGTTCGCCCTGCCCCCGGCTGGAAAAGCCCCTCTTGGGAAAAAGTGGTGTGGCTTTGAGAGTGTGCGCAAGGCTTTTGCGTGGTTGGCTATGGTACCCCGGCTTTAGGGTATGGTCCTGACTAACGAACGATACGAGGGCGATAACTTTGTAAGGGGGGGGGGAAGGGGGGGGAAGGGGGGGGTAAAGCCCCCTGGTTAAAAATCAGTCTCCAAAGGAGATCAAAAGAGGTTTTCTTACGGTGCATTTCAAGTTTTCTGGGTTTAAAGCTCAGTACTTTTTTTTTTTCTTTTTTTTTTTTTTTTTTTTGGGGGGGGGGTCTTTCTAGTTTTTAAAGGGAGAAGAACATCGACAGGACTCTTATTTTTTTGGGGGGAAAAAAAAAAAAACCCTAAAAAAAGTTGGAGGTTGTTGGTTTGTTGGGGGTTTTTTGTTGTTGGGTTTTTTTTTTTTTTTTTTTGGTTGTTGTTGGGGTTTGGTGTTGTTTGTGTTGTGGTTGTTTTGGGTATGTTGTGTGTGTGTGTGTGTGTGTGTGTGTTTGTTTTGTGTGTGTGTTTGTGTGTGTTTGTGTGTGTGTGGGGTTTTTTGTATTTTTGCCAGTCACGCAAAGGCTTTGAAGGATCAAAAAAAAAAACTCAAAAAAAAAAACCACCAAGGAAAACCCACCCCCAAAAAATCTCTCTATTTTGGCGAACACGAAGCTTCAGGTTGAGAAACGAACCCCCCCCCCCCCCCCACACCCCCCAAGAAAAATCAGAAATATTTCCTCGAGAATGGAAAGAAGCAGTCTGTCTAATAACGTATCATACGAAGGTATACGAGTGACTATGTGAACGAAACCAAAACGCGAGCGCACTGGTGACGTTGTCCAGAGATAATCCCTGAAGTCGGTATACAGCTGCCTGCCTGATCGGGGGGGGGTTAAACAGTCCACGTGTAGTTGTCGTCGTTCATTATACCGACTAGTTCCCGAAGCCGGACTGCAGCTGCCTCGGTGGGTAAAGACTCTGTCGCCTACGCAAAAATTTCACCGTTGGTTGAACCTCGGAGCTCTAGCCGAGGAACGAAAAATAAAAACCAAAAATTCTTTGTACCAGTCAGATTCACTTATCCCCCCCCCCACACCCCCTGTTCCCTCCCCCGACCCTCCCCCACCCCCCCCCCCCCCCCCCACACACACACACACAACACCCTCACCCACCTATCCTAGTACTTTCTTCCATTATTCTGAGGGAAAGCCGGAGAAAGAAAAAAAAAACGTTAATCGTGAAATGAATATTGGATATATTTTAAATGACACCACGTAAAAGAACCCACGGCAACAAGCGAGTTGTCCCTGGCAAAATTCTTTGTTTTAAAAAGCCACTCCGATAGGGAAATAAATACAGACCCCCCCCCCCCCCCCCCCCCCCCCCCCCCCCCCCCCCCCCCCCCCCCCCCCCCCCCCCCCCCCCCGAAAAAACAAAAAGGGTGGCGCTGCTCTTGTGGCAAACGCGCTCTCCCCGGGGAGAGCAGCCCGAATTTCACGCAGAGAAATCTCGTGACTTAAAGTGGTATAAATAAATAAATAAATAAATAAAGTCCGTTCCATGGATTTTTTTTCACCCTCTGGAGTTAACATCAGTGCCGACTCCACTCATCCCCCCCGAAAGTACTTCGGTTGAGACTATCAACCGAAGTCCTGTGTGCAAACGCACGCAGAACATCTTGCGCACACGTTAAAACCTGTTGCTCTTTTTGGAAGAGTAGGTCACTGAGTGTCGGTAGGAAACGGTGACAAAAGTTGACCAAAACACTGGAGACAGGATGTAAAAAAAATAATAAAAGAAATGAAACAAAGAAAAAAGCACGAGCGCTTAGTTCATTATCTTCCAGATAACGGAATAAAAGAATATCTACTATCCCAACATGACTAAGTAAAGGTACAGGTGTTCCCATAACCTATAAGGTCGTTGGGGAGTGAGGTGTCAGAGACCTAAACTTCTCCAGGGGCTAGCATATTGAGGGCGGCGCCCATCTCCTCTCCCTCGCTGCTTTACCTTCCCTGACCTTAAAGAGGGCAGGTACCCATTTACAGCTGGGTGAACTGGGGGACTGTACTGAAGCCAAGGCGCGCAAATGGTCACCCATCCAAGTGGTAACCACGCTCGATGCTGCTTAACGTGGCTTGGGGAAAAGCGAGTGCTCTGACCACTGAGCTATCGCGTCCCCTTAACTCGATTAGAAATGTCAACCAAGAATATTGAACATTGAATTGATTAAATGTTCAGAGGAGAATGAATAACTTTGCTGTGTCTTTGTTTGTGTGCAGGGTTTCTTTGTTGCCTGCTTGTTTTGCTTCATGAATGGGGAGGTAAGTGCTTTGCTTTGTTTCGCTGTTCAATAAAGAAATCAAATAGAGAAATGGATCATATTTTTGGTAAAAATAACTGAACTGATCGATTCAAAAAGTATGCAGATAGTGCACTATTGTCATTTGTCAATAAGACGATTTTTCGATGGGGAAAGTAAGAAACGATCACAGATTTGTTAAACAATGGCTCATTCTCTAGTCGTTAGAACATTGCGCTCGCAATCTGACGACCCGGGTTCGATTCCTGTTCAAATGGGGATATTTTCCCCTGGAGTTAACATCAGTGCAGACTCCACTCTCCCCAAAAGTCCTTCGGATGAGACTATAAACCGAGGTCCCGTGTGCGAACGCACGCAGAACATCTTGAGCACACGTTAAATCCTGTTCCGCTTTTCGAAAGAGTAGGCCATTGTGTGCCCGTGGGAACAGATGACAGAATTTACAAAACCGCATACACACGGGGACTGAATGTAAAAAAGCACATAAGTGCTTATTCCATTATCCTCGATATAAAAGAAATAACTAAAATCTCTCTCTCTCTCTCTCTTGCCTACAATAGAAGAAAAAAGCATTGAAAGTAATCGTGTGTAAGAAACTATAAAGGCCTATATCATAATATATATCCGTGTGTGTGTGTGTGTGCGTGCGTGCGTGTGTGCGTGCGCGTGCGTGTGTGTGTGTGCGTGCGTGCGTTGCGTGCGTGCGTGAGTGTGTGTGTGTTTGTCTGTGTGTCTGTGTACAAGTATAATTTGTTAATCTTCTTGTCTATCTATCTTGTAAATGTTATTGTGAACGGTTGCATGCGCGTGAACGATTTGAATGATCTGAATGCAAGCGCTTTGATTTGTTTGCTTTACAAGATTCAGTTTCATATAAATTCCATTTATTATCATCATCATCATCATCATCATCATCATCAACATCATTATTATTAGTATTAGTATTATTACATTTTTGTTGTTGTTGTCACCATCATTGTTGTTGTTGTTGTTGTTATTATTAGTACTATTATTATATATTATATCATTATCGTCGTCATCATTATTATTATCATTTATGGCTATTATTTTTTGTTGTTTCTTTGTTAGTATTATATCATTAGTAGTAGTAGTAGTAGTAGTAGTATCACCATCATCACCACCACAACCACCACCACCACCGCCCACCACCACATTCATCATCACACTTCTCCCTCCCTCCTCCTCACTCTCTCTTCCTTCTTCTCTCCTTTACTATTTATTAAACACAGGAGCGCGCATGCATGCAGGGAGCCCACACACACCGCGCGCACCCACACACACACACAACAGAGTAGATCTCTCTCTCTCTCTCTCTCTCTCTCTCTCTCCTCTCTCTCTCTCTTTTCTCTCTCTCCACACACACAACAAACACACACTGAGATTATATATTCTTCCCCAGTAAGACCTCTACTGTCGACAGTTGTGAGAATATAAATATACATCATGAGAGAGAGAGAGAGAGAGTGAGTTGAATGGAGAGGTGCTATGACCAGAGAGAGAGATGAACGAGTTAAGAAGAGAAGAAGAGATTGGTTAATGCGGTAGGCCTTATCACCAAGTGAATGGACATTAACAAAAACAAAACACAACACACACACACACACACACACACACACACCACACACACAATATATTCAGTCTCCTATTTTTTAGGATCGTCTGGTATCACTTAAAAGTAGAAAGACGTTAAAATGGAAGACTGACTGACTGACTGACTTATTGACTGACTGACTGACTGACTTACTTACTTACTTACTTACTTACTTACTGAGCGCTTTGATTTGTTGCTTTACAATATTCAGCGCTATATAAATTCCATACATTTTTTTTTTTATACCACTTTAAGTCACGAGATTTCTCTGCGTGAAATTCGGGCTGCTCTCCCCGGGGAGAGCGCGCCGCCACAAGAGCAGCGCCACCCTTTTTTTTCTTTTTTTTTCTTTTGGTCTGCAACTGTATTTGTTTCCCTATCAGAGTGGCTTTTTTCTAAGAATTTTGCCAGGGACAACTCTCTTGTTGCCGTGGATTCTTTTACGTGCGTTGAAAATTTTGTGTAACACACGGGACCTCGGTTTATCGTCTCATCCGAAAGACTAACGCCCAGACCACCACTCATGGTTTAATGGATGGGGGGAAAATTTCGGGCCGAAACGGGGTACGAACCACGCACACACCCGACCCGGACTTTTCGCATTCTAGACAGGCGCGTTACCTCTAGACCACCGATACACCTAGTAGTAGTAGTAGTAGTAGTGGTAGTGGTAGTAGTAGTAGTAGTGGTAGTAGTAGTAGTAGTAGTAGTAGTAGTAGTAGTGGTAGTAGTAGTAGTAGTAGTAGTAGTAGTAGTAGAAGTAGTAGTAGTAGTAGTAGTAGAAGTAGTAGTAGAAGTAGTAGTAGTAGGTTACTTACGTACGTTACTTACTTCCTTACTTACTTACCTCCCTCCCTCCTTTCCCTACCTTTCCTGCAGGTCAAAGCCGAAATTCAGAAGAAGTGGATCCGCTACAAGCTGCGCACCAACTCCAGAAAGTTCCAGAAGATCTACTGGCAGACCTCCTCCTCCCACCTCTCCAAGAAGCGGAGCCGAGGCCTCTCCCCGGACAACTCCAGCTCTCTGGAGAACCGGGGCTCCAGGGAATTGAACAGCTCCAGCTCGGAGAGCCCCCTGGAGCGGCACCGGTTCCGCATGAACATTCACCAGATGCGCTACATCGGCCGCCACCCCGGCCACGTCGACCCGGCCATGAAAGAGGACGTGCGCGCCATCATCTTTTCCTACAAGAAGAGCTGCGTATGACCGTATGACCGTATGACGCCGTCCCCGCCCACGGTGGAAGGGAAAGGGAGAGAGAGAGAGGGGGGGGGGATGGAGAGAGAGGGGGGGAGGGAGAGAGAGGGGGGGGGGAGAGAGGAGGAGAGGGAGAGAGAGAGTGAGACAAAGAGAGAGAGAGAGAAGAGGAGATGAGAGAGAGAGAGAGAGAGAGGAGATGAGAGAGAATGAGAGAGAGAGAGAGAGAGAGAGAGAGAGAAAGAGAGAGGAGAGAGAGACTTCAGACTTTTACTGTACGTCGGCCTTAGGCCCCAAATCAAGTCTGAAGAAAAGAGAGAGAGAGAGAGAGAGAGAGAGAGAGAGAGAGAGAGAGAGGGAGAGAGAGGAAAATGATGTCAGTGGAGGAAGTGACGTCGTTGATGTGATGACGCGTGATGATGACATCTTTTTGGTGCGTGAGAGACTGGTGGCTTTTTTTTTTTTTTCCCCCCCCCCCCCCCCCGGGGGAAAAAAGCGCTCTTAGCCTACGTCATGAACAAGAAAAACGTCATAAGATGACGACATTTTCAAATTGCAGTTGTTGGTGGTTGTTGGTTTGTTGTGGGGGGGGGGGGGGGTTTGGGGGAAGGGGGGGAGTTGCTGTTTGTTTGGGATTTTTTTTTATTGGGGGTGGGGGGGGTTCAAAAAGGTAGGAGAGAGAGACGCTGACTTGAATCTCGTATATATAAAATATATATAATATTAATATATATATATAATATATATATATATATATATATATATATATATATATGCGAAAAAATGCATTTTTACATAAGTGCTTTTCTTATCCCACTCAATTTTTGCTCGTTTGTTTTGCTTTTGTTTTTGGATTTTTTTTCTTTTATTACCTGTATGCGCGCGGGATCTTCATCGTCGTCGAACGCTCAGACAGCAACTAGTGTTTGTTGTCTGTCCTATGAGCTAAAAATGCGTTGCGCCGCCGTTAAGCGCCTGACAAACCAGGCCCAGCACGATCCGACTTCCGTGTGGGAGAGAATTGTTATCTTTTAAGTCTTTCTGAGAGAGAGAGAGAGAGAGAGAGAGGGAGAAAGGTAGGAGAATAGACCTAGAAGGCAAAAACTAGACCCAAAAAGAAGGTGACAGGAACAAGGCAGAAACAAAGAGAGGGATAGAAAAGAGGGATTTCCTAGCACATCGTTTCCAGAAGGTGGGGATGCTACTTATATTGGCAAGCTCCCCGGCATTCCCACGGGCGTGGGGTCTACACAGAGGGTCTGTTCCGAGTATAGACATCAACTTGTAACGTTCGTTACAAAGAGATAGGAGAGAAACGAAATTGGGATTGCGGCAGACTGATTTTTTGTTTCCCCGCCTTGTGTGTGTGGGGACGGGATAGCTCAGTGGTCGGAGCACTCGCTTTCCCCCAGCCAAGTTAAGCAGCGTCGAGCGTGGTTACCAGTTGGATGGGTGACCGTTTGCGCGCCTTGGCTTCAGTACAGTTCCCCCAGTTCACCCAGCTGTAAATGGGTACCTGCCCTCTTTAGGGTCAGGGAAGGTAAAGCAGCGAGGGAGAGGAGATGGGCGCCGCCCTCAATATGCTGGCCCTAGAGAAGTGAGGTCTCTGACGCCTTGCTCCCCTACGACCTTATAGGTTATGGGACTCCTTTACCTTTCCTTTTACCTTGTGTGTGTGTGTGTGTGTGTGTGTATGTGTGTATGTGCGTGTGTGCGTGCGTGTGTGTGTGTGTGTGTGTGTGTGTGTGTGTGTGTGTGTGTGTGTGTTTCCTTAAAAAACAAAAAATTTAAATAATGATGATAATAAGAACTGTGAACAGCCATAAATGATTGTAACATAGCTTAAAATATCAACCAGACTACGTTATAGGTTCATTATTATAAATTCCATACATTATTATTATTATTATTATACTAAAGTTAAGGTGGTGGAAGGGGTGGGGGATGTATATTTCCGTTGTCAGTTTAAACAAAGACAATACTCTTAAATCATCACAGATCGCGTCAGTCACTTGTATAGATCCTTTTGTTGTGTGTGTGCTTATGTTTGTATCTTCTTCTTCTTCGTCGTCGTCGTCGTCGACGTCGTCGAACGCTCAGACAGCAACTGCTGTCGCATGCGTTGCGCTGCCGTTAAGCGCCTGACAAGTCAGGACCAGCGCATCCGACTTCGGCATTTGTTTTGACAGGATTGCTATCCTTGAAGTCTTTCTGTGGGGGAAAAAAGAAAGGGGGGGGGGGGCAGGAGAATGGACCAAGAAGGCAGGAAATAGACAAGAAGGAGGAGGTGACAGGAAAAAAAGGAACAAGGCAGAAACAAAGAGAGGGATAGAAAAGTGGAAATTCATAGCATAAAATTTCCAGAAGGTAGGGATGCTATTTATACGAACAGCCCACCCACCCCACCCCCCACCTTCCGGCATACCCACTGTTCTTTTTCTTTTTTTTTTCAAATATTGTTCCTTGAATTGACCAGATTCTGTCAACTCCAAATCATGTATCTTGTTCAGCGTGACGGCTACTTTTTATATGTTAAAATCAATCCCGAAGTCGGAATGCGGCTACCTTTGTGGTGGGCAAAAAACGGTCGCATTCGCAAAATATCGCCTTTAGAAGAACCTCGGAGCTCTAGCCGAGGATTTGGGGGAGGAGGGGGGGGGGGGGTGATGCAGAGTGGGGAAGGTAAAAAAAATCTTAATCAGTCAGGTTTCCCGGTAAGTTGTTTTTTTATTCATTCTTTAAAGAGCTTCCTTATAGGGTTTTTTCAGTCATTCACATTACAGTTATTTATTTATTTATTTTATACCACTTTAAGTCACGATATTTCTCTGCGTGAAATTCGGGCTGCTCTCCCTGGGGAGAGTGCGTCGCCACAAGAGCAGCGCCACCCTTTTTTTTTTTTTTTTTAAATTTTGGTCTGCAACTGTATTTGTTTCCCTATCAGAGTGGCTTTTTTCTAAGAATTTTGCCAGGGACAACTCTCTTGTTGCCGTGGGTTCTTTTACGTGCGCTGAAAATTTTGTGTAACACACGGGACCTCGGTTTATCGTCTCATCCGAAAGACTAGCGCCCAGACCACCACTCATGGTCTAATGGATGGGGAAAAATTTCGGGCCCAAACGGGGTACGAACCACCGCACACACCCGACCCGGACTTTTCGCATTCTAGACAGGCGCGTTACTTCTAGACCACCAATCCACAGTTACTTTTCATGTTATGTTTTTTTGTTGATACACATCCCGGTAACTTTTCATATCGTATTTTCATTATTTTACTTTCATTATTCTCATATCACAATTAGAGGGGGGGGGGGGTGGAGAGGGGAGTAGAACATAAACCTTGATTCAGATTCCCTTATAAGTTCTTTTTCATTCGTTTTTCAAAGAGCTTCCTTATGTTTGTTAGTGGAGGGGGGGGGGGGAGGTAGGGGGGTAATCATTCATATTACAGTCACTTTTTATGTTGTGGTTTTGTTGCTTTTTACTTATACACATCACAGTTTTCATCATTGTTTGCTTTTTATTTTTCGCATATCACAGTTAAGGGGGGGGGGGGGGGGGGGGGGGAAGAGAAAAGGAAAAAAAAAAAATTTATTGGGTTTCCCTTGAAAGTTCTTATTCCACTCATTTTTAAAGAGCTGCCTTGGGTTTCTTTTTTTTCGTTTCTTGCTTGGTTTTTCTTTTAATTATTCACATTATACTTACTTTTTATATTTATGTTTTTTGTTTATACACATCGCAGTAACTTCTCATACCGTATGTTCATCATTCATATCACTTACCATTCACACCACACTTACTTGTCTTAACCATACCACCTTAGCCTCACAAATTCAGCATTGTTTCTGCATCAATTTGCAAAAGGGTGGGGGGGGGGGGGGGTAGCCTAGTGGTCAGAACATTGCGCTCGCAATCTGACGACCCGGGTTCGATTCGTGTTCAAGGGGGATATTTTCCCCTGGAGTTTGTTTTTGTTTGTTTGTTTTGGGTTTTTTTTAATTTTCCCCGGAGTTAACATCAGTGCAGACTCACCCTCCCCAAAAGTCTTTCGGATGAGACTATAAACCGAGGCCCCGTGTGCGAACGCACGCAGAACATCTTCCGCACACGTTAAATCCTGGTCCGCTTTTTCGTAAGAGTAGGCCATTGTGTGCCGGTGGGAACAGATGACAGAATTTACTAAACCGCATATACGCGGGGAACTGGATGTTGTTTGTTTTAAAAAGCACACATATGCTTATTCCATTATCCTCGATATAAGAGAGTAAAAAATAAAGTCTTACCATTCGCTCTTATCATGTTCGCCACTGTACCGAGTGCACTGTCCTGTTGCAAATTATTCTCTCGTATTAAATGAACAAGGATACCTTCTCTGGGTACATTCAGAACCGTCCTCCAGAGGTTAACATAGTAGCACACACAAAAGAGAGGGCGGGGTGTGGTGGGGGTGGGGTGGGGTGGGGTGGGGAGATGGAGTTAGAGATAGAAAGACCGATAGATGGAGACAGATGCGTTAAAAAGGAAGAGGAGAGAGAGACAGGGAGAGAGAGAGACAGAGACAGACAGACAAACAGACAGAGAAACAAAGATCGTGTGTGTATATGTGTGTGTTGTGCGCGCGCGCGCGCGCGGTGTGTGTGTGTGTGTGTGTGTGTGTGTGTGCGCGCGCGCGCGTGCGTGCGTGCGTGCGTGCGTGCGTGCGTGCGTGCGTGCGTGCGTGTGTGTGTGTTCTTTAGTTTAATGTATGTTCACATAAGTGATATTAGACAAGAACATGCGTGCTTGTGTGCGAGTGCGTGTGTGTGGTGTGTGTGTGTGTGTGTGTGTGTGTGTGTGTGTGTGTGTGTGTGTGTGTGTGTGTGTGTGTGTGTGTGTGTGTGCGGACGAAGGTGTGTGTGTACGTGCGTGCATGCGTGCGTGTTCTTTAGTTTAATGCATATTCACATAAGTGATATTAGACAAAAACATGCGTGCTTGTGTGCGAGTGCGCGAGTGTGTGTGTATGTGTGTGCGCACGCGCGTGCGTGCGTGCGTGCGTGCAGCATAGGTATGTGCATGCGTGTACACATGTTACGACAAAAAGAGAACGCAAGATACACGTACGAACTGTTTGGAAAAAATTTGAAAGTTACATCAGATCAGGCTGTACGAGAGAGAGGGAGGAATAGGCTACCCGAAAACTGTGGTAATGGTGTTGGATAACGGACAGTGCAGAGCAGAGAAGCAGGCCTGTGTTAGGCTACACACCGGTATTAAAAAATCACTCTTTTCCTTCTGTTTTTCTATGTAGCTTTTATATTCATACCGCCCGTACTAAGGCATCCACAGAAATAAAAACCACTTTTTGTGAAAGACTAGCCTCTGAGTCAAAACTCATGTGATTTTGAACAAATTTGGTAGGTTTGAATTTTTTTAATTTTTCAGCAAACACTGTACCCCCTCAGTCCTTTGTCGTCTGCTAGCTTCCTTACCGCAATATGCATGCGCGGGGTCAACGCTGTAGGAATACAGGCAAACCTCATTTGATGGTTATTTCAAACTTTCTCGTGACTACCTGGTATTGCTCTATGTCCTCAATCCAAAAAACGAGTGCACAGTGCATCATTTCATGCTTAAAAAAATCTGTGAAAATCACCAACAGTTTTTCCCACTCGCACTCTATACAAGATACTACTTGACCCCAAAATTAATACCGGTGTGTAGCCTTAAGGGATTATTTGGAAACTCAAGACCCAGGCTAGCGAAAAGGGATTGTGTTAGCAAAGGATGCCACAGAGGTGGAGAGAGAGAGAGAACTCGAAGTCGAAGGATGTATTCACAAAAAGGCCATTGGCCCATACACGAAGGGGGTTGCCGAACTGCTTAGTATTTTGGTGGGGGTAAAAGCAATAGTAACGACAACATGTTACTGTATGACAAAAAGTCAGCTACAAAACTTTGACTTAGGATAACAATAGAGAGAGAGAAGAGAGAGAGAGAGAGAGAGAGAGAGAGAGAGAGAGAGAGAGAGAGAGGAGAGAGAGGAGAGAGGGAGAGAGACGGGGAGAGGGTGGGGGGTTTGAGGGGGAAAGAGGGGAAGAGAGAGAGGGGAGGAGGGAGAGAGAGGGGGCAGTGAGGGAGCTATAGAGGGGGGAGGATGAAGAGAAGGGGAGAGAAAAAGAGAGAGAGAAGGAGGGGGGGAGAGGGGGGTAAT
The DNA here is from genome assembly GCA_028751875.1 of Rapana venosa. Classification (NCBI taxonomy): domain Eukaryota; kingdom Metazoa; phylum Mollusca; class Gastropoda; order Neogastropoda; family Muricidae; genus Rapana; species Rapana venosa. The sequence continues at coordinate 11,810,232 of CM054139.1, read as the reverse complement.
GGAGAGAGAGACACACATGGAGAGAGAGGGGGAGAAAACAAGAGAGAGGCGAGAGGGGGGGGGGAGGAGAGAAGGGGAGGGGAAGAGAGGGAGAGAAGGAGAGAGAGAGAGAGAGAGAGGGAGAGAGAATGAGAGAGAGAGAGAGAGAAAATGAGATAAAGAGGGAGAGACAGACAGAGAGGTTTTCTGCCAACCCATTTAAACAAAACAGAACAACTGTTATGTAAGGTAGATTGCTTGGAAAAGAAAGAAAGAAAGAAAAAAAGAGAGAGAGAGAGAGAGAGAGAGAGAGAGAGAGGAGAGAGAGAGAGAGAGAGAGAGAGAGAGGAGAGAGAGAGAAAACAGAACATTTCTCAGAAAGACAAGATTGAAAAAAAAGGAAAACAGAAAGAAAATTAAATATAGGAAAAAGGAGGTAGATAGATTAATGGATGGATATAAAAATACAGACAGAGAGGACAAATAATAGACAAGACAGATAGATAGACAGACAAATATAGACAGACAGACAGACAGATAGATAGATAGGCACACAGACACACAGACTACAGACACACAGAAAAATATTGACAGACAAATAGACAGACAGACAGACGGACGGACAGCCTGACTGACGGTCAAACGGTGGGCGTTGAGGCCAGCGGATGGATGGAAGGATGGACGGATGGATGGACGGATGGATGGATGGATTGATGGATGGATGGATGGATGGACGGATGGATGATGGACGGATGGATGGACTGATGGATGGACGACGGATAAACGGACGGATGATGGATGGATGGATGGATGGACGGATGGATGGATGGATGGATGGATGGATGGATGGATGGATGGATGGGCTAAATAAGTAGACATACAGATAAGTAGATAAGCAGGTAGGTAGGTAGTAGGTAAGTAGGTAGGTAGGTAGTAGGTGGATAGATGAAGGGATGGACGGACGGACGGACGGACGGATGGATGGATATTTAGGTAGGAAGGTAGGTGGACAGACAAACAGACAGACTTATAGACAGACAAACAGACAGACAGAGATAGGTAGGTAGGTAGATTAGACAGACAGATAGACAGACAGACAGACAGACAGACAGACAGACAGATGAGGAAAGGAAAGGAAAGAAAGCAAGGTGGGAATGAAAGAAATTACGAAGACAACAAAAACAGACACACGGCTATATGTGTGTGTGGAGGGGGTCGGTTTTTTCGTGGGGTGGTTTGTGTTCTTTTTTTTTGGGGGGGAGGGGACGAAGGGTGGAGTGGTAGATAATATTGCTAAAGATTTTTGTTGTTGTAGCTGTTTTGCATCTTTGTTTTTGTCTTGTTTTCCCCCACTACCTTGTCCAACTTTCATCCCCCTAACCCTTCTTACCCTAGCCATTCAAGACCTCTGACTCTGCACCCCCCCCCCCCCCTCCTCACTTTCCTTTAACCCTGTCCTACCCCCCCCCCCCTGCCACATTACTCTCCCTTAACCCTGTCCTCCCCCCTCCTCCATCACCCTTCCCTAACCCTGTCCTAACCCCCCCCCCCCTCCATCACTAACCCTTTACCCTGTCCTACCCCCCCCCCCCCCTCCCTCCCCAATCACTACCTTTATTTGGCAATACGTCAGTTCCGCTATCCACTGCAGTCAAGTATCTAGGTGTTGTTATCAACAACACACTCTCTATGCAAAAATTCATCACCCAGACCTGTCAGTCGTGCTACTATCAGTTACGGCGTATAAGCGCAATCCGAAAGTACCTGTCCACTGATGCAACATCCAAACTTGTCACATCTCTTATTCTTTCACGTCTGGACTATTGTAATTCTCTTTTAGCTGGTCTGCCAGCATCATCTTTCCACTCCCTTCAACGCATACAAAACTCTGCAGCTCGATAAGCCCTCAAAAAGAACAAATCTGAGCATATTACTCCTCTCCTGCAATCTCTCCACTGGTTGCCTGTGCCACAGAGAGTAAAGTACAAGATCAGTACCCTCTGTTACAAATGCATACACAAAACATCACCCTCCTATCTCTGTGAATGTCTTCTCGTTCCCTCCGCTCTGCTGCAGATACCCTGTGCTTACGAATACCTAGATTCAACCGATCCACTGTTGGCCGTCGCTCTTTCTCTATTTCTGGTCCATCTATCTGGAATGACCTCCCTCTCTCCCTTCGTGAAAAGCCTACTTACGACAGCTTTAAATTCAGCC
>CM054139.1:11728036-11805536 GCA_028751875.1 Rapana venosa | reverse complement strand
AGAGAGAGAGCTTTCTTTTCTTTTTTTTAAAAACTTTTTATTGAGGGAAAAAATAAGCACACATGAAGGCTTTTCTACAGCCAGCCCTCAATCCAGAAAAAAAAATGACTATAATACAAACAACAAACAACAAATCAAAGATCTTCAAGAAAATCAATTACACAATACAATAATATCAATACACACATAGCAACATAGAAATCAATTTACCCCCCCCCCCCCACCACCACCACCACCACCACCACCACAAAAAAGAACAACAACGATAACAAAACAAAACGATATATATATTTACAAAAAATATAACAAATAATAAAGGGAAGACAAAAATTAAACAGCTTCAAACTTGCATCTTTCAGACACAAGACGGAAGAAGAAAACGAGCACCTGGAATACTCAAAATGATTTAGAGAAAAAAATATTTTTGGAGGGAGGCCAGAGAGAAAGAGTGGAAGCTAACGAAAGGACAATGACAACTTCTTTTATTTCGAGGATAATGAATAAGTACCCATGTGCTTTTTTATTTCCAGTCCCCGAGGAGAGAGAGAGAGAGTCAAATTCTTTTATTTCGGGGATAATGAATAAGCACTTATGAGCTTTTTTTACATCCAGTCCCCAAGGAGAGAGAGAGAGAGTCAAATTCTTTTATTTCAGGGTTAATGAATAAGCGCTTATGAGCTTTTTTTACATCCAGTCCCCAAGGAGAGAGAGAGAGAGAGTCAAATTCTTTTATTTCAGGGTTAATGAATAAGCGCTTATGAGCTTTTTTTACATCCAGTCCCCAAGGAGAGAGAGAGAGAGTCAAATTCTTTTATTTCAGGGATAATGAATAAGCGCTTATGAGCTTTCTTTTTACATCCAGTCCCTGCCCTTATTGAGATAACATCGAGTTGGGGAAAAAGAGTAATTAAAAACAACACAAAACAACAACAACAACAACAACAATAATAATATAAATAATAATAATAATAATAATAATAATAATAATAATAATAATAATAATAAAAAACACAAAACACAAAACACAAAACTGAACAAAGCAGGAGGCAAAAACAGCAATAACAAACAAAAAAGAAACAAGAACAGGAGGTCAATAATAAAATAACACCAAAGCACACACACACACCACAAGAAGAGAGAGAGGAGAGAGAGAGAGAGAGAGAGAGAGAGAGAGAGAGAGAGAGAGAGAGAGAGCGCTCCCAAACAATAAATGAAATTGTTATACAAAGGGAAGCAAATGTGCCCATACGCTCATCACAAATATTTCAGTTTCTTCCCTTGCTCTGCTCAATCTCTTTTCATTTTGACCTCCCTCACTTTTTCCTTAACGATTCAATCGATGGGAAAATCGAACTTAAATGTGTCGGATCTTTCCGTGGAGACTCTAAACCAGTCGGACCTGTGTGCTTACGGACTTGTGCACGTCAAAAGAACTCACACGACAGTTGAAAATCCTTTGGACGAGCCTATATGCCAAGGTCCCGTGCGCGAACGCATGCAGAGCATCTTGCGCACACGTTCCGCTTTTATTTATTTTATTCTTTTATATCGAGGATAATGGAATATGCACTTATGTGCTTTTTTGCATCCAGTCCCCGTGTGTATGCGGTTTTTGTAAATTCTGTCATCTGGTCTCACCGGCACACGATGGCCTACTCTTACCAAAAGCGGAACAGGATTTAACGTGTTCGCAAGATTGTTCTGCGTGCGACCGCACACGGGACCTCGGTTTATAGTCTCATCCGAAGGACTTTTGGGGAGAGTGGAGTCTGCAGTGATGTTAACTCCAGGGGAAAATATCCCCTTGAACGGGAATCGAACCCCGGTCTTCAGATTGCGAGCGCAATGTTCTAACCACTAGGCTATCCCGTCTCTCTTTTTGGAAGCCATTGTGTGCCAGTGGGAACGGATGGGAATGAGGGGCGGGATGGGGTGGGGGACATAAGGGAGGGGTAGGTAGGGGGGAGGGGGATAAGGGAGGGGTAGGTGAGGGGGGAGGGGATAAGGGAGGGGTAGGTGAGGGGGGAGGGGGATAAGGGAGGGGTAGGTGAGGGGGGAGGGGGATAAGGGAGGGGTAGGTGAGGGGGGAGGGGGATAAGGGAGGGGTAGGTGAGGGGGGAGGGGGGTTATTCTCCTCCTCTCCTTCTTGCTGTCACCCCCTCTGCAGGTCATCCTTGCATTTATCGGGACTTGTCTACAGTGAACCAACCTAGAGTGTCAAAACTGTCCATTTCTAGGAGTGGTGCATAACTTCATTGTTTACCAATAATCCTAGGTGGCACAGATTCTTCGTTTTCGAGGTTAAAATTGTTCACTGTGATCGTATATATATATATATATATATATATATATATATATATATATATATATATATAAACTGGCTTGCTGTCACTCTTCGTGTCAGAATGTAATCCTTGGCGGTTGTGCTACATAATAATCATAATCATAATCATGATGATGATGATGATGATGATGATGATGATGATGATGATAATAATGATATTATTATTATTATTATTGTTATTGTTATTATTATTATTATTATGAACATCGGTAATGATGACAAGTATAAACGTAATAATCACCAACCACTACTAACTGCGGTGTGTGTGTGTGGGGGGGGGGGGGGGGGTTGGGGGGGGGCAACCACCAGAATAGAACATGCGAGGGTATAAGTCTGAATGCACAATATTATATATAGATATAGATATAGATATATAGATATATATATATATATATATATATATATATATATATATATATATCAATCATTCGATCGTGTATGAATGAAGCATCCCCTGTCTGTCAGCACGGCTCAAACTCTCAGTCATGATATGACGAACACATTGACGTAGATATTCTTGGTGCCGGAAAGAGAAAGAAAGCCAGAAATCGTCCAACTACAAGTGCTACCTAAACATAAACATACCTGTACTAATTGCATTCTCACTGTTTTACAGGGGTATATTAGGCTTCTCTGGTGAAACCAAAAAAGCCAAGTTTTGGATTTGAAAAGCTGCTTGGTAGTGGTATTTGGTTGTTATAGTCCCTAATTCGGATAACTCCACTGTGACTTTAATACTTTAAAGAAGAAGAAGAAGAAGAAGAAAGAATGTAAAAAGAACAATAAATACACATTCCTCCCTTTGTAGAGGTATTTCGACTTTAAAAATAGGTTTTTTTAAAAGCAAAACAAAACAAAAACATCCTCCACCCCTTTTCCACCCGCATTCCACTCCTACGGGGTGGGCTTTTCGCGTGGTACCCTAGCGTGAGTCATAATATATTTATCACACTATCTACTACTAGTAGGCTAAGTCAAGCCTGTATGATTCGTAGCTGGCACTACGTCAAACTGTAAACAAGAATAGATTTCTTCCATCGTAGACCTGTTAGAATGGTCTTTGTATCTATGTTCATCAGTTTTCATCGTTCAATTACAATAGTGGCAATGTACATTCTAAGTCTGTGACTGGAACAAACAGAACCCAACCCATTAAGTTTTGTGTGCAGTCGAAAAACTTTTCTCTCAGTTGTGTCTCCCAGTTTCCGGTGACGTCATTCCGGCCATATTTAGCGAGGATTGGTCGCAGGTTACCTCTCCCTACAAGCCGAAACGCTTCACTCACTTTTTTGAAGAACGTTTGTACCGTTAACAGGACAAGAGGTACGTAAGAGTTTAGTTTCTGATACTGAAATTTCAACGAAAAATTATCGACCTTCGTTGTTGTGGTTGAAAAGGTTGGTTCAGATCGAAGATGTTTAGGAGAGAATGGAATGCGAACCGTGCAGCTTTGTCGGCTGCTGCTGCTGCTGCAGAACTTGTCTACAAGTGGTACAACTACAAGATGCAAAATGATGGAGAATTGGTTGAGGGCAATTTTAGAACACTGCTTGTTGCGTTTTGAGTGTGTAACTTTTTATTCAGGTATCTTTTCTCTGATTTGATCGGGCGTAGATTATCCAACTCGGGAGAATTTTATCTTGTGCTGTACCTGGCCAAACTTTAGAACTGATCATTTTACATATTACGCAAGGGTGCACCACCAGCCTAGAATTAAAGACTCAGAATCCCCAAATTTCCATTGATTGTCTGATTTTGAACACTCGTTTTAGAGAGAGAGAGAGATCATGCTGTCAATGAACACTTTGCCTTGAATCTTTTATTTACAAATGGAAAACATCTAGGGCCAAAAAAAAAAAAGAAGAAGAAAAATGTCCCACTGTCAGTATACCATATTACAGAGCTGTGAGCAGTACGCTAGCAGTAGGCTAAAGGTAATTAATATATTTTAGTTAACTGCAATTTCATTCTTGGTGTAAATCGCACACTATATTCCAGATAATGATGTGAATTTTATAAAAATGTTCTTCACAACCACATCAGTCTAAAACAACAAAAACCAATTTATTTACTTTCGCATAAATTGGAGATCAAGTATGCATTTACCAGAAAAGTCTGTTTTCAGTGCTTTTCATACATTACTGAACAGTTCGTATCACTTTTAAAACATTTCTTCTTCCACAGTCTGCTTGATAACATGTACTTGATTTTTTTTCAAAATTATAAATTACAAATGATTAACTAATGTGATTTAAATGGATAAGACATACATGTTTATGGGAAATCGTTACTGAATAAATTGCATTTTAAAATTTGGTAATATGAACTAGATTAGAGCCGACATTTTAGTTTTCTCTTTTTGTTGTAAGGATGAGATTATTTTCTGTAATTAATATCATGTATTGATCATCTAAATACTCAAGTTTTAAAAAACTGAAGAATTAAAGAGGCACCTGAAGCATGGAACATATAACCTTTTCACTAAAATGTGCCCATGCACTTTGTTTATGAAACTTCTTCAGATAACAATATCAATAATAAAATGTGTATGTACTTAGTAAATGAAATCTTTACACTACACTACTACAGTGATTCATCAGAAAACAGGATCTATCTGTTTTGCCTTTGAAACCCATGGAGTGTATGCCTACATTTTTTTAAAGTCAGGGGAGTGTGTATAACAAAACATTCAGATGAAGGATGGGTTATGGGAAACTAATAGAATCACCCCGTGAAGAAGATTCCAGTTTGTTCATTTTGTAATTCACATTTCCAGTACTACCCACTCAGTACTCAGTCCTGTTAAACTTGGAAGCAAAGGTATAGAAGATGTGTGAAAACAAATAACCTTTTCATTTATAAAAAAAAAAAAAAAAAAGTTCAGTCTTTTGTTCTTGATAAGCTGACATGCTAAAATTAGTATTTTTAAAAAAAAGAACAACTTAATGAAAAAAATGCAATATGCTAGCCTTGGACTTGGAGTTGAATTTTTCTTAATGTGAACTGATAAGGAGGCGATGAGGCCAGAAGACTGTATTGAGTGTGTGTTTTTATTTTTATTTACTTATTTTTTATTTATTCTTTTATATTGAGGATAATGGAATAAGCACTCATGTGCTTTTTTACATCCAGTCCCTGTGTGTATGCGGTTTTGTAAATGTCATCTGTTTCCACCGGCACACAATGTAAGCGGAACAGGATTTAATGTGTGTGCAAGATGTTCTGCATGTGTTCGAACATGGGGCCTTAGTTTATAGTCTCATCCGAAGGATGTGTGTGTGTTTTTGTTTGTGTGATTGTGTTGTGTGTGTGTGTGTGTGTGTGTGTGTGTGTGTGTGTGCTGTGTTGTGTTCTGATGTGTAGATTGGGAAAGAATTTACTTTGTAATCTTTGCTAGGCTTGACCCTACAGTTTTACATGAAAAAAGATTGAATTATTAAATTCATGTGATTCATTGTATAAAAATATAATATTTTGAATTTCAGATTTTCACTGTAGTGCTAGCAGTAGTAACACAGTATTAAGTAGGTCACTATTCATTCTTCAGAAAGATATTGTAGAGGGTTTGTACAGGAAATGACTAATGAGTCCTGAATCTCATTTCCATCCGTTTGCATCTGACTGTAACTGCGGGCAGTACAGTTGAGAGGCTCTCTGCAGTAAATATTGCAGTAAATAACTGGCAGTAGGCATAAGGTGTCACAGACTCTTTTTTTTCATTGTTGCTTCTTAAGCTCTTTTCCCATTTTTACAATTGGTGGTATAAAGTGGTCTATATCAAACATATTGAAAATGAAGTTCAAGGGATAAAAGAAGAGATCTAGAATAAAGAAACTGAAGGTGAGAAGGAAGTGAAGCCTGAAGGTTACAAGCTGTTGGTATAGTTTTGTCAACAGTGTTCAGGTGATGTTGTTCAGTGTACAATACATTTGAGATATATTTTATGAAATCTGTGAGTGTTGATTCTGGGTATGTGTGTGTCAGTGTATTGAACATTGTGTGTTGTGTGTGTGTGTGTGTGTGTGTGTGTGTGTGTGTGTGTGTGTGTGTGTGTGTGTGTGTGTGTGTGTGTGTGTGGACACACACTGTGTGAGTATTGAAGGGAAAGTTGGGGGTGTGGCTGTTGGGTTTTGTGTGTGCACATTCCTTTTTCAAAAGGGGGTGTTGTTGTCGTGTGTGGACATGTGTAAGTGTGTGTGTGTGTGTATGTTCTGTTGTTTTCTTTGGAAAAGTTGGAGGGGGGAGAGCATCAGAGATTTACTGTACATTTTTAACATAATATGTACTTTGTCAAACCTGAAAGCATGATCATCATCAACATAATGTAAAGATTAAAGGAACAAAGATCCAGAATAAGCTAGTATCAGGTTTTAAAAGATAATCACAGCACACTGAGTACAGTAAACAAAATTTCAGTGAAGTATCTTCATAGTATCACCCTAAAGGTTTTGTCCTGTGTGAAAAGTAGACAGTATAGAAAACCTATGAACCATGCTTGTTTTTCTTCTGAAAGAACTCGCATACTCTGACAAAGTCTCTGAGATTTCATCAGGATCGGTCGACTATAGTTATGCTATAGAAATAGACTGGAGGCATTTTGTCTACACTACACCACACTACAGTGTAGCATGCTGGGCGTGCGGGTCTGAATACTAGCCCAGGCTTCAATTATTCTAGCAATTTGGTCCAATTATTTACACAGCTCTGCCTGCTTCCCTCGGCCTACTCTCCACAAACACACATTGTTAGCGGCTGTAGTTTGTGGTCACAGAGCCTGCTTGGAATTAAGTTCAGATTACTTGTTGTAGTTCTCTGGGTTTGTGAGTCGTTGCTCCTGCTGAATGTTAAACGCAGAGAGAAAATAGAATCTGATGCTAGAAATATATATATATATATATATATATATATATATATATATATATATATATATATATATATACATTACATGTATGGTTATTGTGTTCATGGACCTCAAGTTTTAATGTAGAGAGCATTTTCTTAGTTGTTTTTTGTTGTGTTTTCATACTGATTTGTCTGTGTATGCCATCCATCAGTATGTTGATCTATTTTTTGCTAGTTGTGTATTTTAATTTGCCTTTATATTTGTGACCTAGTGTGTTGGGACTGTCTGTTTTGGTTATAATACATTTGATGTGAGCATAGTGAAGTATATATATTTGTATAATCTCTCTCTGAAACTGAAAGTAGGTGTGTTTTCAAGTGCACACAGATACACAAGAAGACATTCACATGCATTAATGCAAATCACACAGTCATTTACACACAACACATACATATGTAATGTACACAAATACTCTCACACACCCACATGCACCCACCCACCCACCCCAAACACACACAGTGATACACCCCACACAGTGACACCACACACACACACACACACACACACACACACACACACACACACACACACACACACACACACACACCCAGATCATGAATGTTTGTCACCTGAGGGTCCTGAATTAGAGGTAACTGACCTAGAGTAGCAATCTGGTCCTAGACTTGACCCCAACAACCTGGTCAACAAACAGGGTGTGTGTGTGTGTGACTGTGTGTGTGCGTAGTGTAGTGTAGTGTAGTGTGGGGTGTGGCACCGTGTGGTGTTTGATGTGGTTGTGTGTGTGTATATATATACACTAATACAATAGTAATACAGTGTATGTGTGCGCGCGTGGTGTGTGTGTTTGAATGATAGAGAGATAGAGACTGTGTGTGTGTATCACTGTGTGAGTGAGAGAGAGAGACTGTGTGTGTGTGTGTCACTGTGTGAGAGAGAGAGAGAGAGACTATGTGTGTGTGTCACTGTGTGAGAGAGAGAGACTGTGTGTGTGTGTCACTGTGTGAGAGAGAGACTATGTGTGTGTGTGTCACTGTGTGAGAGACTATGTGTGTGTGTGTGTGTGTGTGTCACTGTGTGAGAGACTATGTGTGTGTGTGTCACTGTGTGAGAGAGAGAGAGACTGTGTGTGTGTGTGTCACTGTGTGAGAGAGAGAGAGAGACTGTGTGTGTGTGTCAGTGTGTGAGAGAGAGGCTGTGTGTGTGTGTCACTGTGTGAGAGAGAGAGAGAGACTGTGTGTGTCACTGTGTGTGAGAGAGAGAGAGAGAGACTGTGTGTGTGTGTCACTGTGTGAGAGAGAGAGACTGTGTGTGTGTCACTGTGTGAGATCGAGAGAGAGAGGGAGGGAGAGGGACTTAGTGTGTGTGTAGGGGCAAGGAGGGAGGAAAAGAAGAGGAGTGTCATTTATTTAGGTACAGTAGTGTTGACACACCTCTCTCTCTCTCTCTTTCCCTGTGTTCACTCACCTGTGTCCAGTGAAAACAGAGGTGTGGTCAGGTAGCATGCCCTGAACTAAAGACTCCTGTTTCCCTGCTGGCTTTCCAGAATTCTAGCGTCGGTGAAAATTGATAACAAAATGTGGAAGTATTAAAAATGAAACTGTTGCTGAATTTTAACAGATTATTTGCTCCATGGCTCGAGTTCCAAGGTGCAGCAGTGGTGAGATTTTGTGTATGCGACGACCGTTTTTACTTGATATTAAGACAGCCGCAGGCTGGAAATTACTATACTTAATACTATTATTACTATATACTTACTTAGATCTGTGGGTTTTTTAAAGTTGACTGGGTTTTTGTTTATCTTGTAAACATTGTGTGAACCTCCCTTCCTTCAGCACATGGGTTTATAGACATGCATGCATGTCCACGCACACACGCACACACACGCTTAATTAAGCACGGACACATGCACGCACGCACGCACACACACACACACACACACACACACACGGACATACACACAGTGCTCTAGTTTTTTTTCTGGTTTTTTTTTTTAGGGGGGCTTTTTATTTAAAACTTTTTTTCCCAACAGACGAAGGGTGTGGGCTTATTTTGATAATTATAGTGTTCTTTCTGTTCAATAACTGACCTTGTGTGTAAATTTAGGGTGAGTGTGTGTGTGTGCGCGTGCATGGGTGTGTGCATGTGTGTGTGCGCGTGCGTGCATGTGTGTTGTGGGGGATGGGTGACACTTTTTTTTAAAGCAAAAGAGGAATGATGAGATGGCAGGAAAAGACAGAGACTGAGAGTGAGAGATGTAGATGGCTTCCAATATCCCCATCCCTAAAAATAATTTGGTCCACAATTATATTGCTCATACACATTTATTTTAACCGACTGGTTTTGCCTGTTCTTCAGTTTCCCCAAGTAAAGAAACATTAAAAAATCTGTTGACTGTGCGTGATAGTGTGACACTGATAGACCTTCTGGTTCTCCCGTCACACTCACATTCTGATCTTTTCTCCCACAAGTTCGCTGTAGACATCACTTGCAGAATGATCTGGGCAGCAGGATCGTTCCTTCCAATCACCACGGCCGCCAGTGTTGCCCTCGGTGTTGATTCAGGTTCTGTGGAGCGTGGATCATTGCCGTCCAAACATGAAACGCGCATACAGCAAAATGCCATTGTGTGGCTTCACTGCAAACAAGTCCATGCAAAACTTGTAGGCTGTAGTGTAGTAGGGGTGACCATGAAGTCCAAGTTACAAAAGTTAAAAAACGGCAAAATGCCATTGTGTGGCTTCCTGCAAACAAGTCCATTATATAACTAACTTGTAGGCTGTAGTGTAGTAGGGGTGACCATGACGTCTCAAGTTCAATCACAATAGGGAAAGTAATTTGTAGTACATACTGTCTTGGTATGTTTGGTTGATTGTTCATTGTGTCCTTTAAAACTAAAATTTGAATGAGCAAATCAGAAGTCTTTGTCTGTTGGGACACCCAACACTAATTGTTACTGTTATTACTTACCATTAAATTAAAATCCGTGCCCAGGTATGTGCTTGCGCTCACAGGCATTGTATACACAGTAAGTGTACAATAATCAACATTATATACAGTATGTGTACAAGCATGGATGAAACTTTCCTTCAGTGATTCATCATTACATTTGTTCAATCCAATCCTGTTGTTTATAGCCCTGCCGACCACAGAGGCCATATCAGGGCTGTCGCCTCATCCAGTTTTAAATCTCATATTAAAAAACATGCAACTGTATATAATAATGCACAGATTATACCTGTAGATTAAAACAGGGTATAAAGCATTTGCTCATAATGACCAGTATGAGTGCTATCAACTGGTAAACTTTTCCTTGTTTTTTGGAAGGAAATTATGTTTATCTCAGAAGCTGACACACAAGGATCTGAGGACAGAAAGAGGCTGATACTCGGAACATCAGATGACTTCAAAAACAGTTTGAACATAAAGTTCTTACATTTTTTTCTTCCAGTTTACAGTATTGCAATCGACAATGTGAAAAGTCTGGTTTGACAACACAGAGAGGGGGGGGGGAGCTGAGAGAGAGAGATAACTCGAACGATTTATTCACAAAAAGGCCATTGGCCCATACATGAAGGGGGCTTGCCGAACTGCTTAGTATTTTAGTGAGAAAAATAAGGAAGCCCCCAAAAAACCAAAATGTTATTGTATAACAACAACCACCACAATAAAAATCAGTTGCCAAAAATATGACTTAAGAAACCAAGACTGTTAATTATTTTTACAATCACAAGCATAAGAATGTACACACACTAACATTAAATTTAATTAAATGGGCACATGGAGTTTGCAAGAAAGGTTATTTAGGAGGAGGGGTGGGGTATTTGTTATCTTTTCTTTGTCGGGGGTGGATGGGGTTTTCTGTTCAATATTTTAGGCTGAGAAACATCAACTGGAGCTGTTTGTAAGAAGATTTTGTCAGCACTTCGTAACGTCTCTATTTTTGGGTGTTCGTTCAGTAGTAGTAAGTAGTATGTTCTTTTGAGCCAGAAGGCCCATAGAGCCGGAGCTTATCCCGGTTTCTGTAGCGTTAAGCGAACTGATGGTTTTTCACCACCCCTGTGACAGGACGCTAGTCTGTCGCCAGATACTTCCCCAGCAGAGCTGGTACCCACTTGTACACCTGGGTGGAGTGAGGAAAATAGGAGTAAAGTGTCTTTCCCAAGGACACAACACCGAGCCGAGCGGGGATCGAACCCGCGACCTCTGGATCACGAGTTGACCGCCTAAACCACTCGACCACGGTTGTTCGTTCAGTGCTGCACTGAAAATTGGTGAAGTACTGGGAACAGAGCAGTTCTGTCAGCGCTCTTCCTTCCGCTCATTTCACTTCAGGATGTAGTCTGGGCATTGTTTTTCTTTGTAACTGTTCACAGTTGTTGCTGCATGCTGGGGAGTGCTGTAGCTTTGTGGTACATTTGTGGATGGATCATAACTTTCGGTTCATTTGTTGTGCATCAAATGAAAGCTGAACGCTGTAGTATTTTGAAGTTGTGATGTTTAGTGTGAGTCTGTTCTGAAGAAGAAAAGTGTGTGTTTATAGTGATGATACTGTGGTGTTGTGTGTACTGAGGTATCGCTTAAGTTTAAACAGTTTCCAAATATTGTGCACATGTATGCACACACGCACTCATGCATGCAAAGACGCGCACGCACGCACTCACACACACACACGCACGCACACGCAAGGATAATAGAAAAGCATGATGTGCTTTTTTCACATCCTGACCCTGTCTTTATTTGGGGTTTGTGTTACTGTATTAAAGAGTTTTTGCACCAGGATATATACACATTATATGACAAAGAACATTGTTCACTGTAATCGAAGATAAATTACGACATATGCAGAGAAAATTCTCTGCTTTGAAAATTAATCAGGGACAGACAGATTGGGATGAAGTGAAGGAAGGGAGGGATGGAGACAGACAGACAGACAAAAAAAAATGTGTTTGTGTGCACACGTATATGTGTCAGTTTGTCTGTCTGTCTTCTCAGTGTTTGTCTGCCTGCCTGTTAGTCGAAAACGCATGTTATGTGTCAGTTTGTCTGTCTGTCTGTCTTATCTGTGTCTGCCTGCCTGCCTGCCTGCCCTGCCCCATGGATTGAAAATTCAACAGTTCAGTGTACTGTATGTGTTTCAGAAAACAATGAAGTGGCTTGTGGCCACACTGGCACTGACCACATTGGTCCATGTGAGAGGTAAGTACCACAATAGATTTTCTTTACTTCTTTTATACATAGTGGTGTTTTTTTTTCATTCCTGGGCTAAAGCTCTGAGGTTCACCAAAGGTGAGATTTTGGGTTTATGCCACTGGGTTTTTTTTGGTCCATCATGAAGGTAGCTGCATTCTGACTTAGGCTGTGATGTCTAAACACATATCAGTGTGCATGCATTTTTTTGTTGTGTTTAAAAATTGTCATGAGTACATTCCTACCAGCACATAATGGTCTACTTTTTGAAAAGGCGGTACAGGCTTTAAACATGTGCACGAGATGTTCTGTGCACATTCACACACAAAACTTCGGTTTATAGTCTTGTCTGAAGGACTTAAAGGGGGAGTGGAGCTGGTATTAATGGTAACTTGGGAGGAATAATCCCCTCAAACAGGTGCCACTGTGGTCGCTCGAACCCGGGCCGTCAGATCACAAGGGCAACACTCTAACCACTAGACTCTATCACCTCCTTCCCCCCTCCCCCTCAAGAGCAAGTTTCAACTGTTTCTCAAGTTTCAACTTTCTAATAATAATAATGATATTTGAATTTATAAGCGCTGAATCTTGTAAAAATAAACAAATCAAAGCGCTTGCACTCAAATCATTTACATGCATGGAACTCTCCTTAAACATAATGAACAACATATTTCAAATTCATGCGTGAGCACGCATGTACACAAACACACAACACACACACACACACACTCACACACACACTGCAAACACACTTAGGAGGTGAAGGATGCTGTTGAAAATTAGGGACAGATATGAGGGGAAAGTCTCAGGTAGAAAATAAGTGTGATTTGAGGCTGGATTTGAAGGTATTAATGAAGGCTTTTGGCGAAGTGAAAGAGGGAGGTCATTCCAGGTGGATGGACCAGAAATAGAGAAAGAGCGACGGCCAACAGTAGTTTGTTTGAATCTGGGTGTTCGAAAGCACAAAGTATCTGCAGCTGAACGAAGGGAACGGGATGGAGTATACAGGTGAAGACAGTTACAGAGATAAGAGAGTGCAGATTTGTGGAGACATTTGAAACAGAGGGTATTGATCTTATACTTCAGTCTTTGTGAGACAGGCAGCCAGTGAAGAGATCTATCTCAAGTTTCAACTGTTTCTACCTCAAGTTTCATCTGTTTCAGTAGTGATACTCTCTACAGAGATGCATACGTTGAAGGGAAAAATGCAGAGCTGTGTAACAGCATTGAAACTTATCCCAATGTAAGCAGAATGTAAGAAAGAAAGAAAAAGAAAAGCCTTTTTGACAGACCGTCAAGGTCTTAAGTCGTAACCTGTCATTAAATACTGTAGCTGTGCAAATATATAGAAGACAGACTTGTGTGTTTTCTAGTCAGGCCAGACCTGTTGAACTAGTCTGGGTAAGTAAACCTGAAACTCTATGTGAATGTGGGTTGTTTTTGGTGGGGGTTTTTTTTTAAAGTGTTGGGATTGGTTGGGGGAGTCGAGATGAGAAAAAGAAATGGAAGGAGAAAAAGATGGAAGAAAAAGTAGTTGTGGTAGTACTAGTAGTAGTGGTTAATAGTAGTAATAGTGGTAGTAGAAGTAGTAATACAAATAGTTGTGGTGGTGGTAGTAGCAGCAGCAGTTATAGTTGTCGTTTTTTATTTATTTATTTATTTATTTTATTTATTTATTCTTTTATATCGAGGATAATGGAATAAGCACTCATGTGCTTTTTTACATCCAGCCAGTGTGTATGCGATTTTGTAAATTCTGTCATCTGTTTCCACCAGCACACAATGGCCTACTCTTACGAAAAGCGGAACAGGATTTAACATGTGCGCAAGATGTTCTGCATGCGTTCGAACACAGGCCTCAGTTTATAGTCTCATCCGAAGGACTTTGTAGTAGAAGGAGGAGTGGTAGTGGTGGTGGGGACTAGTAATTGCTATGGAGAAAATTAAATTAAAAAGTCAGAAAGGGAAAGAATATTCTTCATCTGTTGAAAAATGCTTCCTAACATTTGCAGTGGCAGAATCAATCAGATACACCGGCATCACTTACAGTATGTTCTTCAACCTAGAAAGCTGTATTCCTATGAAAGAAAAATTTTTAATTCTCATTTCGGTGGTAAGTGACATTAGCGTCTCTGTGATAAAGTTTCACAAAAATTAGGAGGCATACATATAGCGCCTTGTAGGCATTTGAGGACAACTTTCTTTCGCTTCAGAAAAAACTAGTTCATATTTCACCATTACCCTCACCACGACTATAGTATACTATTGCAAGTTTCCACTGTTAACGGCATTGAAATGAATACTTGTGTGTGTGTGGTGTGGTGTGAGTGTGGTGTGTGATATCACGAGGATCTCAGATAAGACTGTGGAGGAGGTTTGGGGGTGAGGGGAGAGGGGGGAGCTTGTACAAGGATCTACTCCCCCCCCCCCCCCCCCCCCCCTTCCTGCCTTCTTCATCCTCGTTCTCTCTCTTGCACCCCCATAGTAGCACCACTAGCAGTAGAATTTGGCAGCTGACTTACTCATGTAACACACTGTTGCTTCCATGCCACAGAGCCCCATCAAATGTCAGGGCAGGGGATTATTGTACAAGCAGGGCTGAGATTTAGGGCTGTGGGGGGCTGGCACTCCACTCTGGCTCTGCTTTCTTTCATGAATAGGGAAACAAAGCAAGCCTGAATCAGACAGATGGGACTGATGCAGTGATGGTGAAGCTTTTTTTTTTTTTGTGGGGGGGTGTTTTGGGGTGTGTTTTTTTGTTTTCATAGTTTCTTTTTTGTTTTGAGAGGGGTTGGGGGAGGGGGGGGGGGGGGGGGGTGGGTTGCGTAGAATCAGATGGGACTCAGATGGTGGGTTTTGTTTTTTTCAGAACTGTTGAGCGTGTATTCTGTGTTGCTTTCTTGCTTGTTTGGGGTGTTTTGGTTGTTTTTTTGGTACTAATTCATCTCAAGTTTGTCTTTCTCTTGCTTCTTCTCCTCTTCCCTTGAATTTTCTTTCCTTCTCTGTGTTTGTGTGTGTTATGTTGTGTGTGTGCGTGCGTGTGTATGTGTGTGTGTGTTGAGTTGTCTTATCATTTGAAAATCTTCTTCCATATATACTGTGTCTTTTAGAGTTTTTCCCCATTACAGTAGAGTACACTCTCCTCCCCATTCCAGTCTTTTTCTGTGTTTAAAATAAATAAAAAATTCATCATGCTTTATGACATTATGCATACTAATACTAGCATCATGTAACTAATACACATGCACATATGGTGGCACACTTATGCATGCACATAACACATATGTGTGCACATAAGCATCATGCACGCATGCATGCACTCAGCCACACACACTTACATACACAGACTGACATAATATATATATTTTCTACCCTGCTCACGGTGAATAGTTATCTAGTCCAACACAAAACAGCTTTTCACTACTAAAGAGAGGGGGAAGGAGATTATGTAAAATTCTGGCTGTTATGTTGCTCCAGTCAGGCAAAAGAGTGGCCTACCTCCAAATGACCCAGCCGAAAAACCATATGTGTGTTATAGGTGAAAAGATTTGTGGTGGGGAGGGGGGGGGGGGGGTCCCTCAGCTAGAGCTGGGAGGCTCACCATTGCCACATTGGTGAGATTTTGCGTATGCGACAGTGTTTTTTGTTTGGGGGGGATTTTTTTTGGGGGGTGGTGGGTTTTTTGGTTTTGTTTTGTGCTGTGGTTTGTTTTTGTTTTTTTGGTGGTGGGTTTTTTGTTTTGGGTTTTGGTTGTTTTTTGTGGGGGGGTTTTGTTGTTATTGTTTTTTGTTGTTGTTGTGGGGTTTTTTTGGGGGGGGGTTGCCTACCATGAAGGTAGCCACATTCAGTCTTTGAGCATTTCAAAAAAAAATTTTTTAAAGAGGCCGCCAGGGGGGGGGGGGATGTGGGGGGGGGGGGGATTAGAGTTTTCCAGAGTAAGAAGGATTCTCGTCACAAAAGTAAATAATTTGTCTAAGATTTAAAACGGTTCATGATTGTGTAGCAGGTATAAATGTGTTACTGTTAGTAAGGTTTGGAATGAAATTGGGTTTAAAAACTAAAATATGCAGTTGCTTGCTGCTGTTGTAGTTTTAATGGGTTTTTAAAAAAATTATCATTTTGTTAGGTCCTGTAATAAGTTCTTTAGAAAAAGAAAAAAGTGGTTGCCTTTTTTTAAATTTATCATTTTGTTATTTCCTGTAACAATTTTTTGGAAAAAGAAAAAATAATTTGGTATGTTTTCCTTTAGATAGGTAAATAGGAGAAAAGGGTGGATATAGTAGTCAAGGGGTTTATGTATGGGTGATGATCATTGATAGCAAAATGCGTACTTAAATCCTACGCACAGCACAACACAACACACACACACACTTACACACACACACACACACACAGTCACACACACACAACCACAACTACCACCACCACCACTACACTACATCACGCCAAAAACACATAGGGTGGATAAAGTAGTCAAGGGGTTTATGTATGGGTGATGATCATTGATAGCAAGATGCGTACTTAAATCCTACACACAACACAACACACACATATGACACAGTCACACCACCACTACACCACACCACACCACATATCACACACACACACACACAGTCACACACATAACCACAACTACCACCACTACACCACATCACACACACACACACAGTCACACACATAACCACCACTACACCACATCACACCACATCACACACACACACACACAGTCACACACATAACCACAACTAGCACCACCACCACTACACCACACCACATCACACACACACACACACACACACAGTCACACACATAACCACAACTAGCACCACCACCACTACACTACACCACATCACACACACACACACGCGGAGTCACACACATATACATACAGTCACACACACACAACCACATCTACCACATCTACCACTACACCACACCACACACACACACACACACACACACACACACACACACACACACACACACACAGAGGTTTGCATTCACACACTCATACACACACACACGCATGCATACTCACACACGTACATACATACATACATACATACATACACACGCACACACACACATACACCCCCACCCCCTTCCCCACACACACTCACACGTCTGATATCACTATTTAGTGGAAGGACGTTAAACTGAAGAACTAACTATTTGCATTCATGATTGGTATGCTGTCTCTGTGTGTGACAGGTCAGGGAGTGAACCCCTGTATACAGGAAAGTGCCCAGAAATCCTGCAGCGCTTGCATCTCCACAGCCCCTGAATGCGGCTGGTGCTTAACAGAGGTAGGCTGGCGCTGAATGTAGGCGTACCTGGGACTGTAACCTGTCCACACAGATGATATTTACATAGATACATGATGCTTATATGATGTGTTTGCCGTCAGCGCCTGGGCTTTATCACAGTTCTTGATTAAACCATTGACGCTGGGGGCAACAGCAAAGTAAGAGGCTGTATGACCAGTGGCTTTCTTTCCCACTCATGGAATTCCACTTTACAGCTTAGTCTTTAGTGATCGACTGTGACTCTCTGACTAGGAGGCTTGACTCGCACAGTCCTTATGTGCTGCAACCCTGGGGGCTGGTTGGCCTTTGGAGAACATCTCCAACGCTGACTGTCCTTATGCCCACTTGGCCGAGAGAGTGGGGATGTACTGTGGGCAAGGCATCTCCACTATAATCAAATTTCTGCCCAATTTCCAAAACAGCAGCTGCCTCCTCTGCTGTTTTGGAGGTCATCGTCGAACACGACGGACTAACATACATACATACATACAGATACATACATATATGATGTTTTAAAATCAATTAAAAGCTTGCATCTCCAGAACCCCTGAATGCGGCTGGTGTTTTGACGGAGGTAGGACTCTGATGTATCAAGCATACCTGCTACCTAGGATTGTAATCTGTGCACAGAGATATATACAATGGTATGCTTATATATATGTGTTTGTTTGGTGTGTTTTTTAATGAATAGTCGCATTATTTTCATTTGTGCACAAGCATTCACACATATGTCAAAGTGAATGGTGCTGTAATTTTTATAGAAATCTGTTAGAAAATGGGGGGAAGGCACCAAAAATGTGTTTTGGGGTTGTTTTAAAAATTTAAGTTGTCTGTGTTCCCCCATAGTTAAGGGTGGCATGTGTCTGCACCAATGCAGACCGTGGCCTTCTGGGTTTGGAAGGTGTATGCACGCGTGTGTGTGTACGCGCATGTATGTGCATGTATTGAACATGTGTGTGCGGGAGGGGGGGGTCTGTTCTGGAATTTTTCCCCCATGAGCTTGTTTGTTTCTTTGATATTTTGACCATCAGGATGTGATTCCAGAAGAAAATGTAAGATAGATGACAGCATCAAATCTGTTTACTGATAAATATATGATCTGAATGTTATATTTTCAGAACTATGAAAAATCTATTACTGATATATTATGATCTGATTGTTACATTTTCAGAACTGTGAAAAAATCTATTACTGATATATTATGATCTGATATATTTTCAGAACTATGGAAAAAAAAATCTGTTATGGATATATTATCTGATTGTTATATTTTCAGAACTATGAAAAAAATCTGTTACTGATGTATTATGATCTGATTGTTATATTTTCAGAACTATGAAAAAATCTGTTACTGAGATATTATGATCTGATTGTTGTATTTTCAGAACTATGAAAAATCTGTTACTGATATATTATGATCTGATATATTTTCATAACTATGAAAAAATCTGTTACTGATATCTGATTGTTATATTTTCAGAACTATGAAAAAAATCTGTTACTGATATATTATGATCTGATTGTTATATTTTCAGAACTATGAAAAAATCTGTTACTGAAATATTATGATCTGATTCAGTGATTGTTATATTTTCAGGACTATGAAAAAATCTGATACTGATATATTGTGATCTGGATGTTATATTTTCAGAACAATGAAAAAATTCTGTCATGTATATATATTTATGCTCTGGTTGTTGTATTTTCAGAACTATGAACAGCTGCGCTGCAACAAGATAAAAAACCACGCCAGGCCTGATGGCTGCGATCCGACATCCATCGTCTCTCCGCAGGACAGCTTGTTCAAAGAAAAGGTAACTTGCCCTTTGGATAGATCTACACTCCGCCTTCAAGTTATTGCCCATTTTCTTCCAAGTTCATCTATCACTCAAGCAATCACACCACACTTAACTAAATACAGAAAGCATGGTCAGTGAAAGTTCAGTCCTTGAATCACGGGATAGCCTAGTGGTTAGAACATCGAGCTTGCAATCTGACGACCCGGGTTTGATTCCCGTTCAAGGGGATATTTTCCCCAGGAGTTAACATCAGTGCAGACTCCACTCTCCCCAAAAGTCCTTCGGATGAGACTATAAACCGAGGCCCCGTGTGCAAACGCACACACAACATCTTTGCGCACATGTTAAATCCTGTTCCGCTTTTCGGAAGAGTAGGCCATTGTGTGCTGGTGGGAACAGATGACAGAATTTACAAAACCGCGTACACACGGGGACTGGATGTAAAAAAAAAAAGCACATAAATGCTTATTCCATTATCATCGATATAAAACTAAAGAATAAAATAAATAAATAAACAACTTGTGCCATTTTGCCAAAATTGTATAGGTTTTTATTCTTTGTTGTTGTTTGTTTGGGTTTGGGATTTTTTTGTACATTCCTTGGCTAGAGCTCCAAGGTTCACTAATGGTCAGATTTTGCACATGGCGGCTGGGATCTTTTACTCCTCCCACCATTTAGGTAGCCACATTCCGACTTCAGGGATGGTGTCTAAACACGACACCCGTGTGCATGCTGGGTTGTTTTTTGTTTGGCTTTTTGTCATCCATCCCTTTCCTACCAGCACACAATGGCCTACTCCTCCAAAAGACGGAATGGTATGTAACATGTGCGCAAGATGTTCTGCGTGCATTTTTTGCGCACAGGTGGCTCAGCTTTTAGTCTCATCCAAAGGACTATTGTCATTTAGTTTGGGAGGGGGCCAGAGGGGTTTGGTCATAAATTGGGAAGAAAGGACGAGTCTGAGAGTCGAACCCCGAACCTCACGGGTTACTTGTTGGCAGGCAAAGGTCCTGTCCATCCTGCCACCCTCATGCTTGTGTAGTTTTCACTGAATGATGTGGTCAGTTGATTTATGTGTGTGTTGTGTGTGTGTGTGTACGTGTGTGTGTGTGGTGTGGTTGGTGTGTGGGTTGTGTGTGTGTGTGTGTGTGTGTGCATGTGTGTGTGTGAGTGAGTGTGTGTGTTGTGTGGTTTTGTGTGTGTGGTTGTGTGTGTGTGCGTGTGTGTGTGTGTGCATGTGGTTGTGCGTGTGCATGTGGTTGTGCGTGTGTGTGTGCATGTGTGTGTGTGTGTATGCGTGTGTGTGTGTGTTGTGTGGTTGTTTTCAGAACGTGAATGTCCGTGATGGAGAGCTGCCTGAGGATGCTGTTCAGATCCAGCCTCAGCATGTCAGGATCAAAATCAGGCCCAGTGAGTTTTCTGCACTCTTTGTTTGGGGGTGGTGAAGGGTTGGGGTTTGAGCCTGCACTGTGCTATCTGAGATTCTTCCACCTCCCCCCACCCCCGAGTTATTATCGGTTTTCATTCCATTTTGCCACGCCGAAGTCGGATGTGCTGGGCCTGATTTGTCAGGCGCTTAATGGCAGCACAACGCATTTTCACTTATATGGCAGAAAACAACAGTTGCTGTCTGAGCGTTCCATGACAAAGAAGAATTCAGTTTTGCTGCGAGTACTTGAGGATTTGTGTGTGTGTGTGTGTGTTCCTCAGCTAGAGGTCTGAGGTTTACCTGTGGTGAGAGTTTAGTGTATGCGACCATTTTTGCCCACTTTTAATAATAATAATAATATATGGAATTTATATAGCGCTGAATCTTGTAAAAAAAACAAACAAATCGAAGCGCTTGCACTCAATCATTTACAGGCATGCAACTCTCCTTAAACATAATGAACAACAGATTTCAAAACCATGCGCATGCACGCACACACACGCACACACACACACACACACACACACTCGGAACAACACTTAGAAGGTGAAAGATGCTGTTGAAAATTAGGGACAGATATTTGGGGGGAAAGTCTCAGGTAGGAAATAAGTGTGTTTTGAGGCTGGATTTGAAGGTATCAAGTGAAGGCTTTTGGCGAAGTGAAAGAGGGAGGTCATTCCAGGTGGATGGACCAGAAACAGAGAAGGAGCGACGGCCAACAGTGGTTTGTTTGAATCTGGGTGTTCGAAAGCACAAAGTATCTGCGGCTGAACAAAGGGAACGGGATGGAGAGTACAGATGAAGACAGTTACAGAGATAAGAGGATGCAGATTTAATTAAGGTAGCTGCATTCTGACTTCTGGGATAATGTCTAAACAGGACACCAGTGTGCGTGTGTTTTGTTTTTTTTAAAATTAAAAGCTATTCCTACCAGCCAGCAATGGCCTACTCTTCCAAAAGACAGAACAGGGTTTTTTAACTTGTGCGCAAGATGTTCCCCTTCTCTGTCTTTCTCTTCATCTCCCTTCTTGTACTGTTCCTTGTAGGACAGTAGTGAACACCCCACATGTTCACATAACCTGCCCGAACCACTTCAGTTTACGTTTTTTCACTGAATTCGGGAGCTCTTTACGATACATATATGAAATATACACACTTACATTATATCTTATTTATTCATTTTATTCTTTTATTTTGAGGATAATGGAATAAACATTCATGCGCTTTTTTTTTACATCAAGTCCCCGCGTGTATGCAGTTTTGTCATCCATTCCCACCAGCACACAGTGGCCTACTCTACCGAAAAGCGGAATGGGTTTTAACATGGGCGCAAGGCGTTCGCACACGTGACCTCGGTTTATAGTCTCATTCAAAGAACATTTTCTGGGGGGGAGTGGAGTCAGCACTGATGTTAACTCCAGAGGAATAATAATCCTCTTGAACAAGATTTGAACCCAGGTCAGCAGATCACGAGCCAGTGCGCATCACTCTCTAACCACCAAGCTATCCTGTTCCCTATAGCAAATAGCATGCTATTAAAAAAAGAAAGAGGAGTTGAAAAGTGTATTTAATGTTTTCGCTTGACAACTGGGCTGTGGGTATGATTACTATGACATGGGTACCTGCCTCTTTAGGGTCAGGGAAGGTAAAGCAGCGAGTGAGAGGAGATGGGCGCCGACCTCAATATGCTGGCCTCTGGAGAAACCGAGGTCTCTTGACGCCTTGCTCCTCTACGATGAGACCATAAACCGAGGCCCCGTGTTCGAACGCACGCAGAACATCTTGCGCACACGTTAAATCCTGTTCCGCTTTTCGGAAGAGTAGGCCATTTGTGTGCCGGTGGGAACAGATGACAAAATTGACAAAACTGCATACACATGGGGACTGGATGTAAAAACAGCACATGAGTGCTTATTCCATTATCCTCGATATAAAAGAATGAATCAATCAATGAATAAATAAATAAATTGCAGACAAGCCGGTACGTGTGCCCATCGTGTTCCGGCAGGCGGAGAACTACCCTGTGGACCTCTACTACCTCATGGACCTCTCCAACTCCATGGAGGACGACAAAACCAAGCTGGCTGAGCTGGGAAACCTGATCGGTGAACTGGCTGCTTTTGGAGAGATTGTTATGGTTTTAATAATATAATAATAATATAATAAATGGAATTTATATAGCGCTGTATCTTGCACAGACAAATCAAAGCGCTTACGCTCAACTCATTCTTACACAGCCATGCAACCAATAGCAAGTAATAGTTCTAACAAGTCCAAATGTACACACACACACACACACACACACACACACGTTATACACTTTGGCAGGGTGATGGAATTTTTGGCTGTTGAAAAGCAGGGATAGCTATGAAATGAAACAGGAGAGGAAATTCTTAGGTTTGAAACAAATATGTCTTGAGGCTGGATTTAAAAGTGTCATAAGAAGGTTTTGTAGACGTTGTGATGAGAAGCTGCTCTGTTTTGTGTATTTTTGTAATGTGGGCGCGCGTTTGCCTGGTTTTTGTTTAGGTTATTTTTTATTTATACCACTTTTAAGTCGTGGCAGATTTCTCTGCGTGAAATTCGGGCTGCTCTCCCTGGGGAGAATGCGTCGCGTTGCCACAAGAGCAGCGCCACCCTTTTTTTTTTTTTCATGTCTGCAACTGTATTTGTTTCCCTATCAGAGTGGCTTTTTTTCTACAGAATTTTGCCAGGGACAACTCTTGTTGCCGTGGGTTCTTTTACGTGCGTTAAATAAAATGTAACGCACAGGACCTCAGTTTATCGTCTCATCCAAAAGACTAGCGCCAAGACCACCACTCATGGTCTAATGGATGGGGGAAAAGTTTCGGGCCCAAACGGGATTCGAACCACCGCACACTTCTGACCCGGACTTTTCGCTTTCTAGACAGGCGTGTTACCTCTAGACCACCAATCCACACTTATGTGCTCACTTATACACACATACATGCACACATGCATGTATGCACACACATGCACGCATACACTTGTACGCATACATGCACGCACACACGTATGCACACACACACACACATAAAACTGGATTTTAAAAAAGCACAAGTGCTTATTCCATTATCAAAAAAAGGACTAAAATAAATAAATAGATGAATAAAACACACATACACAGAGACACACGCTCACACACACACATACACACTCTCTCGCTCGCTCACTCTCTCACTGACACTCACACATATGCATTACTCACACATGCACACACATGCATTCTGTCTTTGTCTCACACACATACTTATGCGCACATATGTACATCACTCTTTTTCTCTCTCACTCTCTCTCACACACACACATGCACATGCACACACAACTACAACCACACACACACACAGTGCTAGTTTAATAACTGATGAAATGCTTGTCTGTCCTTTTATTTGTAAAAATGTTAATATGTTTTATATGGTGCAGCGGTAATTGAACCATCTTTTTTTTTAATCGTTCTTGCACTAATTATGAATTTCAGTTTAATGACACAGACATCTGTTTAAATTGTTTCCATTATCAAATGCACTCATGTGTATGTGTCTGTCTGTCTATCTGCCTGTGTGAGTGCATGTGTTTGTGTGTGCGTTCCTCAGCGAGAACTTTGAGGTTCACCAATAGAGATTTTGCATATGTGGGGCAACATGTTTAGCCAAGGGGACAGGATAGCTCAGTGGTCGGAGCACTCGCTTTCCCCCAGCCAATGTTAAGCAGCGTCGAGCGTGGTTACCAGTTGGATGGGTGACCGTTTGCACGCCTTGGCTTCAGTACAGTTCCCCCAGTTCACCCAGCTGTAAATGGGTACCTGCCCTCTTTAGGGTCAGGGAAGGTAAAGCAGCGAGGGAGAGGAGATGGGCGCCGCCCTCAATATGCTGGCTCCTAGAGAAGCTGAGGTCTCTGATGCCTTGCTCCTCTATGACCACATAGGTTATGGAACACCTTTACCGTTTCTATGTTTAGCCAATTCTCTCTAACCTGGAATTTGGCTACCTTAATGGTGGGCAAAAACGCCAAATCTCGCCCATTGGTGAACCTTGGAGATGTAGCCGAGGAATGATTAAAAAAAAAATGTTTTGTCTGATCCAGTCATTGTGAAATCAGTCTGGTTTGTGTGAGGTGTGCGTTAGTGTGTGCTTTTGCATGCATTAATACCATTTTTGTAAACCATCATTAAACATTGTGTATTACCGTTAACATTGCCTCGTGTTGTGACAACATGTCTGTATTACGTTTCAGCGGCCCGCATGTCGGCCATCACCAAAAACTTCCGTCTTGGGTTCGGATCTTTTGTGGACAAGGTCGTCATGCCCTATGTCAGCACAGTGCCCAGGAAGTGAGTGACATCTGCAGATCATCCTCAGTACAATCATCACCATGATCTTCACCATGAAATGAAAGGGGGGACGGGATAGCCTTGTGGTTAGAACATTGCGATGGCAATCTGACAACCCGGGTTCGATTCCTGTTCAAGGGGGGTATTTTCCCCTGGAGTTATAATCAGTGCAGACTCCACTCTCCCCAAAAGTCCTTCAGATGAGACTTTAAACCAAGGCCCCGTGTGTGAACGCATGCAGAACATCTTGCGCACATATTAAATCCTGTTCCGCTTTTTGTAAGAGTAGGCCATTGTGTGCCAGTGTGAACAGATGACAGAATTTTTAAAACCGCATACACGCGGGTCTGGATGTAAAAAAGCACATAAGTGCTTATTTCATTATCCTCGATATAAAAGAGTAGAATAAAATAAATAAATAAATAGTCAGCCAAAATGATCATGATCATAATCACCATCAACCATACCGTACCGCAACACAGCTTGTTGATTTTGAAAGTCTGTAAAGTAATGTAACTAGTTTACCTGTTCAAGCTGGCATGAGGTAAAATCTGACAGAATTGTAGTTGTGTAATGCACAGCGCACCTATACAGCAGCGCTCAGTCAAAGGTTCGGGCAGAGTGCTAAAATTAGTGCGCCCCGACCTTTTTACCCCCACACCCCTCCCATTTCTTCACCCCTCCCCTTCCCCTTCCTCACAGCATCTCAAGCCTAGTAGCACGTACACATGCTCGCGCGGCAGGCCTTAGCCTAAGGCTACAGATCTGGGCTAGGCTAGGCCTACAGGAGACAAGCCCGCTGCGTGCGTGCGTGCGGCCTGCCTATCCTCTTAACACACACAGGCACTAAGCCTAGGCTAGATTCAGACAGCAAACAGACAAGATTTTGCCCAAATTTGAGCCCTTCCAAACTGATGAACACGTATCCTAAATACAACCAAAGTTAATTCAGCTTAAAAATCAAACATTAACATTACACACCTGACTTTGCCAAAGTGAAACTTAAACGATTTCAGGAGGAAAATTGCGATCAATTTACGTCACTAGCGCAGAAATTATCACTCTCAATACTAAACAAAGAAGAGCTATCTGGTGAGAACATCCAATCTTTCTGTTATTTTGGTTTTAACGCCAACACAAAAGTGTTACACTTGTTCAAATTCACGTCTCCACAACAACAAGAGAACACTGCACTGAATACACCTGAATGTAGCACTGAAGAAAATTACAAACGTATCAAAAAGCACTTAGAAGTTGGAAATTAAAATCTGTGTGGCCACTTCCCTCGCTGAAACAGTGGAAAGCACACCGCGCTATCTTGATGGCGCCAAACTGGACCAGTGCATCTGGTCAGTGCCAGAGCTAAGAATAGCACATCCAGGGGTCAAGTTCCAGCGTCTAAGTACAGCAGAAAATGGGGGAAAACGACTGCCGTGAATGGTGTCTGGCTACCCACAGTATTATTCTGTTCATTGTGTAAACTTCAAATATAACACTGCTGTTATATGTAGGAGGTTTGGGGTTGACGTTTTTTGGTTCCTCGGCAAGAGCTCTTAAATATCAGATTTTGCGTATGCGACCATTTTTGCCTTCCGCAAAAGTATGTGTATTCTGATTTCAGGGACGTGTGCTGGGTACATTTGTGTTTCCGTAACTAACCGATTCCTGGCATGAATTACATGATCTTTAACGTGCATATTTGATCTTTGGCATGTGTATATACACAAAGGGAGTTAAGGCACTGGAAGTTGCCCTGGGACATGGTAAACATCCCCACCCTTAATTCACGAGACGCTGCCACCGAGGTTTGAACCCACAACTTTGTGAACCCACAGTATTAAAATCGAACGGTCTTAACTACTGGGGTACAGCTTAACTTGCCTGTATGAAAGTGAAGTACTCCATTGACTGCTCACGGAGTTGGGATAGAGAGATAACAGCATACCCCCTCCCCACTACTTGCCCTCCTCTGCTGTCATTCCCTCACCCCTCTACACAAAAAAACCAAAATCTTGTTCAGTATTTATCAATTTGTAGACCTTATGGTTGACTTTGGGTCCTGGCAGCACATAAAGTTGTGTGTGTGTGTTGCAGACTGAAAGAGCCATGTCGCACCAACACAGGTCTGCCCTGTGAAGCACCCTATGGCTTCAAGAACCACCTCAGTCTGGATCTGGACACATCTCGCTTCGCTGTGAGTACTGAGTTGGGTTAGATTTGAAATGGCCATCAGTTTTGCTGTGCACAACATCATGATGTATTAAAATGGTGAAAAAAGGTGAAGTTGTTCCCATGATCTATGCGGTCATTGATGATCGAGGCATCAGAGACCTCAGCTTCTCTAAGGGGCCAGCATATTGAGGGCGGTGCCCATCTCCTCTCCCTCGCTGCTTTACCTTCCCTGACCCTAAAGAGGGCAGGTATCATTGACAGCTGGGTGAACTGGGGGATTGTACTGAAGCCAAGGCGCGCAAACGGTCACCCATCCAAGTGGTAACCACGCTCGACGCTGCTTAACCTTAGCTTGGGGTAAGCGAGTGCTCCGACCACTGAGCTATCCCGTCCCCATGTAATACTGGGCACTTAAATTTTTACCTTTTTCGGGTTTCTTTGGACTCTTTGTATGCAGTCCTCAGTATGATGTAGTGGTAGCTTCACTAACTTCATATTCCATTTGGTAGAGTGTTCGCTTCATGACAGTATTTAAACAAACCTGACGACAGCACAATTTTCTGAAAAGCGGGACATTTTTCAAATGTTCAGGTTTATGCCATGACCCGTTTACAAAGCATAATCATGTCTAGCAATACCAAGTAATGGCTGATGTTCAGTGCTATAGAAATCCCATTCATTATTATCAATAATATTATCATATTGCATTTAGTAATGTTGCTTTTAATTCCTTATCAATCTCACCTTCTCTTCATCATGTTATTTGACACTTTGCTAGTACTGTTTCGTTCTGGCAACCAGACAGTGATATTGTAAACGGAACGATCAGCACAGAATGTACATTCTGAAGTGGTTTTTCTCCCCCCTTGTATTCCATTTTAAATTTTTCTTTTTTTGCTTTAAAAATGTTTATTTGTTTCTACTTTATTTTTAGTATAATCTGTGAGTAATAGATAAATCGGAATGGCTGGCACCCTCAGCATGGCCTGATTGTATTCATCCACAGAAAGAGGAAAAATAAAGAATTATGTCTGTTTCTCTTGCTCACATTTTTTTTGGGGGGAGGGGTGGATATTGGCCTACCATGAAGGTAGCTGCATTCCAACTTCGGTGAACTTGTCATTTGATGTGAGCTCATTTTTAGGTTATTGACATTTGAGAGATCAGTGCCTGTTGAGTTTGAACTTTGAATGGAACGGGCCAACCATGACCTTTGTGGGTTGGTGAGGCGGAAAAAAATATAGAACAAGATAAAAAGTTAGTCATGTATGGATTTATATTAGTCTGCTGTTTTGGGGGAAGTTGACAAATGTAGTTTGTGTGTTTGAATATCAGAATATTGAATTGCCTTAACAGTAATGCAGATTTAGTTGACGCAACAATAACAAACAACAGTTATTATAAACAATTAACATTATAACATCAGTTTTGTGTAGGTGTGTGTATGTATGTATTGTGTGTATGATGGATGTGTGTGTGTGGGCATGTGTGTGTGTCAAACAATTAACATTATAACATCAGTTTTGTGTACATGTGTGTATTGTGTATATGATGGGATGTGTGTGTGCATGATTCAGATTCAGAATATTTTATTGCTATTTAAGTCATGTAGACTTATTTGACACAACAAAAACATCAATTATAATTAATATCTATTTTGGCTAAAAGTGATGTACACTTAAAACATGTTCCATTCTATTTCTCTTGTTTCAAAACACTCATACACATATCTGATGATATCTGCTTGATATATATATCAACTGTGATTATGTCACTTAATTTATGTACACAGTTTTTGCGTTCTTTGTCTTTCGTTTTGATTTTGAATAACAAATTATTTCTGAGTTCATCATATAAAATACATTCATCGTGTAAATGAAATTTATCTTCTATTTTGTTACAGTATCTACATTTTCTGTGCATGTGTGTGTGTCCACAGCAAGAAGTGATGGACGCCAGTGTGTCAGGTAACCTGGATGCTCCAGAGGGAGGCTTTGATGCCATAATGCAGGCCGCAGCCTGTGAGGTATGAAGCTGTGCTTTTCTCTGTCTACAGGTGTGTGTGTGTCTGTGTTTGTGTCTACAGGTGTGTCTCTGTCTGTGTGTTTGTGTCCCTTTTTAAACCCTTGAGAGGTTGGTATCTGTTCAGTTTGAACTTTTGAGTGAATATTCATGCCAGTTTTGAAACAGAAAGGGCTGACCCTAGCATCGTATCTGCATATGTGTGTGTGTCTGTGGTTTTTGCCTTTGTCTCTGTCTGTGTGACTGTGGTTCTGTCTGTGTGTCTGTGGTGTTTTGGTTTTTTTTAATTTATTTATTCTTTTATATCGAGGATAATGGAATAAGCACACATGTGCTTTCTTACATCCAGTCCCCGTGTGTATGCCATTTTGTCAATTTTGTCATCTGTTTCCACCGGCACACAATGGCCTATTCTTCCGAAAAGCGGAACAGGATTTAACGTGTGCGCAAGATGTTCTGCATGCGTTGGAACACGGGGCTTCAGTTTATAGTCTCATCCGAAGGTTCTGTCTGTGTGTCTCTGTCTGTGTACCTGTGGTTTTTGTCTGTGTGTTTGTATGTGGTTTTGTCTGTTTCTTTGTGGTTTTGTCTGTGTCTGTATTTGTCTATCTGTCTCTCTCTCTCACTGTCTGTCTCTGTTTCTGTGTCTCTGTTTGTCTCCATCTCTCTCCCTCTCTCTCCCTCTCCCTCCCTCTCTCTCTCTCTTCCCCTTTGTCTCTCTTTCCTCCTCTCTGTCTCTTTCTGTCTTTCTCTCTGTCTCTCCCTCTCTCCCCTCCATCTCCCCCCCCCCCCCTCTCTCTCTCTCTCCCTCCCCCTTCCTCCCTCGCCCTTTCTCTCTCCTCCCTCTCCCTCCTTCCCTCTCTCCCTACCCACTCTCTCCTTCCCTCTACCTCTCCCTCCCTCTCTCTCTGTCTATCTCTATCACTCTTTTTCTCACAGTGGAAAGCAAACCTTGATTTCAGTCGGAGATTGGCTGGCGTAACGTATCACGACGGATGATGGTCTTCTCCACTGACGCTGGTTTTCATTACGCCGGGGATGGAAAGGTGAGACCATCGCTTCGCATCATTGCGTGAATTTGTCTGTGTGTTTGTGATAATAATAAAAGTATTCAAACCAGCCGCCATGGCGCAGTGGTTAGCGCCTTGGGTTACGGACTGGAAGGTCGCGGGTTCGATTCCCATAAGAGTCATAGGGATTTTTTGGACTCCGGCCGGCTCCTACCCAGAGTGAGTGTGCTGTGGCTCAGTGGGAAGACTGGGACCACACAGTCGAGCTTCATCCACTTAACGGATGCGAATTTGAGAGTGTTGCTCAAATTACCTGACCAACACTGCAGGTGTCTGTATCTCTCGGGCCTGGTTTACGCCGGCATATATTATGATAGTAAGCGTAGAGTACAACCCTGTCAAGTAGTCTCAAAGCATACGCACTTCCACAGCAGCATAATTACGTCATCCTCATTGTCATTGATCATCATGCAATTAAAAAATTGCCTCTGATTCGGTGGTCCCAGTTGCTCTGGTCTCATGGTGACCTCAGATTCGGTTTGCCCATACACTTCTGTGCCTGTGGTGAGTTTGTGTCAAAGCCTTTGGGGTTGGAAGTTCGCGGGGGACGGTCGTTGGAGGGACGTTGTGGTGGTTGCCACCTCGGGTGGGCAACTCACTCAGTCTGGCTCCGCGACTGAGCTAATACTGTCGTTAGTAGGGGGCTTAGTAGGTGGTGTCCTGCGTATGTTAGCTCAGAACAGGCACCACTGAACACCACCAAAGTGACCCAGCAGCAGTGCAGGGCCCCTCTGGCTGGTGGCCCCACGGCGGCCTGATAGTGATTGGCTCCCTGTGGACCTCCGACTCTGAGGATGAGACATAACAAATCTGGGTATGGCTGTGGCGGGGAGATTGGAGTGAGCGGCGTGGGAACAGCAGGACGGTGGACGTCACAGAAGATGAGGCAGCCAAAAAAAAAAAAAAAAAAGTATTCAAGTTTTGAATTCAGTCGTTCAGGGTCTTGCTTTTATAATGGTTTTTTGGGTAAAGACATCAACACATCACTGAGTTGGTGCTTGCGAAAGTTTTATTGATGGTTTGGTAATTTTACAAGATTTGTGAGTCCTGATGAATGCATAAGTTGGGAGGGGGCCCTGTTCCTAGGCTTAGGGTCATATCATAAGTTATCATAAGTTGGGGGGGGGGGGGAGGAAGGGGGTTTTTCCTAGGCTAGAGCTGCTTTGTAACACCAGTAGTGAGATTTTGTGTATACAACCCTTCATGCCCGCCAGTAAGATAGCCGCATTCTGACTCTAGGGATGATGTCTAAACAAGACACCAGTGTGGATGTGTTTTTAAAAAAATTTTATTTGTTCCTAACGGCACTCACAGGCCTATTCTTCTGAAATTAGGAACTGGGATTGTTAATTCTAAGAAAAGAAAATTGCTCTGATTAATGTAAGAAAGGATATTGCTCTAAATATCCTTCTTTAGTAGTAGTAGTAGTAGTAGTAATAGTGGTGGTGGTGGGTGGGTGGTGGTGGTGGTGGTGGTTATTCTAAGAAAGAATATTGCTCTGAATATTATTATCATCATCTGGTTATTCTAAGAAAGAATATTGCTCTGTGAATATTATTATCATCATCGTCGTCATCATTATTATTATCATTGTTATTATGTGCTTCAGCTGGGAGATATTATCCTAAGAAAGGGAATTGCTCTGTGAATATCCTTTAGTAGTAGTAGTAGTAGTAGTAGTTTTAGTAGTAGTAGTAGCTGTAGTAGCTGTAGTACCAGTAGCTGTAGTAGTAGTAGTAGTAGCTGGGAGGGATTGTTTATCCTAAGAAAGAATATTGCTCTGTGAATATCATCATCATCATTATTATTATCATCATTAT
The DNA here is from genome assembly GCA_028751875.1 of Rapana venosa. NCBI lineage: Eukaryota > Metazoa > Mollusca > Gastropoda > Neogastropoda > Muricidae > Rapana > Rapana venosa. The sequence goes on along the minus strand of CM054139.1, from coordinate 11,773,172 downwards.
CATTGTTATTATGTGTTTCAGCTGGGAGAATATCCGGTAGTAGTAGTAGAAGTAGTAGTAGTAGCTGTAGTAGTAGTAGTAGCACTAGTAGCTGTAGTAGTAGTAGTAGTAGCTGTAGTAGTAGTAGTAGTAGTAGCTGTAGCAGTAGTAGTAGTAGCTGTAGTAGTAGCAGTAGTAGCTGTTGTAGTAGTAGTAGTAGTAGTAGTAGCTGTAGTAGTAGTAGTAGCAGTAGTAGCTGTAGTAGTAGTAGCAGTCGTAGTAGCTCTACCGTAGTAGTAGTAGTAGCTGTAGTAGTAGCAGCAGCAGCAGTCATCTCATCATCATCATCGTTAATATTATTATTATTATTATCTGTTTCAGCTGGGCGGGATTGTTCGTCCCAACGACGGATACTGCCACATGGCCAACGACATTTACACGGAGAGCTCTCACCAGGATTACCCCAGCGTGTCGCAGATCACGGCCAAGCTGAAGGAGAAGTCGGTCAGCATCATCTTCGCCGTCACCAAGGACCAGTTCAACATCTACGAGAAGCTCTCCAACATCATCGAGTCCTCCACCACTGGAGAGCTGGCCAACGATTCCTCCAACATCGTCAACCTGATCGAGGATAACTACAATGTGAGTGTCGTCGCCGTGTTCTTTTTTTTAGTTTGAGTTTGGTTTTTTGTTGTTTGGGGTGTTTTTTTTTGGGGGGGGGGGGGGGGGTTTATTGGTGGTGTTGTTCTTTTTTCATTAGGGAGCAAACAAAAATATAATCCGTCAAATCATGAGAATGCGTAAAGACATGCATACTGCTAAAGCATGGGTGTTGAGTTTCTAAATATACTTTTTTTTTGGGGGGGGGGGGATTTTATTTCTAAAATAATGGAATAAGCACTCGTGTAGTCTTTTTTTTTTAATCCAGTCTCTGTGTGTATGCAATTTTGTAAGTTTTGTCGTCCATTTCCACTAGCACACAAAGGCCCACTCTTCTGTAAAGCAAAACAGGTTTTAACATGTGCGCGAGATGTTCTGCATGCATGTGGCCTTGGGCTATAGTTTCATCCGAAGGACTGTTTGGGGGAAGTGGAGTCGGCACTGATATTAATACTGCTGGGGTAAAAAAAAAAAAAGAGGAAAATCTGTTCTGATTAGTTGTTTTTGAATGAGAAACAGTTGTGTTGGTGGTAGTTTAAAAAAAACCCTATACAAGTGTGAATGTAATGAAGTGTGACTGTAATGAATTTTGTGTGTGCAGAAAATCACATCCTTTGTTCAGCTGAAGACAGAGAACGTGGGGAAGAACGTGTCGGTGAAGTTTTTCTCACGCTGCTTTGGGTATGTTCTTTTCTTGTGATGGCAAACGTCATTGTTGCTGCCTGCATGGTCATGTCACGCGAGTTTCTTTTTTTTAAGAGTTGAGGGAATTTTGTGTGTGCATGCATGGATGTGTATATGTGTGAGTGTGTGTGTGAAAGGGGTGCTTGTGTGTGTTTGTGTGTTTGCCTCTATGATTCAGACTCAGATTCAGAATATTTTTTTGCCATTTAAGTCATGTAGACTTATTTGACACAACAAAAACATCAATTATAATTATTATCTATTTTGGCTAAAAGTGATGTACACTATGGGTGTGGGGGAATGCTTTGTGTGAGTGGGTATGTGTGTGTGTCCTGGCATGTTCATGGGTTTATGTTTAGAGGTATGCCTGTAATGGAGTTATGTAACAGCCAGGTTTATTCTTCTACTTGTTGAAATATGTATTTTGGTCTTTAAAATGTTGTTGGTTTCGTGGTCTTGAAAATATATGATTTGTTGTTATCGTAAACCATGTACTTTTCTTTTTATCCAAACACAAATTTTAAGTGTGCTATGCTATTACAATGTGTGGTGTTATATGTATGCCCAACACACCATAGACCTCACTTTGAAATATGAACAGATGTTTTGACTTTAACTGTACTGATTGTGTTGAGGACTTTCTGGTTGCAGGCAAGACGAGCAGCAGACGGACACTTGTGAAAACCTCAAAATTGGAGAAAATGTAAGTTAATCCCGATGTCTCCGTTTCACTTTAGTGCACTTGAGGTCTGTCACCACAACTTGTCTGTACAGTGTAGTGGGGAAAATGTAAACTGGATGACTGGAAAAAGCAAAGGACATTTTTGTTTTTGGTCTTATTATGATTATGTCAGAAACATTTTTTGTGACTTGAGCTTCTTTTTTTTTTTAACCCTGCCTTCCATCATTTTGAATGCTTTCCTCAATTCTTCTTCTTCTTCTTCCTTTTTTGTCATGTTTCTTTCTCCTAGGGGAGGTTTGACATTGATGAGCCTTATGCTTTCCTCAATGTAATAGAGAAATCGCAGACTTTATTTTTTTCTTTAATTATCTTTTTGTTTTATGTTTTTTACCATCTGATATTATTTTTCAGTAGTAGTTTTTTTTCTCAGTAGTTTCATGTTTCATCTCCAGATATTGTTTCAGGTAAAATTTTATCAGCAGTTTTCATTTCCCAGTATTACAGTTCAGGGTAATTTTTTCAGCAGCTTGCGTACTTCAACCTCCACATATTAGATTTGTTGTCATTTTTTATTTTATTTATTTATTCTTTTATATCGAGGATAATGGAATAAGCACTCATGTGCTTTCTTACATCCAGTCCCCATGTGTATGCGGTTTTGTAAATTTTGTCATCTGTTTCCACCGGCACACAATGGCCTACTCTTTCGAAAAACAGAACAGGTCTTAACGTGTGCGTGAGATGTTCTCCATGCGTTCGAACACGGGGCCTCGGTTTATAGTCTCATCCAAAGTCTTTTTTTTTTTCCCAGCCGTTGTTTCTATATCCAGGTGTTGTGTTTCAGGTGACGTTTTCTGCGGAGGTGATGGTGACGCAGTGTCCTAAGGACCGCAAAGCATGGAAGCAGGGCCTCAGCATTTATCCTGCAGGCCTGGCAGAGAGGCTGTATGTGGAGCTCGACATCATCTGTGAATGCGACTGCGAAAAGCCTGATCAGGAGGTACGTCAGAATTCTTCTTTTTCTTCCTCCTCGTCAAACGCTTTTTCAGCAGCTGTTCTCTGGAGTGAAACAGCTTATAAATTTCGCTGATATGCCTGTTAGTACAGACTTTCTGAGTAAGTTTTGGTAGAACATAGGCTGTATGAATTCTTCTTCGTTGAATGCTGAGATAGTAACTTTCGTTGTCTTGTCATATGAGCGAAAATGTGTTGCATTGCTGCTGTGAAGCACCTGACAAGTTGGGCCCAGCGTATCATACTTTGGCATAGGAGGGAATTGTTATCTGTTAAAAGTCTTTCTCTTTTTTTTGGGGGGGGAGGCAGGAGAAAGGACCAAGAAGGCAGAAAACAAGACAAGAAAGAGGTGACAGGAAGAAAAGGAACAAGGCAGAAACGAAGAGAGGGGAATAGAAAAGAGGGAATTTCTAGCACAGAATTTCCATGAAGTTCGGGATGCTATTTATACTGACAAGACTCTTACCATCCCCACGGGGGAGAATGTCATGATCATCTTGGATATGTTTTTTGGTTGTTTTGTGCATCATTTTTATGTATCGTCTGATATTGTGCATGGTTTTCTTCTTCCTTTTTTTTTTCTTTATTTTTAAAAAAAATTGTCTCGGCAAGAGCTCTGAGGTCTACAAATGCTGAGATTTTGCATATGCGACTTTTTTTGCCCATAGCTGCATTCTGACTTCAGAGATGGGGGGTTTTTATGTCCTGATTCTTCTATCTATCTATCTGTCCCGTAGTCTGCCGACCGTGGGGGCACCCTCAAAGACTCAACAACCAGTTCCCTCCATTCCTCTCTCTGTTCTGCCTTTCTCAGGGTTTTGTTGAGTTCTAGGCCTGTCCATTCGCTGATGTTATGCTCCCAGCTCTTCCTTGGTCTGCCTCTTCTTCTTCCTCCTTGGACAGTGCCTTGCAAAACTGTCTTTGCAAGTCCTTTGGATCTTGTGACATGCCCATACCATTTAAGTTTACGCTTTTTCACGATCGTTAGAAGGTTCTCAATGGTTTGCTGGATTCTGTTATGCACGCTTTCGTTGCTTATGTGGTCTTTGTAGGAGATGCCAAGGAGTCTCCGAAAGCATCTCATCTCCACTGCCTGTACTCTTCTCTCCAAATCTGCAGTCAGGGTCCATGATTCACAGGCATACAGAAATATGGATATGACTCTGTCCTGATTATCTGTGATAAATCCTACTTTGTTGGCCAAAGTGGTTCATTTTAATGTGTTGTGAGGGGACAGCAATCACAGTCTCCTTCTGTTGGGTTCCCTTCACTTGTTAGCTGAGCCTGAATGGATTGAGACTTGACTGTGTATGGTTAACTGATGAGCCTGAATGGATTGTGCATGGTTAGCTGATGAGCCTGAACAGAATGGGTATAGTTAACTGATGAGCCTGAATGGATTGTGACTTGCTTGTGTGCGGTTAACTGATGAGCCTGAATGGATAGTGACTTGAGTGGGTATGGTTAACTGATGAGCCTGAATGGATTGTGACTTGATTGTGTGCGGTTAACTGATGAGCCTGAATGGATAGTGACTTGAGTGGGTATGGTTAACTGATGAGCCTGAATGGATTGTGACTTGACTGGGTATGGTTAACTGATGAGCCTGAATGGATTGTGACTTGACTGGGTATGGTTAACTGATGAGCCTGAAGGGATTGTGACTTGAATGTGTGTGGTTAACTGATGAGCCTGAATGGATTGTGACTTGAATGTGTGTGGTTAACTGATGAGCCTGTATGGATTGTGACTTGAATGGGTACGGTTAGCTGATGAGCCTGTATGGATTGCGACTCAAATGTGTATGGTTAACTGATGATGAGCCTGAATGGATTGTGACTTGAAAGTGTATGGTTAACTGATGAGCCTGAATGGAGTGTGACTTGAATGGGTGTGGTTAACTGATGAGCCTGAATGGATTGTGACTTGATTGTGTGCGGTTAACTGATGAGCCTGAATGGAGTGTGACTTGAATGGGTGTGGTTAACTGATGAGCCTGAATGGATTGTGACTTGACTGTGTATGGTAAACTGATGATGAGCCTGAACGGATTGTGACTTGACTGTGTACGGTTAACTGACGAGCCTGTACCCAATGTTACTTGAACGAAGATGTGTGGACAACGTTGTGCAGGAGTTGAACAGCGCCAAGTGCTTCAACGGCAGCGGTACCTACGAGTGCGGCATCTGTTCCTGCAACCCTGGGCGCTACGGGGAGAAGTGCGAGTGCGACTCCTCTGAAGTCTCCAGTAAAGAGTCGGACGAGAAATGCCTGTGAGTGATGGTCTTATGTGTGTCTGCTTTGTGTTTGTGAGTCGTTCTTGTCATTTGTGTTTAGGTTTTGCTGGTTCCTTGGCTAGAGCTGCAAGGTGGTGAGATTTTGTTTATGTGACCGTTTTTGCCCACCATGAAGGTAGCTGCTTTCCGACATTGGGCGTATTCTTGTCATTTAGATTATGGTTTGTTTGGGTTTTTTTATGTGATTTTCCATGGCTAGAGCTCCAAGGGTTCATCAATGATGAGATTTTGCATATGCTTCCATTTTTACTCACCATTAAGGAAGTCACATTCCAATTTTGGGGATAATGTCTAAACAGTATTTGAATGTATGTATATATATGTGTGTGTTTGTATGTATGTGTGTGTGAGAGGGAGAGAGAGCAAGAGACATAGATTTGTGGTCATCATTTGTCAGTGTATGTGTTCAAAAGTGTTTTTGTGATTTGCTATTACACGTTTGCTGTTTTTTGCAAAAGTAAACAAACATAGAAATCCAGCTTCCTTTAGCTTCTAAAGGATAAAAGAATGAAGCGCATACATGTTGTCATAGAGCATACAGAACCATACAAAATCAACACATTATGCTCTCCGTAATTGTAAACAACACATATCACATAACCGTTTAGTGGATACGAAAAAAGATGACGGCCCAGATATGGCCTTCAGGCGTGGTTGGGCTGTAAGCAGCATGAAGTGAATCCTTTTCATTCCTTGAATGTGTGTATATGTGTGTGTGCGCATGCACACATGTGTGTTTGTGTGTTTGTGACATTTTTATTTGAAGTCATTTTGGAATGTTTTAACCAATATGAAATATAGCTTTTTTTGTGTGTCTTTGAGATTTTTTATGCGTATCATTCTGCCTGTCGGTAATGTAATTGCCCTTCATGGGATGATTAAAGTGGTTTTGACTTGACTTGACTTGGCACGATCCTGGGCCGTCAGATCATGAGAGCAAAGCTCTAACCACCAGACTAGGCTATCCCACCAATCCCCCATGAACTAAACTGAGATGAACTGAACCGTGTGTGGGTTATGTTTCAGGGGAAACTCAACAGTGACGTGCTCGGGGCGTGGGCGGTGTGAGTGCGGGAAGTGCAAATGTAACCAGGGCTACGAGGGTCCCTTCTGCGAATGCGACAACCTGGCCTGCGACTACACGGAGAATGGCATCTGCGGGGGTGAGTGCATCTTTTAATAATAATAAAATAATGTATGGAATTTATATAGCGCTGAATCTTGTAAAGCAACAAATCAAAGCGCTCAGATGACATGATTTAAAATTTTTAAAAATTATTAAAATTTTATATCGAGGACAATGGAATAAGCACTCAGGTGCTTTTTTTTTTTTTTTACATCCAGTCCCCATGTGTATGCGGCCCTGTAAATTCCGCCATCTGTTCCCACCAGCACACAATGGCCTACTCTTCCGAAAAGCGGAACATGATTTAACTAACGTGTGTGCAAGATGTTCTGCATGCGTTCGCCTCGGTTTATAGTCTCATCCGAAGGACTTCGACATTCAGTTCGATTTTTTGGTCAAACTGGGAAGAAAGAGCGAGGCTGACCCAGAACCTCACGGTTAACTTGTTGGCAGGTAAACTTCTTAACCATCCTGCCACCTTCTTTCCTTTTAAAGCTGTATTTTGGTGGAGGTGGTGGCTGTTGGTTTGTTGTTGTTGTTATTCTTTGGCTAGAGGTCTGAGGTTTGCCTGTGGTGAGATTTTTGCAGTTTTTTTTATTTAGTTTGTTGCTTTTTTTGTTTGGTTTTTTTTGTGTTCCTTGGCTGAATGCTGAGATTCGCCAGTGGTGAGATTTTGTGCATGCAACCTTTTTTTTTTTTGCCCACCATGAAGGTTGCCACATTCCGACTTCAGGGATGTGTGCTGGATGTGTTCATGTAACCCCATGAACGCTGACATGAGTTTACAGGATCTCTGGATATTTTAAAAAAAATTTTTTTATACCACTTTAAGTCATGAGATTTCTCTCCGTGAAATTCGGGCTGCTCTCCCCGGGGAGAGCGTGTCACCACAAGAGTAGCGCCACCCTTTTTTTTTTTTTTTCTTTTTTTGTGATACTATAACTACCTTACTTGATCTTCTGCATGTGTATATAAGGTAAAGGTGTCCCATAACCTATAAGGTCGTAGGGGAGTGAGGCGTCAGAGACCTCACTTCTCTAGAGCCAGCATATTGAGGGCAGCGCCCATCTCCTCTCCCTCGCTGCTTTACCTTCCCTGACCCTAAAGCGGGCAGGTACCCATTTACAGCTGGGTGAACTAGGGGAACTGTACTGAAGCCAAGGCGCGCAAACGGTCACCCATCCAACTGGTAACCACACTCGACGCTGCTTAACTTGGCTGGGGGAAAGCGAGTGCTCCGACCACTGAGCTATCCCGTCCCCTATATACACGGGGGTAATTAAGGCACTGGCAGGTCTGCGCTTGAAGTTGACCTGGGAGATCATCGTAAAAATCCCCACCCTTATTTCACCAGACACTGCCAGGATTCAAACCCATGACTTCCTTAATGGTGAAAAAAAACAAAAAATGGTTGCGTACACAAAAATCTCACCATTGATGAACCTGGGACCTCTAGCCAAGGAATAACACACACTCACGGACTCATGCACCATGCATGCGTGCACACACACACACACACAAACCAGGTACATACACACACACTAACACACACACTTGCATACACACTAACACACTCACACACAAACACACACACACACTTTCTCTCTCACATTCTCTCTCTCAGGTAGTGAATTGTGTTTGATACGTATGTATTTTTATGCATTTGTGCATTGTCTTCATTATTTCTTTCACTGAAATTGAGCTTGGTATTGTTTATTTTATTCGGGTTTTTGCCCACTCTGTAGTATGTTCTTTCGAGCCAGAAGGCCCATAGAGCCGGAGCTTATCCCGGTTTCTGTAGCGTTAAGCGAACTGATGGTTTTTCACCACCCCTGTGACAGGACGCTAGTCTGTCGCCAGATACTTCCCCAGCAGAGCTGGTACCCACTTGTACACCTGGGTGGAGTGAGGAAAATAGGAGTAAAGTGTCTTTCCCAAGGACACAACACCGAGCCGAGCGGATTGCCCACTCTGTGGCATTGTCAATTTCTCCTACGCCAACCATGTATTATGGCCTAAGGCCGAGATACATTACATTTCTGAGTTCTCTCACACACACTCTCTCTCTTATTCTCTCTCTCTCTCTCTCTCTCTCTCTCTCTCTCTATCTCTCTCTCTCTCTCTATCTCTCTCTCTCACACACACACACAGATACATACATACACACACTTACACACAGAGAACCAGGCAACCAGCACAAGCTAAACAATCCATTGATGATTATTTTGGAATGGAACTCCGATTGTGAAGGGTGGAATTTTGGAATGAAAAGCCTTCTTATGACACTTTTAAATCCAGTCTCAAGACTTATTTATTTCAAACCTAAGATTTTCCTCTCCTGCTTCATCTCATAGCTTTCCCCTGCCTTCAACAGCTGAGATTCTATCGCCCTGCCAGGGTGTGTGACCTATTTGTGCGTGTGCGTGCATGTGTGTGTGCACATTTGATCTTGATGGAACTATTAACTGTTACTGGTTGTATGACTGTGTAAGAATGAGTTGAGTGCAAGCGCTTTGATTTGTCTCTGCAAGATATAGCGCTATATAAATTCCATTTATTATTATTATTATTATTTTGGAATGTCTTTTCAGGCCTAGACCGGGGTATCTGTAAGTGTGGCGTCTGTATTTGTAACGACGACTACGAAGGCGACACCTGCCAGTGTATGAAAGGCAACTCTAGTTGCATCGGCAGCAACGGGGTAAGGAAAATGGCAACGGATCAAGATGGCCTGGGTTTTTTGTGTGTGGTTTGGGGTTTTTTTGGGGGGCAGGGGGTGTTTTTTGTTTCGTTTTTTGCCAAATCCCAAGCTTCATGATTGTTTTTTTCCAGTGAACTTTCTTTTGTGGGACTTTGCAGCCAATGTGGGAAATTTTTCAACTGTTATGATTGATAGGAAGTTTTGTTAGTGAGTGGGTAACAAGTTTTTGGGAGAGAGGTAGAATTTTTGAAAGTTCATTATGAAAAAAAAGAGAAAGAGAGAGAGAGAAGAGTTTTTGTTAATTTGTTAACATTTTTCTTGTGTTGTTTTTGAAACTCCGATTGTGAATGGTGAATTGTTTGTTTTGTTGTTGAGGGGTGGTTTTAAATTTTTTTTTGGGGGGGGGGTGGTGGTTGTTGTTCCTCGGCTAGAGCTCCGAGGTTCACCAATGGTGAGATTTTGCATATGCGACCTTTTTTACCCACCATGAAGGTATCCGCATTCCAACTTTGGGGATGTATGCTGGATGTGTTCGTGTTTCCGTAACCCACCAAACACTGACATGAATTATGCGATCTTTAACATGCATATTTGATCTTCTGCATCATGTATACACATGAACAGAATTAAGGCACTGGCAGGTCTGCATTTGAAGTTGACGTAGGAGGTAGTAAAAAAGAAATCCCCCCCCACCCTTAATTCATCAGACGCGGCCAGGTTTTGAACCCACGACTTCATGGACCCATGGGACTGAAGTCGAACGACCTTAACCACTCGGCACCTGGGCTTTATCACAGTTCTTGATTAAACCATTGACGCTGGGGGCAACAGCATAGTGAGAGGCTGTATGACCAGTGCCTTTCTTTCCCACTCATGGAATTCCACTTTACAGCTTAGTCTTTAGTGATCGACTACGACTCTCTGGCTAGGAGGCTTGACTTGCACAGTCCTGATGTGCTGCAGCCCTGGGGGCTAGTTGGCCTTTGGAGAACTTCTCCAACGCTGACTGTCCTTATGCCCACTTGGCCGAGAGAGTGGGGGATGTACTGTGGGCAAGGCATCTCCACTATAATCAAATTTCTGCCCAATTTCCAAAAGAGCAGCTGCCTCCTCTGCTGTTTTGGAGGTCATCGTCGAACACGACGGACTAACAAAACCACTTGGCTATAGCACCCATTGCAGGGTGATATAACGTTGTTCATACATGCATGGGGAGAGTGGATGGGGGGGGGGGGGAGCTGGTGTGTGGAGAAGGAAAAGCATATTGTGAAGCACCTTGGACAGGCTCTAAATATTTTTTTATTTTATTTTATTTTATTGTATTCTTTTATTTCGAGGATAATGGAGTAAGCACTCATGTGCTTTTTTTCTATCCAGTCCCCGTATGTATGTAGTTGAGTAAATTTTGTGTGTGTGTGAGTAGTTGTGTAAATTTTGTGTGTGTCTCCGTTTTTTATTTATTTTATTTATTTATTCTTTTATATCAAGGAAAATGGTATAAGCACTCGTGTGCTTTTTTACATCCAGTCCCTGTGTGTATGCGGTTTTGTAAATTTTGTCATCTGTTTCCACCGGCACACAATGGCCTACTCTTCCGAAAAGCGGAACAAGATTTAACGTGTGCGCAAGATGTTCTGCATGCGTTCGAATGCGGGGCCTCAGTTTATAGTCTCATCCAAAGGACTTTGACATTCAGTTCGATTTTTTTTGTCAAACTGGGAAGAAAGGGTGAAGCTGGGAATCGAACCCAGAACTTCACAGTTAACTTGTTGGCAGGTGAACGTCTTAACCATCCTGCCACCTTCCTTCCCTCTTTGTGTGTGTGTGTGTGTATATATATATATATATATAAAGCGCTTTGATTTGTTGCTTTACAAGATTCAGCACTATATAAATTCCATACATTATTATGATTATATATATATATATATATATATATATATATATATATATATATATGTATCTGTGTGTGTGTAGATGACCAAATATGTATATCAAAGATCCCGTAATTCATGTCAGCGTTCGGAAACACAAACACACCCAGCATACAACCCCGAAGTCAGAATGCGGCTATCTTCATGGTGGACAAAAACGGTTGTATTCTCAAAATCTAACAATTGGTGAACTTAGGGAGCTCGAGCCGAAGAATGAAAACAATTTGGGGGGGAATGAAAGCAAGGAGAGGGCGGGGGGGTGTAAGTTGCGGAAAAGGGAGACAGGCCATTTCTTTGTTTTCTGCTTTAAAACAAAATAAAACAAGTAACATGGTGACGACTGCCTTCATTCACACTTCTGCAACAAACTGGTGAAGAAAACATACTGACATGTTCTGAGGTGTGAGAGAACTCAGAACCAGGCCATTGTGTGCCGGTGGGAACAGATGACAACATTTACAAAACCGCATACACACGGGGACTGGATGTAAATTTAAAAAAAGCACCTGAGTGCTTATTCCATTATCCTTGATATAAAATAATAAATAAATCAATCAAATAAATAAAAAAATAATTAAAAAATAATTTTTAAATCCACACACAAAAATCATGTCATCTGAGCGCTTTGATTTGTTGCTTTACAAGATTCATCATCATCATCATCATCAACCATTACACCCAGTGGTGTGTAGGGCAGCAACAAAGCGCTTCCACTCCTGCCTATCCTGGGCCAACCTAGTCACTGATCCCCAAGAGTGCTGCTGCATGGCCTTCATCTCACTTTCTACAGTCCTCCTCCTCCACGTTACAAGATTCAGCGCTATATAAATTCCATACATCATCATTATTATTATTATGATGTTCTGCTTAAAACATTGACGGTTCACATCTAACAACAGCGACATATACAGACTGATGTCGCTTTACTATCACGAGTCATAAGCATGTACGTGTGGTGGTGGTGTTGTTTCAGTTGGAGTGCAGCGGACATGGTCGGTGTATCTGTAACAAGTGCTACTGTCTGGCGCAGTACATTGGTCCCACCTGTGACGACTGTCCCGTGAGTATTTCTTTCTTTAATTTTTATTATTGCTTTCTCCTCTTCTGTGAGGCACAGAATCAAGAGATGGGTTTTCTTTTATTGCATGACGATCAATGACTTGACTTACTTGACTTATGCCTCTTGGGGAACATAGGGCTGCAACAACACCCCTCCAACGAACTCGGTTTGGGGAGATCCTCTTCAGCTCGGCCCATGTCATTCCGGCTGCCTTTGTTTCTTCGTCAACAATGACGATCAATGAGGATGATGTAACGATGCTGCTGTGGAAGTGCGTCTGCTTTGAGACTATGGGACAGGGTTGTACTCCACGCCTCCTGTCATAACGTATCCCCACTTTAACTGGGCCTGAGAGATACGGACACCTGCAGTGTTGGTCAGATAATTTGAGCAACACGCTCAGAATTGAGTCCTGACACACTGGCATGTTTGGTTCCAGCCTTCCTAATGAGCCCACAGCAAACTCACTCTGAGTTGGAAATGGTCAAGAGTCCGAATAAATCCCTGTGACTCGTATGGGATTTGAACCTGTGACCCTACAGTCTGTAACCCAAAGTGTAACCAAGGTGGCTAGTTGCCTAGTGAGTATTTGCATAGATTACATCACTCATTCTCTTTATTTGTTCATATTCAGTGGTAGCGCTCTCTGGTCATGTCAATCTTCTTATATGCATGTGAATCATGGACCCTCACAGCGGACTTAGAGAGAAGAATAAGAGCTGTAGAAATGAGGTGCTTCCGAAGACTCTTAGGCATCTCATACAAAGACCACATCACTAATGAAGAAGTCAAAGAGACGCATCTGCAATGAAATCGGGCCCTATACTGACCTTCAAACACTCGTCAGACAACGAAAACTGAAGTGGTTTGGTCATGTCACACACTCCTCTGATCTGGCTAAAACAATCCTACAAGGCACAGTGAGGGGAGGAGGAAGAAGAAGAGGCAGACAGAAGAAGAGATGGGAGGACAACATTCGAGAGTGGACAGACATGGAGCTGAGAGACACCCTGAGGGCGGCTGAGAGACGCGAGGACTGGAGAAAGGTGGTTGACAAAGCTTCGAAGGCGCCCCAAAGGATTCGGAATCTGAGGGATCAGTGACGGTGACGATTCAGTGTGTGTTGGGGGGGGGGGAGGGGGGAGTGCAGTCTAATGGTTAGAGTGTTGCACTCATGATGTTGATGACCTGGGATGGATCTCCAGTTTAATCCACCTCTGAGACACCCTTTGATGGATTCCTACCCCTCACTCCACTCCCTGTAAAGTCCTTTGGATGAGATTGGAAAATGAGTTAAGTCAAAAACACTTTAATCATCCCATGAAGGGCAATTACAATTTCCATGAGGTTCTAGGAGTTAGAGGCAAAGGCACACAAACTATCATGCACACACATTAAAACCTGTTCTGCCTTTTGAAAAGAGTGTTGGACTGGTAAAATCCATTGCCATCTCCAGAAGAAAAAAGACCAGCAAAATCCGTCAGTGTCCCAAAGGAAGTGGACCGGTAAAATCCAGTGTTATCTCCAGAAGCAAATTGGCCTCTAAAATTGTAACAAAGGAAATTTTCACAAGAACTGTAAAAAAAATTTTACGCGTTAGATGACATGAAAGATGATGCATAAGTTGTTTTACATTAGTAATTTAAGTATTTGGATTGAAAAGTGAAGATTGTTTGACATTACTAATGAAGTATATTTAATTTGTGAAGTGTGATATCAGTTTGAACAAGAAATCTTTTGATTCATTTCATTAGTTTGACTACCTACCGGCTAAGATGGATGAAAAACAAAAACTGGAGAATTTTTCAAGGTGTTTGTCTCGTTCCTCAGCTAGAGCTCCAAGGTTCACCAAGGGTGAGATTCTGCATATATGTGATGCTCCAGCACATAGTAAATCACATAGCACCAGAGATCAAATTTTAGTTGTGAACATGTCATTAATTTGCAAGAAATAGGCTATTCATTGAAGACAACAGGTCGTAAATCGGACAAGTCTATGAAAAGATATTACAATTTGAAATGGTAGACTGTGGGAAGTGACAAAATGAGAAACTAATATCACTTAGAGTGAACAGACGTTAAATTGAAAATAAGAATAATAATAATAATGTGTGGAATTTATATAGCGCTGAATCTTGTAAAGCAACAAATCAAAGCGCTCAAGTGAAAATGAGAAATCGACAAGTTTTGCATCAAAATTGGTGGTCAGAATGAGGGCCTGGATGTTTTGAAATACGTTTTTAAAGCAAAAGGAAACAAAATTACGTCATGATACTTCAGTACAAGGTAAAATAATGGCTGTAGTTTGATAATCAATCAAAATCTCAAAATCAACAACCTGACCCCCCACCTGCCTAAATTAATGGCTCTTAGCAGAAAAATGGATTAGGTGCAAAGCGACTCATTTCGTGGTGGAGCATCACAATTAAACAACTGTTTCACACACGCGCACACACACACGCACGCGCACACACACACACACACACACACTCACACACACACACACACACACACACTCACACCCACACACACACACACACACACACGCACGCGCACACACACACACACACACACACACACACACACACTATGTAGGTAGCCACATTCTGACTTCAGGGATGCCGAGTTTTATCCGTGGGATTTTTTTTTCTCTCTCCGCCAGGCGTGTCCGGGCAAGTGCGAGGAAAACAAGGCGTGCGTGCAGTGTGCCATCTTTGGCACGGGCCCCCTCTCCAGCGAAGAGTGCGAGCGCGACTGCAACAAGGAGCGCATCCGGGAGCAGGAGACGCTGCCCAGTGAGTAATAATAATAATAATAATATATGGAATTTATAGAGCGCCATATCTTGGAATTACAAATCAGAGCGCTTCCATTCAATCCGCTCCCACACAAACAACCAACAATGATTAACAATATTCTAACAAATTCAAATGTACACACACACACACACACACACAGGCCGCACACCGCACACTTCAGCAGGGTGATGGAACCCCGGCCTTCAAAGGCAGGGACAGACATGAGACGAAACAAGAGGGAAAAATCCCAGGTTTGAAACAGGTATGTCTTAAGGCTGGATTCAAAGCTGTCGCAAGCAGGCCTTTCACGAAGGGAGAGAGGGAGGCCACTCCAGACCGATGGACCAGAAACAGAGAAAGAGCGACGGCCAACAGTGGACCGGCTGAATCCAGGCATTCGTAAGCACAAGGCGCGCTGCTTTTCTTTCCCTGTAGATTCCTGTCTCGGTCCTGGGCTAGCGCTTGGTGAGATTATTTTTGCGTCTTTGACCCGTTTCTACCCACCTTGAAGGTAGCCGCATTCTGATTTTGGGGGGATGTGTGTTCCGTGTTTCTGTGACCCCCCCCAAACGCTGACAGGAATTACGGGATCTTTAAAAAAATATATAAAAATTACGGGATCTTAACATGCATGTTCTGCTTGTGTATCTACACACGAAGGGAATTAACTCTTCTACTACCGCGTTCCGTTTCTCTTACTTACCACTGTATACCAAGTATTTTCTGCAGTGTCTTTCAGTTTCACACCTACTGACTTTAAAAAATAATAAAAAATCGAAATAAAGACAGATCTACATGAAACTTTCTGTACTTGTTAAGTTGTGAATAAAAATTCAATATTTCTTCGTTTGACTCTTGTGTGACTTGTTGTTGTGGAATGCTGATGGCGATGATGTTGCGGTTGTTGTTGGCTACGGTGGTTATGCAATAATTTTAAAAATATGACTATTTCAAGAGGTAAAGAATTGTAAAGATGAAGTGAAATAAAATCAAACATGCAAAATAAGTAATAATGTTCAGATAATATTAGAATAACATGCAATCACACTCACAAACAAGCATACAGGCTGACGAACAAACAGCCATTGAAATCAGGTCACGGTTTGTTCCAATTTTATTTTGCACTTCGTCAGTGAAAAACAGAAGAAAAAACCCATCATACTACCCACCAGTCAATAGCATCATTTTGCAAGTTTCTGTGAGGCACAGAATCAAGAGATGGTTTTCTTTTATTGCATGATGATCAATGACTTGACTTATGCCTCTTGGTTCCTTGGGGAACATAGGGCTACAACAACACCCCTCCAACCAACTCGGTTTTGGGAGATCCTCTTCAGCTCGGCCCATGTCATTCCGGCTGCCTTTGTTTCTTCGTCAACAATGACGATCAATGAGGATGATGTAACGATGCTGCTGTGGAAGTGCGTCTGCTTTGAGACTATGGGACAGGGTTGTACTCCACGCCTCCTGTCATAACGTATCCCCACTTTAACTGGGCCTGAGAGATATGGACACCTGCAGTGTTGGTCAGATAATTTGAGCAACACGCTCAGAATTGAGTCCTGACACACTGGCGTGTTTGGTTCCAGCCTTCCTAATGAGCCCACAGCAAACTCACTCTGAGTTGGAAATGGTCGAGTCTGAATAAATCCCTGTGACTCGTATGGGATTTGAACCTGTGACCCTACAGTCTGTATCCCAAAGCGTAACCAAGGTGGCTAGTTGCCTAGTGAGTATTTGCATAGATTACATCACTCAACTCTTTATTTGTTCATATTCAGTGGTAGTGCTCTCTGGTCATGTCAATCTTCTTATATGCATGTGAATCATGGACCCTCACAGCGGACTTAGAGAGAAGAATAAGAGCTGTAGAAATGAGGTGCTTCCGAAGACTCTTAGGCATCTCATACAAAGACCACATCACGAATGAAGAAGTCAAAGAGACACATCCGCAATGAAATCGGGCCCTATACTGACCTTCAAACACTCGTCAGACAACGAAAACTGAAGTGGTTTGGTCATGTCACACGCTCCTCTGGTCTTACTAAAACAATCCTACAAGGCACAGTGAGGGGAGGAAGAAGAAGAGGCAGACAGAGGAAGAGATGGGAGGACAACATTCGAGAGTGGACAGACATGGAGCTGAGAGACACCCTGAGGATGGCTGAGAGACGAGAGGACTGGAGAAAAGTGGTTGACAAAGCTTCGAAGGCGCCCCAAAGGATTCGGAATCTGAGGGATCGGTGATGGTGACGATTCGGAGGGCAGTCTAATGGTTAGAGTGTTGCACTCATGACGTTGATGACCTGGGATCGATCTCCAGTTTAATCCACCTCTGAGACACCCTCTGATGGATTCCTACCCCTGGAGTTGAGATCAGTAGTTACTCCACTCCCTGTAAAGTCCTTTGGATGAGATTAGAAAATGAGGTCCTCTCAGAGGCAAAGGCACACAAACTTATCATGCCCACACATTAAAACCTGTTCTGCCTTTTGAAAAGAGTGTTGGACTGGTAAAATCCATTGCCATCTCCAGAAGAAAAAAGACCAGCAAAATCCGTCAGTGTCCCAAAGGAAATGGACCGGTAAAATCCAGTGTTATCTCCAGAAGCAAATTGGCCTCTAAAATTGTAACAAAGGAAATTTTCACAAGAACTGTAAAAAAAATTTTACGCGTTAGATGACATGAAAGATGATGCATAAGTTGTTTTACATTAGTAATTTAAGTATTTGGATTGAAAAGTGAAGATTGTTTGACATTACTAATGAAGTATATTTGATTTGTGAAGTGTGATATCAGTTTGAACAAGAAATCTTTTGATTCATTTCATTAGTTTGACTACCTACCGGCTAAGATGGATGAAAAACAAAAACTGGAGAATTTTTCAAGGTGTTTGTCTTGTTCCTCAGCTAGAGCTCCAAGGTTCACCAAGGGTGAGATTCTGCATATATGTGATGCTCCAGCACATAGTAAATCACATAGCACCAGAGATCAAATTTTAGTTGTGAACATGTCATTAATTTGCAAGAAATAGGCTATTCATTGAAGACAACAGGTCGTAAATCGGACAAGTCTATGAAAAGATATTACAATTTGAAATGGTAGACTGTGGAAAGTGACAAAATGAGAAACTAATATCACTTAGAGTGAACAGACGTTAAATTGAAAATAAGAATAATAATAATAATGTATGGAATTTATATAGCGCTGAATCTTGTAAAGCAACAAATCAAAGCGCTCAAGTGAAAATGAGAAATCGACAAGTTTTGCATCAAAATCGGTGGTCAGAATGAGGGCCTGGATGTTTTGAAATACGTTTTTAAAGCAAAAGGAAACAAAATTACGTCATGATACTTCAGTACAAGGTAAAAATAATGGCTGTAGTTTGATAATCAAAATCTCAAAATCGACAACCTGACCCCCTACCTGCCTAAAATGACTCCTAGCAGAAAAGTGGGTCAGGTGCAAAGCGACTCATTTCGTGGTGGAGCGTCACAATTATACAACTGTTCCACACACACACATACACACACACGCACGCACGCACGCACACACACACACTCACACACACACACACGCACACACACACACACGCACACCATGTAGGTAGCCACATTCTGACTTCAGGGATGCTAAGTTGTATTCGTGGGATTTTTTTCTCTCTCTCCGCCAGGCGTGTCCGGGCAAGTGCGAGGAAAACAAGGCATGCGTGCAGTGCGCCATCTTTGGCACAGGCCCCCTCTCCAGCGAAGAGTGCGAGCGCGACTGCAACAAGGAGCGCATCCGGGAGCAGGAGACGCTGCCCAGTGAGTAATAATAATAATAATAATAATATATGGAATTTATAGAGCGCCATATCTTGGAATTACAAATCAGAGTGCTTCCATTCAATCCGCTCCCACACAAACAACCAACAATGATTAACAATATTCTAACAAATTCAAATGTACACACACACACACACACACACACACACACACACACACACACACACACACAGGTTGTACATTTCAGCAGGGTGATGGAACCCCGGCCTTCAAAGGCAGGGACAGACATGAGACGAAACAAGAGGGAAAAATCCCAGGTTTGAAACAGGTATGTCTCAAGGCTGGATTCAAAGCTGTTGCAAGCAGGCCTTTCACGAAGGGAGAGAGGGAGGCCACTCCAGACCGATGGACCAGAAACAGAGAAAGAGCGACGGCCAACAGTGGACCGGCTGAATCCAGGCATTCGTAAGCACAAGGCGCACTGCTTTTCTTTCTCCTGTAGATTCCTGTCTCGGTCCTGGGCTAGCGCTTGGTGAGATTATTTTTGCGTCTATGACCCGTTTCTACCCACCTTGAAGGTAGCCGCATTCTGATTTTGGGGGGATGTGTGTTCCGTGTTTCTGTGACCCCCCAAACGCTGACAGGAATTACAGGATCTTTTTTTTAAAATTAAAAAATTACAGGATCTTAACATGCATGTTCTGCTTGTGTACCTACACGAAGGGAATTAAAGCACTTGCAGGTCTGCACTTGAAGTTGACTTGGGAAGTTGTAAAAAAAAAAAAATCCTCACCCTCACTTCACCAGATGCGACCGAGATTCAAACCGCAACTTCATGGACCCATGGGATTGACGTCAAACGGTCTTAACCACTCGGCTCTAGCGTCCGTCATGTAAATTTGATTTTGTCAACCTGTTGACTTTTGCTGGGATGCATTCCTCTTACTTCAGCTGCATTCTGGGTGGGATGGGGGGGAGGGGGGGGGATAGCCCACAGCGCACAAATCCAACACAACTCAGTCAAGAGTCCAGTGCCAAAATTAGCACACCCTTTCCTTTTACCAAGTCTCAAGTGTAATCAGTTCCTGCTGTGATTGGGATTTTTTATTTATTTTATTCTTTTATATCGAGGATAATGGAATAAGCACTCAAGTGCTTTTTTACATCCAGTCCCCGTGTGTATGCGGTTTTGTGAATTTTGTCATCTGTTTCCACCGGCACACAATGGCCTACTCTTACGAAAAGCGGAACAGGATTTAACGTGTACGCAAGATGTTCTGCGTGCGTTCGCACACGGGACCTCAGTTTATAGTCTCATCTGAAGGACTTTTTGGGGACAGTAGAGTCTGCACTGATGTTAACTCCAGGGGAAAATAGCTCCCTTCAACAGGAATCGAACCCGGGTCGTCAGATTGCGAGCGCAAGTTCTAACCACTAGGCTATCCCGTCCCCCCATGGGATGGGATGGATAGCAGCTGAGAGGAGCTGAAAGTGAGGGAAACTTAACAGCTGTGAGCCTAGTGGTTAGAGCGTTGTGCTTGAGATTTGACGGCCCAGAATCGAGCTAGGGTTCAAGCAAGATTGCCCGTTCGAGGGGATTTTTCCCAATGGAGTCAACTCCAATACTGACTCCATTCCTCCTCCCCAACATTCCCTCAGGTGAGATTTGTTAACCTTTTCCCTATGAGTAACCTGCTATAAGGTAACCAACCATCTACTAACCCTTCCCTCCGTATCACCCACTACTGGGTTACGGTAGCGTACAAATGTGCACAATGCACATGTACAGGGAAAGAGGGGCTCTCTCCCTTAACGTAGGGATAGTGTTAATTGAGGCCTCATGTGTGAATGTGTGTGTATGTATATATAGGTGTGTACATTTGAATTTTGTTTAAGCTTTTGATAGTTATTGGCTGCATGACTCTGTAAGAAGATGTTGAACGCAACCGCTCTGATTTGTCTTTGCAAGATATAGCGCTATACAAATTCCATTTATTATTATTATTAATGTCTGCAGAACATCTTGCTCTCACGTTAAAACCTGTTCTACCTTTCGGAAGAGCAGGCCAACCTTTTTTTTTTTTGCGTGGGTTGATGAGCGTGCCACTGTGTTTCAGATCGACCAGGTCTGCGGAAGTGTCAGTTCAAGGACGACGATGATTGCCTGTTTTCCTTCACCTACGAGTACCTGCCCAACGGAGAGGTGGATCTGATCGTGCAGGAAGGAAAATGTAAGTGTCTGTGTCTGTGTACACGTGCAAATCTGTAGCTTTGTGTTTGGAAGTGTGAATGCTGTGTAAATTTCTGGTGTGAATGTTTTGAAGGGGATGGGGCATGTTTTTTTTATGGATCAGCTGCGGCTTTGCGGGAAGTATGATGCAAACATACCCAGCATGCATGGGTATATCAGAAGTGGGCTGGGCTCCGCCACCACTAAAAGCAACCTGCCCCATGATGATGCACAGCCTGAAAAAAATTTTCACTGCAGTGTCCCAACAACTAACTCCACCTCCTCAGGAAGTGAAGAGAAGTCAAAGTGAAGAAGACATCCAGTATTCTTGGCCCAGGCCAAAAGCTGTGTCAGTCATTGATGTCAGCTAATTGCCAAGGCCTACACTAAATGTTGTTATGTTGTAAAAATATTATGTTGAGATCGCCTTCAGCCATGACAAGCTCTTAACATAACAAACCTGCACTCTTCCTTTAAAGGAGAGAAAAAAATCCTCTGAAGTCGGAGTATGGCTGCCTATATGGTACTTGGGAGGGGAAAAAAAAAACACCCAGTCATATACGCAAACTTTCTCATTCAGTGTACGCAATTTCAACCTCACAGTGATTCCTAGGTGGGATGAGTCAGAGTATGGCTTGCCTATATGGCAAGGTATTTTAAAAAACAGTCATACAACGCAAACTTTCTCATTCAGTGTGCGCGATGTCAATCTCACAGTGGGATGATGAGGGAGTCAGAGTGCACATTCTGGGCGACCCCCAGAGTGTTAAGATGAGGAACGTCCAACTTCCCCGAGGGGATGACGGGGGCCTATCAGTATAAATAGCATCCCCACATTCTGGAAATTCTGTGCTAGAAATTTCCTCTTTTCTATCACTCTCTTTGTTTCTGCCTAGTTCCTTTTCTTCCTGTCACCTCCTCCTTCTTGTCTATTTTCTGCCTTCTTGGTCCATTCTCCTGCCTTTTTTTCCCCCAGAAAGAACTTAAAAGGTAGCTATTCTCTCTTGTGCCGAAGTCGGATGCGCTGGGCCTGACTTGTCAGGCACTTAACGGCAGCGTGTTGCATTTTTGCTCATAGAACAGACAACAATAGTTGCTGTCTGAGCGTTTGACGATGAAGAAAGTCTCTCATTTTGCTGATTACTTTCAGTGACCTTTCTCCATGATTTTTGTTCTAGTAAGCTATACCCTTCTTGTAAGGATAAAGGCACATGCAATTCTATTGCATCCCGTCCATGTTTTGCACCCTTTTTGGCAGCTCTATCCGCCCACTCATTTGGAAAGAACCCAGTGTGTGAAGGCACCCAACAAAAATTCACACTTATGCCCTTTAACATTAAGGGATGTATGACATGCTTAATCTCTAATATGATTTTCAAAGTTTTCTTGTAACATGGCGATTTTAAAGCATACAATGCCGATTTAGAATCAACGCAAAGAAGAATTTGAAATATAAAATCGAAAATATAAGTAAGACCCATGAGTATTGCTACAAGTTCTGCTGTAAATATCATATTAACCACCAGTGTTTCTGTGCTCACAGCGTGCCCGGAGTCGGTCAATGTGTTGGCGATCGTGGGGGGCGTGGTGGGAGGCATCGTGGCGGTGGGTCTGGCACTGCTGCTGATCTGGAAGCTCTTGACCTTCATCCACGACCGCCGCGAGTTTGCCAAGTTTGAGAAAGAACGCCAGAACGCCAAATGGGACACTGTGAGTTGCTGCGTCTGTTTTTTGTTTTTTGTTGTTGTTGTTTTGTCTCTGTCATTGTGTAGAGTATCGGTTGTTTGTGTTGTTATGTAGAGTTGTTTAATGAATAACCAAAAAAAAATTAAACAAGTCAAACTGTCACGTGTGCAGTCTTAGACAAGAACAAGAGGTGATGATTAAGGAATAATGATTAAAAAGTAATGATAGAAAATGATTGGAAACTTTTTTTTTGTTTGCGCAGGAAGTAGAAATTGTTGTTCATTCCAAAATTGAAATTTTTTAGAATTTTATGTAGCAGTGATGTTTTTCCTTTAGACTTTAGCCTTTGTCAACTCAAAAATTCATTTCAACAGTTATGGTTTGGTTTAGGGTTGTGGTGGTTGTTTTTATGGGAGGTGGGGCTTTTTTTTTTTTTGGGTGGGGGGGGTCCAGATTTTTGGGGGGATAGCTCTTTTGCTTTCTTCAACAAATATTCTACCAAAGAGTTGTAATATTGCCACTGTTTGAAAAAAATTTAAGGTGTTTTTACATACTTTTGGCTATGTACCATCTGTGTGTGTGCCTGCGAGTGTGCGTGCATGCATCCATGCACATACGGCTCAACACATACATGCCCGCTTGTCTGTCTCGCAGGGAGGTAACCCTATCTACAAACAAGCCACCTCCACCTTCACCAACCCAACCTATTCTGGCAAGCAAGGCTGAGGAGGGGCAGGGAAGAGAAGAGACAACAAGTTCTTCGTCGTCGTTTCCACAATTGCCGAGCCACACAAACCACCTGCCAGGCTGCTGCATTTATTTCTGTGTGATTGTGGAACCTTAGGGGAGGGTGGGGGGGAGGGGCTGTCGTTGAGGAGGGGGAGGAGAGTAGTAAAAGATTAATGTTTGCAGTAAATATGATACAGAACAGGTGGCAAGAGTTTAGTGACGGTGAAAGGTAAATAGTTTGTGAAATTTTCTTTTTCTGGGTTTTTGGGGGGGGGGGGGGTTTGCTTTTGGGGTTTTTCTTTTTTAGATTTATGAGGCATGTCTGATTTTCTTTTTTTTTTGGATTTTTTTTAGGCATCATAAAGTGAGAGTTTCTTTTTTTGTTATTTGGGATTTGTAAAAAAGAAAGTTTTGAAGCAGTACAAGAGAGGTGAATCGAGCATTCTTTAATGAACAAAGGAGCACAGTATCAAACCCAGAACTTGGCAGGCATTTTTCTGTCCAATTTCAAGCAAAAAGTTGCATTAGGGATCATCAGACTGTCGTCTCGTCCACAAAAGTCAGTGTCATAGTTCTGTAGATGTATGCAAAACTCAGTGGCTGGAGAAAAACAGACAAATCAGAGAGAGCTGAATCGTGTGTCGTATGGAGAGAAAATGCAGTACCTACTGTCTCTTTTGCTTATAAATCCTGTTTAAGACTCAAACTCTACAACAAACACATCTGCTCTGGAAATCAGAGAATGATTGTGGAGTTTAACCTGTAGTTTATTTTGGTAACTGGTATTATGAAATTTTACAAAGTCTGTCTCTCCCAAAAAAATTAAAGTCCCATGAAAAAGTTGTAAGAGAAGATGTGTAAACTGCATAATGTTGATTTGAATACCTGTTACAGGTCACGTTTAGATTTTACAGTCAGTGTCTCAAAAAATAGCAAAGTCCCATAAAAAGGTTGTAAGATAGGAAAAGATGTGTAAACTGAATCATGTCGATTTGAATATTTGTTAAGTTCACGTTTAGATTTTACCGCCAGTGTCTCAGAATAAAAAGGAAAGTCCCA
Organism: Rapana venosa; assembly: GCA_028751875.1. Taxonomy (NCBI): domain Eukaryota; kingdom Metazoa; phylum Mollusca; class Gastropoda; order Neogastropoda; family Muricidae; genus Rapana; species Rapana venosa. The sequence continues at coordinate 11,748,766 of CM054139.1, read as the reverse complement.
TGAAAAAGGTCGTAAGATAGGAAAGATGTGAAAACTGAATCAAGTCGATTTGAATACGTGCTACAGCTCACATAGTCTTGGGTGACTTGTCCTACATTGTACGTGCCATGCCAATCCACTGAAGGCAAATTACGCAGTTCTGTTTTGTCGTCAGCGGTGACTGGTCGCTTAGTTCACTCGCATCTCTGCGACGTGTCTTGTGATTGTAGTCGTTCCTAAGCACTTTTATTTTAAAACAAGATACGTTGTTATACTTCAGAAACACACTGAAAGTGAATCGATTCTGTAACACCTGCCATGGTGTTACATTCTTCTTCTTTGAATGCTCAGACAGCAACTATTGTCTTGTCATAGGAGCGAAAATGAGTTGCATTGCCGTTAAGCGCCTGACAAGTCAGGCCCAGCGCATCTGGCTTTGGTATGTTAGAATATTAAGAACGAAATGTGCTCAGTTGAGAAAAAGGATTCTTCCTTTGTGGTCAAGTTTTTCAGTGTATTGTCTTTACTCCACATAACTAACCATGACTGTAGGCTGCCGTAGAATCAGCCTCATTTATTTGGGGGTTTATTTCAGTTTTGCATGTAATTATATCACATCATCGGTCTGATTTTATTTGGGTTGATGCTTCTTTTTTTTTTTAGGTCGATGCATTGATATATGTAACATACATTCGTCTGTCATGGTTTTGATATTCAGGAAGGATTCTGAGAGTGTGTGTGTGTGTGTGCGCGCCTGTGTGTGAAAGAGATAGAAGTGGAATTTTTTTTCCAGAATGTGAGTTGAAGAGAAACAAAAAGAGAATAAGACAAAGTCTCTGTGGTGCAATAATCGTGTGTTCCATTTTTTTTCAGTGGAATTTGAAAAAAAGGAAATATTCATGTATAAATGTAAACATAACGGGAATTGGTGTGACGAAACATTAACCCCATGCTTCATCATCACTCAGCCCCCTATGTATAGGTGACAGTGCTGCTTGCTGTTGTAAACCCAAACCCACCCACAGTCCACTCCGGTTGTGCCATAGACCTTAGGTAGCTCTGGTATCAAACACACTTGCTTGTGAAATAAACACACTCCATAAGCGCTCTATGTCTTGGTATGGTGCAATAGTAAACTAGGGCCCACATGTGCCTAAATAATGAAAATTGAAAAATAAAATTGAATACACACAGGGAATGATGTAAAAGAAAGCACATGATTGCTGCTTATTCTATTGTTCTCTAAATAAAAGAATGATTTAAATAAATAAAAAGAACAGGTTTTTTTTTTTGGGGGGGGGTCACATGTATGAATGCAAGAGGGTTAAATGTCGACAGGTCTGCCACAAGTATCAACACATTATGCAAGGGATTTTGACCACGTCGTGTCACCATGTTTTGAGGTATGGGGCTGGTCTGTGGGAAGGCCCCGAAAAACGACAACTTTTTTTTGTACTGAAAAATTGTTTGTGTGCCTTAGCTGTTGTCCAAAAATGTCGCCGTTTTTGTTCCATCGTCAGTTTTGTCGTCTGTACTGATTGACTCGATTTGTTGTCTGTTAGACAAGAAGCTTACAGCGTGCATCCATGACGACTTGGTGCTGCAGAAATTGAACGCGTTGTCCATCCGTGGAACAGTGAAGGCTCTAGCTACTGCTACAGTGCTGAAGGGAAGTCTTCGGAAGATGTAATTATTTCTTTGGGTTATTTTGTTCAGTTTTTGGTTTGGTTTTGTTTTTCTTTAGTTTTTTTTGTTTTGTCTTTTTCACACTTTCTGTGTTTGGCCGTTTACTTAGAGAACATCTCATGTTCTTTGCTTTCATTGAATGTTTTAAGTAGCTGTGTTATGGATGCTGTTCGATCTGATTTGCATTATCTGTGAAAATTATGTGTGTGTATTATGGTTTATTTGGTACTACTCTTAGTTCTGCTGATGATTAACCTTCCTTTATTTGCTGATTATACATCCGATATTGTTACTTCGTTACATCTGATATTGTGGATAATTGTATTATTATTCTAGTCCGCTAATGTTTGTCATGAAAGCGAAAAGCTTTGGGGGGTTTTCTGATAGTACAACCACAACTATTTCATTTCAAGTTTCACTTTTCAATGCACTTATGTCTTTGTGTGGGGGGGTGGGGGTGTTGGGTTTTTTGTGTGTGTCGATATTTCAGAACCTTGCATATGTAGATCTGCATCAGCTGGTTTCGTATGTCTGCAATATTCCCACTGACTTGTACTTAAGTGTCAGACATTGAAGTTGGGTCACCAAAAAACAATTGAGAGCGATACTGGGTTCATTTTTTTTATTTTCCATAAGTTACTGGCAAGGGTTTTGGGGGGAGGGAGCAATTAAAATCAGTACATAAAATTGTTATGGATGTTATGTAAGCATGATAAAACGTGATAATTTATACTCTAGGACAAGATTCCTAGCTGAAATAACGTTTTGTAAAGACACTACCCTAAACCATCAGAGTTTTTTGATCATCTTCCTTTTAATATTCACAGGCGCGACCAATAATTTTTTTCTATTGCTTCTTTTGATATTATTGCAAAGAAGAAACTATATTTCTTCTCTGTTTTTGGTTCTCATTTTGTTGTATAAAACTGCTGATTATTTCATTTTATTGGGAAGAACTGCTTTAGTGTTTTGTGTCGTCTGCATTGGGGTGTACACCCAAATCATGCACAGAGACATTTACTCCTTCCAGAAGAAAGCACGTGATGTGTGTTCCTTTTGTCGCTATAGAAGTAGGATTTTATTATCATCATTATTCATAACTGCTGTGTATTGAAAGACTTCTCTCGCAATCATTGAAAGAATCCACTGCACATTGTTATACGAGTTCTGAATTCCATTTTTACTTCAGTCAGTGTATGTTGGCAACGGATCAAAATTGTGTGTGCAGATTTTGCTGTGTGAGTTTACAAACAGCTGAGCAGCTCACAAACTGTTTTTTACAGCATTTTTTCAATGTGTTGTACGGAATGTACCATATTTTCTGAGTTATAAGTCTGCTGCATTTTTAAGCCACATCAGTCGTGACTGCTTATTTTAGCTGTGCATTGATTTGGGAAGTTTTCTGTTAAAATGGATATACCGCGAATCTAGTATTCAATTTTTACCATAAACTGTGTTTTGCCACAGTTTATCACTCAGTATTAATCTTTCTGATGTTAATCTCATCCCAGTGTTTTCAAGCAACTATCAACAATGTCTACCGTGTTGGATTGAAAGTAAGTACACTGGCACGTTCAGTGTCCTCACAGAAAATGAATGATGCTTTGACGACAAGAAAAAAAAAGGCAGCAAATTGTTTGCTGTCATCAGACCTTACCCAAGTAGGCTTTTTATTCTGATATTATGTCGATCATGTGGTGGGTCATTACATCAACAAAAAGTTTCCAGTGCACTATTTATTGTGTGGCACAACAGTTGATGATTCAGTGGTCTGTTTGTTGTGTTCTTGTCATCGTGCCTCTTATATTCCAAACATTGCTTATCCATAACTTTTTGGGGAATGGTTTTTCTCCAATTCAGATTCAAGATTTCATGATTTAATTTGCCTTTGACCCATTTTGGGGTGCGGAGGATTTCAGTCAACAAAATCAACTCTAGCATATATATTATATAATTCAGGCAGTATAGCTGATATGGCAGTGTGACTTATGACCCGGAAAATATGGTACAGATGTTGGAAGTGCGGCAGTGTCCGTAGCTGGAAACAGTCCAAGCAGAAATCAAGTTCCAGGTGCCAAAAAAACATGCAGACATAATTCGTGGCCACACATTCTGCCATGCCAACAGACAGGGTATCCATTGAACATTTTTGGTCCATTTTTCATTTTTTTTTTTGGGGGGGGGGGGGGGGGGGTTATTGCATTTCATGGGATGTCTGTTTTTGTTTTTTCCCCCCTTGTGTGTATTTGTAGATGTTGAAATCCCACCATTGGTAACATAAAAGTGGTTTTCTTTTCTTTTTTTTTGGGGGGGGGGGGCATTTTGGAAATTTATTTTTGGTTTTGTTTTTTTGGTTTCTTTTGTGTGTGGGGGGGGGGGGATATTAGTGGGGGAGAGGGGGAGATTGGTTGGTTTGGGGTTTTTGTTTGGGGGATTTTTTTTTGGAGGGGGGAGGAGTGTGGGGTTCACTACCAAAGCTGACTAGATGAAGTAGATCTGTGCATGATTACGCTTTTTGTTGTTTTGAATGTATTTATTATTTCACCTGCTTGGTTTACATGTGATGGATCGCTAGAGAGAGCTGCTGGATTTGGTTCGTGTAGTAGAGTGGCATGCATTTTTGAGTTCCTGTTTCACGTTCCGTTTGTTGTATAAATCTTTACTGAGCGAGTTCTGCGCATTTGGATGCTTTTCGTTCTCAAGTTTTTCTAGGGTTTTTCGTTGGATTTTTCTCTGTGGTGGGTGGGGGGGGGGGGGTGTTGGATTTTTTTTTTTTTAACAGTTTAGGATTCTTTTTTTGGGAACGAGATGTTTCATTTTTGGGTTAGTACAGTGGCACTGAAAGTGGGAGGGGGGGGGGGCTGGATTTTTGTTTTCCAACAGTTCAGGTTGGTTTTTTTTTATTGCGATGGCTGTTTCAGTTCTGGGTTAGTAGTGTGGCACAAAGAAAGTGTCCGTTTTGTGTCATAACAACCGTTGATAGGATTGTCTGTGTCTTGTGTATAGACAAGGTGCCTAACCCTTTAGTTGATAGGATTGTCTGTGTCTTGTGTATAGACAAGGTGGCTAACCCTTTAACGTATGTATCTAGTCATGTGGCAGAGTGTGGCGTATCCCAGTATGTGTTGTGTGTGTGTGTGTGTGTGTGTGTGTGTGTCGTAGAGAGCCGAGCTTCCATCGTCTTCACTGTATGCTTCCATCCTCTGGTTACAGAAATATACACTTGGGCTTCAACAGTGTAATTATGATTATTGTTATTATTATTACAAGACAATAAATCATCTTTTTGGTTTTTTTTCAAATGTTCAGAGTGTTTCTCCTGAAATGGTGTTGGAAATTTCGAAGTCGCTTGTGAAAAGCACAGTGGGTTGAAGGGTTGGGTAACCCATCTGAACTTTGTGACTTTTTTTTCCTTTTTTTGGGGGGGGGGGGGGGGGGGGACTTGTCCTTCTGTGATTTTTTTTCGTTTCTCAGTTAGAGCTCCAAGGTTCACCAATGGTCAGATTTTGCGTATGCGACCATTTTTGCCCATTGTGAACATGGCCACATTCCGACTTAAAAAGATGTATGCTGGGTTTTTCCGTGTTTCCGTAACCCACCGAATGCCGATATGAATCTTTAACACGTATATTTGATGTTCTACTTGTGTATATACACAAAGGGAATCAAGGCACTGGCAGGTCTGCTCTTGAAGTTGACCTGGGAGATAGCAAAAATCCCCACCCTTAATTCACCAGATGCGGGTGCTGAGATTTGAACCCACGACTTCATGGACCAGTGGGATTGAAGCCGTAACCACTCGGCCGTCGCGTCCATCGTCTTCTGTGATGTAACACGCCCTGCTGTTCCCATGCTGCTCATTCCAATTTGGCTGTGTCGGTCATTCTCAGCCTCAGGCTCTGAAGTTTTAACGGTGAGCTTTTCAATGTTCAGCTGCTGTGAGGCCACCAACCACAGGAGCCCTGCACTGTGGTTTTGTCACCAAAGTGGTGTGCTCATTTCTAATCCCATCAGGACCTTGCAGCTGTAGTCTGCTAACCATGATCAATTCTTGATACATTCATACTGGTTGTATCCATTCCAGTTTTCGTTCTGCTTTGCCCTGCATTGCATTGCACACTCGCATTGCATACTCAAATTGCATGCATCACACACTCGCACAATTATCTCTGTACTCTTTAAAAAAAAAATTTTTTAATGTCATTACATCTCAGTTTATTGAACTGCTGTGATCAGAATACATTCTGTACACAAAACGCACAGAGAGAAAGAACTAGAAAATGGTTGGTTATATATAACACGAGGTGCACTGAAAGACTTGCAAAGGTTCTAAAACTCTCGCTTCTCTTCAAAAGCTAAGCATGAACATCTTCCCCCCCCCCCCCTCCTAGAACTTCCAGGTCATGGTTGGTTTTGCTTCCTCTGTGGATGTGATGGCTTGTCACACTAGAAGTATACACGAGACAAGCCATGCATCCACACAAAACAAGCATTAAAAATTCCTGGTTTTTAAAAGTGTGTTGGGTGTAAAATCAACAGTTTCAAGACTTCTGAGTACTAAGCAAATAATTTTTTTTATATATAACCCCCTGTGAGGATGCCGAGGAACCTATCGGTATAAATAGCATCCCCCTCCTTCTGTGCTAGCAATTCCCTCTTTTCTATCCCTCTCTTTGTTTCTGCCTTGTTCCTTTTTTTTTTTCTCTGTAGCCTTCTTGTCTATTTTCTGCTTTCGTGGTCCATTCTCCTGTCATTTTTTCCCCCCAGAAAGACTTAAAAGATAACAATTCTCTCCCCCGTGCCCAACTCTGATGCGCTGGGCCTGACTTGTCAGGCGCTTAGTGGCAGCGCGACGCATTTTTGTTCATATGACCGACAACAAAAGTTGGTGACTGAGTGTTTGACAAAGTCTTCATACTGCCTAGGTTCTACTAAACTTGTTTTTGACTGCTTGCACTAACCAGGCATAAGAGTGAAATTCCTAAGCTGTTTCAGTCCAGCTCTAAGTATATAAACACACACAACGGTTTTTTTTCTTTCTTTTTTTTGTCCTTTGCTTTCTCTCTCTCTCTTTTTTTTTTTTTAACTTTTGGTTTATTTTATGTCTGGGTTTTTTTTTCTGTAAAGTTTGGTTTCTACATATGATTTTACTACAGTACACCCAAGCTCATTCTGTACATCCTCTGAGTCAGAAGTCCACAGGAAGCTATGCAGATGAAGCTGCCATGTGGCTACGGACCAAAGGAGGCCCAGCACTATTACAAGCAGATCCTTAGTGTGATGATCTATGCTGCCACCTTTTGGGTTTTGCTTTTTTTATTGATCCAGCATACACATCATCTTCTAACCCCTCCCCCCTCCTAACCCCAACCAGTGAAAATACAGCTTTTATTACACATACTGTACCGTGGCTCACACCAATACAATAAGCGACAGCGGTTTTCCATTTCTGCCTCGTAAACACTAAAACATGAAAAGACCAAAACTCTTTGAGAGTACTAGTGCCTTGCGCACGTGTTGTAGACCATTCCTCTTTTTTTCTCAGAAGCCGTTTTCCCACACGTGGTATAAAGCAGATAAGTGTGGGGAGGGTTTGTTGGGGGGTTTTTACCTTTTTTCGCAAATGATTCATTCTTGTTGCTATCATTTTCTTAACCGTAAGTCATATTCCCATGTCAGACTGGCCAGCAACTGTACCAGAATGAACACCTAGAGAGCAACTCCATGTGCCTGTCAGTATTGTAGTAATTGCCTTTCATGGCATGGTTACAGTGTTTTTGACTTGACTTGACTTACGAGACTGATGGATGCCTACTCTAAGTCGCCTCGTTACAGGTATAATGATAATAATAATGTATGGAATTTATATAGTGCTGAATCTTGTAAAGCAACAAATCAAACCATATGACCATATAACCCATGCGACATCTCTATTCATGAACCATGGGACATTTCCCTACACAACCCCGAACGCATAAAGGTAACAAGTTTTCACTACAGGGGGAAAAGATGTATACATGCTTACATCAGGGACACAAGTCTTCATGAAACTGGAAGTTCAAGGCATTGGAAGCGGCATATATTTTGATTTAGATTCGTTTCATGTCGGGTTTTCAAAACAGAGAATATAATAATCATCATACGTGTTTGTTTTTAACCATTGCAGTTAAAAATAAATAAAAAAATTTAAAAAGTGCTATTTATCACTGTAACATGTTTTAAATGACAGTAATATGAAACTTATATAAAAAGAAAAAGTATAGAGAGAACATGATTACCAAACATGTTTGCTTTTAACATTGCAGTAAAAAAAAAAAAAGTGCTATTAAAAGTGTGTTATCACTGTAACATGTTTGAATAACAATAATATTAAACTTTTAAATAAAAAAAAGTATGCAGTTTCATGGACTGATAATGGCAAATTAAACTGTCATAAACCAAATATGACTTTTCATGTTAAGCGTTCATTTCATGAAATTTTCATGGGGGAGGGGGAGGACCAAGGCATTTTTCTGGGAGGAAAGTGTTTCTAAAAGCAGAATTAAAGCATGAGCACACATTTCAATAATGGTAAAAAAAAAAAAAAATTTAAGTCAAACTAATACATAAAGCATGCATATACAATCAATAATGATGAAAGCTGACTGTACAAACGTACCAACATCACAACATTTGTTGTTTTTATATCATGGTTGTTGTTTTCGTAAACGGAAAATCCTCCACACTTAGAGCAAGGAGTTAACAAGATATTGGTTTTATGTATTTCATTATTATGACAAAGGCTCACAGAAACAGTTGCACAGTAATAAGCTTTTCAGAACTGTTGAAAAAAAAAAAAAATTTTTTTAAAAACAAGGCACATTATTGCTTTTAAATCATGTACATACTTGATCATACACATTTTTAACTAAATACTTTGAGGGGGGGAATAAAAGGATGAAAAGTTTTATCACATCACTCGTAATACAAATGTCCAACAAAGTGTGTAGCTTCATAAATGCGATAACAAATTCACGGGCTGATGATGAAACGTGTAAGTTTGACCATTCGACACATCATGAATTAAGTTTATCTTTAACTGAACTGATCATTAAGTTTTGGGGAAGTCTCTGTATTTGCATATATATACCAAAAACTTGAAGAGATCGTTCTTATTAATGGGACAGCAATCAACGTGAAGACATCAAAAAAAATTTTAAATGAAAAGTTGTGCCACATGAGCTGAAATATTCTCTAAAGCTGTCAAGCAGTACATTCAATCTCTTGTTTTCATTTGTGTGAAAGAATCTCTTGTTATATGGTATGCTGCCTCACAAACTTAAAAATAATAAATAAAAACCTCTTGTCTCTGAAAACAGACATGAAGAAAATGGATGGTCATGATTGTCTGAGAAGTGAGAGAAAAAAAAATTTAAGTTGTAGATTAAAGCAGTGTGGGGTTTTGTTTTCAAAATGTTGTGTTTCAAACAAGATATGTGACAATATTACCTACGGCTGTGCAGATAAAGATTTAATGGGAAAGAACTTTGTGAGACAGAAAACTACTTGCTACAGCACTGTCAGCCGCAAGACTTCTAACTTGTACCATTCAGGTAGCATTGTAAATTCAGAAGGAGCTAACCCCATCCTGTTTCTTTTAAAATAAGTCATAGAATATCGATGTTTCAGAGACTACTAATGATTTTTGTTAAAATTATTGCTTTTTTTTTGCTTTTTTTTTTGGGGGGGGGGGGGGGTGTTAATCATTGATTTTAAATCTATAGTACCACCATTTTAAATGGAAAGTAAGCTATACATTGACAAAATCAATGTTTTTAAAACTTCCTCTTTTTTTTTTTAAATCACTGATTTTATAATTATAATGCCACCATCATGGACAAGAACATAAGTGACATTGATGAGAAGTGAAGAAAAAAACCACGCAAACATGAATCAACACAACCTCTTCATGATGCGATAATAACACGACACATGAGAAGGCCCCAGCTATTGAGAACAACTCAATTTTTTTTCAACTTTTAAGCAAATTCACCAACACCTTGAGCCTTCCATGGTCTTCCCTCAACAGCACATAACTTCAGTGTAACTGGAAATGAGAATGTTAGGCAAGAAAATAGTGAAAAGGGTTTTTTGCTTGCTTGTTTGAGATTTCTTTATTTGTTCCTTTCCAGTCATAAAGAAAGATCTAAGAAGGAAGGTGGCAGGACGGTTAAGACTTTCACCTGCCTAACAAGTAAACCGTGAAGTTCTAGGTTCAATTCCCAGTCTTGCCCTTTCTTTCCAGTTTGATGGGGTGAAAAAAATGTAACTGAAAGTCAAAGCCTTTCGAATGAGACTATAAACTGAGATCCCGTTTACAAAAGCACGCAGAACAATTAAAGACTTCAACATCTTGCGCACACATTAAAGACCTGTTTCACCTTTTGGAAGAGTAAGCCACTCCATGCCAGTAGGAACAGAGGACGAAAACTTTAAAATGAAAGAAACGCACGCTGCACAGATGTCTTATTAATTAAGACCACCTTCCTCTAAATCAGAATGTAGCTTCCTAAATTGTTTGGGGGGGGGGGGTCACACACCACAAGAATCTCACCACCAGTGAGCCTTGGAGCTCTAGCCGAAGAACGAAATTAAAAAATAATATTTTTAAATAACGAGAACAAAAGAAACATTAATGATGAAAGATCACTAAAGACAAAACGATGCTGTTGACACTGCCACACCTACAACATTCACGCGGAATGGCTATGAGGAGACCAGTTACTGTCAAAAAAAAAGTGCTCCCATAATTAAACAAGCGAGCAAATAAAACTACCCTGTGTGAACTATTCTCGTCCGCGTACCAGAAAAACAATCTTACACAGATATGACTTCTTTTTTTTAATTGAAAAAAGTTGGAAATTGTAAAAAAAAAAAAATCAATCCATAAAAGATGAGGTTTTCTGTTGACTAAAAAAGCTATCTCAGTTTCTGGACCACAGTTGAATCTAATGCCAATCTGAATTTTTAAAAACCAATGTTCACCAGGAACAAGAAGTAAAAAGAGATCATCGATATTGACTAATAGATTCAATCTTGAATAAATATGGGAGAGAGATGGTTTCACATAAATGATCATACAGAATGCTCATTTTTAATGTTCACAGGTAAGTTTGTTTTTGTTGTTTGTTTGGGGGATTTTTTTTGGGGGGGGATTATTTATTCATAGAAGCTTTGAGATGTTCATATCCTACAACAAATCAGTGCCTTTTTTGTTTTAGTTGGGGAGGGGTGGTGGTGTTTGTTTGGGGTCTTTTTTGAATGGGGGTTGTAGGTTTGTTTTGACATTTGTTTCTTTTTTTTTGGGGGGAGGGGCGGGAGGGGATTGTTTGGTTTTGGGTTTGTTTGGGGAGGGAGGTGTTTGTTTCTTGGAGGATCGGGGGGGGGGGGTCTGTTTATTTCTGCTCTCCTGAGACATTTAGTGCTGCTGTTTCCACAATAACGTCACATACTTCTGCTGTTGAAACATCCCCCACCCAACACTCAAAACTGTCTGGGTCTGTCACAAACAGCTGCCATGAGCCACCAACCAAAACCTCAGCCGAGTCATAATGGAGTTGTTGAATGGCGTCTCTAAGGCCACAAGCCAGAGGAAGCCCTGCACCACTTGGTAAATCTGTTTCTGTCAGCTCAGCTGAGCAGCGTGCAATCCAACACAACCCAGGACCCTGTCTACTCTAGTTGGCCCACTATTGACAACCACCGTGAGACAGAGAGATAGCAACGTAGACCTGTGTCCCTATGACCATATTCTCCAATTTCTCAAGGATAACTTTACTCCCTTCTCCACCTACAAACTCGGTAAACTAACACATGAATTCAGCAGAGACTAGATAGGAACGAAGAGGAAAAGCCAAAAACTTTGAGGTTCAGATGCTACGGTCAACAAAACTCAAGATTTCTTCATTCACTTGTCTGCCGTGACTTAAAGTGGTATAAATTAAATTAATTGATTTTTACCTATGAAGACAAATGGATGGACAGATTTGAAGATGCGACTGTACCGAACTTCTGCGTACATTCAACATATATGCTGACAGGCCCAAGAGAGACAGACACCTGCAGTGTTGGTCTGAATGAGATTCTCAAGTTAGCATCCCTGACATGACTCATACTTGACTGAACTTAATGCTTACAATCTGACACATGGCACACGACGACTATGGGTAAAACTTGGCTTAAAATCACTAATAAAGAGAATACGTTGAATGCTTCTGACGGGAATCAAAATCACAGCCCTCCACTTGACAAAATTGTCAGTGTATTTTGGTCGTTGATTATCTTCAAAGCATTTCTGGCTGTTTTATCAAATCTTTCCATCCAACGTAATGAATCTGGAATATTTCTCTCTCTTTCTGTGCTTGATTGATCAATAACTGAAACCTGACTGTTCTGATCTACAAATATTAGGTCAGGGTTTTTTTTCCATTCACCACAATTATGCACATAGCTTTACTTGCATTATGCAACAATGTCCTAATTTTTAAAAATTATCATGACAGTTTAGACTTACTGCAAGCATGCATGTTGGCAACATAAAGATAATTCAAACGATGGATTTTAAGGCACATAATATATAACGACAACAATATCTCCTCAAAATTTGGGGCTGCATATCTTGCCTCCTCAGGGCTAAGTTGATTCGAGTTAATTCTAGATTTGATTTTATCTACGAAAAAAAAATCTTTCAGTACTGTTAAGAGAGAACATGCAGACCTGCTAGATCCAATATGAGATTTTTTTTTAATTAAAAATATCAGTTAAAAATACCCAGCCTGAAATTAAGACCATCAATCAAATTTTAGGGGTACTTAAAATGGTAGATATTCGCAGTTGTAGGGAAAAAATACAGCATAAAAACAATTTGGAAAATGATATATAATGCATAATTTAAAAGCTTGGTTGCATCGATCATTAAGCATATGAGCAGCAGTAGCAGTATAATCATAACTAATCATATTACTCGTACATAAGGATACACGAAGTATATTCAATTCAATTCAAATGCAATTCAATCACAGCACATTCATTCATATGGTTTTTCAGTAATGCGCACATATATAAAAACAAGAAGCGATACTATGCAAGCAGTCTTTCACCTGTCCTGATGTCAATAAAGTATAAATGCAGCACCAGTTCAACTGTCTCACTTGCTAAACAATAAATGGATGAAAATTAAGTAAGCTGTTTCTACTTGTTAAAAAAAAAATCCCACCCCCACCCCCTGTACAATAAAATGAATAGCAATGACAATCTATCTTTTGTAAAAACATAAATGAAAACCGTTTCTAGATATGAGCACGATAGAGGAAAATATTCATTCTCTCTCTCTCACACACACACACACACACATCACAGACAGACAGAAGCATACATACTCACATGGAGTAGAAAAAATATAAGTGTGTGCATGTTTGCACACACACACACACACGCTTGAATGCATGCACACAAACACACAAAGAAAGAACAGCAAAATAACATGCATGTATGACACACACACACACACACAAGCAATTGTATGCATGCATGCACTACACACTCATACACACACCACACACAGAAGAGCAAATAACATGCACACACACACACTGACAACATTTCATAATTATGGTCCTGTCACTGTCAGCTTTCAATCACTCACACACCTCCCACAGAAAACCTACAAAACAGCTAGCCAAAAAAATCTCTAAGCATATTATCAAACTAACACAGATTTACCCAATACTGAAAAAAATATAAAACTGCATCTAAAAAAACGACGTCTAATTAAAAAACCGGCATATAAAACCAACATCTCATGTTGCTACCATGTCACGCACTATTACATATTATGGACATAAGACTACACCAGTAAGAAGACATGATGAATGAGTTGTAATGATAATCATATAAACTTAGCAATGTTGTATCACATTATTGTGATATTTTGACAAAAGTTCAAATCTGGCATAATTGTTTTTTACAATATAAAAAAAGCTGCTGTAAAATTTCAGTTCTATGTTTGTAAACTGACCTAAACCCACTAAAAATATGCATTCAATGGGGCTTTTATGTGGCAATTTGTATAGGTGATAATTATGTCCCTTTTAAAATATGGACTACAATTTTGGTTGGTTTTACAATATTTATAATGTGATTCATGTTTAAGATATAGTATGTTCTTTTTAAAATATGGACTACATTTTTGGTTGGTTTTACAATATTTATTATATGTTTCATCGTTAAAATATGGTTTTACATTAAAAGATTTTGTCGCAAACAATTGGTGTGTTTATCTAAGTCATACCACGTGATGATTTCTTGGAAATGATAGGAATGTGTTAATCATGAAAAGAACACTTGTGAACCGCCAAAACTGCACATGCAGGCATGAACATACACATGCAGGCTGGCACGCTTGCATGCACGCACACACACACACACCTACACACTTGTGTGTATAAGCATGCACATCAGTGCACATGTGCACATACGCATGCACAAGTAAAAAACATGAAACGCACACATATGTCCACACACACACACACAAATGTTCACAAACTGTAACACCACAAACACATGCATCTTCATGCACACATCTTCACACAGTAACACCACATACACATATTCACACACAGTAACACACATCTTCACACACAGTAACACCACATACACATATTCACACACCGTAACACCACATACACACATTCACACACAGTAACACCACATACACATCACACAGTAACACCACATACACATATTCACACACAGTAACACATTCTTCACACACAGTAACACCACATACACATATCCACACACAGTAACACCACATACACATCTCACACAACACACACAGGAGTAACACCACATACACATCTCACACACACAGTAACACCACATATACATCTCACGCATAACACAACCATCACAGCGTTTAGTTGCCGCCTTTGTAAGTTGGGTTCTTGAAGGTCGACTTGGGATCTTTATAGATGGGGTTTGCAGCCTGAAACAAATGTGTTTGTTTAATTAAGAATATCACTTTCTGATCACTGCACATATCATGTCAACCAACCTATTCTACAACAAAGGTTGGCTGGTTTTCCTTTTTGTTGGGGGGTTTTTTTGGAGGGGGAGGGGGGATTTCATTCCTTGGCTAGAGCTCCGAGGTTCACCGATGGTGAGATTTGGCATACGCAGTCGTTTTTACCGACCATTAAGGTACTCACTTCCCAACTCTGGGGATATAAAACAATACCTGTGTGCATGCATTTAAAAAAATTTTTGTCATCTGTTCCTACCAGCACGAAATAGCCTACTCTTCAAAAAAGGCTTTTTAACATGTTCGCAAGATGCGCATACGTTTGCACACGGGGCCTCAGTTTACAGTCTCATCTGAACGACTTTTGTAGGGAGCAGAGTCAGCACTGATGTTAACTCCAGGGGAAAGTCCCCTAAAACTGGTGCCCTTCTGGTGGCTCAAATCCTGGGCCGTCAGATCACGAGCGCAGTGCTCTAACCACTAGGCTCTAGCTGAGGAACAATAAAGCAACAGCTAAACAATAGCAAGCCCCGTCTTTACATTTCCAAAGAACCTCAAATAAAGGGATCTTGCACTGCTGTTTCTCATGCAGTGTTCAGCCATATCAATTCTGTTACTTTTGTATGGTAAAATAATCTGACACAACTATTTCCATATAGTAATCAATCATATAGGATCCATTCTTTTATCTTTATCTAAACTTTATTCCAAACTGGAAAAAAAAAGGGGGGGGGGGGGTGATGGATGCAATCTGACATGAAGGGGAGAGCAATCTGACATGAAGGGGAGATCAGTCTGACATGAAAGGAACAGGCAATCTGCCATGAAAGAGCCTGTCAATGTGACATGAAAGAGCCTGTCAATATGACATGAAAGGAACAGGCAGTCTGCCATGAAAGAGCCTGTCGATGTGACATGAAAGAGCCTGTCAATATGACATGAAAGAGCCTGTCAATATGCCATGAAAGAGCCTGTCAATATGACATGAAAGAGCCTGTCAATATGACATGAAAGAGCCTGTCACTATGACGCGAAAGAGCCTGTCGATGTGCCATGAAAGAGCCTGTCAATGTGCCATGAAAGAGCCTGTCAATATGACGCGAAAGAGCCTGTCGATGTGCCATGAAAGAGCCTGTCAATGTGCCATGAAAGAGCCTGGCAATGTGACATGAAAGAGCCTGGCAATGTGACATGAAGAGAAGAGCAGTCTGACATAACAGGGAAAGCAATCTGCCATGAAGGGGACAGCAATCTGATAGGAAGGGGAGAGCAATCTGTTATGGAGGAGAGGGTAATCTAACAACATGAAGGGGAGGGTCATCTGACATGAAAGAGGAGATCAATCTGACATGAAAGGGGAGAGCAGTCTGACAAGAAAAGGGAGGGAAATCTGACATGAAGGGGAGGTCACTCTTACATGGTGAGGTTTTTTTAAAATTTAAAATCTGACATGAAAGGGGAGGAAAATCTGACATGATAGGGGGAGAGCAATCTGACATGATAGGGGGAGAACAATCCCGACATGAAAGGGGAGAGCAATCCGACACAAAGGGGGGAGAGCAGCCCGACACGACCGTTCAACGGCACCACACTCACCGACTCCCAGCGCGCTTTGTCCTTCTCCTTCATGAAGCGGGCAAACTCGGCAGCGTCGCGGCGGTTTCGGATGAAGATGAAGATGCAGAGGAGGAGCAGGGGGATGAAGACGATGCCGGCCACCACTGGCCCCAAGATCAGCGCCAGGTCCAAGTCCTCCGGACATTCTGAAAACACGGGCCGTCAGCGATGACCACACAGACACCTTTCCCGACAAGCAGACTCGCCCTCACCTCACCTATCCAGTAGTCCTTCTCGGATGAGACTTATAAACCGAGGCCCCTGTGTGCAAACGCATGCAGAACATCTTGCGCACACGTTAAATCCTGTTCGAAAGAGTAGGCCATTGTGTGCCGGTGGGAACAGATGACAAAATTTTAAAAACCGCATACACGCGGTGACTGGATGTAAAAAAGTACATGAGTGCTTATTCCATTATCCTCGAAATAAAAGAATAAATAAATAAAAATAATTAATAAATAAATAGTCCCTTGCATTGGGGGGGGGGCACTATTGAAGATTTTTCAACCAGCTTCCTCCATTCCCTGCAGTCTTTTGCTTTCCATAGTAAATTTTTTTAAATTCCCAATTTATTTCGTTCTTCATCTAGATCTCCAACGTTTACCAGTAATGAGATTTTTTGCATTCTTTCCATAGCAGTTTGGTCCACTCAAGGTTACCAGTCCACTCTCTGATGTCTTCCTCCCATCGTTTTCTGTCTGCCTCTTCTTCGTCTCCCTCCTTGTACTGTTCCCTGTAGTAGGACAGTCTTGGCCAGTCCAGATGATCATGTAACTTCTTCTTCTTCCTTTTTGTCATGTTTCTCCCAAGGGAGGTTTGACACTGATGAGCCTTCTCCATCTCTCTCTTTTTTGAGTTTCCTCCTTATTTATGCCCCTTTCTCTAAGATCATCTGCAATATACAGGCAGCCCAGGTCTTGCTAGGTCTTCCCTTTGGTCTCTTTCCATCCACTACGAAGTTCATTGCTCTTTTTATGATGTTAGTGGTCTGTGACGATCATGTAACGTTCCTGAACCAATTTATTTCGCTCCTGGAAGCAACTACCTACAGATTATCAAGAAGCAAGAAAGGAAGGTGGCAGGATGGTTTTCAGACATTCCATTTGCTTAACAAGTCAACCCCGAGGTTCTGGGTTCGATTCCCCGGCCTTGCCCTTTCTTTCCCAGTTTGATAAATAAAAAAAATCAAACTAAAAAAAAAAATTTCTTGGCTTAAGGTCCAAGGTTTACCAATGGTGAGATTTTTGCTTATGCAACCATTCCCACACCCAACCCCTCCCCCCACCCCTGCCAAATAGGTAGCCGCATTCCGACTTTGGGGATGATGTCTAAACACAACCCCGGTGTGCATGTTGGGTTTGGATTTTTTTGTTATCCGTTACTACCGGCACACAATGGCCTACTCTCCTGAAAGCCGGAACGGGCTTTTAATGCGTGCGCAAGATGTTCTGCTTGCATTAGAGCTGTGAGGCTCATCAAAGGTCAGATTTTGCGTATGCGACCGTTTTTTAACCACCATTAAGGTAGCTCAGTGGTCGGAGCACTCGCTTTCCCCCAGCCAAGTTAAGCAGCGTCGAGCGTGGTTACCAGTTGGATGGGTGACCGTTTGCGCGCCTTGGCTTCAGTACAGTTCCCCCAGTTTACCCAGCTGTAAATGGGTACCTGCCCTCTTTAGGGTCAGGGAAGGTAAAGCAGCGAGGGAGAGGACATGGGCGCCGCCCTCAATATGCTGGCCCTAGAGAAGTGAGGTCTCCGACGCCTCGCTCCCCTACGACCTTATAGGTTATGGGACTCCTTTACCTTTTAAGGTAGCTGCATTCCGACTTCAGGGGTGTGTATCCTGTTTTAACAACACATGACATCACACTCGTGCTCCTTGCACAAGGAAGGTAATTAAGGACAATCCCATCACCTTGCACACCTTGGCTTCAGTACAGTCCCCCAGCTGTAAATGGGTACCTGCCCTCATTAGGGTCAGGGAAGGTAAAGCAGCGAGGGAGAGGAGATGGGCGCCGCCCTCAATATGCTGGCCCCCTGGAAAAGCTGAGGTATCTGACGCCTCGCTCACCAACGACCACATAGGTTATGGGAACACCTTTACCTTTATTCTTTTATCCATATCACATCACATCACATCGCAAGGGTACAGGTACCTTTGGTTCTCTGCACTTTGATGATGACGTCATTGTTTTTGTTGTACTCGTAGGTGAAGTGGAACAGACACTTGTCTGTGTCACGGAAGTCACACTTGGTCACGCGTTCATTGTTCACTGCACACAACAGTTCCATCCATTATTTCCTATAATTTAAAAAAAAAAAAAAAAATTTTCTTCTCTGTTTAGGGTTTTTGTTCTTGTTGTTGTTGTTCCTTTGATTTTGATTATTAATTTGTCATTGGTTGTATGGCTGTGTAAGATTAGGTTGAACGCATGCGCTTTGATTTGTCTTTGCAAGATATAGCGCTATATAAGTTCCAATTATTATTATTATTATTATTATTATGATTATTATTATTATAAATCCTTGGCTAGAGCTCTGAGGTTTACCAATGGTGAGATTTTTGCATATTATGCAAGCGTTCCCCCCACCCCCACCCCATTCCTCCATTTGGGTAGCTGCATTCCGACTTCAGTGAAGGTGTCTTAAACACGACACCTGTGTGCATGCGTTTTTTTAAAGTTTGTCGTCCGTTCCTACTGGCACACAATGACCTACTCTTCCGAAAGGCGGATCGGGTTTTGAATAATAATAATAATAATAATGTATGGAATTTATATAGCGCTGAATCTTGTAAAGCAACAAATCAAAGCGCTCAGATTTCATTTCATACCACTTTAAGTCACGGCAGATTTCTCTCCGTGAAATTCGGGCTGCTCTCCCCGGGGAGAGCGGGAGAGCGCGTCGCCACAAGCGCAGCGCCACCCTTTTTCTTTTTTTTTTTCATGTCTGCAACTGTATTTGTTTCCCTATCAGAGTGGCTTTTTTCTAAGAATTTTGCCAGGGACAACTCTCTTGTTGCCGTGGTTTTTTTTTTTTACGTGCGCTAAATAATTACGTGTAACACACGGGACCTCGGTTTATCGTCTCATCCGAAAGACTAGCGCCCAGACCACCACTCATGGTCTAATGGATGGGGGAAAAGTTTCCGGTCCAAACGGGGTACGAACCGCCGCACACTTCAGACCCGGACTTTTCGCTTTCTAGACAGGCGCGTTACCTCTAGACCACCGATCCACCGATTTACCATGTGCGCGCAAGATGTTCAGTGTGCATTCACATACAGTGCCTGGGCTTATAGCCTTGTCTGAAGGACTCTTGACATTCAGGTCGGTTTTTTTATTGTCAAACTGGGAAGAAAGGGCAGGGTTAAGAATCAAATCCAAGACCTCACAGTTTGCTAGTTCGGCAGACGAACGTCTTAATCGTCCTGACACCTTCCTCCTTCTATGTTTCTGTTTATTTAAACTCTTTTTGAGATATGCATTCACACATATGAGGCCTCCGTTTATAGTCTCATCTGAAAGACTTTGACATTCAGTTAAATTTTTTCGTCAAACTAGGAAAAGAAAGGGCAAGGGTTTGGGAATCAAATCCAAGAACCTCGCAATTATTTGGTAGCATACGCAAAAGTCTCACCAATGAACCTTAAAGCTGTAGCCAAGGAATAGAAAACAAATTAATAGCATCATTTGAGCGCTTTGATTTGTTGCTTTACAAGATTCAGCGCTATATAAATTCCATACATTATTATTATTATTATTATTATTATTATTTGGGGGGTTGGAAATCTTGGGATCACTCACACTCCAGTTCATCTTCCATGCTGACTTCAGGGCAGACCTCGATGCATTGTTCCTCGGTGTATTTGCCGGTCTTGAAGGCGCGGCACTGGGCACAGTCCCGGTACTGACTGCACTTGCTGGGGCAGTTCTGCACAAGTCAAGTCAAGTCAAGTCAAGTCAAGTCAAAAACACTTGAATCGTCCTATGAAGGGCAAATTACAATACTGACAAGCAGTGCTCCCTTAGTTATATTATTACCACTTTTTTTTATCAAATCACTTTACGACCATGTCTGTAAGTTAAGTCTTCATTTTGCTGGGGCAGTTCTGCACAAGTCAAGTCAAAAACACTTGAATATGAAGGGCAAATTACAATACTGACAGGTAGTGCTCCCTTAGTTATAATATTAACACTTTTTAAAAAAATCAAATCACTTTACGACCATGGACGACCATGTAAGTAAGTTAAGTCTTCATTTTGCTGGGGCAGTTCTGCACAAGTCAAGTCAAGTCAAGTCAAATCAAAAACACTTGAATTGTCCCGTGAAGGGCAAATTACAATACTGACAAGCAGTGCTCCCTTAGTTGTGCTCCCTTAGTTATAATA
>CM054139.1:11705536-11723036 GCA_028751875.1 Rapana venosa | reverse complement strand
TGGATGGATGGATGGATGGATATATGGATGGATATATGGATGGATGGATGGACGGATGGACGGACGGACGGACAGACGGACGGACGAATGAATGAATGAATGAATGAATGAATGGATAAATGAATGAATGAACGATTGGATGAATGAGTGAATGGATGAATAAATGGATGGATGAATGGTGGATCGGCGGTCTAAAGGTAACGCACCTGCCTAGAAAGCGAAAAGTCCGGGTTCGAAGTGTGAGGTGGTTCGATCCCCGTTTGGGCCAGAAACTTTTCCCCCACATCCATTAGACCATGAATGGTGGTCTGGGTACTAGTCTTTCGGATGAGACGATAAACCGAGGTCCCATATGTTACACAATTATTTAGTACATGTAAAAGAACCCACGGCAACAAGGGAGTTGTCCCTGGCAAAGTACTAAAGAAAAAAGCCACTCTGAGAGAGAAACAAATACAGCTGCAGACAGAAAAAAAAGAAAAAAATGGGTGGCGCGGTTCTTGTGGCGACGAGCTCTCTCCAGGGAGACCACCCCGAATTTCACGAAGAGAAATTTGCCGTGACTTAGAGTGGTATACAATACAATACAATACAATGAATGAATGAATGAATGAATGAATGAATGAATGAATGAATGAATGAATGAATGACACAATAACCGAGTGGTAAAGACTGCTCGAAGATTGTGACTTACACACTGGATGAAAAACTGACATGTATGACTCTTTTTTTCAAGTACCTGGCAACATACAGACAGCCATACTCCGACATCAGAGGATTTTTCCCCCCTCTCTCCTTAAAAAAAAAGGAAGAGTGGAAGTTGATATATATATTACTAAGAGATTGTCACGGCTGAATATCAATCTCAACATAACATTTTACAACATGACATCATTTTAAAGAAGGTCTTGTCACTAAGCTTACATTTTATTGTATTTATTTTTTAAATTTTATTCTTTTATATCGAGGATAATGGAATAAGCACTTATGCGCTTTTTTACATCCAGGCCCCCGTGTGTATGCGGTTTTGTAAATTGTCATCTGTTCCCACCGGCACACAATGGCCTACTCTTAGGAAAAGCGGAACAGGATTTTATCGTGTGCGCAAGATGTTCTGCGTGCGTTTGCATACGGGGCCTCGGTTTATAGTCTCATCCGAAGGACTTTGGGGGGAGAGTGGAGTCTGCACTGATGTGAACTCCAGAGGAAAATATCCCCCTTGAACAGGAATCGAACCCGGGTCGTCAGATTGCGAGCGCAATGTTCTAACCACTAGGCTATCCCGTCCCCCAAATACATCAATAACTGACAGCTTTTGGCTCCGAGTTTGGAGGGGTTTAGGCATAACAGACTTCTCCAATGGATCTTTTTTCTTTTTTTTTCTTTTTTTGGGGGGGGGGGGGGGGGGGAGAGTCGGGAAAGCCTAGTGGTTAGAGCACTGCGTTCGCAATTCGACAGCCTGGGTTTGAGCTACCACCCAGACACCCGTTCAAGGGGACCTTTTTTCCCCCTGGAGTTAACAACGCCAAGTGCTGACTCCACTCACCCTAAAGTTCTTTGGGTGGAGACTATAAACCACGAGGCTCTATGTGCAAATGCGCGCTGAATATCTTGTGCACAAAGAAGAAGAAGAAGAAGAAGAAGAAGAAGAAGAAGAAGAAGAAGAAGAAGAAGCATTGTTAAGAAGAAGACTTATGAAGAAGAAGAAGAATGCGAAGAAGAAGAAGACTTGCGAAGGAGAAGAAGAATATGAAGAATGCGAAGAATGCGAAGAAAAAGAAGAAGAAGAAGAGAGAAGAAGCATTGTTAAGAAGAAGACTTATGAAGAAGAAGAAGAATGCGAAGAAGAAGAAGACTTGCGAAGGAGAAGAAGAATATGAAGAATGCGAAGAAGAAGAAGAAGAAGAAGAAGAAGAAGAAGAAGAAGAAGAACAACAACAACAACAACAAAAACAAGAACATGAACAAGAACAAGAACAAGAAGAACAAGAAGAATGCAAAGGAGAATGCAAAGAAGACAAGAAATTGCGAAGAAGAATTGCAAAGAATGCAAAGAAGAACAAGAACGCAAAGAAGAAGAAGACCAACAACAAGAACAAGAACAAGAAGAATGCAAAGGAGAATACAAAGAAGAAGAAGAATGCAAAGAAGAACTACGAAGAACTGCGAAGAAAGAAGCAAGAACAACAACAACAACAAAAAAACACCACCAACACAACCACCACCTCTACCAAACCACCAACCAACACAACCACCAACCACCCCCCAACCAACCCCACCACCACCCCACCCACCACCAAAAACACCCACCAAACCAACCAACCAACAAACAACGAAAAATCACACATTCACATGCCCCATGCCCCCCCACCCGGGGAAGGACCTGCACTGCCCTGCCCTCAGCTCACCCCCACAGATTAGGGCCTCTGGCCCACTGCGGGGACAGGTGTAGTCGTTGCACTCGCAGTGCTGCTTGCTGTAGCGCTCCTTGGGGTCGCTCCCGATGGGGAAGCACTCGCACTCCCCGCAGATGCACTCCCCGTGACCCGAGCACACCTCCGTGTCGTTGCTGCCAGACACCGTGGAAGAATGAGGAGGATGGTGAGGAGGATGGAGGATGAGGAGGAGGAGGAGGATGGAGGAGGAGGATGGTGGAGGAGGAGGAGGAGGAGGATGGAGGAGGAGGATGGAGGATGGAGGAGGAGGAGGATGGAGGAGGATGGAGGAGGAGGATGGTGGAGGAGGAGGAGGAGGAGGATGGAGGAGGAGGATGGAGGAGGAGGATGATAATCATCATAATAATAATAATAATAATAATAATAATAATAATAAATAAATAAAATAATAATATAGCTATTGTCGTTGCTGAAAACATGGAATAATAATAATAATAATAATAATAATAATATAGCTATTGTCGTTGCTAAAACCATGGAATAATGATGATGATGATGATGATGATGATAATAATATTAAGAAATAATAATATAGCTGTTGTCGTTGTTGAAAACATGGAATAATAATAATAATAATAATAATAAAATAATGATAATAACAATAATATAGCTATTCGTGACAAACAGCCTGGTTGAGTTTTGGGGTTTAGGGTTGGGAGTTGAGGTGAGAGAATGGGGGTTAGGGGTGGGGGTGGGAGTGGTTGGGGGTGGGTTAGGGGTGGGTTTGGTTTGGGTGGGGTTGATTTGGGGTGGGGTTATTTTTTTATTTTATTCTTTTATATCGAAGATAATGGAATAAGCACTTATGTGCTTTTTTACATCCAGTCCCCGTGTGTATGCAGTTTTGTAAATTCTGTCATCTGTTCCCATCGGCACACAATGGCCTACTCTTATGGAAAAGTGGAACAGGATTTAACGTGTGCGTGTGTTGGGTTTGGATTTGGTTGAAATTGGGTTTGGTCTGGTTTGGGTTGGGTTCGGGGGGTGAATTTGGGATGGGATGGGATGTCATGGGGTTGGGAAGGGGGTGGGTTGAAATTGGGTTGGGTTCGCTTGGCTTTGGATTGGGTTGGACTGGGCTGGGGTTGGGTTGTGACGGGTTGGGTTTTGGATGGGGTTGGGCTGGGGTTGTGTGTACTGCATTGCGTTGTGGTAATAGATTGAATTGGATTGCATTGCGTTGCATTGTTTCGAATCCCGTTCAAGGGGATTTTACCCCGGGAGTTAACACCAGTACTGCTCTCCTCCTAAAAGTCCTTCGGATGAGATTATAAACCAAGCCTGGCCCCCATATACAAACTCATGCAGAACATCTTCCACATGTGTCAAAAACCCGTTCTGCCTTTTAAGAAGAGTAGGCCATTTCGTGCCGCTAAGAACGGAATTATATATTCATGAAAAGGTAGACAGGTAAATGAAAAGGCGTTCCCATAACCTATGTGGTCATAGAGTAACGAGGCATCAAAGACCTCAGCTTCTCTAGGGCCAGCACATTGAGGGCGGTGGCGCCCATCTCCTCTCCCTCGCTGCTTTACCTTCCCTGACCCTAAAGAGGCAGGTACCCATTTACAGCTGGGTGAACTGCGGGACTGTACTTGAAGCCAAGGTGTACAAACGGTCACCCATCCACTTTGGTAACCACGCTCAATGCCGCTTAACCTTAGCTTGGGGAAAGGGAGTGTTGTGACCACTGAAGAGAACCTCGCCTCACCTCTAGTCCCTTGGACAGTGGGGGCACTAGTGAAGATTTTGAAACCTAAAGAGAACCGTACTAATGAAGATTTTGAAACCTCAAGAGAACCGTACTAATGAAGATTTTGCAAACTTAAAGAGAACACTACTCATGAAGATTTTGCAACCTAAAGAGAACACTACTATTGAAGATTTTGCAACCTAAAGAGAACAGTACTCATGAAGATTTTGCAACCTAAAAAGAACACTATTAATGAAGATTTTGCAACCTAAAGAGAACCGTACTAATGAAGATTTTGCAACCTAAAGAGAACACTCCTAATGAAGATTTTTGCAACCTCAAGAGAACACTCCTAATGAAGATTTTTGCAACCTAAAGAGAACACTCCTAATGAAGATTTTGCAACCTAAAGAGAACACTACTAACGAAGATTTTGCAACCTAAAGAGAACACTACTAATGAAGATTCTGCAACCTAAAGAGAACGCTCGACATGACTGTAAAAGGACCTACCCCTTCAGGCATTTCTCCCGGGACTTTTTGCTGGAGATGTCGGCCTCACTGCACTCACAGATTCGACCGTAGCGCCCCTCGTTACAACTGCAGATGCCACACTCCAGGGTTCCGTTCCCTCCAAAGCATTTTTCGCTGTTGTCAATCTGAACACACACACACACACACACACAGAGGCCAACTCACATCAAAGTCTGGGTGCAAAACACACCCCACCACCCACACATACCCCTATTGTCCTCGATGTAAAAGGAAAAATAAATAAATAAATAACACACACACACGCACGCACGCGCACACACACATACACACACACATACACACACCAACTCTTATCAAAATTGGGTGTTCGCACTGGCATTTACAGATGACGTCCAGGTTGATGCCACACAAACACACACCCCACCACCCACCCCACCCACCCACACATAACCCCACCACCACCACCAACCCCACCCAACCCACCCCCCCCCACATACACAGACCAACTCACATCAAAATCTGGGTGCTCGCACTGGCATTCACAGATGACGTCCAAGTTGATACTACACAAACATAACCCCACCACCCACCCCACCCACCCACACATACCCCCCAACCACCCCACCCAACCCACCCTACCCACCCACCCTACTCCATCCACCCACCACACACGTTAAACCCTGTTCCGCTTTTCCTAAGAGTAGGCCATTGTGTGACGGTAAGAACAGATGACAGAATTTACAAAACCGCATACACACGGGTACAAGATGTTAAAAAAAAAGCACAAAAGTGCTTATTCCATTATCCTCGATAGAAAAGGAAAAAAAAACAACACACACACACACACGCATACACACACGCACGCACGCACGCACGCACACACGCACGCACGCACGCACGCCCCACACACATACACACACACACACACACACACACACAGAGCCCAAAATCACATCAAAGTCTGGGTGCTCGCACTGGCATTCACAGATGACGCCTGGTTGTTTACCACACAAACATACCCACTACCACCCATCCCACCCACCGAACCCACCCACACATACCCCACCACCACCCCATCCCACCTCCACTCCACCCCCACCACACCACATACACACACACACACACACACACACACACACACACACACCAACTCACATCAAAGTCTGGGTGCTCGCACTGGCATTCACAGATGACCTCCAGGTTGATGGTCAGCTTTTCACTCAGGCCCTGGGCTGCCAACTCCACCTGCTTGCTGACCCTGCCCGTTTTGCCCTCACACACGTCGTTGGTCACCATCATGCGGACATCGAACGTCACCTGCGTGGTCAGAGAAGTGTGTGACCAGTTGTCGCACTTATTGTTGGTTTTTTATTGTTTTTTTATTTTATTTTATACCACTTTAAGTCACGAGATTTCTCTGCGTGAAATTCGGGCTGCTCTCCCCCGGGGAGAGCGCGTCGCCACAAGAGCAGCGCCACACTTTTTTTTTTCTTTTGGTCTGCAACTGTATTTGTTTCCCTATCAGAGTGGCTTTTTTCTAAGAGTTTTGCCAGGGACAACTCCCTTGTTGCCGTGGGTTCTTTTACGTGCGCTGAAAATTTTGTGTAACACACAGGACTTCGGTTTATCGTCTCATCCGAAAGACTAGCGCCCAGACCACCACTCATGGTCTAATGGATGGGGAAAAATTTCGGGCCCAAACGGGGTAAGAACCACGCACACACCCGACCCGGACTTTTCGCATTCTAGACAGGCGCGTTACCTCTAGACCACCGATCCACAGTATGTGTGGACATAAAATAATGATAATACATGGAATTTATGTAGCGCTATATCTTGCAGAAAACAAATCAAAGTACTTTCATTCATCCTAGTCTTTCACATGCAGCCAGTTACAATTAACAGGTACTTTTAAAAATTCAAATGTATACACACACGCTCGCTCGCACGCACGCACATAAAGGTTGTACACTCCGGCAGGATGATGGGGGTTTTGGCGGTTGCGGGCAGGGACAAAAATGAAATGGAACAAGGTTTGAAATAAATGTGTCTTGAGGCCGGATTTAAAAGCGTCATAAGAAGACTTTTGGCGAAGGGAGAGAGGGAGGTCATTTCAGGTTGATGGACCAGAAACAGAGAAAGAGCAGCAGCCAACGGTGGATTGGTTGAACCTAGGTATTCTTAAGCACAAGGTATCTGCAGCAGAGCGGAAGGAACGAGGAGTGTACAGGTGAAGACATTCACAGAGGTAGGAAGGTGCTGTTTTATGGAGGCATTTGTAACAGAGGGTATAGTTTACTCTCTGTGGCACAGGCAACCAGTGGAGAGATCACAAGAGAGGAGTAATGTGGTCAGACATGACTTCGCAGAGCAGATGCGTGCTAGTTATTTCTTGATTCTTAAATGAATGTCTGGAATATACATCTGGAATTACCTCCCTCTGTCCCTTCACCAAAAGCCTTCATTGGATACTTTCAAATCCAGCCTCAAAACACATTTATTTCCTTACTAAGGTCTTCCCTCTCATTATCTATCCATACTCTTCAACGTCCACCCCCATCTCCATCACTGTGTATTGGCATGCTGTGCACGCGTGCATGTTATGCGTGTGTGCCGTCAGCGCCTGGGGTTTATCACAGTTCTTGATGAAACCATTGACGCTGGGGGCAACAGCAAAGTGAGAGGCTGTATGACCAGTGGTTTTTTCCACTCATGGAATTCCACTTTACAGCTTAGTCTTTAGTGATCGACTATGACTCTCTGACTAGGAGGCTTGACTTGCACAGTCCTTATGTGCTGCAGCCTTGGGGGCTGGTTGGCCTTTGGAGAACATCTCCAACGCTGACTGTCCTTATACCCACTTGGCCGAGAGAGTGGGGATGTACTGTGGGCAAGGCATCTCCACTATAATCAAATTTCTGCCCAATTTCCGAAACAGCAGCTGCCTCCTCTGCTGTTTTGGAGGTCATTGTCGAAAACGACGGACTAACATACATACATACATACATGCGTGTGTGTAATATTGATATCTTTTTATTATATTCATGAATGATTGCATAAGTGTAAATGATTTGAATGTAAGCGCTTTGATTTGTTCCTTTGCAAGATTCAGCGCTATATAAATTCCATACATGATCATTTTTATTAATGTTGGGTATACCAGTCAATTTGATTTTTCAGTAAATGTTGGTTGTACCAGTTTATTTTGTCAATCTTGAAACAAATGTTGGTTATACAAGTTTATTTGTCAAACTTTAAACAAATATTGGTTATACAAGTTTATTTGTCAATCTTTAAATGAATGTTGGTTATGGGAGTTTATTTTGTTAATCTTTAGATGAATGTTGGTTATACAAGTTTATTCTGTCAATCTTTAGATGAATGTTGGTTATACCGGTTTGATGTTGGTGATACCGGTTTTAACTTGTTATACCGGTATAATGTTGGTGATGCCAGTTTAAACTTGGTTATACCAGTTTAATGTTGGTGATACCAGTTTAAACTTGGTTATACCGGTTTAAACTTGGTGATACCGGTTTATGTTTTCAATCTTTTAAGTAAAAGTCGGTTACACCAGATATTTCTTGATTTAAAGAGAAACTGTCCTGAGTGGCTGAGATGGCACCTCAAGACTGCACCAGAAAAGAAAGGATATTGCGGACAGCAGGGAACCCCTGAGTTCTCCGCCAGTCCCTCCCTCTTCTGCACAACTCACGCTGTCTGTCATTTCCAGTTTGTCGCACATGGCTGTGTCCTGCATCGTGTTCCTGAAACACAGGGTTCAACTTTGATTATTCGTTTACATGCTGACAGGAAAATAGGAGGAGGAGGAGGAGGAAGAAGAAGAAGAAGAAGAAGAAGAAGAGAAGAAGAAAGAAGAAGAAGAAGAAGAAGAAAAAGGGACGATGATGATGATGGCGATGATGGCGATGACGATGATGTGAGGAGGAGGAGGAGGAGAAAAAGAAAAATAAGAAGAAGAAGAAGAAAAAGAAGAAGAAGGACGATGATGGTGAGGAGGAAGAGAAGGAGAAGGAGGAGGACGAGAAGAAGAAGAAGAAGAAGAAAGACGAGGAGGAGGAGGAGGAGGAGAAGGACGATGATGATGATGATGATGATGATGATGATGATGTATGATGATGAGGAGGAGGAGGAGGAGGAGGAGGAGAAGAAGAAGAAGAAGAAGAAGAAGAAGAAGAAGAACGATGATGATGATGATGATGATGAGGAGGAGGAGGAGGAGGAGGAGGAGGAGGAGGAGGAGGACAAGAAGAAGAAGAAGAAGAAGAAGAAGAAGATGTATGGAATTTATATAGCGCTGAATCTTGTAAAGCAACAAATCAAAGCGCTCAGATGACTTTTTAAAATTTTTTATTTTTTATTTTTATCGAGGATAATGGAATAAGCACTCAGGTACTTTTTTTTACATCCAATCCCCGTGTGCATGCGGTTTTGTAAATTTTGTCATCTGTTCCCACCGGCACACAATGGCCTACTCTTTCGAAAAGCGGAACAGGATTTAACGTGTGCGCAAGATGTTCTGCATGCGTTCGCACACGGGGCCTCGGTTTATAGTCTCATCCGAAGGACTTGAGAAGAAGAAGAAGAAGAAGAAGAAGAAGAAGAAGAAGAAGAAGAAGAAGAAGAAGAAGAAGAGACAAGAAGAGAGAAGAAGAAGAAGAAGAAATGGTCTACTCACCCTAGACATTTGGACTGAAAGGTGAATTTCACGCCATCCGCTTTTCTAGGAATGAAATGGATCCTTGATCGTAATTTCTGAAACCACAGCGCACGAAGAAGCGAGATGTCTGTCACGTTGCTGTATAACATACGCTGTGAAAACTACTGGCTCACATGATTGCTACGTTCGCAGTTTGTATTCGGTGTCTTGGACACCAACACACGTTTCTTGTGCACGCAGGTGCACCCACGCGCACGTGCACGCACACATACACAAACAGTCTCCACATCCATCCCCCTCTCCTCTCTCCCTCTTCCCCCTCTCTCTCTCTCTCTCTCTCTCTCTCTCTCTTTTCTCTCTCTCTCTCTCTCTCTCTCTCTCTCTCTCTCTCTCTCTCTCTCTCTCGTTTCTCAAATCCCATTTCATAATACTTTATTCCCATTAAAGTCTTTCAAGCTAAGAGACAAGCAGAAAAGTATACATATTGATAAACGAGATGACACAGACATGTATAAGAAAAAAAAGAGCAAAACACAACTATACATACACATCCCCCTGTCCCTCTCTCTCTCTTCGTAAGAGTAGGCCATTGTGTGCCGCCGGTGGGAGCAGATGACATAATTTACAAAACCGCATACACACGAGGACTGGATGTAAAAAAAAGAAAAGCACATAAGTGCTTATTCCATTATCCTCGATATAATAAAATTAAAAATAATAAAAATAAAAAATCTCTCACTCTCCCCCCCCCTCCTCTCTCTCTGTCCTCCCTCTCACTCTCCCCTTCCCCCTCTCTCTCCCCTCCCTCTCTCTCTCCCTTCCCTCTCTCTCCCCTCCCTCTCTCTCTCCCTTCCCTCTCTGTCCCACCCTCTCTCTCTCCCTTCCCCCTCTCTCTCCCTCCATCTCCTCCCCCTCTCCCTTCCCTCCCTCTCCTCCCCTCTCTCTCCCTTCCCCCTCTCTCTCCTCTCTCTCACTCTCCTCTCTCCTCCACCTCCCTCTCCCCCTACCCCCTCTCTCTCCCCCTTCCCCCTCACTCCCTCCACCTCCCATCCCCTCACTCCCTCTACCCCCCCTTCTCACCCCCCCTTCTCTCCCCCTCCCCCCCCCCCCCCCACCCTCTTTCTCCAAAAGACAAAACTAAAACTTCTACAAGCCCAGTACCCCTCCTACCCTGACCACCCCACACACCACACCCCCCCCCCTTCCCCCCAAAAAAAAACAAACAACAACAACACACTTACATCGTAGTTGTTGCGGATGAGGTTGATGATGTTGGAGGACTTGTTGGCCAGTTCCCCGATCTCCGCGTTTCCAATGAGGGCCCTCAGCTTCTCATAGTGGCTATACACTCCGGGCATCACGGCGAAAATCACGCTGGTCGATTTGTCCTTCAGCTTGTTGGCCACTTGACTCACCGTCGGAAAATCCTAGCGGGAGATTGATAGAGAGAGAGAGAGAAACATAAAAGGATAAAGAAAAGATGCCATGTCCTAAAAATTACACAAAGTATATATATTTTTTGGTGTGTGTGGAGAAAAAAGTCGAGGAAAAGAAGTACACTTAACAAGTACGGGATAGCCTAGTGGTTAGAACATTGCGCTCGCAATCTGACGACCCGGGTTCGATTCCCGTTCAAGGGGATATTTTGCCCTGGTGTTAACATCAGTGCAGACTCCACTCTTCCCAAAAGTCCTTTGGATGAGACTATAAACCGAGGCCCCGTGTGCGAACGCACGCAGAACATCTTGCGCACACGTTAAATCCTGTTCCGCTTTTCGTAAAGTAGGCCATTGTGTGCCGGTTGGAACAGATGACAGAATTTACAAAACCGCATACACACGGGGACTGGACTGGATGTAAAAAAGCACATGAGTGCTTATTCCATTATCCTCGATATAAAATATTTTTTTTGTTAATTACTTCTCTATCGTTTTGATAATAATGTGTCAAAAAGTTTAAATTTACAAGGGAAAAAGGGTATAGAAGGTAAAGGTGTCCCATAACCTATAAGGTCGTACAGGGAGCGAGGCGTCAGAGACCTCAACTTCTCTACAAGGAAAAAAAACCAACTCTTTTTTTTTTAAGTATATATTTTTCAATGATGACATAATTTGGAGGAGGGGGGTGTTACTCGGCTAGAGCTCTGAGGTTCACCAAATAAGGACAGTTTTTTTCCATATGCGACTGTCCTCCCTCCTCCCCCATCCCCCACCCCCTCCCTAACACCACCACTTAGGTAGAGAGAGACAGAAACAGACAGAGCGAGACAGAGAGAGAGAGAGTAATACAGAGAGAAAGAGAAAGAGAAACAGAGACAGAGACAGAGAGTGAGACATACAGACAGAGACAGACAGAGAGACGGACAGACACAGAAAGAGGGAAAGAGAGAGACATACGCACAGGCACAGACTGACTGACAGATGACAGAAAGGAAGACAGACAGACAGAAAGAAAAACTGCGACGCTAAAAGAATACTGTATTCACGACAATAACAACAACAACAGCAGCAGCACCACCACCACCACCACCAACAACAACAACAACAGCAGAAACAGCAACAACAACAACAACAACAACAACAGCAGCAGCAGCAGCAACAACAACAACAACAATGACGACAACAGCAACAACAACGAACAGCAGCAGCAACAACGGCAACAACAACAGCAGTAGCACCAGTACCAGCAACAACAACAGCAACTACAACAACAACAGCAGCAGCAAAAACAGCAACAACGACAACAACAACATCAACAACAACAACAATAGAACAGTGGATGGACAGTTCACTCAACAACACAGAACAACGACACCAACACCACCAACACCACCAACAACAACAGCAACAACAACAGAACGGTGGACAGACTCACACAGGTCAGACTTTTAGCATAGTTTCCTCTGTCGTCAATATGACAGTTCCGGTTCACACAACAACAACAATAACAGCAACAAAACAACACACACAACAACACAACAAAAACAAGAGAACAGTAGGTGGACAGTTCATTCAACAATAACACACAACAACGACAACAACAACACCACCACCACAACAACAACAACAACAACAACAAGAGAACAGTGGGTGGACAGTTCACTCAACAACAACAACAACAGCAACAACAACAAGAGAACTGTGGGTGGACAGTTCACTCAACACAACAACACACAACAAACAACAATAAGAGAACAGTGGGTGGACAGTTCACTCACCAAAACAAAACAACAACAACACACAACAACAACAAGAGAACGGTGGACAGACTCACATAGGTCAGACTTTTAGCATAGGATCCTTTGTCGTCAATATGACAGTTGCCGTTCACACAACAACAACAGTAACAGCAACAAAACAAAACAACACAACAACAACAACAACAACAGCAACAAAACAACAACAACAAGAGAACAGTGGGTGGACAGTTCACTGAAGAACAACAACACACAACAACAACAACAAGAGAACAGTGGTGGACAGTTCACTCAACAACAACACAACAACAACAAGAGAACAGTGGGTGCACAGTTCACTCAACAACAACACAACAACAACAACAACAAGAGAACAGTAGGTGGACAGTTCACTACAACAACAACACAACAACACCACCACCACCACAACAATGCAGCAACAAAACAACAACAAGAGAACAGTAGGTGGACAGTTCACTCAACAACAACACACAACAACAAGAGAGCAGTAGGTGGACAGTTCACTCAACAACAACACAACAACAACAAGAGAACAGTAGGTGGACAATTCACCCAACAACAACACAACAACAACAAGAGAACAGTGGGTGGACAGTTCACTCAACAACAACAACAACAAGAGAACAGTAGGTGGACAATTCACCCAACAACAACACAACAACAACAAGAGAACAGTGGGTGGACAGTTCACTCAACAACAACAACAACAACAAGAGAGCAGTGGGTGGACAGTATCACTCAACAACAACACACAACAACAACAACAACAACAAGAGAACGGTAGACGGACTCACATAGGTCAGACTTTTAGCATAGGATCCTTTGTCATCCAGATGACAGTTGCCGTTCACACAACAACAACAATAACAGCAACAAAACAACAACACCACAACAACAACAAGAGAACAGTGGGTGGACAGTTCACACAACAACAACAACAACAACAACAACAGAACGGTGGATGGACTCACATAGGTCAGACTTTTAGCATAGGATCCTTTGTCGTCCAGATGACAGTTCCCGTCATTGTTCTTCGTCACTCCGCCAAGCTAACGTCAAAAAGAAAAAAATACATCAGAAAAATCCACGTAGAACTCAATATCAACATACCACACAGCCACACGTCTAAACCGTGATAACAAAGAGATAAAGATAACACTCACCTGAGAGAAAAAGACTTAATAATAATAATAATAATATATGGCTTTTATATAGCGCTGAATCTTGTATAGAAACAAACAAATCGAAGCGCTTGCACTCAATTCATTTACACGCATGCAACTCTCCTTAAACGTAATGAACAACAGATTTCAAATCCATGTGCGCGCACGCACGCACGCACGCACGCACGCGCGCACACACACACACACACTTACTTTTCAACATTTTTTACTTGAACTTTTTAAGTTGCAAACTGTGGGAACCCCCAATGCATGAAATTGTGACTGGAATGTCTAGAATGATTAAGAACTAGAGTATGTAAGCGTTATTCCATTTACAATTAATCATTGTTAGTTTCACCTTTCCAACAGCTTGCACTGATGTGCGGTGAAAATATTATAGAAAGAAAGAAAGAAAGATAGATAGATAGATAGATAGATAGATAGATAGATATAGACAGACAGACAGGCAGGCAGGCAGGCAGGCAGGCAGTCAGACAGACAGACAGACAGACAGATGGGGGGGGGGGGGGGGTAGGGGAGAGGAGATTGCCCAAAATATGTACAGCATACAAAGGGAAGCAACTACTATCCTTCTGCCATACATGACAAAACGTACGTAAATCAATCGCCGGTGACAACGCTATCCCAAAAATAACAACACTGCAACCCCACACAGTCATCAAATGCCTGCACACCACTCAATACATCAGCAGACTAAAATACTGTTAAAAAAAACAAACTGTCATTGTAAGCATGGCCTAGTTCTAAGCTAATAAACCAACACAAAACAAAAAAAACTCGGCTAATAAACCAACACAAAACAAAAAAACCTCGGCAATTACATTGCACCAAAACAGTCCAGGTATCAAGCGATAAAAATTAGGATGCTTAAATAAACAGAAGCAAGCAAGTTGGGGAGAACTGAGTATCAGACTTTTTGAATGATTGCTTCCATTTTCTTTTTAAAGATCTTAAATAGTTTTCTTGAAGAATGTGCATGATGCAATTCATTTTTTAAACAAAAGGAATGAAGTAAATCTAAAACATATGTCGATCTGACACCCATTTTTAGCACTGCAGATATTTAAAAAAAACCAAAAAAAAAGCCTGAACTGTCTGCAAAATTAAAATTTCATAATTCTACTTTCAGCTTCCCCCCCCCCCCCTCCCCACACACACGAACGCACGCACGCACACACAGATGCTAAACAAGCTTTGGACGAAAGATTGAAAGTGGGGGAAAGAAAAAGAAGAAAGAGTAAGGTGAGGTATGAAGTAAAGATGTACTGTAAAACACACAAACACACACACCACAACACACATCCCACACACAACCCCCCTCACACACAACACACACACCACAAGCCCCCCTACCCCCACCCCACCCCCACCCCACACACACCACACAGCATCAATCAATCAAATCAAATTCATCCACCAATCCATCCATCCATCCATCAGTCAGTCAATCACTCAATCAGAATGACATACCAGGCCAACCCCCGCCAGCTGGAACATAGAGTTGGAGCTGTACACAATGATTCGCCGGCTCCTCTCCCGCCACCCGATCTCTTCCTGTAAAAGGCAAAGGTAAAGGTAAAGGTAAAGGAGTCCCATAACCTATAAGGTCGTAGGGGAGCGAGGCGTCAGAGACCTCACTTCTCTAGGGGGCCAGTATATTGAGGGCGGTGGCGCCCATCTCCTCTCCCTCGCTGCTTTACCTTCCCTGACCCTAAAGAGGGCAGGTACCCATTTACAGCTGGGTAAACTGGGGGAACTGTACTGAAGCCAAGGCGCGCAAACGGTCACCCATCCAACTGGTAACCACGCTCGACGCTGCTTAACTTGGCTGGGGGAAAGCGAGTGCTCCGACCACTGAGCTATCCCGTCCCGTCTCTTCCTGTATCCACACAAAACAAACATACATCCTCCTCTGAAAGCGGAGTGCGGATGCTTAAACGGTAAGGCAAAAGGTAACGGTAACGCAGGCGGTCCCATAAACCTATAAGGTCGTAAGGGAGAGCGAGGCGTCATCAGAGACCTTAACTTTCTCTAAATGGTAGGATACTAGAAAGACAATGACAAATTCTTTTATTTCGAGGATAATGAATAAGCACGCATGTGCTTTTTTTTTTACATCCAGTCTCCGCTCTTAGGGATATATATATATATAAGAGAGAGGGAGAGGAAGAAGAGAGAGAGAGAGAGAGAGAGAGGTTGTGGTGTGTTGGTGTGTGTGTGTGTGCGTGCGTGTGCGTGCGTGGTGCTGCGTGCGTGGTGGTGTGCGTGCGTGCGTGCGTGTGCGTGCGTGCGTGGTAGTGTGTGTGTGTGGCGTGGGTGTGCGTGTGTTGTGCGGTGGTGCGTATGTGGTGTATGTGTGTATGTGCGCGTGCGTGCGTGCGTGGTGCGTGTGTGTGTGTGTTGTGTGTGTGTGTGTGTGTGTGTGTGTGTGTGTTGGGGTGGAATTGAACCTAAGCTGTTCGAGTTTTTTGTCTACCTGCTGAACAAACAAAAAAAATTTTTTAAAGAAAAAAAAATTAACAACCATGCACACAAACTCGCCTAGTGTGTACATAATTATGTTATTCTTAGTACGCATTCCGGACCCTCCCATCCCCTGAGGATTTATTTTTCTTGTTTCGTTTTTGGGTTCTACTCGGCTAGAGCTCCGAGGTTCACCCATGGTGAGATTTTTGTGCGATAGGACCGTTCCTCTCCCTCCCTCCTCCCCACCCCCCCCACACCCCAGCACAATTTAGGTAGCCGCATTCTGACTTCACCAGACGACGGTGGAAGTGGATTGGGCACATCCTCCGAAGAGACCCACAGTCAATCACAAGAACAGCATTGCACTGGACCCCAGAAGGAAGGAGAAAGAAAGGAAGACCAAAAGCAACGTGGAGGAGGAGGACTGTAGAAAGTGAGATGAAGGCCATGCAGCAGCACTCTTGGGGATCAGTGACTAGGTTGGCCCAGGATAGGCAGGAGTGGAAGCGCTTTGTTGCTGCCCTACACACCGCTGGGTGTAATGGTTGATGATGATGATGATGATTCTGATTTCAAGGATGGTATGTAAACACGACACCTGGCCCAGGCCAAAAGCTGTGCCAGTTATTGATACCAGCTAATAATAATAATAATAAAAATAATGTATGGAATTTATATAGCGCTGACTCTTGTAAAGCAACAAATCAAAGCGCTTTTTAAAAAAAAATTATGCGTGTGTATGCGGTTTTTTTTAAATTTTGTCATCTGTTCCCACCGGCACACAATGGCCTACTCTTTCGAACAGCGGAACAGGATTTAACGTGTGCGCAAGATGTTCTGCAATCGCCAAGGCCTACACTAAAAATTTTGTTTACGTTGAAAAATGTTGTCTTGAGAGATTTGCCTTCTTCAGCCATGACAAGCTCTTAACATAACAACCTGCACTTTTCTTTGGTAAAGGATAGAGAGAGAGAAAAAAATCCTCTGAAGTCGGGAGTATGGCTGCCTATATGGTGAGGTAACTTGAAAACAGTAGTCATACACAGCAAACTTCTCATCCGGTGTGTACTTCCTATCTCACAGTGATTCTTCCCAGGTGGGATGAGTGAGTCAGAGTGTGGCATGTTCTGGGTGACCCCCAGGGTGTAAAGCTGGGGAACGCACAACAACAACAACAATAAACACACCTGTGTATATGCGTTCTTTCTTTAAAAAAAAAATTTGCATCCGTTCCTACCGGCACGAAATGACCTACTCTTTTGAAAGGCGGAGCAGGTTTTGTAACGCGTGTGCAAGATGTTCTGCGTGC
>CM054139.1:11683036-11685536 GCA_028751875.1 Rapana venosa | reverse complement strand
AGGTTTAAGCAACGTAAATAAACATCACCTCCTAAAAAAATCAACAAATAATAAGAGACACAAAAACACACACACCCCACACACACACATATATATATATATATATATATATATTATATATATGTATGTATATATATAGAGAGAAAAGAAAGAGTTTATATAGATATAGATATGTACCCCACATAAATAATACATCCATCCCTATCTACACACACACACACACACACACACACACACACACACACACACACACACACACAACCATTTAGGTAGCGGCATTCCGACTTCAGCGATACTCCGCATGTAATTTCATTCACAAGCACTCGCCAAGTCTAATCCGCCACCACTGTATGTATGTTTGTATGTTTGTCCGTCGTGTCCGACGATGACCTCCAAAACAGCAGAGGAGGCAGCTGCTGTTTTGGAAACTGGGCAGAAATTTGATTATAGTGGAGATGCCTTGCCCACAGTACATCCCCACTCTCTCGGCCAAGAGGGCATAAGGACAGTCAGCGTTGGAGATGTTCTCCAAAGGCCAACCAGCCCCCCAGGGCTGCAGCACATAAGGACAGTGCGAGTCAAGCCTCCTAGTCAGAGAGTCATAGTCGATCACTAAAGACTAAGCTGTAAAGTGGAATTCCATGAGTGGGAAAGAAAGCCACTGGTCATACTACAGCCTCTCACTTTGCTGTTGTTGCCCCCAGCGTCAATGGTTTAATCAAGAACTGTGGTACAGCCCAGGCGCTGACGGCTCTGCCACCACTGTAACTAAACAAGCTAAAGAGCTTTGTCAGGTCGATACGCACGGTTGGTAGCAGCTCTGCACACACCACACTGTGCCCTATACTAGCCAACCCTCAGCGGCCTCTTCAACGCTGTGATCGATATCTATTACAGCCCAGACAATGGTCACCGCCAGCCAACACACGATGTCTAGTGTGTTTCGCGTGCCGGTCGCTTGTCTGTCGGTGCCCCATTGCCCTCCCCCCGGGATGCCTGATGACTGTGCAAATCTTGCACAATTTCCGGGTGCACGTGCATTACGAACTTGAAGGCTTTGTCTTCCATGCAGTGGATCGGTGGTCTAGAGGTTAACGCGCCGCCTGCCTTGAAAACGAAAAGTCGGGTCGGAAGTGTGCGGTGGTTTGATCCCCCTTTGGGCCCGAATCTCTCACCCTCCTCCCCCCCCCCCCCTCCACCTCTTCATCCGTTAGACCATGAGTGGTGGTCTGGGTGCTAGTCTTTTGGATGAGACGATAAACCGAGGTCCTGTGTGTTATACATAATTATTTAGCGCGCGTAAAAGAACTCACGACAAGAGAGTTGTTTGTCCCTGGCAAAATTATGTAGGAAAAACGCCACTCTGTTAGATAAACAAATACAGTTGCTGACAGGAAAATGATTTTTTTTTAAAAATAGGTGGCGCTGCTCTTGGGGCGACGCGCTCTCAAACTGCAGTGACTATGAAATGAAATGAAGAACTGCTTCGCTTAAAGACTTCGGCTTTTCCGATGGTTAGTTAAAGACTTTGGCTTTTCGGTGGGTTTGTTAAAGACTTTGGCTTTTCCGACGGTTAGTTAAAGACTTTGGCTTTCGGTGGTTTGTTAAAGACTTGGCTTTTTGGTTGGTTTTCTGAACACTTTGGCTTTTCGAATGGACATAGAGAAATTGTGCACGAGCAGGGTTGTTTTGACCTGCACAAATCCACGAATACACGGCTCCAACTGGTTTAGAGTTTCCTCCGAAAGACTTGACTGTCAATTCTATTTTCTTGTCCAACTGGAAAAGAAAGGGCAAGGCTGGGGAATCGAGCCCAGAACCCCAGGGTTGACTTGGTAGGCAGGTGATTAACGTCTAAAAACCGTCCTGCCACCTTTTTTTTCGTCTTGTTGTGTAGTTGTTTGAGGTGGGACATGGGGGTCGAAACTCATGAACGTTTGTTTAAAGCTCATGTTAGAAGGTGTACCATATATTGAAAGGCCATCACTTGTAAAGGCTGAAAATCTATAAATTACTCAATTTTATGCACTGTTGCCATGGAAACAATCCAAAACGGCTGCCAAAGCTAGATGTTTGAAACCCCTAAGCTTTTTTTTTTAATCGATAACAGGTACAAAGAAACCTGTTTCTATATACTTGTTTTACACTTGAATTCTTTAAATTCAAGCAAGGAAATCTCCATTTTTCCATCTAGCTATTTTTTTTATTCTAAGAAAAAAACATGATTTGGGCCCCTTTTGGACTTGTGTCTAACCAGTCTTTTGCGTGTCTGAACGTGTTTCTTCATGTAACAACTGGCAGACTGGTGGTATTCATTTTCACTTTGAGCTCCTCCATAAGGAAGGGTAGTCGAGAGCCCCAGAAAGCCAAACCAGTATACCATTACTGGTACGATTCCTCTCTGGGGCCTCCTCAGACACGCTTACGCCTAGTTAACAGTGCATAATCGCTGAAGAGAATTTCCATTTATAAGAAAGAAAAAAGGGACCTGGCCGCTTCT
>CM054139.1:11660536-11675536 GCA_028751875.1 Rapana venosa | reverse complement strand
GGTTGTTGTTGTTGTTGTTGGGTTTTTTGGGGGGGTTAGCAAACGGCTCTCACGTCCTGTATGACTGAAAATGTTATTTATGGTAGACCAGGAAAATATATCAATGCCATGGCGAACAAAATAACGATGATTAAAAAACAACCCATCAATACCGCGAGGGAACAAAAATAATGATAAAATGTATCAATGCCCTGCCTGTATCTGCGACACCCGCTTAGAAACAGCGACTGCATGCTTTTCAATCCCCGAAGTCAGAATGCGGCTACCTTCACGGTGGGCAAAAACGGGTCGCATACGCAAAAATCTCACCATTGGTGAACCTCGGAGCTCTAGCCGAAGAACGAAAAAAAACCAACCAGGACAACAACAAAAAACCAAACAAAAGCACAAAAACCCCACCCTTCCTCTGTTAAATTCATGCTTTGGACTTCAAACTTTCATCAATGGTTAGATGGTCTAGGTGTAACGCAGCCATCTAAGAAAGCGAGGGGTCACTGGGTCAAATCCCGTTAAAAGATGTACTTCTCCCCTTTCTCATAAATCATCTGGAACATGAGTGGTGGTCTGGGTACTAGTCTTTTGAGTGATATGATGATGAAACAAGGTCCTGAATGCTACATGCGCATGTGCACTGCTAGTGCTACGTGCACTTTTTAAAAAAAACCTGAAATCCACGTAGATTTTTCGTGGGCAAAAACTTTTGGAAAACATCCAAAGTCATGAATCCTAACGCGCGCACACACACACACACACACACACACACGCGCGCCGCGCGCGCACCACAAACATAAAACACACACATACACACAAAACACAACACACACGCGCACGCACACACACACACACACACACACATACACACACACATCTCTCTCACACACACACACACACACACACACCACACACACACACACACACACACTACGTTCCCATCAAACATCACAAGAAAGAAAATGACAATAATAAACAATAAAAACTTTCAAAACTACAAACACCAACACTCAAGCACATTTCCCCCCAAATAATAAAGGTAACAGATGTCCCATAACCTATGTGGTGGTAGGGGAGTGAGGCATCAGAGACCTCAACTTCTCAAGGGGCCAGCATATTGGGGGCGGCACCCATCTCCTCTCCTTCGCTGCTTTACCTTCCCTGACCCTAAAGAGGGCAGGTACCCATTTACAGCTGGGTGAACTGGGGGACTGTACTGAAGCCAAGGCGCGCAAACGGTCACCCATCCAAGAAATAACCACGCTCAATATTACTTAACATTGGCTGGGAGAAAGCGAGCGCTCTGACCACTGAGCTATCCCTTCCCCTTCCAAATAATAAAAAACAAAAACAAAAAAACACGTTTATAGACACAAAAATCGGACCCTACAAGGTGATAACAACTTTGTCCTTATCAGGTCTTAGCAAACACTCTCCACTTTACCGCACAGTGCATATGTATGCGGTGGCTTGGACAAAAGCGGCTTTGTCAATCGATTTATAACCCAGTTGCCTGTGGCTGCCGTATGCACACACACTCACCTCCCACCCCACCCCACCCCACCCCCCACACACCTTCATCCCCCACCCCCACCCCCTAAAGCCTCTTGACACATTGATTGATCGGCAGGCAAACGGAACTGATAGGGGTTTCTTTCACGTGCCGACGCGCGCGTGTATGTCTCGGTCAATTTCCTGATGTGTTGCGATTTTATCGATGTCTTCTTACACGAGTCCCCAGTTGTACGTGCATTAAGAGCCATTATCATGTTGTTTTGTTGGCGAGTCAGGTTGTTTCTGCGTGGCCGACGATGGTAAACCTGCGAGCTTCTGGAAAAGATGGGGTCTTTTTTTTTCTTTTTTTCTTTTTTTTCTTTTTTTGGGGGGTCTCTTTTTGGGGGGTTCCTGGGCTTGAGCTCCGAGGGTTTTTTCCCCAATGGTGA
The DNA here is from genome assembly GCA_028751875.1 of Rapana venosa. Taxonomy (NCBI): domain Eukaryota; kingdom Metazoa; phylum Mollusca; class Gastropoda; order Neogastropoda; family Muricidae; genus Rapana; species Rapana venosa. Next base: position 11,673,602 of record CM054139.1, on the reverse strand, counting down.
GATTTTGTGTATGTGACCGTTTTGGCCCACTATGAAGGTAGCCGCATTCCGAATTCGGGGATTTAATTATGCTGGTTGTGTTCTGTGTTTCCGTGACCCACCCAACCCTGATATGAATTACGGGATCTTTAACGAGCATATATATTTACTCTTCTGTATGTGAATATTATATGCACGAAAGAAAGAAATTAAGGCACTGGCAGATCTGTACTTGGAAGTTTATCGTAAAAATCCCCACCCTTAATTCACCAGACGCTGCCGAGATTCGAACCCACGACTTCATGGACCCATGGGATTGAAGTCGAACGGTCTTAACCACTCGGATAGAGTGGTCCGTCTGGTTTGAAGATCTACAGAGCAAGGATAAAGATAACTTAGAGGAATAAATGGGTGGCTGATTTGACAAATAACCTATTTTATCAAGGAACGGTTGGCATGTGATTGATGAGGCACCCTGGTAAAGAAAAGCATTATGGACGGGAGATTCAAAATGTCGTAAATGAGGCTTGAACAAGTACTTACAGAACTACTACTTCTACTTCTACTTCTACTGCTACTACTACTACTATCACTACGACTTCTACTATCACTACGACTACGACTACTACTGTCACTACTACTACTACTACTACTACTACTACTATCACTACGACTTCTGCTACTACTACTTCTACTACTATCACTATGACTTCTACTTTCAATACGACTACGACTACTACTATCACTGCTGCTGCTGCTGCTGCTGCTGCTGCTGCTGCTATTGCTGCTGCTGCTGCTGCTGCTGCTGCGATAAATAGTGATATTTGCCAACTTTTCCAGCGCGCGCACGTGCGTGTGCATGTATGTGCGTGAGTATGTGTGTGTGCGTGTATGTGTGCGAGCGTGCATGCGCATATGTGTGTGTGCCTACCTGACTAGATCTGTCTCTATGCCTGCGTCTTTAGAAGCATTTGTCTTTTGTGGGCGGGGTTCATCATTACTCGTTTAACCGATTACAAAGAAATGAACAGATGCTTCCACAATCAATCCTGAAAAGCTCATCTCATCTCTTTTACATTGCTCCTCCCCAACCCCAACCCTCCTCCTCAGTTATCCTCTATCTCGGGAGCGGGATAGCCTAGTGGTTAGAGCGTTGCGCTCGCGATTTAACGGCCCGGGTTCGAGCCACTACCGAGACGCCCGTTCAATGGGATTTTTTCCCTGGAGTTAGCATCAGTGCAGACTCCACTCCCCCTGAAAAGTCCTTCGGGTGAGACTGCTGTGTAAACCGGGGCCCCGTGTGCGAACGCAAGCAGAACATCTTGCGCACACGTTGATAAAATCCTGTTCTGTCTTTTAGGAAGAGTACGCTATTCCTGCCGTTAAGAACGGATAACAATGGATAGTTAGATAGGTAGATAGGTAGATAGGTAGGTAGGTAGATAGATAGATATAGGTAGATGGGTAGGTAAGTAGGTACATATAGATAGATAGATAGATAGATAGATAGATAGATAGATAGATAGATAGATAGATAGATGGACGGACGGACGGACGGACGGACGGACGGACGGACAGATAGATAGATAGATAGATAGATAGATAGATAGATAGATAGATAGATAGATAGATAGATAGATAGATAGGTAGATAGATCGATAGGTAGATAGATAGGTAGGTAGATAGATAGATACTAAGGTACATTGATAGATAGACAGACAGACCGATAGACAAGACAGACAGACAGATATAGATAGATAGATAGATAGATAGATAGATAGATAGATAGATAGATAGATAGATAGATAGATAGATAGGTAGGTAGATAGGTAGGTAGGTAGGTAGGTAGGTAGGTAGACAGACATTTCTTTAAAGAATATAAAAACCCGCATACACACTGGTATCCTGTTTAGACATTATCCCCGAAGTCGGAATGTGGCTACCTTAATGCTAGGCGAAAACGGTCGCGTGTATGTATATATGTACACACATACATACATACATACATACATACATACATACATACATACATACATACATACATACATATATGTGTGTTGTGTGTGTGTGTGTGTGTGTGTGTGTGTGTGTGTGTGTGTGTGTGTGTGTGTGTGTGTGTGTGTGTGTGTGTACGCAAAAACATCTCACCACTGGTGAACCTCAAAGATCTAGCCGAGGAATGGGAAAGCTGCCCCCCCCCCCCCCCCCCCCAAAAAAAAGGCTCTATTCTCATCATTCCTCCACCTTCCTTCCCAATTATCCTCTAATCCAAACTCCCCACCCCCCAACCCCTCACACACAGACATACACTCACACACAGACACAGACACAGACACACACACACATACACACACTCACACACACACACTCACACACACACACACAACACACACACACACACACACACACATACACACACACGCGCACACACTTCTCCTCTCTCTCCATGTTCCTATTCTCCCAAGCACTCGCCCTATTGCCCAGAATGATAATGCAACATTCTGGAGCCACAAAACGATGCTCGTTGGGGGGCAGGGGGGGGGGGGGGGGAGGGAGGGGAGGGGAAGAGGGGGTCATGAACTCCCATTCCATGCTAATAGAGAATCATCGACAGTATTGATGCTGATGCTGCATCTGAATCACAGAGAGAGGGTGAGAGACAGACAGACACAGAGAGAGACAGACAGACACAGAGAGAGACAAACAGAGGAGACACAGAGAGACACAGAGAGGGAGACAGAGAGGGAGACAGAGAGGGAGAAAAAGAACGAGAGAGAGAGCGAGGGAGAGAGAGAGCGAGAGAGAGGGGGGAGACAGAGAGAGGGACAGACAAAGAGGGAGAGACAGACAGACAGAGACACTCAGACAGAGAGAGGCTCTTTAGAGAGCAAGAGAGAGTGGGGGAGATAGAGAGAGAGGTGGGGAGACACAGAGAGAAACTGAGAGAGAGCGACAGATAAAGAGGGGCAGAGACAGACAGACAGACAGAGACAGAGAGACAGACAGACAGACAGAGACAGAGAGACAGACAGACAGAGGCTCCTCAGAGAGCACGCGATAGAGGGGGAGATAGAGAAAGAGAGAGGTGGGGAGACACAGACAGAGACTGAGACAGAGACAGACAGAGAGAGACTGAGACAGAGACAGACAGACAGATACTAAGTCAGGGATACAAAGAGAACAATAAACATAAAGACAATCGAGACAGAGAGATAATTATGTGGGCTTTGTTTCTTTGCTTCGTTTTGGGGTTGGTTGTTTTGTTGGGGGGTTTTATGGTCTTGTTGTTATTGTTGCTGGGTTTGAGGGAGAGGGGGGGGTTTTTTATTTTGCTTTTTTGTGCTTCTTTGTTTCCTTTTTGGAGCTTTTGGTTGGTTGTTGTTGGGGTTTTTGGGTTGGTTGGTTGGGGTTTTTGGTTGGGGTTGGGGTTTTTAGTTGGTGTTGGGGTTTCTGGTTGGGGTTCGGGTTTGTTTCCTGTTGGGGTTCTTTCTTTCTTTTCTTCTTTTTTTTTTGGAGGGGGGGGGGGGGGGGGGGGGGGGGGGGAGGGGACATACAAAGAAATTCATGTTTCCAATAATTAGTAAGAATGAGCTGAGAGAAAGCGCTTTGATTTGTCTCTGCAAGATATAGCGCTATCTAAATTCCACTAATAATAATATTTATTAGTATTATTATTATTATCATATTATTACTATTATTATTCTGTCTATTTTCTTTCTCGGCTTTGAGCTCCGACGTTCAATAACGGTATAATTTTGCGTAAGCGACCATTCCCTTCCTCCTCTCCCCCTCCCCCCCCTCCCCCCCCTCCCCCCCCCACCCCACCTCCACCTACATTAAGATAGCCACATTCCAACTTCGGGAATTAGAGATTTTACGTTAACATTTTTTTTTTTAAAAAGCAGGACAGTGGGGGTGGGGGATGGGAGTGGAAAGAGAGGAGACAGACGTAAGAACGGGGCAGGGTAAAAACGGAATGTTAGGGCCGCAAAAGACATAGACCTACTTTTATCGTCGAACGCTCAGTCAGCAACTACTGTTGTTGTCTGTCATATGAGCGAAAATGCGTTCCGCTGCCGTTAAGCGCCTGACGAGTCAGGCCCAGCGCTTCCTACTTCGGCATGGGAGAGAATTGTTATTTTGTAAGCCTTTCTGGGGGGTAAAAGGCAGGAGAATGGACACAGAAGGCAGAACATAGACAAGAAGGGGGTGATAGAAAGAAAAAAGAAACAAGGCAGAAACAAAGAAAGGAATAGAAAAGAAGGAATTCCTAGCACAGAATTTCCAGAGATCCCCCGTGGGGATGCCGGGAAGCCTGTCAGTATAGATAGCATCCCCACATTCTGGAAATTCTGTGCTAGAAATTTCCTCTTTTCTATCACTCTCTTTAGTTCTGCCTTGTCCTGTTTAGTTGTGCCTTGTTTCTTCCTGTCACCTCCTTCTTGTCTATTTTCTGCCTTCTTGGTCCATTCTCCTGCCTTTATTTCCAGAAAGACTTAAAAGCTAATAATTCTCTCTTGTGCCGAAGTCGGATGCGCTGGGCCTGACTTGTCAGGCGCTTAACGGCAGCGCGACGCATTTTTTCGCTCATGTAACAGACAACAATAGTTGCTGCCTGAGCGTTCGATGAAGATGAAGAAGAAGAAAAAGAAGAAAAGAAGAAGAAGAAGAAGAAGAAGAAGAAGAAGAAGAAGAAGAAGGGAAGAAGAAGAAGAAGAACAAGAACAAGAAGAAGGAGGAGAAGAAGAAGGAAAAGAAGAAGGAAAAGAAGAAGAAGAATTTCCAGAAGGCAGGGATGCCGTTTGTATTGACAGGCCCCTGGAATCCCCATGGGGACGAAGACATAAGATTTACGGGAAAACAACAAGCGTGGCCCTTATCAAACAAACAGAACACGTTGTGAACAACATCTGCCTTCAGCCACCCCACTCCTTGTTTGTGTATTCTTCTTGTTGTTGTTGTTGTTGTTGTTGTTTCTCTTCTCTAGGCATGCAAGCACTTCAAGTGCTGCAGAACTGTCCTATATATCGGGATAAACCAACAAAATCAGTGACGCCAACCAGTCGCGCAAAACAAAACGAAACTCGAATCTTAAGCCATACAGGGCGTTCTTTCTCCCTTTTTTTTTGGCCACGGAGACGGAGAGACAGACAGAGAGAGAGAGTGAGAGAGAGAGAGAGAGCGAGAGAGACAGAGAGAGAGCGGAGAAGAGAGAGAGACAGAGAGAGAGAGAGACAGAGATAGAGAGAGACAGACAGAGAGAGAGACGAGAGAGAGAGAGAACGAGAGAGAGAGAGAGAGAGAGAGCGAGACGGGAGAGATAGAGAGGAGAGAGAGAGAGAGGAGAGAGAGAGATAGAAGAGAGAGAGAGAGAGAGAGAGAGAAGAAAGTAATTAGAAGGATTGATGGGAAATAGGAAAGGAAAGAAGAAGAACAAAAAAGAAACCCTCGCCAGTTTTCAAGCCAACAGGACCACCACCACTCTGCCTCACTCCATTTTATCTTCCCATTGTTTTCTTTTGCTGCTCTCTCTCTCTGAGTCTCTCTCTCTCTCTCTCTCTCTCTCTCTCTCTCACTCTCTCTCTCTCTCTCTCCTCTCTCTCTCTCTCTCTCTCTCTCTCTCTCCCTCTCTCTCTCTCTCTCTCTCTACTCTCTCTCTCTGTGGAACATCTCAAAAAAGAATTTGTTTCTCCATCCAACCTGGACATAAAACACAAAAGTAGTGTGCCCCATCCTCCCCCACCCACCCACCAACATACACACACACAACACAACACAACACACAACACACAACACACACACACACCACACCACACCACCACCACACACAACACACCATTACCAGACATGCACGAATCTGACAGTACAGATCATCCTCATCAGAAAATGGACACTCCCCCCCCACCCACACACACACACACACGTGCAAGCATTATCGGTTTCACGTGCTTGCTCATCCATCAACTGATATGATGCGTCACGCACCTTGGGGTGGAGAGAGAGGGGAGAGGAGGGGAGAGGAGAGAGGGGGGAGAGAAGAGGGGGAGAGAAGAGGGGGGGGGAGAGGAAGAGGGGGGGGGAGAGGAGAGGAGGGAGAGGAAAGGGGGGAGAGGAGTGGGGGGAGAGGAGAGGGGGGGAGAGGAGAGGAGGGAGAGGAGAGGGGGGAGAAGAGAGGAGGGGAGAGGAGAGGGGGGAGAAGAGAAGAGGGAGAGGAGAGGGAGGGGGGAGAGGAGAGGGGGGAGAAGAGAGGGAGGGAGAGGAGAGGGGGGGGAGAGGAGAGGGGGGAGAGGAGAGGGGGGGAGAGGAGAGGGGGGAGAGGAGAGGGGGAAGAAGAGAGGGGGAGAGGAGAGGGGGGAGAGGGAGGGATGGGAGAGGAGAGGGGGGGTAGAGGGATGGGGGGGAGAGGAGAGAGGAGGGAGAGGAGAGGGGGGAGAAGAGAGGGAGGGAGAGGAGAGGGGGTGGGGAGAGGAGAGGGGGGAGGGAGAGGGGGGGAGAAGAGAGGGGGAGACAGTGTGAGAAAAACTGGCAGATAAGACTAACAATACCGATTAGTATCTTCTGTTGTTGCTGTTGTTGTTGTTGTTGTTGTTGTTGTTGTTGTTGTTGTTGTTGTTGCTGCTGCTGCTGCTGCTGCTGCTGCTGCTGTTGCTGTTGTTGTGCGTTCCCCAGCTTAACACTCTACGGGTCACCCAGAACGTGCACTCTAACTCTCCGCTTTTCGAAAGAGTAGGCCATCGTGTGCCGGTGGAAACAGATGATAAAAAATTTACAAAACCGCACACACACGGCGACTGGATGTTAAAAAAAAAAGCACATGAGTGCTTATTTCATTATCCACGATATAAAAGAATAAATAAATAAATAATAAGATAAATCAATCAACTCGCCCCACACCTGGGAATCTCTGTGAGACTGACACTGCACACACTGAATGAGAAAGTTTGCGTGAGTGACCGTTTTTAACTACCTCGCCACATAGGCAGCCATACTCCGACTTCAGAGGATGGTTAGTATCTGAATACAGTCTCATCCGAAGGACTTTCAGGGGGAGTAGAGTCGAGTCGGTACGGATGTTTTAACTCCAGACAGAGAGAGAAAAAAGATTCCTTCGAACGGGGTGTCTCGGTGGTGGCTCGAACCCGGGCCGTCATTATCGTTATCCCGAGCGCAACGCTCTAACCACTACGCTATCTGATCCCCCCCCCCCCCCCACCACACTCCCCTTCTCCCTCTACCTCCAAGAATTTGATTTTTCTTTTTCATTCCTCGTCTCCCCCCCCCCCCCCCCCCCCCCACACACACACAGACACACACTTTAGGTAGCCGCATTCCGACTTCGGTGATGAATTTGAAATGAAAAAGCGTCCTATACAAAGGATGATGAAGACACTCTGAAGAAAGTGACAGTGGCATTGTTTGCTGTCATCCCTACCCAGTATTGCATCACAGAAGAAGAAAAAAACACGTTAAAAATTGCTGTCACACACACATTATATATATATATATATATATATATATGTGTGTGTGTGTGTGTATAAATAGATAGATAGATAGATAGGTACAGACAGACAGACAGACAGACAGACAGACAGACAGATATAGATAGACAGACAGATAGACAGACAGACAGACAGACAGACAGATAGATAGATAGATAGAAAGATAGATAGATAGAAAGATAATCTATGTAGCAGCAGCAGCAGCAGCAGCAGAAGCAGTAGTAATAGTAGTAGTAGTAGAAGAAGTAGTAGTAGTAGTAGTAGTAGTTGTAGCAGCAGCAGCAGCAGCAGCAGTAAGAGTAGTAGTAGCAGCAGCAGCAGCAGTAGCAGTAGTAGTAGTAGTAGTAGTAGTAGCAGCAGTAGCAGTAGCAGCAGCAGCAGCAGCAGCAGCAGCAGCAGCAGTAGTAGTAGCTGCAACAGGTATGGCTGCCTAGACTATACGGCCAGGTATTTGAAACCACCTATACACAAACTTCTCATCCAGTGTGTATTTTACCATCTCACAGTGATTCCCAGGTGGGATTCGTCTTCTCCGTCCTCGTCGAACGCTCAGACAGCAACTATTGTTGTCTGACATAATTATAGGAGCGAAAATGCGAGGTTGCGCTGCCGTTGAGCGCCTGACAAAGTCAGGCCCTGCGCATCCGATTTCGGCGTGGGAGAGAATTGGTAGATCTTTTAAAGTCTTTCTATTTATTTATTATTTATTTATTATTTATTTATTTATTCTTTTATATCGGGGATATCTTTTATATCGAGGATAATGGAATGAGCACTTATGTGTTTTTACATCTAGTCCCCGTGTGTATGCGGTTTTCTAAATTTTGTCACCCGTTCCCACCGGCACACAATGGCCTACTCTTACGAAAAGCGGAACAGGATTTAACGTGTCAGGGTGTGTGGGACAGGCAGCATATTCTGGGTTTTCACAGAGTACTTAGACTGGACAACAACAACAACAAATACAACAATAACCCTCTGTGTGAATAAGATGAGGAACCTTCAACAGCAACAACCCTCTGTGTGAATAAGCTGGGGAACCTTCAACAACAACAAACCTTCTATGTGAATAAGCTGGGGAACCTTCAACAACTACAACAACAACGACAACAACAACAACGACAACAACAAACCTCTGTGTGAATAAGCTGGGGAACCTTCAATAACGACAACAACAACAAATACAACAACCCTCTGTGTGAATAAGCTAGGGAACCTTCAACAACAACAACAACAACAACAACAAAACCCTCTGTGTGAATAAGCTAGGGAACCTTCAACAACAACAACCCTCTGTGTGGTAAACAACAACAACAACAACAACCCTCTGGATGCTTAAGGTAAGACATTGGGGTCAAAACTGGAGAGAAAAAAAATGTTTACAAGCTCATGTTAGAAGTTGAACCACATATTGTAAGGGCATCTCTTGTAAAGCTTACAAATCTATAAAAATTAAAGTACTCAGTTTTATGCATTGTTACCATAGAAAGAATTCAAAATGGCCGCCAAAACTAAATGTCTCAAACTCCTAAGCCTTTTTATCGATACCAGGTACAAGAAACCTGTTTCTTCAGACATGTTTTACAACCTAATATCACGCAGGGAAATCTTCATATTTGCATCTAGCAATATCTTATATTTTAAAAACATGATGTTGGCCTCTTTTAGACCCATGGCTACCCTTAAGCTAGGGAACTTTCAACAATAACACCAACAACAGCAACAACAGCAACCCTCTGAGTGCTTACTTAATCTGGGGAATCTTCAACAACATCACCATCATCATCAACAACAACAACCACAACAACAACCACAACAACAACAACCCTCTAAGTGGTTGGGAAACCTACAACAACAACATCACCATGATCATCATCATCGACAAAACAACAACCCTCTGAAAACCCTTTAACAACGACAACAACAATAATAGCGGCGACAGCACAGCAATGTCTACACACACACACACATACTCACACACACACACAACCACACACACTCAAAACACAACACCACACACACACCATCACACACACACACCCCACACACACACACACACACACACACACACACACACACACACACACACACACACACACACACAACGTCTATTCGTATCACTTATAGTGAAAAGTGTTAAATCGAAAAACACACACACACACAAACATCACACACACACCCCACACATACATTCATACATACATACATCAACATAATAATCATACTGACTACTGATGATGAACTAGACTGCTTTAATCGATAAACAACAACATACATACATACACACATACACACACAACACCACAACACACATACATACATACAACATACATACATACATACATGACATACACACATACACTCACAACACACACAACACACACACACAAACACACACACACACAATGTTAATACATATCACTATATAAAAGTTAAATCGAACAACAACACAACACACAAACATACACAACACATACACACACATACATACACATACATACGTCTAATACATACACTACTATGATGACATGATTGAATCGAAAGAACCATAAAACACAAACATACATACATACACACACATACATACATACAACCACACAAAACATACAACTATACACACACACACACGACGACTACTCATAATACACACAAAACACACCACACACAACACACACACAACACACTACCACACACACACACAACACACACACACACAACACACACAACCACCCAACACACAAAACACACACACACACACACACACACACACACACACACACAACAACACACACACACACCACACACACACACACACACACATACACACACACACACACACACACACACACATACACACACACTACCACACGCACACACACACACACACACACCACACCACCACCACCACACACCACACACACACACAGCACCACCACACACACACACAAACGGACTGAAATCTGTTATACTGCAGTCAGTGAGTCTCTTGAGTATCAACAGTCCCCTGATTAAGTGATACTCCCTTTGGGGAAACTTATAATTGTTGTGTCCTGCCACCCTCAATCCTCTCCCCTCCATCCCCCCCCCCCCCCCCTCTATCTCTCTCTCTCTCTCTCTCTCTCTCTCTCTCTCTCTCTCTGGACTCTCTCTCTCTCTCTCTCTCTCTCTCTGGACTCAGTCGCTTGGTTGGTCACTGGAGTACAGATGGTCAGTGGAGACAAAGCCACAGTAGTTATTGCTAGCCTTTACCAATCTATGGATATTATTGATTGATGTCCAGAATGAGTGTGGTGCGATGTGTCCTTAAACAGATTAACTGTCCTTAATTGGATTAATACACTTCAACTGCGCGAACCCGGTCCCCCCAAAAAAAAATTACCTTGAAATTAGTTTTAGCTCATCGTTTTCTTATCAGCACAAGTCAAGTCAAAAATACTTTCATCACCCCAGGAAGGGCAATTACACTACTGACAGGCACATAATTATGGAAAACACGATCTAAAATAATGGCAATAAAGAGATAAATTACATAAATTAAACAAAAACTCATGCCAGACTGAAAACGTTAATCAAGTACTCCCTAACTTTCCTAGGAAAATCTGTTGTTTTAAATCTGATTCTCACGCTCACAAAGACAACACAACAGGAATGGTCAGATCTGGAATCGTTTGTCTTGTGATGTGCAGTCTGTGCATTGGCAGCCCACCTGGTGAAGGACAGGAGAAGGTCAGTTTCCACAGGAAGTTTCCAGACCCTGTGAGGGAGGAGTTCTTCTCTCCGCAGAGCCTGTCCACTTTACGACAAAAACCCCTTTACGACACACCGCGGGATTGATACACTAACGTACTCTATGTCAGTATCTGACTGACTGACTGACTGACTGACTGTCTGACTGACTGACTGACTGACTTACTGACTGACTGACTGACTGACTGACTGACTGACTGATTGACTGACTGACTGACTGTCGCATGTCCGGCGGCTGCATCTGCGTTGGAGAGATGACACTTTCTGCTATGAATGACAGACAGATTGACGGAATGACTTGACAAAATTGAGAAAACTGCATACACACGGGGACTGGATGTAAAAAAAAGTACGTAAGTGCTTATTCCGTTATCCTCGAAATAAAAGAATAAATACATACATACATACATGCATACATACATACATACATACATACATACATAAAATAAACAGACTGACTGAAAGACTGACAGAATGACTGACAGAAAGACTGACTGACAGACCAATTAACACACTGACTGACTAACACACTAACAGATAAACTAACAGACTGACTGACAGACTGACTGACTAGCAAACTAACAGACCGACTATCAGACTGACATACGAACAGACTAACAGACTTCTTCCTTCTTTCCTTGCAGCAATCCAAACTAACACACTGCCTGACAGACTGACTGACTAACAGACAAACTAACATACCGACGAACGGACTGACAGACGAACAGACTAACAGACTTCTTCCTTCTTTCCTTGCAGCAATCCAAACTAACACACCGACTGACAGACTGACTGACAGACAAACTAACAGACCGACGAACGGACAGACAGACGAACAGGCTAACTAACAAACTTCTTCCATGTTTCCTTGCAGAAATCCATAACCACAGCACTGACGGTTTTTTTCTCAGGGGAATATGTCTTAGGCAAGAGTTGAACCTGGCGCAGCCCATCCTTCTCCAAGTTGCATGCATGCTGGGTATGTCTGGGTCATCCCTACCACCGGCCATCACTCTCTCTCTCTCTCTCTGCTATGACAGAGGGGAAGGGAAGGAAGGGACCTCTCTCAAGAAGAAGAGCTTACAGTGATTGCAGTGAACTGGAGGCCGAATGGGTCTTGACACTAGGGACCTGTCAGTGTGTGGGGGGGATGTGATGTATTCATTGCGTGCACAGGACAAAATCAGTGTCTGCGATTTTCCGCCCGACAGTACCACCCTGGACATTGATGTATAAATGCATGTGGTTCTCTGTCTAACTGGATTTCTCTGTTTTTGTCTTTGTCTTCTCTGTTTCTGTCTGTCTGTCTCTGTTTCTGTCTGTCTGTCTGTCTGTCTGTCTGTCTGTCTGTCTGTCTCTCTCTCTCTCTCTCTCTCTCTCTCTCTCTCTCTCTTTCTCTCTCTCTTCCACCCTTAGTTGGATATCATTTCTGCATAAATCTCTCTCTCTCTCTCTCTCTCTCTCTTCTCTCTCTTCTCCCTCTAGTAACAGTTATTCGTGCGCTCTGCTGTAGACCGCTTTCCTATCATTAAGTATCAATATGTCTTGTTTTTCTCTGCTTTCTCTGCTGTCTGTCAATCTACTTGTCTGTCTGTCTGTCTGTCTGTCTGTCTGTCTGTCTGTCTGTCTGTCTGTCTCTGTCAGTCTGTCCCCTTCCTCGCCTCTTTGTGTATATCTTCTCGACTTTATATTCCTCTTATCCATCGATTCTAAAAATGGCTTCCTCCATTCTAACAATCGTACATCTCTCTGCTCTTATAGATCCGACCCTTTAGATCATGAATGCTTTGTCGGTAACAACCCCCGTCCTCCCCCCTCCCTTTCTCATTTATTCTGTTATC
>CM054139.1:11653036-11655536 GCA_028751875.1 Rapana venosa | reverse complement strand
TCGGTTAGGTTTAATTGTTGTTGTTGTTACTAAGATCCATTGTACTAGCCGGATGCCGGTTTATCAATTTGAACACACTTACGCATGCATGCATGTTCGCTCAAGTGCGCGCGCATACACACATGCGCAGGCGCGCGCTCACACACACATACTTACACATGCGCGTGCTCGCAGCTCTCTCTCTCTCTCTCTCTCTCTCTCTCTCTCTCTCTCTCACACACACACACACACACCATCATCGTCATCATCATAATTTTTTGGCAGATTAACTTAAGGTAGTACTGCACTGACCCCCCCCCCCCTCCACACACACACACATGCGCGCGCGCCGCTCCTCTCTCTCTCTCTCTCTCTCTCTCTCTCTCTCTCACACACACACACACACACACACACACACACAAACACACACAAAACACATCTGTATCTACACACTCAACATACACACACACACCACACACATAAACACACACACACTGAACAAACCTGTATCACATACACAGACATACACACACACACACACACACACACACACACACACACACACACACACACACACTCACACACACACTGAACAAATCGGTATCTGTCTGGGCAGTCAAAACACCACTCCCTGAACATTTCACACTGACAAGCAGAAGAATACCAAAACCTCCGCCGGGGGGTAAAATTAATGAGGGGGTGTACACATACACACACACACAGTGATTCTCTGTCTGTCTGTCTGCCTGCCTGCCTGTCTGTCTGTCTGTCTGTCTGTCTGTCTGTCTGTCTGTCTCTCTCTCTCTCTCTCTCTCTCTCTCTCTCTCTTCTCTCTCTCTCTCTCTCTCTCTCTCCTCTCTCTCTCCACTCTCTCACACACACACACACACACACACATATATAATATATATATATAAGAGAGAGAGAGAGAGAGAGAGAGAGAGAGAGAGAGAGAAACACACACACACACAATCACAAACACACACAATCACAACACACACACACACACAATCACAAACACGCACACACACAATCACAAACACACACATACACACACAAACCACACAAACCACACACACACAAACAAAAAACCACACACACCCAAACCACACACACACACACACACACAATCATCACAAACACACACAATCACACACACACACACACACACACTACCCCAGGGGAGAGCATCCCGAATTTCACGGAAAGAAATCTGCCGTGACTTAAAGTGGTATAAAAAAAAATTTAATTTAAAAAAAAATAACGCACGCACACACAATTGCATGCACACACACTTCCACCACCCCCCACTCACCACACACACACACCACCACCACCACCACACCATCCCCTCTCCACCCCCACCCCCACCAACCCCCACTCCCAACCCCATCTTCTTTTGTCTTCAGCCTATCAGACCAGAGCACAGGTGAAATACCAACACAGAGGGAGAGACGGCAATAGAACGAAGCGTCCTGCATCTGGAAGGTAAAAGAGCAGTAGAACTGATACACACACACACATATACATACACACAGTCACACATACATTCACACACACATACACACAGTCAAACACACATACACAAGCACACACCTAACACACATAGTCACACACACAGTCACACACACAGTCACACATATACACACACGCACACTCGCAAACACACACACACACACCAGTCACGCACACATGCGCACGCACGCGCACACACACACACAAAACGCACGCGCACACACATCCCTTGCCCACATCCACCCACCCACCTCTACACACAGACACCCCACTCGAACACACACACACACACACACATGCCCCACCATCCTACACACACACGCGTGCACACACGAAAACACACACACTCTCTCTCTCACACACATTCCCCACCCATCTCCACACACACACACACACACACACACACACACACACACACACACACACCACACGCCTCCACACAGAAACACACACATATCCCCCATCTACCTCCAACCACCTCTCCCCCCCCTCCAAACACACACACATACACACACATGCCCCACCATCCTGCACACACACGTGTGCACACACGAAAACACTCTCTCTCTTTCTCTCTCTCTATCACACACACACACACACACACACACACACACACACACACACACACACACACACACACACACACGCCTCCACACAGAAACACACACATATCCCCCACCTACCTCCAACCACCTCAACCCCCTACCCCAACACACACACACACATGCCCCACCATCCTATACACACACACACACACACACACAAAAACACTCTCTCTCTCTCTCTCTCTCTCTCTCTCTCTCACACACACACACACACACACACACACATCCCCCCACCCATCTCCACACACACATATCCCCCCCCACCCACACACACACACACACACACACACGCCTCCACACAGAAACACACACATATCCCCGGCCTACCTCCAACCACCTCTCCTCCCCCCCCCTCCAACACACACACACACACACACACACACATCCCCCACCCATCTCCA
>CM054139.1:11523036-11648036 GCA_028751875.1 Rapana venosa | reverse complement strand
CATTGACGATGACATGTTCATTATTCAACCACCCCCACCCCACCCCCCGTCACTCTATTACACGCTAAATTAATAAGCTTTTAAACTCTCCAACAACTCTCTGTGTCTCTCTGTCTGTCTGTCTGTCTCTGTCTGTCTGTCTCTCTCTCTCCCTCTCTCTCTCTCTCTCTCTCTCTCTCTCTCTCTCTCTCTCTCTCTCTCCCCCCCCCCCCCTCTCTCTCTCTCTCTCTCTCTCTCTCTCTCTTACCCACCCTCCCTCCCCGGAAACGGATAACAATATTTACAAAAACACATGCACACGGTGACTGGATGTAAGAATTTTTTTTTAATTTAAAGCACGTGAGTGTGTACTCCATCATCCTCGAAACAAAAGAATTTAATCATAAATTATTTTAAATCGGCTGACTTGTAAGGCGCTTAACGGCAGCGCAGCGCATTTTAGCTCATAATCATGACAGACTACAGGAGTTGCTGTCTGAGCGTTCAACGACGACGACGACAACGAAGAAGAAGAAGGAGGAGGAGGAGGAGGAGGAGGGGGAGGGGAGGAGGAGGAGGGGAGGAGTAGGAGAAGAAGAAGAAGCAGGAGGAGGAGAAGGAGGAGGAGGCGAAGGAGAAGAAGAAGAAGGAGGAGAAGAAGAAGAAGAAGAAGAAGAAGAAGAAGAAGAAGAAGAAGAAGAAGAAGAAGAAGAAGAGGAGGAGGAGGAGGAGGAAGGAGGAGGAGGAGGAGAAGAGGGAGGAGGAGGAGGAGGCGAAGGAGAAGAAGGAGGAGGAGGAGGAGGAGAGGAGAGGAGAAGAGAAGAAGAAGAAGAAGAAGAAGAAGAAGAAGAAGAGAAGAAGAAGAAGAAGAAGAAGAAGAAGAAGAAGAAGAAGAAGAAGAAGAGGAGGAGGAGGAGGAGAAGAGGGGGAGGAGGAGGAGGAGGAGGAGGAGGAGGAGCAGCAGCAGCAGCAGCAGCAGCAGCAGCAGCAGCAGAGAAGAAGAAGAAGAAGAAGAAGAAGAAGCAGGAGGAGAAGCAGGAGGAGAAGGACACAACAACAACAACAACAACAAGACGACGACGAAGAAGAAGGATACCACAACCACCATCAACAACAACAACAACAACAAGTTAGTTAAACACAACGAATATGATCGATCAACACAGAACTGATCATTTCCCATGCGTAGCAGTGAGACAAACTGACAATCAATGTCGACTGACAATCAATATCGACTTCGAAAAGGAATTAAAGTTGTCCTGGGGGGGGGGGGGGGGTGGGGGGGGGGTTCGTTCCTCGTCTAGAGCTCCAAGGTTCATCAAATGATCAAATGGTGAGATTTTTGCGTATAATGCGACCGTTTCTCTCCCCTCCCCCTACACACAACACACACACACACACACATACAACACACACACACACACACACACACACACACACACACACACACACACACACACACACACACACCATTTAGGTAGCCGCATTCCGACTTCGGGAATGGAATTAAGTTTCAAGTTCCGACAGACCAATCGGTGATCAAAGACCGACATGAAAGTTTTAAACTTTTTATCTAGAGATGTCATACATGTGAGAGAGAAGCCAGCCAGAACGGCAGAAGGTGAGAGAGAGGGAAAGGGAGGGAGAACGGGGAGAGGGGGGGAGGGGGGATAGAGAATGACAAGAGAGAGAGAGAGAGAGAGAGAGAGAGAGAGAGAGAGAGAGAGAGAGAGAGAGAATGACAAGAGAGAAAGAGAGAGAGAGAGAGAATGACAATGAGAGAGAGAGGCGATTAGGTTCTGTTTTGTTTATTCCTGAGGGGGGGGGGGGGGGGGGGGAGTTCTTCGTTCTTCACCTACAGCTCCAAGGTTCGTTCACCAATGGCGAGATTTTTACGTACGCGACTTTTTTTTATATATTTTATTTTCCCCCATCATCAAGGAAGTCGCATTGGGACTTCGGGAATACATTTGGGAACTGAACCTACCAATTTTTGCCAGGACACAGTCAAGAGGTACCTCCCTACTCGTTCAAATTTTCAACTGTCGTGGGTTCTTTTTACGAGCACAAGTCCGTAGGCACACGGGTCCGTCCGACTGGTTTAGAGTCTCGTCTCCTCCGAAAGATTTTGGACATTCATTCTGTTCAGTTTTCCCGTCAAACTGGGGAAAAGAAAGGGCAAGGCTGGAAATCAAAACCCAGAACCTCACGGTTTACTTGTTAGGCAGGTGAACGTCTTAACCGTCCTGCCACCTTCCTTCCTGGTTACGCCTGTGTAATGTGTGAAAGATGAAGAAGATAGGGGGAAAACGAGTTACAGAAGTGAAGAGGAAGGTAAAACCTCAATGGCCAAAAAAGCGATTGTTTGTTGCAAAAGAAGAACACTTCTAAAACCCTAAACAAAGAAC
Source organism: Rapana venosa (assembly GCA_028751875.1). Classification (NCBI taxonomy): domain Eukaryota; kingdom Metazoa; phylum Mollusca; class Gastropoda; order Neogastropoda; family Muricidae; genus Rapana; species Rapana venosa. The sequence continues at coordinate 11,645,649 of CM054139.1, read as the reverse complement.
ACACACACACACACAGTCCCATAGGACATTTGTTATAGTTACATTAACGTTAATGACTTTTTGTTTGTTTGTTTTTAATTCCTGTTGCATTGCCAAGTTTCTTTTCGAGATTTTTTTTTTTAAAACAACACATCCACCTCACCCGGTTTTTTTTGTTTTTTTCCCCGTCTAATATCACTAAAAGTGAACAGACGTAAAATTGAAGTCAACAACAAACAAACACACACACACAACACACACACACACACACACACACACACACACACACTCACACACAAACAAACAAAAACCTAAATGACATCCTTAACCGGTCCTGTAAAAAACCTAGTCGCATACTGAACAAGCAAATCATGTCGACATCGACCAAACCTCTCACATGATTTCCGTGTCATTCTTCTTAAAAGGGGTTGGGGGATGGGGGAATCAATAAATCGATTGTAAATTTACAAGGGCCTATAATGTCAACAGTTGCTTCTCTTTTCACCCAGATGTGACTTTCGCGAAGTACTTGGTCTCATTCACACGAATGCGGTCAGTCAGAGTACAACCCCATTATAGATCGTACAGTCTGCCCGACATGGTATTCAGGTTTTACTGATGAACTTTATTTTTTCCCCTGCTTCTTCTGTAACATAAGTACTTATTCCATTATCCTCAATATAAAATAATGAAATAAATAAAAATGAATAAATAAACATTCTTATCCTGTTGTTCCCACGCCGTTCGTTCTGGTCTCGCTACTCCAGCCATACCTTGGCTCGTCTTGTGTATTTCACTATTAATGTGTGTGTGTGTGTGTGTGTGTGTGTATGTGTGTGTGTGTGTGTGTGTGTGTGTGTGTGTGTGTGTGTGTGTGTGTGTGTGCGTGTGTGTGTGTGTCGTGTGCGTGTGTGTGCGTGTCATGTGTGTGTATGTGTGTGCGTTTGTGTGTGTGTGTGTGTGTGTTGTGTGTGTGTGTGTGTGTGTGTGTGTGTGTGTGTGGTGTGTGTGTGTGCGTGCGTGTGTGTATGTGCGTGAGTGTGTGTGTGTGTGTGTGTGTGCACGCGCGCGCGCGCGCGTGTGTGTATGTTTCAGGTATATTAAAGCAGAGAAGAAGAGGAAGAAAACGGCTGGATGTAAACAGTAGCAATAATAGTAACAAGTACAATAATGACTGCATTCAGTAACAATACTGTAAGTAATGCAAGATAATGATCTCTTTCTTTAGCCACAGTCAAGGAAGGCTAACTCTTGTATCTTACCGACCAGTTTGAATAAGGAAACAAAACAGTCACTTGATCCTTTACGTTGTTGTTGTTGTTGTTGTCTTCAATTTAACGTCTGTTCACTCTTAGTGATATTAGACGATGTACGTGTAAGGATCAGTGTGTTTGCTTATCTAAATCACACAAACCGAAACACACACACATACTTCCAACTCTTTTCCTTCGTCAAAAGCTCAGGCAACAACTATTGTTGTTTGTCATATGAGCAAAAATGCCTTACGCTGCCGTTACGCTCCTGACAAGTCAAGCCCAGCGCATCCGACTTCAGCCAGTGAGAAAGAACCGTTATTTTTAAAGTCTTTCCGGAAAGAAAAAAAGGCAGAAGAATGGAATCAAGAAGTCAGAAAATAGAAACAAGGAGGTGACAGGAAGAAAAAGAACAAGGCAGAAATAAAGACAGGGATAGAAAAGAGGGAATTCCTCGCACAGAATTTCCAGAAACGTAGGGATGCTATTTATATGTAACGAAGGATGGAGAGCAAAACGTAAGCTAAATAAGCAACGATCTACTTTTAAAAAACAAAAATTGCAGGGAAAATAACGTTCTCTCAACATAGGCCAGGAAACTGTTCACTGCCCACCATTCCACTTTCCAGAAATACCCAAAGCCAGCTTCTCTTTATCAGACAAAACCACAAATGATACCCTTGGGTGTACATCATTCATTTCTTATTAAAATATGCTCGAACAGATCTCTGGAACTGAATACACAACTGAAAACGGAGCTAACGCACGGCAAATGGCTACCACACTTACCAGTCGTGCGTGTGTCAACTCAATGCCTTCAATATCGACAGCTGGTAGGCTTCTTTGTTGTTGTTGTTGTTGTTGTTGTTGTGTTGTTGTTGGTGGTGGTGGTGGTGGTGGATGGGTGGTTGTTTTTTTAATATATCTCAACAAACACGAAGTGTGGTGTGGTGGGCGCGTGGTGGTGTGGTGGTGGTGGTGGTGGTGGTGGTGTGGTTGGGTGTTGGTTTTTTTTATATCTCAACAAACACGAGAGTGGTGGTGGTGGTGGTGGTGGTGGTGGTTGGGGGGTTTGTTTTTTTAATATCTCAACAAACACGAGAGGTGGGTGGTGGTGGTGGTTGGTGGTGTGTGGTGGGTGGTGGTGGTGGTGGTGGTGGTTGGGTGGTGGTTGGTGGTGGTGGTGGTGGTGGTGGTTGGGTGGTGGTTTTTAAAAATTTAATATTTCAACAAACACGAGAGTAAGAGTATCCTCGTATGCCAAATTTCCACCACATGCCAAAGTCGCAGAAATACGACGTGGGCACCGTTAAGAGTCACATGCTTAGAGTTATTTAGTTACAGCCATTACTCAGAACCGGAACTCCTTCCCCCATCCTCTAGACCTTGAGTGATAGCAGTCTGGATGCTAGTCTTTCAGATGAGACGAGAAACCGAGAACCTGAGAGCACATTCAAGAAGCCAATGCAACAAGAGAGTTATCCCTGGCAAAACTGTGTAGGAAAATAAACCAAACACACTCTAATAAAGAACCAAAGACACTAGCAAACAAGGAAATAAAAAAGAAATTTAAGAACGGTGGCGCTGCTCTTGTGGCGACGCACTCACCCCGGGGACAACAGCCCGAATTTCACGCGGAGAAATCTGCAATGGCTGAAAGCAGTATACAATACAGTTTTCTTGTCATCCGGCTCGTCATAGACAACCCTGGACGGTGTCTGGTCAAGTGAGTGTTTCAAAACCAAGTAAAACCATCTACATCATCGGATTGTTTTCCCCCCAGTTCATCGGCTATAGCTCCGAGGAGGGACGGCATGGCCTAGTGGTTAAAACATTGCGCTCGCAATCTGACGACCCGGGTTCGATTCCCGTTCAAGGGGGATATTTTCCCCTGGAGTTAACGGCAGTGCAGACTCCGCTCTCCCCAAAAGTCCTTCGGATGTGACTATAAACCGAGGCCCCGTGTGCGAACGCACGCAGAGCATCTTGCGCACACGTTAAATCCTGTTCCGCTTTTTGTAAGAGTTGGCCATTGTGTGCCGGTGGGAACAGATGACAGAATTTACAAAACCGTATACACACGGGGACTAGATATTTATATAAAAAAAGGGACATGAGTGCTTATTCCATTATCCTCGATATAAAATAATAAAATAAACTTTTTTTAAAAGGTTCACCAATAGTGCGATACTGAGACTTTGCAATATGTATGCGACCAACCCAAGGTAGCTGCATTCCGACTTCGGGGATACATCAGGTTAAAATTGTGCTCTTTGTATTGTGACCAGTGAGGAATTCTTTTTGTTGTAGGTTTTCTGTTTGATTCGAAACTGACATTTCTATAGATCAGATAGTCTAAATATATTTATAACTGCAGGCTTATTGCCTGATAACCAATCTTTCCCAGGAATTATTTTCAAATCGACTGGTTGTGAACTCCAATTAAACACCAGGCAGGCTGACAACAGTACACATTAATTATCAGAAGAGAATCAATATCACCCCTGAAATGTGTTCTTAATCGATAAATTAAAGACTGATCAATCAATGGGCTCCAGCCGAATACCCAATCGATACTTTCACAATGTTCGATCACTGTTGGTCAGATCTGTGTACACTGTCTTTGGAGAGAGAGAGGGGGGGGGGGGGGGGGAGAGAAGAGAGACTGAGAGAGGCAGAGAGCAAAAACAGAGAGATAACGATTATAAATTATAAGATCAAGGTTTTGTAAGGAGGCGACTCATGCATTTGAAAACTAAACCGAATAAGAATAAGAATAAACTTGCTACAAAATTGGGACAGACTTGGGTCAACTGGCAGGAATCCTATGTACAGATTTAGAGTACGGGAGAGAGGGGGAACAGACATACACTGATACAGACAGAGACATAGGAAGCTTACTTTCAACCAGACAGGGAGGGGGGGGGGGGGGGTTCAAAAAAGGTGGGGGAGGGGAATTTCAACAAAGGGAAACAATGTGTGATTTAATGACACTCGAATCTTTACAACTGCAGCAAACTCGTTTTAGTTTTGCTTTTTTCATTTTGAACAACAACAGACAAGCACCCACAACAACACAATTTGCACAGGAATATTCTTAAGAGTCACCGTTCTGTGAGCGACTTGAAGTGGACATGTCAACAAAGCAGCTAAAACACTAAAACACTAACCACTATGCTCAGACAGACTGTAACAACAACACGTCTGCAGCCTAACTCAAACATTACTCAAACCCGTCTCAGCAAAACGATAGCAGGCCTACACTAGGTCTACAGCACAAGGTAAAAGCAGAGACAAAGAATGTGGTAGGCCACTCTCCATAGGGCCTACCAGTCACAACTTTCGTCCAACTATCCAGGTTGGTTAGGCTAGGCCTAGCCTAGTTAGTCACGGTCCCAACCAGAGGCCGCACCTATGTCGCGATCGGTCACACACACAACGTCCCACCTGTGCAGACAACGTGACACTTTAGCACCTGGCAGTAACGCCATTGCCACTCTGCCAGGCCAAAACCCCTTGGCTTGGCTTGTCGACAGGGCAAGGCAAGGGTTCTAAGTCTAACTAGCCTAGTGTGTTGAGGATGTGTCTGTGGTGCAGTGTTGACCTACGTGTTCACTCACTGCTTTTTGTGTCACATTTACGAATTGTTACATCAACACCAAGTTTGGGGAAACTCGGTATCGTTTTACGGTTATGATAGTGTCATCCAATATCAAGTGTGTGGGTGTTAAGCTTAAACCAGTTTTGTTTTCACAACTGCTGTAACAATGTCACCCAGTGTCACGCTTTACTTATTTAGGTTACCCTCAACGCACGCGCAGTCATACCTTACTTACAAACTCCGAACACACCTGTCCACAATCACGCGGCTCCTGACACACACGGGCTTCAAACGACAGTTAAAAATCATGCAACTCACCTTTTCAGCAAGATATTCCACAACTTTGCGCTGCAAACCACCCGCCTGTTCCGCTAAATCCTTGGAATCTTGTCTTAATCGGGTAGAGAAACTACCCTGTCACTTCCGCCACTGAAAACTAACCTGCCCCACAAGCAGACGGGGAAGAAGCAGACGACAGGTTGAGCAGACGATTCTTGTTCTACTCGAGTTTTCAGCGCGCGCTCGATTTGTAGGCCTTGGGCTACCGCGTTAACAGGAAAGCGTTGGCTGGCTCGCGTTGACAAACGTGTGTGTAACCGAAACAAAAAACACAAAAAATGTTTTTCCTCCTGCGATCAACCGGGTTTTTTGGTCTACAAAAAAAAAAAGACCGGCGGTGTGTAGTTCTGCTGCACCCGTTTGTTTTGATTGGGGCTTTTAGTGACCACTCAGTGTGTGTGAGTGTTTCATGCAATGCTGTCTCGGGTAGATAGGACGTTCTCGTCGATGAGTACTTCTCCGAGTCTTATCCGAGTGGGCCCTTTGTTATCGTTGCTGTTTTGTTGGTTATTGTTTGTTTGGGGGGGGGGGGTTTCGTTGCTGTTTTGTTGGTTGTTGTTGGGGTTTTTTTTCCAACTTGCTGAATACTGTCTGTTCCCCTCAAGGTTATAATTATTAAACATTAATTTTAGTTTACCCTTGACTGCATTTCTGCGAACTTGGTTTAGACCTGGTGTTTTATTCATTTATTCTTTTATATCGAGGATAATGGAATAAGCACTCATGTGCTTTTTTTACATCCAGTCCCCGTGCGTATGCGGTTTTGTAAATTTTGTCATGTTTCCACCGGCATACAATGGCCTACTCTTCCGAAAAGCGGAACAGGATTTAACGTGTGCACAAGATGTTCTGCGTGCGTTCGTACACGGGGCCACGGTTTATAGTCTCATCCGAAGGACTTTGACATTCAGCTCGATTTGTTTGTCAAACTGGGAAGACAGGGCGAGGCTGGGAATCGAACCCAGAACCTCACGGTTAACTTGTTGGCAGGCGAACGTTTTAACCATCCTGCCACCTTCCTTCCTTCGTATCAAGAAGAAAAGTCTCATCTTTGGAGTTACACCAAAATAAAGCAATGCCTACAAATTATACGAGTTTTTCTTTTAAAAAATAAAAATTAGGGCCTAACGTCACGTGATAAAGACTCCGCGTTTGCAGATCAGTTGAAAATTATAATAGAGTCCCAGCAAACATTTCTGGATTTAGGGACTGTGGTCGCAAGTCACCCCACTTGAGCTCTTCAGGCCACCCTAAAAACGAGTACAATTCTGAAACGCAACAGTGGCAGTCCCCGTACAGACAGGAAAGTGTCTCCCCGTGTGCGGTCTTTCACCTCTGACTTATTATTCGGCAGTGACTCATAAGAAATTCAGAAGAAGAAGAAAAAAAAGTGTTATTGAAATGTCGTTTTTCGGGTCTCGTCGTGTACATTATTTGATTTATCCAGTTTCAAAAATCCCATATTGTTCTTAATAAAACTGTTCCTTAATAATAATAAAAAATAATAAAAATATACATAAAATAATAATAATAATAATAATAATAATAATAATAATAAATAAATAAATAGTGCATTGCTTTGTTTTGATTTTTCCTCAGGAATTTATTCATTCAGTTTTTCATTTATTCTTTTATTTCGAAGGTAATGAAATTAATAACTCGTGTGTTTTTTAAAAATAATTATTTTTCAACCAGTCCCTATGCGAATGTAGTTCTTGTTATTTGTTCCCACCAGCACAAATGACCTACTCTTCCGAGAGGCGAAACGGGTTTTAACGTGGGTGCAAGTTGTTCATGATAAGATCATAACCCTCTCTTATAAATATGGAAAAGCAAAAGAAATCAATCAAATCTTTGACAGTTACACCCAAATGCCCACAGCAAAATTCTTAAGTGAGACACGGTAGTGGTTTCCCCTTGCTTTTACTAGTAGCCTCTGTGTGTGTGTGTGTGTGCGCGCATGCGTTTGTGTGTGTGCGTGCGCGCGTGTGTGCGTTAAAATTTGAATTTAAAGTACTGTTCAAGCAGGTTGGCAATACGGAAGTTTGTTTTATCCGGCCCAAGTTAATTAAATCCTTTTTCAGTTATTGATGTAAGCCAAGCGCCCAGTCCCACATTAAACTGTGGTTACGTTGTGTAATATTATGTTGAGATGGCCTTCAGACATGACAAGCTCTTAACATAACAACCATCACTACTCTCCTTCAAAGGGGAAAACAAAATCCTCTGAAGTCGGAGTATGGCTGACACTATGACGAGGTGCTTTAAACGACTCAGACACCCAAACCTCTCTCCAGCAGGTATTTCCAATCTTGCAGTTGGGATGAGTGAGTCAGAGTGCACAATCTGGTTGACTCTCAGCTGGGGGACGGACAACAACAACAACAACAACTACAACAACTACAACTCAGACTTTAGTCCTTAAGGCTATATAATTGCAATAATAAAATAATAATAATAATAATAATAATAATAATAATAATAATAATAATAATAATAATAATAATAATAAATGGACCTTATATAGCGCTATATCTTGCATGTATGTTTGTCCGTCATGTCCGACGATGACCTCCAAAACAGCAGAGGAGGCAGCTGCTGTTTTGGAAAATGGGCAGAAATTTGATTATAGTGGAGATGCCTTGCCCACAGTACATCCCCACTCTCTCTCGGCCAAGTGGGCATAAGGACAGTCAGCGTTGGAGATGTTCTCCAAAGGCCAACCAGCCCCCAGGGCTACAGCGCATAAGGACTGTGCCAGTCAAGCCTCGTAGTCAGAGAGTCATAGTCGATCACTAAAGACTAAGCTGTAAAGTGGAATTCCATGAGTGGGAAAGCCACTGGTCATACAGCCTCTCACTTTGCTGTTGCCCCCAGCGTCAATGGTTTAATCAAGAACTGTGATAAAGCCCAGGTGCTATATCTTGTAAAGACAAATCAAAGGGCATGCATTCAACCCAATCTTACACAGTCCTGCAACCAACGACAAACAATCGACAGTTTTCACAAACAAATATTACAAACATGGTAGGCTGCAGACCAAAAATCTATGAAATAAAATTTTAATAGTCAAATGGGTTTTTTTTCAAAAGCACACATACACACACTCACACAGGTCATATACTTTAGCAGGGTGATAGGACATGGGTTAGTGAAGGTGGGATAGTTCTGATATGAACAACAAACATTAAATATTACACAAGGCTACAACGGTTAACTACAATTTGTTTGACTAAGTGTGGAGGTCTTGCAGCCTGGCTGGCCATTTTCAAAAACATGACACGCCATTTTCTTTTCTTTTTTTAACTTTTGGTTCCTCAGCTAGAGCTCCGAGGTTCACCAATGGTGGGTTTGTTGAGTATGCGTCCGTTTCCTCCCCCCCCCCCCCCTCTCTTCCCCCCCCCCCCCCCCCAAACCATTAACGTAACCGCATTCCAGCTTCAGAGATTGACACGTCTTAACTTGTCTAATTATTACAAAAAAAAAAAAACTCCCCTTATACGGTAGATTTTTTTGGTTTGTTTCACTTAGTTCTCAGTGCATCCTGCGTTCTTTAACTTATGACTCAGTGCAACAAGTTTGTCTTTACCTATAACAGGGTACAACAAATTGACGTCCCCCTTATTTGGCAGATTCTTTTTTTTTTTTTTTTTTTTTTTTTTTTTTGGGGGGGGGATGTTTCACTTACTACTCAGTGCAACAAATCGCCCCCCCACTACTTACACAGCAGATTTTTTTTTTAACTTATTACTCAGTGCAACTTTTTTTTTAAACTTATTACTCATTGCAATACCTCCCTGTTACAAGGAAGATAGGGTGGGTGGGGGGGGGGGGGGGGGGGGGGGGGGGTTCGTTCATTAATCAGGGCAACATGCAATTTTTACTTACATTCAGTACAAGTTTTCGTCGATTTTTTCGGCAGATTTTTTTTTATCACTTATTACTCAGTGCAACATGCATAAGATCAAGTACGTTCTTTTCTTCTTCTTCTTCTTCTTCCTCGAGCACTTAATTAAACAGCAACTCCTGAGGCCCTGACAAATGCTGCCGGGCGCTGAAGGCCCTCCCTCCAGGGGTCTGAAGAGTTTGTCCTTCATCGGCAGGTCAGCAGGCCAGATATCGGCCCTCAGGTTTGGGTGTGTTGGACAGCAAGTCTGGAAGAAGTGTTCCACTGTCATGAAAGAAGTGCCACAGCTATCTGAGTGGAAAAAGAAGAAGAAGAACAACAACAACAACAAGAAAAAAAAAAACCCGACAAATGTACAAATCCACGTTTTTCACAGACTTTAAAGATTAGATTACTCCCTAAATATTTGAGCAGATAGGAAAAGTTCACTAAAGTAACGCGAAATTTCCCACCACCACTACTACTCATCAGATGGGCAACAGCAAAGTGAGAGGCTGTATGACCAGTGGCTTTCCCACTCATGGAATTCCACTTTACAGCGTAGTCTTTAGTGATCGACTAGACTCTCTGACTAGGAGGCTTGACTCGCACAGTCCTTATGTGCTGCAGCCCTGGGGGCTGGTTGGCCTTTGGAGAACATCTCCAACGCTGACTGTCCTTATGCCCACTTGGCCGAGAGAGTGGGGATGGACTGTGGGCAAGGCATCTCCACTATAATCAAATTTCTGCCCAGTTTCCAAAACAGCAGCTGCCTCCTCTGCTGTTTTGGAGGTCATCGTCGGACACGACGGACAAACATACATACATACATACATACATACATACATACATATCCGAGATTCAAACCCACGACCTATGACTCTAAGACCTGATTGGATTAGAAGTCTGTTCTTTTATGTACACGGCTTGTCACAAAGATTCACTGTGCCATCTTTTTTTAAAATCCTTTTTATTAGCACACATAATACGCATTTCAAAACAAATAAATTGACTTTTCATCCAGACATTTCATCATTTCCATTGAACAGACGGACAAGGCCAATGGCTACACAAAGTACAAATAATCAGTCATCATTTTTCTATGTGAAGACAAGTTTTAAAGGTTACATACAGAACTTCAATAATATTTTGAAATGGGTACTTAACTTTCAACAAAATTTATGGACTGAAACCATTTTCCCCGAAAATCAGTAAACTGCATTTGTTTGCAGTGCTCCAGCTTTTCCATATCATTTTTTAAAATAATTTTAGCTCACTCAAAAGAATACCAACATTTGGTTTTGGTTTACCAATCCGACATTTGTAAACATAAAACTTGGCCAACAGTTTTATTAAGTCAAACACTTCACCAGTTTTTGTAATTGCATCATCGCCAAAGAGCACTATTGTCCAGTCTCTCGCAATGATAGCAGTTGTGTTTAAAAAGTCGCTTCAAGTTCTTTCCAGAAACTCTATACAAACTGACGCTCCCACTGTGCCATTCTTCTACCATACCAGCCCAGCTGTCTATGTGCTCTAGTGTTTCACTACTGCACGCGACATTCTCTCCACCTGTAAAACATGCAGAAGTGAGGGCGATAAAAACACGGCCATTGATCGATTCTTGGGATGTTGTTGTCCACCAATGGCTGGTTCGATAACATAAGCTATTGGAAGTCAGCAGTCTGCACTGAAACACGCGTCAACTATTATGTTGCTGTTGACGCTGTTGCTCTTGCTGCTGCCGCTGATGTTATTGTTTTTGTTGTTGCTGCTGCTACTGCTGCTGCTGTTGCTGTTGTGCGTTCCCCAGCTTAACACTCTAGGGGTATACTGAAACGCGCGTCAACTATCATGTTGTTGTTGCTGCTGCTGCTGTTGCTCTGCTGCTTCTGTGCGTTCCTCAGCTCAACACTCTAGGGGTATACTGAAACACGCGTCAATTATCATGTTGTTGTTGTGCGTTCCCCAGCTTAACACTCTAGGGGTATACTGAAACACGCGTCAATTATCATGTTGTTGTTGCTGCTGCTGTTGCCGTTGATGTTGAGCGTTCCCCAGCTTGACACTGCGTACACTGAAACACGCGTCAATTATCATGTTGTTGTTGCTGCTGCTGTTGCTGTTGTTGTGCGTTCCCCAGCTTAACACTGTGGTACACCAAAACACGTGTCAACTATTATGTTGTTGTTGTTGTTGCTGTTATTGTTGTGCGTTCCCCAGCTTAACACTGTGGTACACCAAAACACGTGTCAACTATTATGTTGTTGTTGTTGTTGTTGCGGTGGTGGTGCGTTCCCCAGCTTAACACTCTAGGGCACTCTGAAACACGCGTCAACTTTCATGTTGTTGCTGCTGCTGCTGTTGCTGTTGTTATGCGTTCCCCAGCTTAACACTCTGGGGCACACTGAAACACGCGTCAACTATCATGTTGTTGTTGCTGTTGTTGTTGTTGTTGTGCGTTTCCCAGCTTAACACTCGGGGTGGGAGGGGGGGGGGGGGGGGGGGGTCACCCAGAATATGGACTATTGACTCACACTCATCCCACCTAGGAATCACAGTGAGATTGTAAATTAAAAAGAAATTTACATTCTGAGTGAGAAGTTTGTGTGTACGACTGTCTTCCACATACCTCACCATAATTATCATGCAGCCATCCCCCGACTGCAGAGGATTTAGTCTCTTTGAAAGGAGAGTGCACACGCACGCACGCACGCACGCGCGCACACACACACACCACACACACACATACACACACACATACACACACACACACACCACCACACACAAACACACACACACACACACACTCACACACACACACACACACTCACACACACACAAACACACACACACACACACACACACCTCACACACACACACACACACACACACACACACACACACACACTACGTTTTGAGTTTCATCCTCACTGATTTCGGAACGCTCAGACAGCAACTATTGTTGTCCGTCATATGAGGAAATATACGTTGTGCTGTACATTCCAAAGTGAAGAAAACACACTTTGAAAACATTACTTGCTCACGGAAAGTAGAAATTTTAATATATAAAATGAGGCTAAATGCATGGAACACCAAATATTCTAAAAATATGACATGTTGCTGTTCTCAATCTCTTTCAATCCACCATTTATTGTTTGATTGCCCAATCCTAACTGACCTGTTTAAAAGGAGAGGAATAGATATTCATAAAAAATATTCCACTGTTCAAGAAGTTTTATATGACTCTCAGCAGTTCATATTAGTTGCTGAGGTTATACATTCTTCCCCAGTAAGACCTCTACTGTAGATAGTTGTGGGAATATATATATATATTATAATATATATTATATATATATATATATATATATATTATATATATAATATTATATATATATATATATTATATATATATATATATATATATATATATTATTATATATATATTAGAGAGAGAGATGTTGGTATGAATGCGGGTGTGTCCTTATCACCAAGTATTGAATGGACATTAAACAAAAACAAAACAAAAACGTTGTACTGCCGTTAACCCGCCTGGCAGTTCAGGCCCAGCGCATCCGACTTCGGCATGGGCAAGAATGACTATCTTTTACGTCTTTCAGGGGGGGGGGGGGGGGGGGGGGGGGGGGGGGAGGGGGGGGGGGGGGAGGAAGGAAAGGAGAATGAACCAAGAAGGCAGAAGGGGGGAAAAAAAAGACAAGAAAGAGGTGAGAGAAAGAAGAGGAACCACACAAGAAACAGGAGAGAGAGAGAGAGAAAGAAAAGAGAAAATTCCTAGCATAGAATTTCCAGAATGCTATTTCCATACGACAGACCCCCAGCATCCCCACAGAAGCTAAACTTTAACACCTCCCCCCTCCCTCCCTTTCTCCAAGGCTAACTTTTATGTTCCTAAAAATAAGCAAGAAACAAAAAGAGAGAGATAGAAAAAAGAAAATTCCTAGCATAGAATTTCCAGAATGCTATTTCATACCGACAGACCCCAGGCATCCCCACAGAAGCTAAACTTTAACACCTCCCCCCTACCTTTCTCCAAGGCCAACTTTAGTGTTCCTAAAAATATGTATTTGTTTTTTTATTTATTTATTATTTTATTTTATTTTATTTTATTTTATACCACTTTAAGTCACGAGATTTCTCTGCGTGAAATTCGGGCTGCTCTCCCCGGGGAGAGCGCGTCGCCACAAGAGCAGCGCCACCCTTTTTTTTCTTTTTCTTTTGGTCTGCAACTGTATTTGTTTCCCTATCAGAGTGGCTTTTTTCTAAGAATTTTGCCAGGGACAACTCTCTTGTTGCCGTGGGTTCTTTTACGTGCGCTGAAAATTTCGTGTAACACACGGGACCGCGGTTTATCGTCTCATCCGAAAGACTAGCGCCCAGACCACCACTCATGGTCTAATGGATGGGGGAAAAATTTCGGGCCCAAACGGGATACGAACCACCGCACACACCCGACCCGGACTTTTCGCATTCTAGACAGGCGCGTTACCTCTAGACCACCGATTTATTATTGTCAACTGTTTATATCACGTGATGGCTATAATTACCGCAGACAGAGCTAATTAGTGCTGATTAGCAAGTTGGTGGTAATTAACCCTGCTGAGGGAATTGAACCTGATACACCACAAGAAAACACTATCGTTATCTACAGTGTAAAAATCCTGATCGCGCGCACACGGAGTGGGGCGGGAGAGCCGTGTGGTTAGAATGGCGTGTTCGTGACCTAATTGTTAAACAGAGGGCAAGGGTTTGAGTCATCAATTGAGTCATCAAACGTTTGAGAACGTGTGTGTGTGTGTTGTGTGTGTGTGTGTGTGTGTGTGTGTGTGTGTGGTGTGTGTGAGTGTGTATGTGTGTGTGTGTGTGTGTGTGGTTGTGTGGTGTGTGTGTGTGTGTGTGTGTGTGTGTGTGTGTGTTGTGGGTGTGTGTGGTTTGTGTGTGTGTGTGTATGTTTATGTGTGTGTGTGTGTTGTGTGTGTGTTTATTTATTTATTGTATTCTTTTATATCGAGGATAATGGAAAAAGCACTTATGTGCTTTTTTACATCTAGTCCCCTTGTGTATGCAGTTTTGTAAATTCTGTCATCTGTTCCCACCGGCACACAATGGCCAACTCTTACGAAAGTGGAACAGGATTTAACGTGTGCGCAAGATATTCTGCATGCATTCACACACGGGGCCTCGCTTTATAGTCTCATCGGAAGGATGTGTGTGTGTGTGTGTGTGTGTGTGTGTGTGTGTGTGTGTTGTGTGTGTGTGTTTACATGTTTATGTGTGTGTTTATGTGTGTGTTTGTGTTGCGCTGTGTTGTGTTGGGTTGAGTTGTGTGTGTTGCTTTTCTTTTTTTTCTTTTTTTGGCCCAGCCTGCAGTTACTAGGCCATTTGTTTTGACTCCACTCTCATGCTAGTCTTGGGATATGAAAAATCAAGTGTCCAAACACAAACATGATATCTTGGGCATACGTTTAAACCACACTCACACGCACGCACGCATGCGCGCGTACGTACACACACACACATGTGAGGGCAGGATTTTAAAAAAGTAAACTTCATCTTTTACCCTCAATAAAGGTCATTTATCTTTTACTTGACTTGACTACACACACACGTACACACACATGCAACACACACACACACACACACACACACACGCACACACACACACACACACACACACACACACACACACCACACACACACACACACACGCATGCACGCACGCACACACACACACACACACACATCAGCTGTCACGTGAGCACACCTATAGCCTTACATTCTCCATTAGTTTTTCTTCTTCTGTCGCTTTTAGTGTCACGACATTACATTAAAGAGAGAAGACACATAGGCTACACACGCACGTGTACGCGGGCACAGACATCTTTGTATAAGTGTAAAGTCAACAAAAATAACAAAAATATGGATATAGCCAAAAAAAGGCATCAATCTGATTCCATCGCCATCAGCTTCAAGATCAGACTGGTGCGTTTCCTGGTCACGTCCATATCTTTGTATGCGTGCGAAGTGTGGACCATAACTACAGACATTGAAAGAAGGATACAGGCAATGGAGATGAGATGCTGTCCCAAACTTCTTGGTATCTCTCACTGAGATCACATAACTAACGAGGAAGTGAAAACCACAATTGAAGACACCATTGGGCCATATGAAGAGCTCCTGACTTCAGTGGAAAAATTACAGCAAACTGAAGTGGTACGGGCACGTCACACTGTGAACATCTGGGCTGGCCAAGACTGTCCTACTACAGGGAACAGTACAAGGAAGGAGACGAAGAAGCAAACAGAGAAAACGATGGGAAGATCTACAACATCAGAGAGTGGACTGGCCTTGAGTGGAACGACTTGCTACAGAAAGCTAAGAACAACCTCGAGGAGTGGAGGAAGCTGAGTGGAAAACCTTCAGTGGTGCCCCAACGGTCAACCAAAGTACGGGATAGATGAAGATGTGTCTGCGACCTGAACAGGGCTAGGCTCCCCTTACCCAAGAAACATACACACATGTCACATTTTGAAAAAGTCTAGTGTAACAGCCTGGGCTACACACAATGTTGTCTTGTTCATCGGCTAGAGCTCCAAAGCTCACCAATGGCGAAATGTTTGTGTACACCACCGTTTTTACGCCACTCTTCAGTTAGCCGCATTCCGACTTCGGGGATGATGTCTAAACACGACACCAGTGTGCATAAACTTTTCAATTTGTCATGCATTCTTAACTTACCTTCAATGGTAGAAGCAAGATCTTTTATATGGAGTTTATTTCTTACGAACGCATGCACAGACACACACGAACACACACACATTCACGTACTTTTTTTCTGTAGTTAAATATGCATTTTTGCTTTTTATTCCCCCCCCCCCCCCCCCCCCCCCCCCCCCCCCCCCCCCCCCCCCCCCCCCATCACACTCACGTACTTTTACTGTAGTTAAAATGCATTTTCCTATCAATTTTATTGTGGTCATTAAATAATATAGAAAGTAACCATAACAATGACCACAAGAACAAAACAAGACATGTAAACTATTTTTTCTCATGCACGCTTTTTAGTATGACCACGAACCTTGGTTTTTTCCCGTCCAATATCACCAAGAGTGAACAGACGTAACATCGAAGATAACAACAACAAGAAGAACAAAACAACAATATAGCAACAGATAACAGGCACTGTTTACGGTCTTGATTTAAAAAAACAAAAACATATCAAGCAACAACAATAAAACTGTGGAATTTGTTTTAAATCCATGGCAAGAGCGAACAAGTGCAAGGGAGGCAACCACTATAATCGTGCGTCTGCGTCTCAGAGGTCGAGGGGCATGTGACAGGATGAGCATTGTTGCGCATGCACAAAAGGAAAGTGTCGCCATATTGGGAGCAGAGAGAGTGCTACGGAGGTTATGTGAAAGGGTGTCGGCTGCACAACTGTACGTCTTCCGGGTACCGAAGCTTGTCAAGAAGTAGACAACATTGGAGACGCAGCATATCTGCAGCATGGCTACAGATAAGCGCTAAGGGAGCCGTCGCACAGCTTTATAAAATCTGGTGAGTGAATGGGTCAGCAGCACCCCGCCTACCACAGTGCAGAACAAGGCGGAAGAGCATCGAAAGTCCAAATACAGCAGGCTGTTTTTAGCTTACTCTCTATTGATTATTGTCATGCAAACTTTGTTTACATTGTTCAGTAAGTAATAGTGTTTTAATGCGAGTGAAAACTTTTGTTTCTCTGTCTCATTTCTTCCAGAAATAGGTTGATTAAGAAACAGGTGTATGCAGCAGACGACTGCGACAGACATTGCTGACAAGTTACTTGTTGATACTGATGTATACTCAAGACAGTGAAGTCTTGACCAGGAAATAAGTTGATGGCGACTGATGTTTGATGTCATTTTCACATAATTAATTGCACCTCAGTTGCTTTTATATTCCTTTGTGAGTTTTACTGCACTTAAATGTGAAGAACTTAGGCCTACACCAAGTTTTAACATAAACCTGTAATGTTCAATGTTACACTTTATAGTCTATAGGCTACAGTATACTATAGGCTACAGTATAATTATAGGCTACAGTATAATTATAGGCCTGTATAATTATATTAGGCAATAGTTTAGAGTTCACAAAGTTGCACAGGATCATCAAATGATCAAAGAATTACTGTTTGGATGTTGACTATTTGTGGGACCACTTCAAAGAAGAATTAGAAACCAGACATTTTTTGTGTACATTTTTGTTGTGTCTCATTCAGTCACTGTCATTTGACTGCAACTTAGTCAAGTTACTTAGTGAAAGATTCCATACACTGGTTACCAGTGTTATGTTTCTTTGATGACTTATTCCCAATATGAATTGCGTAATTATCAGGTCTTACAATGTGTACATTACAAAGTTAGTACTAAGTAATTCAAACATTTGACCATGTTACTATGTGATGCTCCACCACGAAATGAGTCACTTAGCACCTGACACACTTTTCCGATATGATTCATTTTAGGCAGGTGGGGAACAGTTTGTCAATTTTGAGATTTTGATCGATTATAAAACAACAGCTATTATTCTACCTTGTACTAAAATATCAAGGCATAACTTTGTTTCCTTTTGCTTGTAAACATGTTTTAAAAATACTCAGCCCTCATTCTGACCACCATGCTAAACTTGTCCATTTCTCATTTTGTCACTTCCTGCCGTCTATCATTTCAACTTGTAATAACTTTTTACAGAATTGTCCAATTTTCAATCTGTTATTTGTATTGAACAGCCTTTTTATTGCAAATTAATAACATGTCAATAACTAAAAATTGGCCTCAGGTGTAACGTGACTTATGTGGTAGAGCGTCACTAATGGGTTTGTTTTGTGAAATTATTTGGGGAAGTTTTCATTTTGAGGGTAGGGGTTGTAGACAGTGTTATAAAATAAATGCAGCTTTTGTTCTATTGGGGTTTTTTTTTTCTTTCTTGATTTTGATCCATTTTAAAGTTATTTTTGAAGTCGTGTCTGTTTGCATGGTCATGATATTTATTCACATTTTGCAAATTGCTGTTGCACTCTCAAAAGGATGAAGAATATCATTAGTATTCACCACATAGGTGTGCATTCTTTAAATCTTCTGAATTAAAAACAGTTAAGAATACCTTTTTCATTTTTTCCATTCACCCTATACATTTTCATTGAGAACATCTCATTTCTTTCTGCAGGAAAGTTACACACACAGACACACACACACACACACACACACACACACACACACACACAACACACACACACACACTCACTCACACACACAATATACACATGTACACGTACACATACACACGCACGCACACGCACATGTATACTATATGATACACACACACTCACACACATACACACTCACTTCTGTACCAACAATGGGTGTGGGGTTAATACTGAGTGTTGACTGGTGAGAGGATTCAAGCCATCTGTTCAGAATTTTGATGATTACCCATGGTCATCTGAATGGGATGTGACTCAAGTGAGACTCCAAGTTTGAAATTGAAGTGTTACAAGTACTGAAGTAAGATCTCCTTTGAATTGCCAGATAATGAGATATGTGTTAAAAAGGGAGAAAAATCCACTTGACAGTCATGACTGTAACATGTTACTTTGTTAGCCTCTCCGCACCTTGTAACACTAACAGTCACTGGACTATTCACTGTTGTCTTTATCAAGAACTAGTTTTTGTAATGACAGGAAGAGCAGCATAATCTATAATTTGATTATGGTCCTGTTACAAAATTCTTGTACCTAGAGGTTCTAAAACATATCTGAATCAGTGAATATGTATAGTATGTAAAAATTTTAAGACTATTGAGTATAATTAGTAGTAATAGTACGAAATATGTTAAACATGTATGGTGTGCATATATGTACACACACCCATTCATGCACACCCACCAGTGTGATTTTGGTGGGGGTTTTGGGGGGGGTTTTTGGTTGTTGTTTTTTTTTGGGGGGGGGGGGGGGGGGTCACTTCCTGGTTCTAGCCGACCAGGAGAATGAATGTTGAAAGCAGACCTGTGCAAAAGATCATAATAAAACTTGAATGTTAATACCACTAGCTGACAGTGCAAATGATCAGTCATAAGACTTCCGGGAAAAAGTTTCTGGATTAAACTCCATAATCTTCCCAGTAGGGATGCCGGGGGCCTGTCAGTAGAAATAGCAGTTAGCATCCCCACCCTCTAGAAATTCTGTGCTAGGAATTCCCTCTTTTCTATCCCTCTCATTGTTTCTGCCTTGTTCTTTTTCTTCTTACCTTCTTGTCTATTTTCTGCTTTCTTGGTCATCCTCTTGCCTTTTTTCCAGAAAGTCTTAAATGATAACAATTCTCTCCCTTGCGCAGTTGTGGAAGTCGGATGTGCTGGGCCTGACTTGTCAGGTGCTTAACAGCAACACAACGCATTTTCGGTTATATGAGATACAACATTAGTTGCTGCTGTTTGAGCATTAAACAAAGAAGAAAGAAGACCTCTATAATCTGTTATTATTTTAAACTGTAAGTATAGCAGAGAATATAAATCTAAATATGTAAATAATTAATGATTAAACATCCAAAAGGCTAGAGACATAATGGGCTACAAGATGTTCTGTTAAAAAAGACATATGTATTTAAGTGAAATTGTTGCCCGGGTTTTGCCTCTATACTCACAAAAAATGTTCTTAAAAGTCTCTTACTGTGTTTTCTGAGATGTTGAGCTTGAAGATGGTTTTGAAACCAATGCCTTGCTTGGTTGTTGATAATATTGCTATGTTTGATGTTAAAATTTTGTTGTGGGTCTTAGTACAGAACACTTTATAGTTAGTATGTTACCTAACAAGCGGACATTCTATTCTCATACACAGACAGAACTGATAAAAACTTTGTTGAAATTTGATATACTTGGTTATCTTTATTATTCATAAGCAGGTGTCTGCATGTGAAAAGGAAGGATTCAAACACCATGTTGTAATGTTTTCAGCTGTGACAGTGAATTTTGAATAGTAAAGAGAAATTACTCTTTCTCAAGTTGTTTGCAATCGAGTACAGGGTTTAAAAAAAAAAATCTTCATTTGTTAACAACCTCTCCCCTCCCAATCTGATAGATGAAAATAAAGTAAATGGCAGGAAATAAGATTTGATCATTGCAATTTGTTTTTAAGCATTTCATTGACACTAGGAGCTTGCTCTTGAAGCAGTTGGAACTAAAGTATGAAAACAAAAGAGCTGCTTCAATTTGAAAATAGGTGGTTTTATTCACGGTATAAATTTGAGAACTTTTATTGTGTACAGTGTCATTGATGGGGGAAAATTATTGAGTGGAAATTGATGCAAAAACGTTTTATTTCTTTAGTGACATTTGATTTTTCTATTAGAATAAAAACACAAATAAAAGAAACTGCATGCACTCTCACACACACACAATGTATGCATGCACAGGGCAATGAGCGTCACTCACCCACACACGAAATCAAGACATTGATAAGATTTGCTCAGTTATAAAATCATAGGGCAGTTTTTGTTCAGAAATCCCAATAAAAAGCACCAGCACAACACTTTAACAGTGGACTCAATAATCATCCTTTGATAGAGACAACCCCCCCTCCACCACCACCACCATCACTGTCGCCACCACAGCTGTTGAACACACAGGCTGCTGCTGTAGCTGTGATGATGGGGAGAAAGTATGTTGCATGGGGGGGAGGGGCAGACTTTCCCCATTAATCAAGAGAAGGCTTCCTTGCTTAGCTGTTTTGCGACCTTGCTCTGAACCCTGTGTAACTCAGCGTGACCTTGTTCTGAGAGGGCTGAGGGGGATGCTAAATGACAGTTGACACTTGCTCAATGTGAGTCATGAAGCTGATGGAGTCTTTGTTGAGTGGGGTCTGTCTAACTGCCATCAGATTTCATTGAGCGAGTGTCAGGCTCTCTAAAGTAAAGAGACCTGCTATTATTTGATTTGCTAGTTTTCAAGTGTGATTTAAAGATTGTGCATTATGTGCTCATGACTCCCTGGTTGCTCGTTATCCTGTTTGTCATGTTTTGATGTGAACAACTTGACCAGAAAGAAGCAAGGCAAGGCCTTTGGCTTTAGGACTCGGAGGCTTATGGTGTTCATTAATTCGCTGGCCTGTGATCAGGGTTTGAGGTTGTCACTAATGTCAGTCAAGTGATCAAACGCGAAACGAATTAGGTGGTGGATGTGTACTGTGTTAAAGAAAGCAGGTAGGGGGGGGGGGGGGGGGGGGGAGCACCCACAAGGAAATGACACATGTGTAACACTTTCACAGACATCTTTGGGGGGCTAGTTTGTAATTTACTACTTGTATGCTATAATTTTTAAGCTGTGCTCAAGGAAGTTTTCAGCTGATGTTACTGGTAACAAAAGGAAAGAAGCTAGGAATATTACACGCTTTATTAAAGTAACAATTATTTACAGTGATTTTTAATTAAACGCATGAAAAAATGTTTTTTCGTTTGTTGTTGTTCGTCTTCTTCAGACGTTGACTAAGCAAAGAACTGCAAGATGCCTCCCCCACCTCCACCTCCACCCCCAGCCCCAGGTCCACCACCCCCACCCCCACCGGCCAGCAAGGGGCCATCCAGTAAGGGGGGTGGAGGGGACGACCGAGGGGCGCTGTTAGCCGCCATCCACAAAGGGAAGGCACTGAAGAAAGCAGAAACCAATGACCGCAGCGGTCCTATCGTCGGAAGTGAGTCGCTTTATGGTTTGCTACGTTATAGTTTGTTACAGTGTTGTTAGGTATTCATTCAGAAAACATGATTATCAATTATAGTTGTTTGCCTTATGTGTGTTGTCTTGCAATAGATATATATATATATTTTTACTTATTTTTTGTTTTAGGACAAAAAAAACACCCTTTTGTCAGGTTTGGTTTCTTATCGTTGTAAACTTTTTCTCCCTCCTCTTCAGAAAATTTAATGTCACCTTTATTTTTTGTTAACAGAATAATGTACATTCGAGGAAGGGTGTGTGTGTATGGTGGGGGGGGGGGGGGGGGGGGGGTCTTTTCTGAATCATCCTGAGTTTTGAAATTAAATGGCAGTACTTTTTTGCGCTTACGTGGCTGTGTGCTTTGCCTTCATTGGGATACATGTGAAGTTTGGTATAGACATCAAAACATCATCACTACATTTTCTTGTGTTTGGTCAAAAGCAACGGCATGTTGATGTATTGATTATGGTCACTTTGAAGAAAACCAATAATGACAAGGGGTATTTTGACAGAATTGGACATGCATGTTATATTTTAATTTTATTTCAATTTTTTTTCCTTGACTTGAGCTTAAAGGTTCACCAATGTTGAGATTTTGCATGTAAGTGCGACAGTTTTTACTCACCATTAAGCTCATGCATTATGACTTCAGGGATGTTGTCTAAACACGACACCTGTGCATACATTTTTTTAAAAAAATTGTCATGCATTCCTACAAGCACGCAATGACTTACTCTCCCAAAATGTGGAATGGGTTTTTAACATGTGCGCAAGATGTTTGCGTGCATTCTCATATAGGGCCTCATTTTTTTTCAGCATTCATAAGACCTTTTGGGGAGTCAGCACTGTTGTTAACTCCACGGGGAAAATCCCCTAAAAGAGGCACCTCTAAAGTGGTTCAATCCTTGGCCTTAGTTCAGATTACAAGTGTAATGCTTTATGACTAGACTATCCCACCCCCTCCCTCTCTCTCTCTCTCCCCTCAAACCTATGGGCTTGTGGAAGATAGTTTTGTGTTAAATTACAGATTTATCTATAGTCGTATGGGGGATAGATAGTTTTGTGTTTTGCAGATTTATCCATAGTTGCTCAACAAAGATGACTGAATCTTCCAGCAGAAAGTCTGAATGATATAAATTTGTGTGTGTGACCATTACAGAAACTGGAGGGGGCTCTTCAGGAGGTGGTGGAGGAGGAGGAGGAGGTGGCGGTGGCGGTGGCGGTGGTGGCATGCGTGGATTGTTCGCTGGAGGTGTTCCTCGTCTACCCAGCCAAGCTCGAGGTAGCAACAACAGAAGTGAGTAGTGAAGAGCTTTTTTTAGGTAGCGGCAGCCAAAATTTTATATAGTATTTGTGTACATAAAAATGGTATTTTTGAAAAGAACTTTTTAAAACAAACACAACAAAAAAAGAATTATGTCTCTATCTCTATTTTTTCAAAAGTTATGGGTGTCTAAAGATGGCGGTACATTTTTCGGCCATTTTAACTGTATGGAAGCCTTATTTGGAAAGGACCTGTAGCAGAAAGCACTACAATCACACCCATAAAAATTTCCACATACAATGTCTATAATACTAATAATAATACAAAAAAAAATTTCAGCTCTCTATCTTGAAGGGGAAAAAATGATATACTTTGTTAAATTTGCCTCATCATGTGATTGGCGGTTCACTCAAATAGCACGATAAGCCATGTTCGAGGTCCAACAGGTTGGATAAGATAGCATCTTATGGCCTACTTTTTACATTGCTTAAAAGATATGCATACATAGATTATGCCCAATTTTTCTAGGGCTTCCTAGACCAAATGTTTTAAATATTGGGGTTAATTTTGCCGAAAAAACCCAAAAATGCCCTGCGACGGACCAAAAAGAAAAGTACTTTGGTTGATTTTTCATTAATAACTTTTGTACCTGTATAGATATTGATTTGGAATTTGGTGGTGTAAAATATGGTTGTATAAGCTATTAAAAATACATTTATTGATTTTTTTCATCAATTACATAATGTGTTTTCAGATTCAAAATGGCCGCCAAGTGGCTAAATATGTGGTGAACATTTAGTGAATGTTGTGAAACATTTAGTTTTTGTGAAAACATGCTTAGAAAAGAAACAAAAATCTTTTTTAACTCTATTTTAATGATTAATCAGATGAATAAACCCTATTTTAATGATTAATCACTTTGCATGCATTTCATATGTTGTGATATATCATTCGAGAACCAGCTTCACTAATGCCTAATTACAGGTGGTAAAGGAGAGGACAGGTTATGCCAGTATGGGGCAGCTCAGTGCTCCCTACTAAACTTGTAAACCTCTGATGTCAGAGAACTAGGCTGTGTAAATTTGATGCTACAGTGTTAGAGGACACTGAGGATGCAGAAGCGCAAGAAGCCAAATCACTTGAATCAGCCAAAGCCACTCAACCTACTAATGATGAAACTCACATTGAAGGAGAAAAGACCACAAAAGCAAAAATTTATTCCAGTCTTTTTATAATTTTCTCTGTAGGCAGTTGAAGCCAGCTTTGGTGTCTTATTTGTAATTTTTTCCCACTGTTATGTACAAGGCTGCTCTTCCACAGAATTTCCTGTCAGTTGCTCCCACCACTGGTACATATAATATCATTATGTGTTTTCCTATGCCTGTTTTCAAAAGCAATAACAGCTTTCAAAAGTCCCCATGAAGCCATGAAGGGGATGCATAAGTCTCCAGATGATGTCCATGTTGGCTGGTTTTCAACATTTTCACACAATCCTTAAATGGACACAGCTGTCCTATATGAACTGGCTTGGACAAAATGTCTTTCTATTGGGGGTATCCTGTTGTACATTTTCTTTCAACTTAGTCAGAAGACACTTTCAACCCTGAAAGTCAGTATACAATTGAGTTGACAGGGGAAAAGTGGCTGTTTCATCAAATGTCTTCTCACCTTCTTGCTTTAGTTACCAATAACTGAATCAGCAGATGCTTGGGAAATTCTTGCAACACACCCTTTGGTTTACAACTGTTCAGAGTTGCCAGAAAATATACTCAGCTTGTTTAGTTAATTTCCATTCTATGTCAGCATTTAAAGAAATGATAAACTAAAAGGTTTATAGAAACTGTTATGCATAGACAAAGAAAATAATAGGGGAGACAACACTATGACACACATAAGAAATCCAACAAAGTCTTCATTCCATTGGTGCTATAAAATGTGGTAATGACTGCAGTACAAATGTGTCACAGATTGATAAAAGGGTTTAAATAAAGAATTATTTACCCGAAGCACATCTGTGTTAACATCTTTTATTGTAACATGTGGTGTGTGTGTGTGTGTGTGTGTGTGTGTGTGGGTGTGGTGTGTGTTTTGTGTGGTGTATTTATGCTAGCACTGGAAGCCCAAACAACCCCAAAATAATGGAAAAGGGAAATGAATGGGATTGGGGGGGGGGGGTTTTGCTAGGCTGATAGACACTGTACTAAACCTATTGTGTTGGTATAATATCAAAGATAATATAAGCTCACTATTGAGTTTACTGCACTGACATGTAACTCTACCTTGTATTGTTGCTGGTGAAGAACTATTGATATCACATTAATTATGGAAGATTTGGGAACTCAAAATCCCCCGGCACAACTAAACAAGAAAATAATTAACTCCACTTTCATTCACCATAAATGATACTAAAGTGTGGGTTGGTCAAAACAAAACAAAAACGGGGACGACGTTTGCTCATGAAATCACCGAGTCCAACGTCTCGGGTTATCTTTCTTTTGTTAGGCTGGTCATTCGGTAAATCGTTAAATTTTCGATCGTATTTCCCATGTTCCTTACCAAAAAAATACATTGTATAGAGATAGTCAACTTTCTTATTTTGCAATCATCGTTAATTTGTGAAGTGATTTTGTGGAAATATCTGACGAAATCGGGCATGCTTTTTTTTTCCGGTTCGCACATGTCGGAAGATCGACAACGATCGTAATAGTCCTTTACTAAGTCTTCGTTTTCAACGATCGCACGAATAATTACGCAAACCACGCGATCTTTGTATAAATAAACTGTTATATCGATGATCTATATTGAAACATTTATGAAATTTACCCCGTAAATCGAAAAAATTCGTCGATCCTTGACAAGATCGGTTCAAGATCGGTTCGCGATGTCCGTTCGTCCTTGCCCTTGCGTTAACGAACTTTCCACCGTTTGAACACTTTGCTTTTATTGGTTTGCGGGTGGACGACAGTCCATGAATACATTAACCCATTCCCAAATTAGTACAAATAGGTCGTCTAGTTTGATTTTCACCTTGAGTATTGGCTATTTTAAGCTACAGGTTCTTCAGAGTTTGCTGTCGGAGATCGTGTACCGCCAAAAATCCTGTTTTTCGCGAAAATTAGCCAGTTATGAAAAAACTTTCACCCATCTTGGTATTCTACAATAAAATCTGAACACAATGATACCAAATATAGTGACAATAGTTGTCTGTCGCGAATACGCATCGGATTCAAAGTGGTCATGTCTCTTTGAAGATTTGTACATGTGCGCGAAAATGGCGGCCGCGCAGCGATTTTTAGCGGAACGCACACCTCATTCACACGCTTTGCGTATTGACGATACACAAGCCACAGAAATAAAAATGCACTCAATGAAAAGAAGAAAGATTGAACTTTTTTCGGATATACAGTGTTTTTTAATCAGTAAAACAGAAGCGGAGTAATAAGAAAGTGAAAAGACCGAAAATTTGCCACTTTTCAGCAGTGATGACAGTATTCGCCTGGGGCTGCCGCTACCTACTTTTTTCTGTCTTCCTCCCTACCCTCCACCCCTTTCTGTACAGATGGGTTAGCTAATAAGTCGTCTTGAACAAGATGATAATGATAATAATAAAAATGAATGGTATTTATATAACGCTGAATCTTGTAAAGCAAACACATTCAAGCGCTTGCATTCAAATCATTTACACACATGCAACTGCCCACAAAGTGTTAAGAATTAACACATCAAATTTATACTCACACACACACACACACACCACACACACACACACAAGGTTAGAATTTGAGACAGATTTTGTACACCTTGACATAGAGAAGCGCACACATGCACACACGTACATGTGTTGCACACGCGCTCACACACACACACAGACAAGCTGCTTTATAAAGCAGAATCGAAAGGTGTGCAAACAGATCAGAATCATTTGATATCAAAGTTAAAAATAAAAATATGAAAGTTTAAAATTAAAAAAGTAGAAAGTAGCACCAACAAGCAAATCATCCTTTTCATTCCCTTCTTTATTTATTTTTTCATTTCAAGGATAATGAAAAACACTCATGTGCTTTTTTTTTTTACATCCAGTCCCCATGTGCAAGCAGTTTTGTAAATGTTGTCATCCGTTCCCACCGGCTCACAGAGACCTACTCTCTTGAAAAGTGGAACAAGTTTTAACGTGCGCATACGATGTTCCGTAAAACTAAGTAGATCTTGGTGCGCTATACACCAGCGCTACTATCTAAACCCTTTAGGAAGCATGACAAGACCTTGAAAGGCTAAAAAATGGCTTGTTTGAAGGTCAAGGACCTCCGATGGCGTTACGGCCCCCAGGCATGGCCAACGGCCCCACGTCGGCCGGCGTGAGTCGGAGCACAAGCAGACTAAGCAACGGGGCCGCGGGCGCCCCTCCCCCCCCTCCCAGCACGGCCAAACCGGCCGGACCCCCACCCCCACCCTTCGGCAACAAACCGGGAGGACCCCCACCCCCACCTTCCAGCGCCAACAAACCAGGCGCGCCCCCACCCCCACCCTCCAGCGTCAACAAGCCGCGCTTCGGCCGGCCGCCTTCCCCGGCCTTTGCCAGCAGCAGCAACGGGGGGCAGGAGGAGGAGGGTGGTGGGGGTAGCCGGCCCAACGTGGCGGCCCTGGCGGCTGTCATGAACTTCGCCAAGACCCCGCCGTCGCAACCTCAGCCGCCTCGTGTTCATCTGCCCGCGCCCCCCTCCCCGTCCCCAGCGCGCCCTACCTCCGCCGCCGGGGACAGGAACCCGTCGCGGCCCAACAGCATGTTGGGAAGGCCCCTGCCCCCCCCCGTCTTCGGGGGGGGGCCCCCCATCCTCGGTGGCCGGGGGGCCCACACGCACCCCCCCGCCCCCCCCCCACCAGGCCGGCCCCCGCGTCCGGACCCCCGCCTCCCCCCGGGCGGCCGCCTGGCCCCCCCCCTCCCCCGACGAGAAGCACCTCCAACCATCCCAGTGGTGGGACCGTGGGCCGTTCGGGTCCTCCACAGGTGAGTTGTCGTTGTCGTTGAGGATGTGTGACTTAAGTTTTCTTTCTTTGTGGTATCAGGCGGAGAGATGGAGAAAGAAAAAACAGAGAGAAGAGATGGAGAGAAAAAAGAGAGAGATGGGTTTATACTTTTTTGTGTGTGTGGTCCTGTTGAGTATACTATGAGTAAAAAGTCAGATTAAGTTGTGGTCATATGTTTGCTTGATTTGGTGATGGACACGCACAAAACTTGTACATGAACATGCTCAAGTGCACACATGCCTCGCATTTTTTCTCCCTGAATTCCGAATGTGGCTATGGTGTGCAAAAATGGCCCTTCTTGTCTGTTTTCTGCCTTCTTGGTCCATTCTATTGCCTTGTTTTCCCCCAGAAAGACTTTTTTAAAAAACAACACCCAAAATACCAGTCCTCTCCCAAGCCAAGTCAGATACACTGGGCCTGACTTGTCAGGCGCTTAACTGCGGCGCAACCCATTTTCACTAAAATAGTTGCTGTCTGAGTGTTTGACAAAGAAGAAGGCTTCATAGGATTCATTGCATCCTGTTAATCTCTTCCTGTGAACTGAGGGCTATAAGGATATGACTGAAGTAGTGAATATGGCTGGCTGGTGATGTCGCAGTGACCGGTATGTCAGAGCGAGCAGCTTGGGAACAGCAGTTTGGGCATATTTTAGATGAGGAAACTGGGACTGGACAAAAAATGTAGCCTGGCCAGGAAATTTGGAAGAAGATGAGGAAGCAGAGAACACGGAAACAAACCTCGCAACCAAATAAGCAAAGAAAGAAACACCCACATACAAATATATGTGCTTGTGAAAACACAGCACTTGTCACTGCTCAAAAGCCCCTTTTACCTACCCAATTTTTATCGATCAGGTTGTTGGTAAGAGACGAAATAATTGTTTTCAAGAGCTTTACTTACTGTTTTTTTAGAGTGTGTTTTCTAGAGTTTGCCAGTCTTGAATGAATAAGCTTTTTTCAGTGAGGTACACTCTAGGCATGAAATGGAGTTATTTATGTTTAATTCTTGTCTCATTTTTGCCCCACATATCCTGTGTAATTGTAGGACATAATCTGATTTGCTGTGAATACTAGTTTTCTCAGATTTCCCAGGTTATGTGTGGTCATTTTCCTATGTCCATTGATTGATCGTAAAAGCAGCTGTTGCACTGGGAGTCAGTCTCTTTGGGCAGACTCTTGTCGTGTGTTGACTCCCAAAACATGGCTGTGCTGTGTGTAACACTTTTCATTACTGATCACATCTGGAGCTGATCAGTTGTTTGTCAGTCACAGGGATAGTGTGTGTAAGAGAGAGAGAGAGAGTGTGTGTGTGTGTTTGTTGTGTGTGTGTGTTTGTGTTTGAGTGAGAAAGTGTGTGTGAGTGAGAAGTGTGTGTGTGTGTGTGTGAGTGAGTGAGAAAGTGTGTGTGAGTGAGAAAGTGTGTGTGTGTGTGTGTGTGTAGTGAAGTTGTGTGTGTGTGAGTGAGTAAGTGTGTGTGTGTGTGTGAAATAGTCTACTTATTTGTTTGTTTAAGGGGTTTTTTGTTTTATTATTTTGGGAGGACAGGGAAGAGGAGGGGGTGGAGAGGTGGAGGGTAGAGGATGTCCTTCTTCTTGTACTTGGCATGTTGACAGTCCCACATAGCTGACACAAGTGTGCAACAGATGGTTCAGTCCATTGTCCTGATTTAGACCGTGCACTGTGAACCAGTTGATCATAGATTTTTCTTGCACATCCTTCATTTTACACAAGCATGCAGTCATAGAACTGGGTGTAGAAGGAAGGTGTGTGTGTCTGTGTGTGTGTGTACATTCATGTGTGTGTGTGTTTGTGTATGTGTGCTTTGGGGAGGGAGGAGGCAGAAATGAGTGCAGATGTTTGTACAATTGGAGAGGATTGAGGATAGGTTGATTGAGTGCGAGCATCAGTTTTATAGGATAGCTTTCAAGATTCGAACTAAAGTTTTGCACAAACTATTGACTTTGTTGGTTTTGGGCAAATCATAACTGGACCTGGAATTGTTGAAATTTATTTTTTATTTATTTATTCTTTTATTTCGAGGATAATGGAATAAGCACTTATGTGCTTTTTTACATCCAGCCCCCGTGTGTATGCGGTTTTGTAAATTTTGTCATCCGTTCCCACCGGCACACAATGGCCTACTCTTACGAAAAGCGGAGCAGGATTTAACGTGTGCGCAAGATGTTCTGCGTGCGTTCGCACACGGGGCCTCGGTTTATAGTCTCATCCGAAAGGAAAGGTATGTGCTGAGCACTGTGCATGCGTCCTCCATTACATTTGATTTTACTTCTACTTATGTCCCTGAAGTCGAACTGAAGCTACCTTCATGGTGGGCAAAAATGGTTGCTTACGCTAAATCTCATCATTGGTGAACTTGAGAGCTCTAAACAATTAATGTAGAGGGGGATTCTACTTATAATCTATGTTGTTTTGGCCCGTTGTTTAGAGCCCTATGAATGAACAGTAGCTTCATTTTACCTCAGTTGATAGCAGAGTTCATGTTTATGGATTCATAGTTTTGGGTCTTACAGAAAGTCTGCTGATAGCAGTTCAAAGGCATTGTCCTCAGATTCTTCTGAAACACCAGTGTCTTTTAAAATAAAAATATATAAAAAAATTGTTGGAAGCACAAGTGTCCATGTTCCACAAAAATCAAAACCTAAACTTTCAAAAGAAAATCTCAGTGCTCCGTAATGTTCAGTCCTCATTATTTTGGAATTGAACATACAACTGAGGAAATGACATAGGGGTATTGTTGAGTTATAATGTTTGAGCACTGTAGTCCAGTGTATGTGAATCTGTAGTAATAACAAAATATTACACAAACAATAAAGTTAATTGATCCATGGCATAGTGTAGATTGAATTGATGTTAAGTAAATCCTTTGTACAGAGTAAGTTTAGAACAAGCAGACTAAACAAGCCAACCATTGGTGTGTGTTTGGGGGGGGGGGGGGGGGGGGGGGGGGGGGGAGGAGAACAAGGAAGTATTCAAACAAGGCACTGTTGAGACAGAGAAAGCATTCTTTCAGTGAAATTTCAAACCCTTTCAAATGTTCAGGGTTGTTTTTTTCCCCCTTAGGAGGTGGGACAATGGTCTTTTATAATGAAACAATGCAGTAACCTCTGTAGCGAGTCCAATTGTATTGAGTATGATTAATTGCCTTTGTTGAGACTCTGACCTGCTGTGTATTCATCTAGTGTGAGTGAAAATCTGTTGCAAGTTTTCTTCTTTCTCAGAAAGGTTTGAACTAGTATTCTGATTTTTGTGTGGTTTCAGACTGTTAATTTTTTCTTCTTCCCCAATTTGATTTTGAAGGTGATCCTGCATACATGTGTATATTTGTGAGTGGTATTTGTGAGAGCAAGCTTCACAAAACTTCACAAAAAAAAGATGATAAATATAATAGGTTTAAATGTGAATTAGTTTATCAAAGCCAAGTCCCCGAAGTTGGAATGCGGCCACCTATATGGGAGGGGGGGGGGGTTGCATACGCAGAAATCTCACCTTTCTTGGTGAATGTCAGAGCTCTAGTCGAGGAACAACAACAACAAAAACCCAAAAATCATAACAGAAGAGATAAAGCAAGAGAATAGTTCACTCACTGCATGCTAATTGCAAAGAATTCTTTTTATGTCACCAATGGGATATGGGAAAGTAATCAACAAAACGAAGAAACTTTTGCCTTTGGAATGTGATTGAATCCTGCAGCTCATGAGTACTCTGTGCATCATGTTACGGTATTGAAATACCCTGAATAGATGAAGGAAAATCATGTTGTCAGTCATATACTGATTCCTAGTATGATTCATATATTAATTTTTTTTTTTTTTGTTCTTGGCTAGTGCTCTGAGGTTCACCAGTGGTGAGAGTTTAGCGTGTGCAATTGTTTTTCCCCCACTATTAAGGTTGTTAGGGAGCCACATTCCGGCTTCAGGGATACAGGTTGAAATAGAACCTACCAATTTTGACAGAGCAGTCGGGAAGTACTTAAACCCTGCTCATTCTGATTTTCAACTGTCGTGGGTTCTTTTGACATGCACAAGTCTGTAAGCACAAGGGCAGTACAGCTGGTATAGAGTCGTCCGAAAGAATATTATTCTGTATCATGGTCATGACAACATTTCCTGTCAAGGGACACTTTTTAAGTTGAGCAGAAGCATTATGCATAACAACAAAAACTGTTATTTTATTTTGTTCATTTCATACCACTCTAAGTCGCAGTGAATTTCTTTGCATGAAATTCGAGCAGCTCTCTCCGGGGAGAGCGCGTTGCCACAAGAGCAGCGTCACCCTGTCTCTCTCTCCTCCCCCTTGGTCTGCAACTGTATTAATTTTGTTTGCCTATCAGGGATAGGGGGGGCACACTGAAAAGGCTAAACATGGTAAAACTACATTGTGACCATACATGTGTGATTTTTTTTTTTCTGCCACCACAGAACCGACCCCCCCCACCCCCTCTACGGCGGGATCTAGGCAGTGGAGGCACTGTTGGGAGGAGTGGAGGACCGCCCCCTCCACCAGCCACACAAGCTCCCTCCCTCCCTCGCAGTCGATCCTCCGGAAGCTGTAGTTCTGGAGGCGACGGTAAGATTGTGTCTTGGGATAAAAATATGCTCCTTTTTTCTTTCTTGTTTTGTTTTTTGGTTTTTTTGGTAGTTGTCTAGTTACATTGCTCAGAAATTTTTGAAGGGATTTTTTTGTGGGGTTTTGTTTTTCTTTGTGTGGTGGTTGTCATTATTATTGTAGCTCAGCAATTTGTGAAGGGATGTGGGTTTTTTGACCCCTGTGTTCTGGTTGTCTTGTTTGTAGCTCAGCAATTTGTGTGTATCTTAGCAATTTGTGAAGGGATGTGGGTTTTTAACCCCTGTGTTCTGGTTGTCTTGTTTGTAGCTTAGCAATTTGTGTGTATCTTAGCAATTTGTGAAGGGATGTGGGTTTTTAACCCCTGTGTTCTGGTTGTCTTGTTTGTAGCTCAGCAATTTGTGTGTATCTTAGCAATTTGTGAAGGGATGTGGGTTTTTAACCCCTGTGTTCTGGTTGTCTTGTTTGTAGCTTAGCAATTTGTGAAGGGATGTTTTGGGGTTGTTGTTTTTTCTGTGTTGTTATGTTTTAGCTCAGAAATTTATGAACAGATGTTGTTTCAGATTTTGTTTTGTTTTTTCTTTGTGCTCTGGTTGTCATGTTGTAGCTCAGCAATTTGTGAAGGGATGTTGTTTGGGTTTTTTCTCTCTGTGTTCTGGTTATGTTGTAGCTCAGAAATTAGTGAAGGGCTTTTTTATGTTGTAGCTCAGAAATTAGTGAAGGGCTTTTTTTTTCTCTGTTCAGGTTGTCATGTTGTAGTTCAGCATTTTGTGAAGGGATGTTGTTGTTTTCTGTCTTCTGATTGTTATGTTGTGGCTCATAAGTTTCTGAAGGGATTTTTTTTTTCCTTCGTGTTCTGGTTGTAATGTGAGAGCTCAGCAATTACTCAAAGGATGGTGTTTTGTTTCGTTTGTTTGGTTTTGTTTGTTTGTTTGTTGTTGCTTTTGGTTTTTTTTTTGGGGGGGGGGGATTACTGTGTTCTGGCTGTCATGTTTTACCTTAGAAATTTATGTAGGGATTTTTTTTCCCTGTGTTCTGATTGTCTTGTTGTAACTCAGCAATTTGTGAAGAAATGTTGGGTTTTTTTGTTGTGGTTAAGAATTTGTGAAGGGATGTTTGTTGTTTTGTTGGGTTTTTTGGGTTTTTTTTTTTTGGGGGGGGGGGGGTTCTGTTTTCAGGTTGTCATGTTGTAGCTCAGAAATTTGTGAAGGGACAGGGTTTTTTCTGTGTTGTGGTTGTCATATAGTAAAGAAATTAGTGAAGGGATGTTGCTTTTTTTTCTTCTTCTGCGTTCTTGTTGTCATGTTGTAGTTAAGTAATGTGTGAAAGGATTTTTTGTGTGTGTGTGTTCTCGTTATGTTGCAGCTCATCAGTTTGTGAAGGGATGTTTTGTGTGTGTGTTCTGGTTATCATATTGTTGTAGTTTAGTAAATGTGTGAAAGGATTTTGGTGTTT
The DNA here is from genome assembly GCA_028751875.1 of Rapana venosa. Lineage (NCBI taxonomy): Eukaryota > Metazoa > Mollusca > Gastropoda > Neogastropoda > Muricidae > Rapana > Rapana venosa. The sequence continues at coordinate 11,611,505 of CM054139.1, read as the reverse complement.
TTTCTGAGTTTTGGTTGTTACGTTGTAGTTAAGAAATTTGTGAAGGGATGTAGGGTTTTTTCTGTGTTCTGGTTGTCATGTTGTAGCTCAGCAATGTGTGAAGTGACATGGGTTTTTGTTGTTGTTGTAGCATTGTGGTTGTCATGTTGTAGTATGTAGGAGTTCCAAACGCATGAGTCATCTGCCAGGCTGTAGTGTACACAAGTGTATTACAAACATGCTGCCTATAACTGCGTATGGAACACGTTGTGTTCTATAGTGCATGCAGCTGTGAAGGTGAGCGAAGTAGCATCTGTATGTGACAGACATGTGTACACTTGCTCATGTGTGTACACATATACATACACACATGTGCATACTCACATGCATGCACATGCACACACTCACTTGCACACACACACTCACACACACACTTAAACACACACACACACACACTCACACACACACTCACACACACAACACACTAACACTATAATGCTTGTATGCACACTCACACACACACACACGTGTGCACACTGTACACACACACACACACACACATCACTTGCACACACACACACACATACACACACTTGCACACACACACTTACACACACAACACACTAACACTAACACACATGCTTGTATGCACACACACACACTCACACACACACACACGCCACACACACACACACACACACACACACACAGAGAAGGCTCATTAGAAGGCCAGGCATACTGTTGTACTGCACCAAACAAGGATCACATAAGCAAAAACGACAGTCACTATCCATTATTGTCACACAACTTCTGTTCAGTGATGTTTCAATTCACACTTATCATTTTCTTCACACCAATGATCTGTTATGTTCCAAGCAGATTTTGAATCCATAGTCTTCTGAGACTGAAGGCTGCCAGTGATCATTTTCCTCACGCCAATGTTCTGTTCTGTTCCACGCAGATTTTGAATCCCGCTTCAGGTTCCATCCCAGCAATGAGTTGCCTCCTCCTGAACCTTTCAGCAATATGCACAAGGCGTATCCCTCAGTCAACCCCAAGAATGTCGACAGAAATACAGGTACAGACATTTTTTCCCCCCCAGGAAAGTTGTGGTTGTAGCTTGTGAGTGAACACAATTTGTGGCAGTTTGTTGAGGGGGGGGGAGGGATAATGAAGAATTACTTGAAAAATGTTGGGTTAACACTATCCCTACGATAAGGGAAAGAAACCCTCTTTCCCAGTACAGGTCCACTGTGTGCATTTGTTGGCAACTGTAACCCAGAAGTGGTTGATACAGAGGGAAGGGTTAGTAGATGTTTGGTTACCACCCTGTAGCAGGTTACCTGTAGGGAAAAGGTTGATGAAATGGTGGAGCTAGTTTCAGGTTTGGAAACTTGCATTTTCTAGACTGTTTTTTTTCCCAATTTATTACCAATAGTTTTTGGTCCATTATTACCGATAAGTGTTTGGTACATTCTTCGACTGATAAGAAGCAAGTATGACACAAATGGGTCAAATACCGAAATTTGTGATATGTAGTTTACAAAATATTGAGGGTAAGGGAAGGACGTTCATTGTTGTCTTGAAACAGATGGGTGGAAATGGACAAATAACTGACAGTGACTACAGGATGTGAATGTTTTTTTAGTTGTTGTTTCCATACAAAATGTCATTTTCTTTGAAAAGGAGGATATAGAGAAAAGTTCTCATTACAAAAATATTGACCATTTGTATCAAAACTCGAAGAAAACTGTGTCTGGATTTCATGTAATTATTGTTGTCTGATTTTGTCTGTCTGTCTCTTTGTATTCTGCATGGGTTGTGGGGCCTATGATAGTTATTTCCCTCATACATGTGCAGTTACTGGTGGATTGTTTTACTCAAGAACAAGGTTATCTATTAGATTTTGGAGGGGGGAGGGAGTTAGCTCAGTGGTTAGAGCATTGCACTTGTGATCTGACAACCATGGTTTGAGCTGCCATGAGACATCCATTCAAGGGGATTTTCCCCCTGGAGTTAACACCAGTACCAACTCCACTCCCCTGAAAATCCTTCGGATGCGACTATTGAGGTCCCATGTGCTAATGCATGCAGAACATCATACACACCTGTTAAAATCTGTTCCCATCTTCCAGAAGAGCAGGTCATTATGTGCTGGTAGGAATGGGTCACAAATTATAAAACACATACACACTGTGTGTCATGTTTTAAAGACATGTAGTCCTCAAAGTTGGAATGAAGCTGCCTTTAATAGTGGGCAAAAATTGTCGCATATATATGCAAAAAGTTCACCATTGGTGAACCATGGAGCTCTATCCAAGGGCAGCAGCCAAAACAGAAAAGAATATTGGAGCATTGTCAGTGTTTTGGTGAAGGAAGGCCTGTAGATTGGCATCAGTCCGTCTGCTAGTGTGCATTGTCAAAAGTTCAGTCGGATGGTAGCGTCCTAGTGGGGTAGTGGAAATGCAGTATGTATAAATGCTGCAGATTTCTTTGTATAATCAGTGTTGTCAGTTGTCAAACGCATGACCAAGATCAGACATGCCATCCCATTTTTTTTTGGTGGTCATTTGGGGATTTTTGAGACTTCATTGTCCACCAAGTTTTTCAAAAGAAAATAACACTGAAGTTCTGCGATAACTGAAGTTCTACAACAAAATGTTGAAATATAAAACGTAGAGTTTGGTGTAGTGTCAATCAATGTAGAAATGAAGAAGAAGAAAAAGTAAGTAGATATGACAATTTTGAAGTGTGTTTAATACTTTTTTCTTCTTTTTTTAAAAAGTTTGTTGGCTACTGTGAACAGTTCCAATGGCAACCAGGGTTGAAGAGTTTAATATGTCTTTGTTTTATGAGGGGGGGGGGGGGGGGCCATTGCTTTTTAATGTCACACGTTTTTGTGAGTTCTGGGTCATGCATAAAACTGACCACCTAAAATCCATCCCATTTTTCACATGAATTTTGGTTCTGCAGTAGCCACCATGTCTGGCCTTGTGTACCAGGGCCACAGTCACAACCAAAGTGGCGGTTCAGAAGGAGTACATACAGACAAGTCACAGGGAGAACTAGCTGAGCAAGTGCTGTCTCTGTACAGCAGGATCAGGGAAGACAAGAGTGGTTAAGTTCAGTTTTGGTGTTAGGTTTCTTTGTTGTTGGGTTTGTTTAGGGTTTTGGTGGGGGTTTTTTTGGTTTTTTTTTTTTTTTTGGGGGGGGGGGGGGGATGAATAATATGTCTTAACAGGGGTGTGCTTAACAGATGCATACACATAATAAATATTTCAGGGATTGGGACATTCATTTTGAAATCTTTGTTGGGTTGGGTTTTTTTAAACAAGAGAAAGACATCTTTCTACCCCTCGGTCTGTAGGGTGACTAAAACCATTGTGTTGTGTGTGTGTGTTTTCCAGTAAACCAAAGACGAGCACCGCCTCCCCCACCCCCACCCCGATGAGACGTAGCGAAGGCGGTGTCAGCATTATCCCGAGAGAGAACCTTGCAGAGGGAGTCGAGACGGCTTCCTTTGTTTTCTCCAATTTTTTTCTGTTTTTGGTTTCTTTCATGGAGGGAAGTTATTATTATTATTATTATCATCGTCGTCATTTTTTTATTTTTGGTCTGTTCTGTTTGCTCTTGGTGCCCATCCTGTTGAGAGATCTGTGATAGCGCCGCGGACGTGATGACCACCATGAGTTGTGTTGGCAGACATGCCGGCATGTAGCTAGCTAGCTGAACCCAGGGACAGGCCCGCGTCTGCCCGCCCTTCTCTTTCCCTCCCTCCCTCCCTCTCTCTACAACTCCTCCTTCCTTCAGATTCGGGCTGCAGCAAACTTAAACTGGGCCTTTTTGTGTATAGTGTACTCTCCAACAAGTAAAACAGAAAGAAAAGAAAAAAACCGAAGAAAAAAAAAATAAATAAAAAGCTCACCTGAAAAGAAACCGGTGGGGAAATCGTCCTGCGAAATGTTTAACACAAAAAAATGTCAAGGAGCTGGCTTCCACTTGTTTTCTCCTCCTCCTCTTCCTTCTCTCCCCCGATGTTTCTGGAAACGTCCAGACACGGTTTGCCTGCATTTGTGCGATGCACGTGTGAAGATGGGGAGGGGGTCTTCTTGTGACACACACACTTTCAGTGTGTGTATGTGCGTGTGGACTAGGGCAAGAAGTGAAAGGAAAAAACGACAAGTAGTGGCTGTGGAGTCAACCGCGCTGTGACGTGACAGTGTATGCTGCTCGTACGATTATCACAGAACCCTGGGTTCAATCCTTTCCTTTAGAACTTGAGAGAATACGACAGGTTTTGCTCATCGTGGTTTCTGTGGCCATCTTCGACATTTGCCCCCCATCCCCACTCCCCTCTCCAAGGATTTCCTTCCCTCGACACAAACTTGACGTGATGCAGATGCTGTGACATTCTTCTGCCAGTGACAGCGCTGATTTCGGGAATGTGGATTCATTCCTTGTAAAGAACTGGTTATCAGGGGAGGGGGAGAGAAAAATAACCTGATAAAGGGGGAAGGGGTAACTTTAAAAAAAAAAAGTTAAAAAAAATTCTGGCATGATTTTCACTTGCAAGTTAGTTGGTTTTTTTTGTCACCTCACCTTGAGAAAAGTTGAATACAGGTGCTACCTTGCTCATCATCATGGTAACATTGTTGGTGATGTCGCGCGTGTTTGAGCCCGCAGAGCCTGACGATCATAATGTTGGGTGTGTATGACTGGACCAGGACCCCTACCTGGCAATGGATGGATGGGGGGGCCTCCACCTGCTCACCTGAGGGGCTGCATGTGTTTTTGCAGAGGATGTGAAGTTTGCGCTGCAGTCTGTGCTTTTTGCCGAGTTCGTGCAGAGTGTGGTCGTGCTTCGTACACAGGTGACGTGTGCCGTTAACTGTGTTTAATGCCTTGTAGAGAGCACAGCACAGTCACCGATTGTAGGTAGGCTTGCCAGCTTTGCAGACGTGTGATGACGAATAACGAACTTTTTTTTTATTTTTTAAATGAATTGTATCATTGAAACAAAGAGGCTTGGTTTTTTGGTTTTTTTACTCAGTGGTGTGTGTGTTGTGTGAGTTTGTGCATGTTTGTTTGAGAGCGTGTGTGTGTGAGTGTATGTTGTGCGTGCATGTGGAAAAGTTGAGACAGAATAGTTGCATGTGAGAAATTGCATGAAAAATGGAATGGTTTTTCACGCTTTTGAATCTGTTTGTGTTTATGCCAGTGTGTATACTTGAGTGATTTTATGGGAAGTGTATACTTGTCAGGGAGACCCCCCAGGTAAGAAGCCCTCCTTATGCTGGCTAGGTACCTGCTCCTGCAATGGTTAGGTCTTTTTCTTGGGTTAGTTATTGGTGAACGAACGTTCATGAGTTGTAGAGATGATTGGGTTTACTCAGTGAAGGAGAAATAGTACTTTTGGGTTCTTTTGCTGTTCGTTCGTGGCATCCTCCCTTTTCCATTTCTCAGTGTGTGTGGTGTGTGAGAGAGAGAGAATGTGTGTGTGTGAATGTGTGTGTGGTGTGTGTGAATGAATGTGTGTGTGAGTGTGGATTTTTTTGTGAGAAAGTGTGTGTGTGTTATTGAAAGACCCAGACAATTTGACTGCTTGTGTTAAAGGATATTAACGAATAATAAACACACATGTGGCAGTAAGGTTGCCTTTAAAAGGCAGTGTATTTTGCCCTATAAGTGTGCAAGTGCATGTTTTGACATCGCTCTAATTCTCTCTCCTAAATCATTTTCCTCCCCCGCCCCATTCTCTTTATTGCCCGCTTTACTGTATTTTGTTTCATGTGGCAAATTGGGTTTGTAATATCAGTTTAGCAAGAAATTAATCTTTATTGTCCATCCACTGTTTTGCATACTAAACTGCTGATTTTTTCTCTTTTTATTTTCTATTTCATTCAGCTTTGATATCGGTATATGATTATATTTGTACGGGCGATAGGAACTTTTTCACTGTCTGGGAGAGGGGAAGGGTGTGTGAGTATTGATTTTTGTGTGGGTGTGTGTGCGAGCGAGTTGTATTAACTTTCAAGAGACAGTGCATATGAATTTGTAATGCGTTGTGTGCATATATTTGTGTATGTCACTGACATGTTTACTATTTAATCCTAACATTCGTTCCTCAGACTTCAGCTTGGTGATTCCTATATTTTTTGTGCTTTCAATACTTTAATGTGCTTGCCTGGTTCACAGATTGCCGTCTGTCCTATAAAGAAATCTGGCTGGCAAGTCTGTATACATCTGACAAGAAAGTTCAGTTTACATTGATTTGTTGAATGGGTTGGGTTTGTTGTTGTGTTTTTGTTTTTTGTTGTTGTGTTTTTCTCCTCTCTGTTACTGCATTAACTGAAAGATCTATCAGCAGTGATGTAAGTAGTGGTAGAAGTTGGTTAAGGGAGAGAGAAGTAATGGATACCGTTTAGAGATTTTTAGACATAAGTGGTACTTGTGAAAGAAAGAGAAGTAACAGTACCCGATGCGTGTAGAGGGAAGGTAAGGAATGGTAGTATTGAAGGACAGATAGCTGGGGAGGGGGGTGGGTGGGGAGGATGGAAAGAGAATAGATACTGTTTTGTTTACAGTTTTATATGTGAAAATATTTCTTATTCAGGTCTTATTACTAGGTGTTGGGGGTTTTTGGTGGTGGGGTGGTTTTTTTTTCAGGGGGGCGAGTTTTGTCCATGTTCTGGGACATATTTTCAAATAATTAATTTAACTTTTTCATTTTGACCTTTGACAGGTATTTGTGTTATTACTTATACATATATTTTTTCAAAATGTAAAGCATTTTCATTTTTTTGTTGAAATAGTGTGTGGACTGGGAAACGTCTTGTATTCTTCAAATATTCTATGGCATTTGTATGAGGCTAAGGGCTTTAGGATCCGATTTTTCTGTATGTGTTTTTGTTTTATAGTTTTGGCTTTTTAAAAAATTTTTTTATTTCACTCCAGTATATTGAATAAACTTTTGGTTCTGTATTTTTTTCATTTTCTTTTTTCTTCTTCTTAATTTGTAGTATAAACTTGACTCAATTTTAAAAAAAAATCTCTGTGTGGTGATAATGTGTCTGGTGATTTTTGTGGGTTTGGTATGTTTTTCTCTTGTCAGGGATCTGGGGTTATGAGCGACTTGAGAACGCGAGTTAGGAGTCCCCCGTCAGCAGTATTTTACTGTTTGCTGCTCTGTTTGCTGATAAATGGGCAGAGTCCGCCAGGTCTTTTCCTTGGATGCAACAAAAAATCTATAGTTGATAGATGACTGCTACTGTCTTGCAACCCTCAAAGTTCCCCTGAAAACCTTTTGAAAAAAATAAAATCCCAGTCCAAAACTTGGTTGTTAGACCAGAACTGAAATCAATCAACAACAAAAATTTCAGCCCCCACCCCCGCTTTTCTACCCTGGCTCCAAAAGAAATTGAAAAATACGTCAGAAACCATGCTCTGGCTTACAATTTAGATGTGTGGCAAATAAGCACCGGTAGCTTATGTTGGCTTGGTTCTGTAAGAAACATTGGTCTGCTTACTGTTTGTCAAGTGCTGCTGTGTTTCTCTGTTGATCTGAAATCTTCAGTGTACTTAACTGTTTGAACCAAATTATGTGGTAAACTTTTTTTGTGGGGGGGGGAGGGGGGTGTTACAATTATGTTTATTTGTTACTTGACGTTTATCAGTCAAAACAGTAAAAATCAGGAGTTTCAGAAGTATTTCACCTAATCAGTCCAGTTTCCTCTTTTTCCATTCCTTTAGATGTGTATACATAATGTGTGTGGTTGCACACATGCACGTGCGTGTGTATGTATGTGTTTGCATGCCTGGTGTCAAGTGACTGTTCATGAATGCCTATAACTCTTAAATTAGTTCCATAACACACAGGTCATACTAAAACTCTTAGTAATGTATGATGGAGTAAGGGTGGGGTAGTGAGTGTATAACAGCAAACAGGATCGTAACTAACTGGTATCAAATAATAGCTTAATAGAAAAAGAAAAACTTTTTTTTTTAATTCTTGTTGATGAAAATGTCATTTTTTCTTGCCATGTCACCATCACCTGTGTTGCCTTTCACAACAAAAAATTATTTTTGGAAGTAGGTAGGTAGATTTATTTTCTTTCTTCCTAAGATGGGAATGTTCAGATCGAACTTTCAGAGGGCTCAACTTGGCTATAGATAATTATACCTAAATGACACAGAGCTCAAGCTGTGAGATGGCAGAGGGTTCACAACACTGACCACGGGCAGCTAAGGGGTCAGTCACAGGGCAGTAAGTGTCCTTTCTTGCCTGTATTTTTTTAAATTTTAAATCATGTCTTGATTTTTAAAAAAATTTAAAAACCTTCACCCCACAAGCTGATTTTAATTAGGCCTATAGTGTTAATGTCAAATGTAAAGTTGGCATAAACATTATCTGCAGTGGTAGATAAAATTAATGTTCAATTTAAGAGAAAAAAATCCCTTTTGAATCCTTTTTTTTCTGTTAAGTTTAGGAAGAATATCTCTGATTTCACAAGAATTGCTTATTATTTGATGTGCCATTGTCTCTACCTACTCTGACTAACCAAGAGAATAATTTCTAACTTTTTGCGGAAATTCACCCTCTGGTAAAGAAATTAATAGTACAAAAGTGGACAGTAATTTATCTAGTTGACAGCAGTGTGACTTGTGTAGATGTTTATTTCCCCAATCAGTCAGCAACAGTGGATTGTGCTTCAGTTTATGAAGTTTCAGTCAGTGGGCCGATCCCTTGAGCCGTAGTCCTACTGACACTGATGCTTGATAGTGTCTTGTCTCGGTTCACACCACGCCATACCTAGGATATCCAGCTGCTCTCTTGAAGTGAGAAAGAGCAAGCCCTGTGACAGCAGTATATTTTCCTGCCACCTCTGTCTGGCATTGAGACATGCATGATAATTCTTGAAAGTCAGATACTCATCTGGTGATTTGATCATTTTCTGTAAACTTGTGTGAGCACCTTTCTCGAAGGCTGTAATAGAGATCATTTAGATGGTCTTCGCATTTAAGAAATGCTGCTGTTGTACAAATGGTACCTAGACAGATGATGTTTAGCTGGTGAAGGTTTCTTTGTGTGTTGTCTTCAGTTCAACCTTTTTCTGTGTGTACCAAAAGATGGAAATACTTTCATCCCTCCCATCATTGTAAAGTTTAGCGAGATTCATGTTACCAGTGAAGCCATAGCAGACGAGCGACATGTAACCACTCACAAACGCATAACCACCATTATAGATCTGCTTCTCTGTTGTCAAGTGATTCATCGATCTTGACAAAAGTGGTGCGGATATTGTAGTTTATACATTTGCCCATGAGGCTGCGTGTTTGACGTTCTGTGTGCTGTTTGAAATTCATGAAGACAAGATTTAGGTCTTTGCTGGTGGTGGTTTCAAAGAATTTGTGGGGCTGGTGTTTTGTTAAGGGGGGAGGGGGGGGGGGGGGGGAGATTTCTTCATTCTAGAATGGCTGTCAGGTTTGATTTTAAGTGATTCTAGGATAGCCATAGTTCGCCATTCACCATTCTTGAGCAGTAGTGTGGCTTATTGTGGTGATGACGAGAGCTCCTCTTTTGCTGTCCAGATCTTGTTGCTGATCGTTTGTTAGGTAATGTCAACCATTTCATTCCTTTTAAGTCAGTTTTGTGCGTGCTTGTGTATTTTCAGTGAAAAAAAAAATATATATATATATATTTTTTTTTAGAGATTTCCTTTCCCCCTTATTTTTCTTCTTTATCAAACACTCAAGACAGCAACTATTGTCTGTCATATACGTGAAGATGCGTTGCGCTGCCTTTAAGCGCTTGACAAGTCAGGCCCATTTCGGCATGTTTTCCCCCCCTTATAGCTTTCCCTTCAGAGGTGATAATCCTCATGGGTTAACTCAGGACTGTTCAGTGCTGGTCTTCACTGGGTATTTAGGTGTACAGCTCTCGAGTAGGAAGTAGTGTGTTGTTCGTTTTCCGAGAGTCTGTTGTGCTTTGTGGGATATTTCTGGGATGTAGACGGCCACGACTTGCTCCGTTTTGCTGCTGTTGGTTGTTTCGGTGTAAATTATGATTTGAAAAATGTTGTTTGCATGCGTGTACTGTCCTTATGCTTGGTTCCAAGATTATCATTTTCAGCTGATGTGATCTCTTGGGAAAGCCGTGTGTTGGTTATGTTGCACAAGTTTTAATCTGATGTTGCTGTTAAAGGGGCATTCTGTTTGTGTCCATATTTATATGCAAGCTTGACATGCATTTTCTTTGTTTTTTTAAGTCGTGAAGAGTGTGTGAGTGATTGTAAGCGTTTGTGGGAGATGTATGCTAATGATATGACTTGGTAAAATTAGCAGGCTGAAGCTAATTATGATAAGAAAACATGTGTGAATGTTTGCCATTTTATTGGTGTATTTGCGAAGTATTTCGAGTGTAGCAGTATGTTGAATGTACATTATCTTGAATGTTGGGTAAAAAACTTTTGGACAACAAAAAAAAACCAAAACTGAGTGAGCGAGGTTTTCAACACATCATATAAACTCTTAGTACTCGTGTATTCTTTCACGAAAGTGCTGTACTTTTTGATATCAACATGAATTCATACGATTATTATTATGGAAAGTTTGTGATAATCTTTCATGATTCAAGTCGTTTAATTTATGACTTTTTCTTTTCCTTCTCCAAAATATGTGCACAACAAAGAACATAATTATATGAATCGTGTGTCCATGAGGGGCAGGTACGTTCCATACATGTATAATCTGAAGTAACTGATCTGCTGTCTTGCAAATAACTTTCTGCTGTGTACCGTGTATATCTCTCTCTTTCTTTCTCTCTCTTTCTTTTTTCTTTCACTTGTGTATATCTGCTTCCAGCGTTCCAGGGGAGGGTGAAATATAATAAGCAATATTATTATAATGTGTGTGATGTTGTGCTGCGTGTTAGTGCTGTGTGTGGAATGAAATGAAATGAGAGGATGTATATGTGTGGTGAGAGTGTGATGAAACTTCATTGAAACTTTGTCATCGGAATTCTACTACCTCTGGACACAGTACCACTCTTTAATTTAAACAGGTTGACCACTTTTTCCCCCTTTCTAATTCTTGTCTCTGTTGGGTTTTTTGGGCGTTTTTTTTAGCATGACAGTCTTTTAATTTTATTACATCTGTTATAACTCCTCTGACCAGTAACGAAAAGTTTGATGGTTAATGAAAGGTTAATTAAATAGGAGCCAGTTCTGTACTAGTTTTATCAGTCTGAAATTCTGAAGTTAAGTTTTCACTGGAACTGTAAATTTTCTGATTTTAAATCTCTCATTGTCAGTATGTATCTATCATGATGTAACCATCATGTTTAAAAATGTGCAACTAATTATTCACTCTTTTGGATGGGTATATTTTCTTGGGGAGGAACGTTTCTTGGTATGTCATGGGTTTGGATTGTCATTGTTTTGAAAGAGTACATGAAGTGCATTGGGAGTATACCGGTTCAGTTTTTCCATAGGATTTTTAAAATGTTTTTTTTTAAGTTTTTATTTCTTCCCCTTGGCTAGAGCTTCGGTGTTGACCAGTTGTGAGATTATGTGTATGCAACCATTCTCAATCCATTAAGGTAGCTACATGCAGATTGTCAGGGAAGACTTGTGTTGGAAATTAGGATGAAACAAACTGCACAAGCATTGGGCGGAAGACAAGTTTAAAAGAACATAAAATACTGCGACATTTACAACCTATTACAGGAAAGTGTTGTATAGAGGCTGGACTTGCCACAGTTCTAACAGGGGGAAAAAGAGGGGGGGGGGGGGAGTATGCAGAGGATTAGAGGCATATACTGGACCTGGACCTCATTATTGAAGGTAGAAATCAGACATGGATGTTTGAATATCCACCAAGCATCCTTCCTATCGTGTAAAGGAGACTGGCCTAGCTTCAGGTGTGAGTGCCTTCCCCTTCACTCCTGTTGTTGATGGAAGGTCAGCCCTGGAGAAGAAAAGCCACCATGATAAAGGATGCTCTGCATATATGTGCACATTGTGTTCACTTCAACTTGCTTGATTTATAATCATTGCAGGGGAGACTGCTTCAAATTTTAATTTGTGCATTGGCTCTATTTCATGTGTGCTGTTTGTTCTTTTGTAGAATATGTGCATTCTCGGGGGGGTAAACCTATGTGAGATGGTTATAAACTAGTAGAGGTAGAGGTAAGAATTTTATCATTTTATGAACATGTTGAATGACAATCTTTGGCAAAAGTCAGTCAGCAGTTGTGTCAATAGACCTGTAAAATTGTGGTGGTCTACATACATCATATGACTGGTTTGCATTGCACTATTCAGAGTGTTGAAATATAGAATATCAGGACTTTATAATCAAAATATTGCGTGTAGTAGGCTGAATCTATATATATGTCAGTGTGTGAAAAAGTTGACACAAGGGGCAAGACGGGTATGTCAGTTTTGTGAAGTTGTTTACAGAAAGGGAAGATGTGTTTAGGTAAGAAAGGCTAGATGCGTTTAGGTAAGAAAGGCTAGATGTTCAGTCAGTTTTCGTCAGCTACCAAGGGAAACAGTTTGGCTTATTTTGCAGTATTATGGTAGATAAAAAATAAAAATGTTAGAATGTGAAAGCCAGTGAGACAGAAAAAAAGAAAACTTATTTTCATTCTAAGTAATGCAGTGCTGTAAATTACTTAGAAGTCCAGTTTTCTTTTCATGGCTTTAAAAGTTAGAGCTGGACCATTGTATGTATATATATATGCTTTTGAAAGCTAATCAACCAACAGTACTTTTTTAGCACTGCTAAAAGGTAGGCCTACAGTTTGTATTCCTGTTTGACAACATTCAGCAGATGTGATCTGTCCAGACAGATCTCTGGGTGGGTAAGCACTGCCTGTGTGTTCACTGACCTGTTGCATGTATACGTCTTTCCACTCCGCCAAGCAGAACCTGACAATCAGTTCTTGGGACCCAGTATCTTCTTTTTCCCCCAGAAATTCTGTGCCGGAAAGTTTTATCCATTCTTTTTCTTTGTTTCAGCCTTATTGTCTCTCTCATTCTGTCATGTCTTTCTTGCATAGTTTGTCTTTCCTTTCCATTCCTTTTTCCCCCTCAAACTTTTAAGCAAATGTTGCCACTATATTCTGTTCCCAGTGGGTCTGTTCTGGTGAATATGTAGTGATATTGTTAACACTCTGAGTGCGACTCGGGCTGTCCATTCTGTAATATTTGTCTGTACTGCCTATCTTGTGTCCTGAAAAAAGTGGGGGTGAAGGGAGTTCAATTTAGGACAGACTAACATCTTCTTCCAGGTGCTTAGTGTAAAGAAGTAGGTAGGTACATTGGCATTGGTGCTTATTGTAAAGAAGTAGGTAGGTACATTGGCATTGGTGCTTATTGTAAAGTAGGTACATTGGCATTAGCTCTTTAGCAGGCTATTAGGATCAGGTTGGGGGATGTGATGTTTAGGCTTCCATGGCAACAGCTGCAGGTTGTCAATCTGGGTAACAAAATAAGAATTTTCAGGACAAGGGAATACATGCCATATTTAGGCGAGCCTTGTGGAAAATCTTCCTTCTCCCACATCTGGTTTCTTGGCCACGGACACAATAAGGATGTTGGGCTCACTGGTTTGACGTTCCATTTAGAGTTTGCAATTTTGTGGCTTTGACTGGAGCATTCTGGAGCATTTGTCACTCACTGGTTTGACGTTCCATTTAGAGTTTGCAATTTTGTGGCTTTGACTGGAGCATTCTGGAGCATTTGTCGTCACATTTCACTCATTCTTAGGTCAGAAAGTAGAGTGCTGTTGTGTTTTTGCCTGAAAAAATAATTTGCAAGTCCATATCTTTTGGAAGGCGGGTGTAAAGTCACAGAGAACCATTTATGACAGAACAGAGTTGACGAGGCAAAAAGAAAAAGAGATTAAACGATATATAAAAAAATCTACATCAATCTTGCTTGCACTGTCTTTCATTTCCTAAGCCAGTAACGATTCATAGGGAATGTGGTGAATTATTTGTCAGTGCTGAAGCCAAAAGCATGTGTAGAAAGCATGCTTTTTTTCTTCCTCCCCCAACAATACTGCATCGTATGCAAGAGGCTTTATTTTCGACATTAGTTCAATATTCTTCATTTGCTCTTCTTAAATCTTTTTTTTTTTTTTTGGCTTTTCCCCCCTTGTATACATTCATGTGTGAGAATTGATTGCTTGAGTAAAAGAACGAGAGTGAAGTTAGGAAACAAGAAAAAGAAGCAAATGAACGTCGTTGTACAGATGGGGGATTGTGTGTTGATGTGACGTATTATGCAGGTTGCTCTAAAACCGAATAGACTGGGATATTCTTTGAGTTCTTGTCTGAATTAATTGTACATAGTTTTATCTCTGTACCAAACTTTCCAATCAGAATTCAGCCTTGGGCTCAACTTTTCTCATGCAAATAAATATAATTTTTCAATAAAGTTGACATTCTGAACAACTTCTGTGTGAGTTGGTGTGTTCTTTCTTTCTCCATGGTTTTTACAAAGTCAGATCGCTGACATGCATGTGTACACATGTACACGCCATTTTCCCCTTACCTCCAGAATGTTGACCTGTCATAAAACAGTTATCATGGAAAATAATCCATTGATGTGATTGTGCAGGCATTCACACATCAGATGATCTTTTTGTCAGTTTTTTGTTCCTCAGCTCCAAGGTTCTCCAGTGGTGAGATTTTTACATAAGCGACTTTTTCCCCACCATATTCTGACTTGGGAGATTTAGTTAGTTTTAATTCATCCTGAATGCCAGACTGACTTGACTCTTTGTTCCTCGACTTCCTGAAGTCATGGGGCACTGCATGGAGCTGAGTTTTTCAGGCAGCGTGGTGTGGGCAAGCTGTGCCAGGTGGATCCCACTCCTCTCTGCCTGGGATTTTGTAAGAACTGAATTAATTGAAAATTACCGTTAATTTGTGACCCTCCACCACATAATACTGTACTGCAAGTCAGGTTTTCAATTTTAAGCATGCTAATTATTTGCAATTTTAAAAAAAAACTACTAAAAACAAAAGAAAAACATTGATAATTGGACAATTCTATGACAAGTTATTACAAACTTAAGTGCTAGACTCCAGGAAAGGACAAAATGGGAAGAAGAAAATGTTGCATTGTAATAGCTGATCAGGATGAGGTTCTGGGTTCGATTCCCAACCTTGCTCTTTCCTCCCAGTTTGATGAGAAAATCAATCTGAATGTCCCGTGTGCAAATGCATGCAAAACGCCATTGCGCCTTCATGAAAAAAAACAACCTGTCCCACTTTTTGTTCAAGCAGGCCATTTTGTGCCAGTAGGAACAGATGACAAAATCTTTACAAAACACAAGCACACAGGCGTCGTATTCAGACACCATCCCCTAAGTTGGAATGTGGCTACCTAAATGGTGAGAGGGGAGTGTCGCATACACAGAAATCTCGCCGTTGGTGGATCTGGATCTCGAAGCTCTCGCCGAGGATCCACACACACACAAAAAGCATTTTTAAAGTAAAAGGAAATGAGATTATGCCATAATACTTCAGTACACAGAAAGCTTATAGTATTACAATCGGTAGACATTTCAACATTGACAACCTGAAACCCCGCCCCCCTCTCTTTCTCTAGCTAAAATCGTCTAGCAGAAAGGTGGGTCAGGTGCAATGCAACTCATTTTGTAGTGGAGGGTCTCTTTACTGGAATTTTTCTTAATGAAAGTTTCCACCATTCACCTTTTTCACCACTGCTGACTCTACTGTATGCTGTAATTTTTCTCCGTTATCTAACATGTTTGTTAGTATGTCACGGCGTGAGGTAGCACTGTTCATTTCTTTCTGTGAATTGCGAGCTCGTTCCCCATACTCCCCAACAACAGAAAACACAACAAACCATCATCATGTATTTGCAGTAATTCAATCTTTCACTGTATTTGTTCACAGTCCTTCAAGCTGTATTCTTGTCGTCGTTGAAAAGGCCATGCATGTATTGTACGGCTTTTCTTTCTTCCACCACACCAAAAATGTACATACCCTTCTCTGGATCGTAACTGAAAAACATGTCTGCTCGT
Organism: Rapana venosa; assembly: GCA_028751875.1. Classification (NCBI taxonomy): domain Eukaryota; kingdom Metazoa; phylum Mollusca; class Gastropoda; order Neogastropoda; family Muricidae; genus Rapana; species Rapana venosa. Next base: position 11,595,467 of record CM054139.1, on the reverse strand, counting down.
TACATTCCGTTTCCTCCTCTTTTTAAGACATACCCTTGTCATGTGGCAAATTCTTTCCACGGATCACAAAAGCTGGAGATGTGACACCCCAATCATCCCAGTCTTCATTCAGTCTTTACATCGTCTCGGTATGTGTACACCCCAAAGCCCAACAGTCAAAAACTTTCCACGGAAACATTCAGCTCGGATTGATCCTGAGAAGACAAAGGACTGAGCGTTGCCACAACACATATACAGCAAAGCTCTGTGAACAAGTTTGTGCAGAATTTACAAACATTTTCTTCTTTTTTTTTTGTTCACCTAATTTCATCAGAACACAGCACCAAAATCACACATATCAATCAAGTTCCAATTGCACGAGCAATGAAATATGTGATACCAAAACAACTTTTTTTTTTTTTTTGGCCTAGTCTTCCTTCTACCTGGTTTCAGGAAATGAAACAGCTTGGTTAAATCTATAAGGCAAAAAAAAAAAAAGTTATGACATTTGATTTATACACTTTTATTATATTCGTGTTTATCTACTCACACGCAAGTATGGCTATGCTTTCTCCTTAAGTTATACTTATGAGAAGAGTAGACAGAGGGTTTTTACTGACATACAATTCGCATTAAATACGTCAGCCAAAAGACAAACTACCCTAATGTTTGTTATCAAGACGACTTTCTTTCATTTGATGCGATGCTATGATGTTTGTACTTTATGAAGATATTGAACATACCAAGGACTAACATGGATAATTATTTCTTACAACGAAAAGTTTTTTTGTTTTTTTTAAAATGCGATTCCCAGAGGATCTGGAATACCAAGCGTTCCACAGCGTCTCCTCACATACCCCCTGTAACCATCAGCTGACTGCCATGCCTAACCTATCCCATGACAAGGGTCAAGCTATGTGACCTTCAGATCAGATCGTTTTTCTTCAAACTTTGTGACTCGGTTGGGCGCCGCATGAATGTAATAAAGTTAAGAACCACTCTCACATTCACACGTACACACACACACATGCACACTCTCTACCCAACATTGTACTGACTTTCGCTCTGGTGAGTAAAAACAGACAGAACTGTGAAAGTGTGATGCAGTGACTGACATCATAATACTGATAATTAGTGATCTTCCGGTGATGACCACGTGTATACAAAACAAGTTTGTGCATTTAACGTCCGAGTGTCCATGGTAATGACTTTTCGGCTGATTGTATCCTGGCCCAGTAATGTCCGACCACACAGAGGAAACAGTGCTAACAGTGCGTACAGCTGCTGACTGAACAGTCAGTGTGCAAAGCCCACAGTACAGTATTTACCAAGTGTAAAAAATGACCTACATTATTTGCGACGTCATAGCAACTGTTCTACATTAGCTGCAAAGTACAGTTACTTCTACAGTAACTGCAAAGAGTAGCAACTGACCTACATCAGCTGCAAAGAAGAGCAACTGACCTACATTAGCTGCGAAGTATAGCAACTGTTCTACATTATTTACAACTTATAGCAACTGACTTGCGTTATTTGTGAAATATAGCAACTGTTCTACATGATTTGCAAATTATAACAAATGATTTGCATTATTTGCAAAGTATAGCAACTTTTCTACATTACTTGCAAAGTATAGCAACTGACCTATATTATTGGCAAAAGCATAGCAACTGTTCTAAATCATTTGCAAAATATAGTAAATGCTCCACGATGTTTGCAAAATATAGTATTTGTTCACATAATCTGCAAAATATAAGAGCTGTTCCATATCATTTCCAAGATATAATAAATGCTTCGCAATGTTTGCACAATGTAGTGACCATTCTTGAGATGGAGTACATTGTCATTCCAATCCACCCCCACCTCAAAATGCCATCGTTCCGGAAGAACTGAGGTTAGGCTCACCAATGTCAACACAACACTCACTATCTTTACAGGAACATAAAATCCTGAAATGAAAATGCTACTTCAGTTTATATAAAAATCTACATGAAAGATAAATTTTTTTTTTAAACTATGGAGGGGAAGAAAAGGTCCAAAATTGCAAAAATGCTAGCTATCTGAGACATAAGCTGTTACATTTTTTTTTGTTTTTAACATGGAAGAACTTAAGAAATAATTGTCATCTCTTCATGTAAAAATAGCATCGTCAGTATTTTCTTAAAGCATTTTTCGCTCTTTTTTGTTACAAGCTCAATAATTTGGGGGGGATAAAAAAAAGGTTAATTTCTGTCAGCAAAATCCAGTGCAAGAGACTGAGTAACAACTATTGAGCATGTTGGTGTGGCGAGAGAAGCCAGACTACATACAGGTGCAAGTTTTACTACGAGATGGATAAATGCCAATACTGACAATGAACACAGCGCAGCACAGAGAGAGACAGAGAGAGAAGCAGTACAGGCTATATAAACAGGAGTGACAAGAGTTTGGCTAGCAGACAGACCTGACAAACATGTTCTCTCCATCACGACATTTAGTCACCCGATACTTCTAGATGACAGACAGACAGACCAGGAATGTGCGACACATCTATTGCTGTCGGTGCGACACCTCTACTGCCGTCCCTCAGTGCAGGAGAAACAACACCTCATACAGGGGTCACTACCGCTAAGCATTCCACAGGATTCCTTGCACGTCACGAGAGAAAAGAGCAGAGCAGAAAAATGACAAGGCCTTCAAAACATGTAGAGTTGTGTCTGTGCGCACACACACACACGTACACACATACATACACATGCGCACACATACACACACACACTTTCTCTCTCAGTCTCACCTACTCACCACTGTCTGTCAGGCAAAATGATTCAACATTTGGAGCAGTACACACTACCAAAAGGCACATCACTCACAGAGCTCTACGTCTTCATACGACCAAAAATGCAACTGCCAATAACAATACCAGGAGGTACTGCAGTCATGAAGATTATTAATTCATCGCTTTCAGTTTTGTTCAAAACACTCCTGACACACGCCCTTCCAACATTAGACAAAGGCTTGCTTAACCGTTCAGCCGGCTAGAAATGCTACAGTCCACAAAAATCCACACCACTTCAACACCGCTGACTACTCTCTATCTGCACTATAAAATGCACGTTTACCTGACACCAACACTTGTACTCCTAACTGCCAAATCTTGCTCAAGTTTTATAACCAAACACCAACATAGCCAAGAACATTAAAAGGCGTGCAGATTAATTAAACCATGATTTAAAATGGAACACACAAAAAAAACCAGGAATAAAAACACTATTTTGTACAAAGTTAATATCTCCAGTATCATGTACAGATACATGCACCTTCTGTCCAAAAACCCTAACACAGATATAAATTAATAAATAAAAAAGAGAGAGAGAGAGAAGCTGAAGAAGTCCTGTACAGCAGTGTCACAGATCTTGTTCTCATGATTATGTACATCCAGTTTATAAAATGTCAGATCTAGGTCTACAAACTGCCACACATGTCGTCGCGACGTCGACAGCCAGTCTTCCATCTGCCATTCTACGGCTAGTAATACTCCATCAGTATCCAGCAACAATAGACTTCAACATGCACGGTGAAAGAAACCTGGACACACCTGCCACGTTACCTTCATTTCTTCATCGACACGCTTTCTTCATACAACCTGCATAATGTAGCTCTCTCTGGCCTAAGCCTGTGGCCGTATGTTCTGACCTTGTTGAAGAACACCACACAAATGCTGGCCAACAGCTGACAATGAACTTCACACTTTCCATGCCACTTCTCTGAAAAATCTAACAAGCACCGCGCAGCATCTCGTCACGCAGAACGGATGCAGATGATGTACGTCCGTTCCATGCAGACACTAGTTTAGCTGTGTAATCCACGGAAGTCGACCTGACAGACCAAGAATCACTGTGATGATCATTTAAAAAAAAAAAAAAAAAAAAAAGCACAGAAAAAAAGGCCACCAAAAAAATCAGCACAAATCTGCGATTCTGCCTCAACTGTTCACAACAGTCATCATAAGCTGGCAACGTGTTGGAAAGTTGTTTAAAATTTAAAAAAGAAAAATCTAAAATAAAGCCATACAGAAACTCCCAAAAGCCATACAGAAACTCCCTCCCCAGCTGGCCATGTGTCACAAGGTTTTTAAAGAAAACAAAACAACCCACCAACGCTGATCTAGAGAAAGAAATCCCTGTAAAAACCCATGTCTTAGTCAGATACCCCCCTCCAACCCCCACTGTCCCTGCCAGTCAGTGTCCCTGACCCCGAGGTGAGCAGCAGCCATTAGGAGGAAGAGGAAAAGGAGGAGGAGGGGGGCTACGGGGAAGGCAGGTTGCAGGTGAGCAGGTTGGGGGTGCTGCCACGCAGACGTTCCTTCTGCATCCAGGCCTGCAGACTACGCCCTTCCGACACCCCCCCCAACGACGACGCCTCCTCCTCCTCCCCCCGCGTGGACGGCCTCAGCTGCTCCCAGGCGGAAGGCCGCGGGTCGCTGGGCTGGCCGCTGAGGGCCAGCAGGGCCTTGAAGTGTTCCAGATCCCCCACCCCCCCCACCGTGTGCCGCCGCTTGCCCCCTCCCTTCCCCTTCTCCCCCCCCACCACCACCACCACCTTCCCGGTCCGACGACGAAGGAATCACCGACGCCGGGACAGGAGAAGCGACGTCGGTCTTGGGCTGGCTGCTGTCTGTCCCCTCCACACCTCTACTACCACCACTACCACTACTACCGGAGCAAGACGACTGCTCCGTGCTGCTCCTGCTACGACCGCTCTCTGATCCCGACGCCGAGTCCACAGAGGGGGGCGGTGACGCTGACGGCTGACTGCCCCCCACGTCTCTCAGCGCCAGCCGAGCCAGCACCGTGTTCACCTCCGTCTTCTCCGACTTGCTGAAGGGCCGGAAGCTGGGCCAGGCCGTTGTCTGCCCGGAGGCCCTGCTCTGTGGAGGAGGAGGAGCGTCACTCGGCTGCGCAGGGCCTGTCCGGCTGCAGGAACTACCGGCGAAGCGCTCCGCCCTTCCTGAGGTCAGTTTGCGAGGCTGAGTCAACACCACACCACCGCTACCACCACCACCACCGCTACCACCACCACCACCACCCTCCTGACGGGAAGTAGTGCGCGACAAAAACGAGCGGAAGTCGGGCATGGGTTTGTATCGGCCCCCAACACCACCAGAGGAGGAAGGAGGGAGGGAACCCGAAGACGGGGAGTGGCCGCCTGCAGGCCCCCACTGGAAGCGCGAGGCGATGCCCACCTTGGCGTCACTCTTGGCCGGGCGGTGTAGGCTGGGGTCTCGGAACCCGTCCTCCCTCCCTTTCACCCACTCCTGCTGCTGCCCCCCCTCCACCCCCCCGTGGCCGGCCCCCTCCGAGGAGGCGCTGCGGGGGAGGTCACTCCCGCTGACCAGGCCCGACTGGCGGGGTACGGGGGCGGTGCTGCTGTGGGCGTGGCGGGCGTGGTGGCGGGAGGACAGGCGGTACTTGGGGTTCAGCAGGATCTGCAGCTTCTGGTCAAAGGTGGTGGTCAGCGAGGTCAGCAAGTCCGACCCGTCCTCCGAATCCTCCGACGACCCCCCTGCCTGGTGCTCCTGGCTGCTGATCATGTCCAAGAGCGAGTCCAGAGACCCGTGCCGCAACCCCCCACCACCCCCACCCTGACCCACGCCCAGCGCGGGGCCCGGGCCGTAGGGAGGGTGGTGGGGGTGGTGGTGGTGGTGGTGCATCTCCCTCAGCGGAACAACCTCCACGTTCTCCAGCGACCCCGTGCGGGAAAACTGCGGGCCGGCGCCGATCTCCGCCAGGTTTTCCAGCGAGGCCGGCCGCAGAAACCAGTCCCGGCTGTTGGCCACGCTGACAAAGTACTTGCCCCCACCCACCCCCTCCTCCTCCCCCGACCCTTTCACAGCCGACGCTTGAGGCGCCGCCACCGCCGCTGCCAGTCTCTGAGTCTCCGGGTACTCCCTGGCGAAAGAGGCCACGTCCGACGCGGAGATAGGTTGAGGTCGGGAAGGGTGACCGGGTCGCGTCGACGTCACAGGAGGGGTGGAGGAGGTGGTAGGGGTGGTGGAGGAGCACAGCGCCAGGAGATCCTCCACCGACTGGGCGTCCTCCATCTCCAGGTCGCGCTGCGAGCGCTGCAGCTCACGTTCGATCTTCTGCTGCTGCCGCCGCCGGCGCTCGATGTCGCGCTGGCGCTGCTCTTCCAGCCGCCGGATGGCGCGCGCCTCCTGCTCCAACCGCTTCAGCCAGTCCAGCGTGCCGCGCCCCACCCACCCCCCCCCACCCCCGCCCACCACCTCGTCGCTGCGCTCCAGCAAGGCGTCGTCCGACAAGTGGCGCCCCCGCCCCGCGTAGTGATGGCGCTCGTCCCAGTCCAGAAAGTCCGGCTCCGATGTGGCCAGCGGGGCGGTGGTGGTGGCGTGGCGGTCCAGGCAGTCTTCCGAAGCGCTGAAAAAACCAAAGCCCCGGTTTTTGCCCGGTTAGCGGTTGGGTTTTTTTTTTTTTTTGTCTTCTCTCTCTCCCGCTTGGAAGGTAGGATCGGGTCGAGGGCTGGTATGTTAAACATTGTGTTGTAAAACAGGACTGGGTTTGGGTGGGGGTTTTTGTATATAAGCACTATATTTGGTCTGGGTTTTTTTCTGAGTATTTTTAACCATGTTGAACACAGAGCAGATAAAAAGAAAAAGTGAATTTAACTGAAATGAAACAGTTTGTTCTGAAACAAAAGAAAGATTTACAAGCCACCGAAAAGATTCCCCCAACTCTTACGGTTTACAAAGTGGTGCTGAATAAAAAATAATTAAAAAACATTTTTTTTTAATAATGGCAAAGGGGGAAGCCCATCCTATTGTGGACAAATAATTACGAGAGTTCAATTATTTGTTAGAAGGACGCTTTATAGCCGAGTGGCTAAGACCGTTCAACTTCAATCCCATGGGTCTACGAGGTCGTGGGTTTGTATCTCGTCAGCATCTGGTGAATTAAGCGTGGGGATTTTTATGATCTCCCAGCTCAACTTCAAGTGCAGACCTGCCAGTGCCTTAATTCCCTTCATGGATATACATATGCAGAAGATCAAATATGCACTTTAAAGATCTTGTAATTCATGTCGGCATCGGTGGGTTATGGAAACATGAACACACCCAGAATACATCACCGAAGTTGGAATGTGGCTATCTTCATAGTGGCAAAAAACGATTGCATACGTAAAATCTCGCCAATGGAGTAGCTATAGCAAACAAAAAAATTGTTACCAAAAAAAAGGTTCTGACTTTCCTTTACGTCAAAAATCCAATGATCACCTGTTTCATCCAAAGACAATGTTCACGGGTAAACGTCATGCACACGACATGCTTTCAGCCTCTTCTCTCTCTACTCCTCTAAAAGCAAGTGTTGGGTGCAAAGCCATCGTGTAAAGAAAGAAAGAAAGAAAATGCATGCAAAAGCCGATCTGCAACATACTCTTTTAGCAACACACTCAGGCTTTCAGCGTCACATTACCATGTGTGCACACACACAGCGCTATTCTGGCTTTGTGAAGCTCCCAGGTTCACCAATGGTGAGATTTTGCGTATGAGACCGTTTTAGCCCACCACCACGAAGGTAGCCACATTCCCACTTCAGGGATGTTTGCAGGTATGTTTGTGCTTCTGTAACCCACCGAACGCTGACATGAATCAACGGGATCTTTAACGTGCATTTTTGATCTTTGGCATGTGCATATACATGAAGCAAATTAAGGCACTGGCAGGTCTGCACTTGAAGTAGACCTGCAAAACTGTCACAAATGCCCACCCTGATTTCACCAGACGCCACTGCCAAGATTCAAACCCACAACTTCACGGACCCTCGGGAATGAAGTCAAACAGTCTTTACCACTTGGCTATGCTGTCTGTGAGTAATCTGAAAATTGTAGTCAGTCATGAAGCCAAGATGGAATTTACAATGATGGTAATGTATACTAAGCAAAAATTGGTTGGTAGAAGACAAATTTGCTGACTGGAATCCAGATATCTAGAACCTAGATACAGTGTGCGTATGACAAAGTGACAGCAAGATATCTGGTCACAACTTCTCCCCCAAAGCTACCCGTTATATGGTGGGCCCTGGGAGTTTACATAGCCTAACCTTTTCAATGTAGGGAGTTTTGACATAGTTCTAAGTTTTCGGAGTTGAAAATCTTCATGTGGGAGATCAAAAACTACACTTTCTCTTTCATGGACTATGAAGTAACTGAGTGGAATGCCCTTACCTGATTGATTCAGAGCATAGCATCCAAGAAAGTGTTGAAATATGAATGTTATTTAAAGGAGTGATAAAGAAGGAAGATGGTAGGACGGTTAAGACTTCAACTGCCTAACAAGTAAACTGTGAGGTTCTGGGTTCGATTCCCGGCTGTGTGCCCTTTCTTCCCAGTTTGATGAAAAAATAGAACTGTATGTCAAAGTCATTCAGGCAACACCATAAACCAAGGCCCCGAGTGCAAATACACGCAGAATATCTTGCACAGACGTTAAAAACTCGTTCCATCTTTTGGATGTGTAGATTGGTAGGAATGGAGGACAAAATATTTTAAAAAACCACATACACACCAGTGTCACATTTAGACATCATCCCCAAATTCGGAATGCAGCTATTTAAATAGTGGGGGAAAAAACAAAAAAAAACCAGTCACATATACAAAAATCTCACCATTAGTGAACCTCAGAGCTCTAGCCAAAGATGGGCACACAAAAAAGGAAAAAGAAAACACAATTACAGACAAATTACTATCATTTTTTAAAATTTTATGAGTGATAGATTAATCACTAATCTGCTGGAATGCTTGTTCTCTCTCTGTCTCTGTGCAGCGACTACAACATAACTCTCTGACCGTTTTCCTGATGTGATGCATGTGTTCTCACCTACACGATCACTGCAGCCAGTGTCTGTCACTCCTGGACAAAGCCACAACCAACCTGCTGCACTACTTCACAGTGCTTTCTACACAGACACCACAAAATACAGCTCTCTCTCTCTCTCCAAACGCCACACCTCCACAGATCTACGCGCTACCTCAGGTACTTACTATATCACTCCTCATCAATGGGGGGGCCCCTCTGACAATTGTCTTGATTTCTCTGCCCTCTGTGTTCCGTCGACAGGGGGTGGGGGGTGGGGGGAGGAAAAACAAAAACCAGTTTTTAAAGAACTGCAGGTGTGGGGCATGCGACACAAGACTGATTAACATGATTCTCTCTCTCTAGCACAGTTCATGTGGTACAACGGAACGTAACCCATCATCACAACGACCACCTTCTTTTTTCAGTTTGTTTTTTCAAAACTTTCTCTCTCTCCCACTCTTGCATGGTTTGAATCTTTTGCGCACAACCCTTTGAAGCGATATAAAACAGTATGTTGACAGTAAAGAAATAACACCAAAAGCAAAAAATAAAAATAAAAACCCACCAAAAGCAGGTACCTAAACTACACCAGTCACCGAACAAGAAAAACAACATCCAGCATCTCTCTCTTTTTCTTTTCTCTCTCGGACTCTCCTCCCACCTCATCCACACCAAACCTCCTCCTCCTCCTCCCAAAGCGACACTGGGTATCCTACCTGCGCGATGACGCCAGCGACGACTGGGATTTCGCAATGATGGTCGCTCTGGCAATGGCGGCGTCCACGCTGCGCTCTTGGAACCCCCCCTCCACAACTTCCGTCGTTCGCTGACTGTGGGTGGTGGTGGAGGTGGTGGTGGAGGTGGAGGTGGTGGTGGTGGTGATGGTGTCGCTGCTGTTCTGGCTCAGCGTGGTGTCGAAGTCCAGGGAGTCGGTGCTCTTGTTCTGCTGGCGCAGCTTCAGCTTCTTGTTGGCCGCGTTGACGATGGAGGAGATGATTTCCTTCGTGTTGATGGCAGAGTCCGCGTCCTCTGTCGATCACATACAGAGAAAAAACAAAAAATAGAGTTAAGTTAGCCTTTCACTTTTGTTTCGGTTATACTATAGTCCCAGTCGCGCTGTCCTATTTAGGGGCTGTGGTAACTGCAAGTCTTCCCACTTTGGTGCCACGGGCTACCCAAAAAATCAATACCCAAACGTTGGGGATGTTACAATTCTAAAGCAAGGCAATGCTATGCAGGGCACTGTCACGCACACTTTCACTGCTGACTACTCCGTTTTAAGGACATCATTCCTAATACCAGTCTTTTTCTTTCTTCTACAAAAAAATACACTTCTCATTGTATGTTGGAGAAGGAAAAAAAACTGATAAAAATATTATTACACAGTAGTTTCAAAATGGAAAAACTGAAAATGTGATCTCCAAGAGTTTAAAGTAAGAACAAAACAAAACTGGTAAAATATAGCTAAATATGCACATGCAAGATAAATGGTTACCACTCATACATGTAAGGAGTCCCTAGGCAGTGACATCAACTGGCGCTTTAATTTTCCTCTTGTCAAACATGAAAATAAAAAGTAGTATGAGACCTCACCCCTCGTACATGATGCAGAAAAGTGCTGTAAGCACTCATAATGAGATGAATATAAACAAGCCCTTGAATTTTTTTGTAATGATTTGTGGAGGAAGTCATACACTAAAGACACAATAAATCTTCTGGTTAACTTTTCAGTTATTTTCCTTTTCCAACAAAATATAACTGAGAGTTCTTTTCTAACATCAGAGCAAACCCCAAACCAAGCAGTCTTCTTTTTCATCAAACGTTCAGACAGCAACAATTGTTGTCTGTCATATGAGCGAAAATGTGTTGCGCTGCTGTTAAGCACCTGACAAGTCAGGCCCAGTGCATGCAACTTCAGCATGGGAGAGAATTGTAATCTTTTAAGTCCTTCTGGAAAAAAGGCAGAAGAAAAGACCAAGAAGAAGGCAGAAAATAGACAAGCAGGAGGTGGCAGGAAGAGAACAAGGTAAAAACAAAGAGAGGGATAGAAAAGAGGAAATTCCTAGCACAGAATTTCCAGAAGGTGCGGATACTGTTTAAACTGAAAGACCCCCATCCCCACAGGGAAGAAAAGCCAAGCAGTGACTATCACACTCATCCAGCCAGAAGCGATGATTGTTTACACTCACCATCGTCATCGCGGGCCACGCGGGTGTCTGTGGCAGAGGGGTGGGTATGTTCTCCGGAGTCCACCGGCACAAAATGATCCTGATCCCAGGTGCTAAAAAACCATTCGTTCTGAAAAACCAACAAAAAAAACAAATTCTTCAGCTGCACACATCTTAAAATGGATGAACATTCTTATATTACCAATTCACAGCTGTCAGTTTCCCTCTCTGTCAGCTGCCCTCCACTCCACCCCAGCCCAGCTCAGCTGGTGCTAGGTATAGCAGGAACTGACCACACTTGGATATGGTAAAAAGAAGGGTTCGTACTTATATTAGCACTGGACCTTCGACTGAGTTCAGCTGGATTTGCGTGCGGTGAATTCCACATAGGCCACAAAACCAGGATCACTAGTTTACTGAACTTTCAAGTTTCTTTTCCATGTCCAATAATGTCCAATAATGCTGGATAGTATTGCTTATGTATCATCTTCTGACATGTGCCAAGGACTGAAAAAACCCAAACAATAGTTGCCTGATTGTTGATATTTTCAATGACGTAGAAGAACCTAAGTACACAAGCTCGATAAATGACCATTCACTTTCATTTCCATATAATAATAATAATAATGTATGGAATTTATATAGCGCTGAATCTTGTAAAGCAACAAATCAAAGCGCTCAGATTTTATTTCATACCACTTTAAGTCACGGCAGATTTCTCTCCGTGAAATTCGGGCTGCTCTCCCCGGGGAGAGCGGGAGAACACATCGCCACTTAGCGCTGCGCCACCCTTTCACCCTTTTTTTTTTTTTTTTTTTCTGCAGCTGTATTTGTTTCCCTATCAGAGTGGCTTTTTTCTAAGAATTTTGCCAGGGACAACTCTCTTGTTGCCGTGGGTTTTTTTACGTGCACTAAATAATTACGTGTAACACACGGGACCTCGGTTTATTGTCTCATCCGAAAGACTAGCGCCCAGACCACCACTCATGGTCTTAATGGATGGGGGAAAAATTTCCGGTCCATACGGGGTACGAACCGCCGCACACTTCAGACCCGGACTTTTCGCTTTCTAGACAGGCGCGTTACCTCTAGACCACCGATCCACCTCATGACATATCCCTGTATAGAACAAAACCTCAATCTTTTCTTTCCAAGATAAAAGATTTTGTTAAATTGCATACCCTCCCCACTGGTTTAAACATTTCTCACATACACTGTAAAATTAACTATACCTAAAATATAACTCACACACACACACACTACACACACACATCACCACAACACTACACACACCAAATCAGGCTCATTGTTTTTTGCAGTCTTATCGCAGAAAAACCTCCAATATTGATGACAAGCAAACAAACATTCTCAAATTGTCAACAACATTTCTGTGTTGGCCAGAAAACAGACAGCAAACTGCTGCTCCCAATGATAAAACATCAACTAGTCTGATTTTCTTTTTCCCCTCACCAAGAGCTCCAAGGTTCACCAATGGTGAGATTCTAGCATATGACCACCCCCCCCCCCCCCCCAACACCTTAACCATTTAGGTAGCTGCATTCCAACTTCATGGGTGGTGTCTAAACATGACACCTGTGTGTAAACATGACACCTGTGTGTAAACATGACACCTGTGTGTAAACATGACACCTGTGTGCATACGTTTTTTTTAAAAACCAAAATAACTTTGTCATCCATTTCTACCAGCACGAAATGGCATACACTTCCAAAAGGCTGAACAGGATTTTTTGAATGTGTGCACAAGATCATGCATGCATTCGCCTTCAAGGCCTCGGTTTGTAGTCTAAGACTTTGACACCCAGTTCAATTTTTTTCGTTAAAACTGGGGAAAGAAAGGGCGAGGCTGGAAATCGAACCCAGAACCTCACAGTTTACTTGTTGGCAGGCAAACGTCTTAACCACCCTCCTTCTTCACCAGAAGACTTCATATATATATAGACCTGCCCCCAGTGGCGAAACATCCCCTACACAGAGTGGTTTACAATACAGCAGAACATCTTGCGCACACGTTAAATCCTGTTCCGCTTTTCGTAAGAGTAGGCCATTGTGTGCCGTGGGAACAGATGACAGAATTCACAAATCCGTATACACACGGGGACTGGATGTAAAAAAGCACATAAGTGCTTATTCCATTATCCTCGATATAAAAGAATAAAAAAAGGAAAAACAAAGCATACAATACAATACAGGTGGCCTGAGGGAGGGACTCACATGCAGGATGATGCTCTCCACAATGCGGCACTGGTCGGACATGTCCGTGACCAGGGACACCGTGTCGTCCTCCACTTTGCGGATCAGCGTGGGGCCAAACATGATGGCCAGGTTCTTGGCGTCCATCTGCAACCAGCACACAAAGGTTACAAGTCTTCCCACAAAACCCATGCGGTCGTCGGGAGAGTGAGGAGTCAAGAGACCTCGGTTTCTCTAAGGGCTAGCATATTGACGGCGGCACCCATCTCCTCTCCCTCTTCCCTGACCCTAAAGAGGGCAGGTACCCATTTACAGCTGGGTGAACTGGAGGACTGTGCTGAAGCCAAGGCGCGCAAACAGTCACCCGTCCACTTGGGTAACCACGCTCGATGCTGCTTAACCTTAGCTTGGGGAGAGTGAGCGTTCTGACCACTGAGCTACCTGTCCCATACACTCTACACTCAACTCTGCACAGAATGTTATGTCTGTTCAAAAGTTCAGCATTCAGTATCCGACATACTGCAGTTGTTGGTTGAGTTGGTTTTTTTAAGTTTGAAAAGATTAATCTAGATTTTCAACACTTAACCCCTCCCCCCCCCCAGGCATGTTGTATGCACTCAACATCCAACATCAAAATTTTCGGCCCAGGCCAAAAGTTTTGTCAGTTACTTGATGTAAGCCAGATGCCCATGCCTATACTAATATGTTGTTAGGTTGTAAACTGCTATGCTGAGATTGTCTTCTGCCATGACAAGCTCTTAACATAACAACCTGCACTCTCCCTTAAAAAAAGAAAAGAAATCCTCTGGACTCGGAATGTATCAGCTGAGGCCAGCAGGCAGACCTCCTGCAAAATGACAAGCGCAGGAGAAGACCAGGCAATAAGACCCCACCGCATAAGGAAATGCTGAGAAGAGAGATGTCATAAGCAGCAACTAATCACTATCCTGTCTCTCACATTTTGCTTCAAAATCTGAACATGACAGAAACAAACTGCTTCACCTTCTATTTCAACGCAAACGTTAAAAACGAGCCAAGTCCACCACCCACCCCTCACGATCTGCTACAGAAGCTGACAACGTGTCAGAGCTATTTTCCCCCTACCTTGTTGACCTGGCCGTTGGCCGCCACCATGCTGAGATGCTCGGCCAGATGCTTGAAGGTTTCGTAGTGATGTTCCGGCAGCATCTGCAGCAAGCGCTTCAGCTTCAACATGCGCTTCTCCGGGTCTGGGTTTCTGTTGGCCTTGATGAAGGAGTCGTACAGCTCTGCACAGCACACAACATCAACCACAACATGAACATCACTCATGAAATACACAACCCCCCCCCCCAAAATATGAACAAAGATATACATGAATGAATGAAAGATCCAAACGAAAAAAAACCCCAAGCATATGATTATTTTCTATATTTTTCATTCCTTGGCTAGAGCTCTGAGGTTCACCAATGGCGAGATTTTGCATATGTGACCAGTTTTTTGCCCATCATTAAAAAAAGGTAAAAGGGTAAAGGAGTCCCATAACCTATAAGGTCGTAGGGGAGCGAGGCGTCAGAGACCTCACTTCTCTAGGGCCAGCATATTGAGGGCGGCGCCCATCTCCTCTCCCTCGCTGCTTTACCTTCCCTGACCCTAAAGAGGGCAGGTACCCATTTACAGCTGGGTGAACTGGGGGAACTGTACTGAAGCCAAGGCGCGCAAACGGTCACCCATCCAACTGGTAACCACGCTCGACGCTGCTTAACTTGGCTGGGGGAAAGCGAGTGCTCCGACCACTGAGCTATCCCGTCCCCTGCCCATCATTAAGGTAGCCATATTACAACTTCAGGGATGATGTCTAAGCACACCAAAAAAAAAAAAAAAGTTACCCGTTCCTACCGGCAAGCAATGGCCTCGTCTGCAAACACGACCTTGGTTTATAGTCTCACCCAAAGGACTTTCAGGGGAGTGGAGTCGGCACTGATGGTAACTCCATGGTAAACCCCCCCTAAAAAAGGCATGTCGCTGGATACCGGGCCATCAGACCATGAGCGCAACACTCAAACCACTAGACTATCTCCCCCCACCCACCACCAGAACATAAGTAAATGAGTATACATATCTATAAATCTCTCTCTATATATATATGTCTGTCCCTCTAGCCACTGCTGTGTGAAATATCTAGGGTTCTTTATCGACAATACACTCTCCATGCAAAAATTCATCACCCAGACCTGCCAGTCATGCTACTATCAATTACGGCGCATTAGTGCAGTTCAAAAGTACCTGTCCACTGATGCAACATCCAAACTAATCACGTCTCTCATTCTCTCACGTCTGGATTATTGCAATTCTCTTCTGGCTGGTCTGCCATCATCATCTATCCACTCTCTTCAATGTATACAAAACTCTGCTGCCCGAGTAGTCCTCAGAAAGAAAAAATCTGAGCACATTACTCCTCTTTTGCGATCTCTCCGCTGGCTGCCTGTGCCACAGAGAGTAAACTATAAGATCTGTACCCTCTGTTACAAATGTCTCCACAAAACAGCACCTTCCTACCTCTGTGAATGTCTTCACCTGTACACTCCTTCTCGATCCCTCCGCTCTGCTGCAGATACTTTGTGCTTACGAATACCTAGATTCAACCAATCCACAGTCAGCCATCACTCTTTCGCTATTTCTGGTCCAGTTATCTGGAATGACCTCCCTCTCCCTTCGCCAAAAGCCTACTTATGACACTTAAATCCGGCTTCAAAACACATTTATTTCAAATCTAAGACTTTCCCCTCTTGTTTCATCTCATTTCTGTCCTTACCCTCAACAGCCAAAACCCCCACCACCCTGCAAAAGTACACAACCTCTGTGTGCACGCACGTGTGTGTGTGTGTGTGTTGTGCGCGTGTGAGCGCAAGTGTGTATAAATTCGAATTTGTAAAAACTATTAATTGTAACTCGTTGCTTGTGTCAAGGAGAACGAATGCAAGCGCTTTGATTTGTTTTTGCAAGATATAGCGCTATAGTAAAAGGATATTGAGGGCAGCGCCCATCTCCTCTCCCTCGTTGCTTTACCTTCCCTGACCCTAAAGAGGGCAGGTACCCATTTACAGCTGGGGGAACTGTACTGAAGCCAAGGCGCGCAAACAGTCCACCCATCCAACTGGTAACCACACTTGACGCTGCTTAACTTGGCTGGGGGGAAAGCGAGTGCTCCGACCACTGAGCTATCCCGTCCCCCATAGCGCTATATAAATTCCATTTATTATTATTATTATTTATCTCAACAACATTCACACAGCAGGTAGAGGCATGGCTAGGACTGTCAGGCTGACCTGCAGTGACCAGGGGCTGCGGGAGTTTGCGGAAGAAGGCTTTGAGGAGGGAGCTGACCACGTTGACGTCCAGCCACTTGTCGTTGTCCATGTTCATGTTCTCGATGCCGCGGTTCAGCTCCTCCTGCATGTGCGTCACTGCCACCGAGTTGCCCGGCACCCGGTACACCCCCACCACCTCCATCCCCCGCACCTCCACGATGCGCGTGCACAGTTCCACGATCAGCGGGACGTACTGCACGCCACACACACAGTATCATCATCATTGATTTGTTGCTTTACAAGATTCAGCGCAATATAAATTTCATACATTATTATTATTATTATTATTATCATCATCATCAGTCCTGTGACCTTGGCGGTCGTGGGGGAGACACGAAAGACGATGCCATGGTAAGCCTCCTCCATCCAATCTCGGTCCTCGGCTCTGCGCAGTAGTGCCGAGTCATTCATCCTGGTCCATTCAAAATAACATCGCACAAAATGGTAACGTTAGTGCACGGTTCAATGATACAGCAAACAACATAAAGGAAAAAAATTTTCTTTTTGTTGTTGTTTGATATCTGCTTTAAAAAAAGAAATCATCAGAATGATGAAAAACAAAAAAAATCAGAATTGCCTCCCTTTTCATGTTTTGCCCCCCCCCCCCCCCCCCAAACATCACATTCTGAACATCAAAACAATGAAAATCAAGCTAAAAGGCTAGTTCCACCAATGTAAATCCCCCCCCCCCTCTCTCTCTCCAAACCTGAATACCCAACATTGGTTACTTAGGAATACTTAAGAGACGGAATGATCTGTAGCAGGAGGATCTAATGCAGATATCACAGCCCCTCTACCCCTTTTCTATATTTTTTTTTCTCCCTTTTTCAACAGTGATGCCAATCTTTGACTGATCCCCACAGGTCTCAAAAGTATGTTCTTTTGCTTTAGGTCTCAGAGTATGTTATGTTGCTAGCTTTATCAAAGATATAGTGTAGTTCTGAAACACACCTATCAAGCGCTACACAGACACGAGTCTTCTCTCTTTTTTTGTGTGTGTTCCTCAGCTAGAGCTCTGAGGTTCACCAAAGGTGAGATTTTGGCATATGTAACCATTTTTGGCCCACCATGAAGGTAGCCACATTCCATCTTTGGGGATGATGTTTGAGCATGACACCAGTGTGCATGCGTTTTTAAAATAACCTCATCATCTATTCCCTCCGGCATACAAAGGCCTACTCTTCCAAAAGGCAGAACAGGTTTGAACATGTGCACATGATGTTCTGTGTGCATTTGCACATGCCAACAACTTGGTTAATGATCTCATCCAAAAGGACTTTTGGGGAAGTGGAGTTGGTACTGATGTTAACTCCACAGTGAAAATCCCCTTGAAGGGGCGTCTCGGTGGTAGCTCAAACCTGGGATTGATCCTGATCACATTCCCAACGCTCTAACCACTAGGCTATCCTGCCCCCAAGATAGAAGTCTATATACCCACATTTTCCTGTTAACAAACACACACTCACAGATAGTTACAAAAACACAGATACATCTACACACACCCTCTCTCTCTCTTTCTCTCACTCATCAACTCAACTGACCTCATTGTTGGGAGAAGGGAAACAATCTTCCAGCGGAATTCCAAACGTGCTCTTAGAAATATCCTCCGTTTCTTCAGACATCGCCGAATCGTCCGTTGCTTGTTTCTTGAAACTGCGCGGCATGATGCGGCCTTTCCACCCTCCCTTCTTGGAACTGCCCGTCTCCTCTGCAGCATGACAAGAAAATCGTCGTTTGGTTTTCTTTCTTTCTTTTTTAATGTTTGTTTCGGTTTGTTTTTGGTCCTCGGCTAGAGCTCCGAGGTTCACCAAAGGTGGGATATGTGACTGCTTTTGCCCGCCATGAAGGTAGCCGCATGCCAACTTCAGGGATGCATGTTTCTGTTTCCTTAACCCACCGAATGCCGACATGAATTTGAGGATCTTTGATATGCAACTTTGACCTTCTGCATGTGTACATACATAAAGGAAAACTCAGGCACTGGCAGGTCTGTGCTTGAAGTTGACCTGGGAGACTGTACAAATTCCCACCCTTATTTCACCAGACCCCGTGGAGATTTCAAACCCACGACTTCATGAACCAATGGGATTGAAGCCCAAAGGTCTTACCCACTCGGCTATAGCGTCCGTGACTACCACTATAAGAGTGAGTAGAATAATTAGAGCCTTCAGTGCCAAGTTCAATTGTATCACAGACATTTAAAAAAAAAAATTTCTAGCAAGTAGATAGCTTAAGTCTGCAAAATTAGTTTTTTGTTGTTGTTTTTATCTCAATAAAATAAACATGTTCATTTTGAAAGGGTTTAGGACATAAATCTAACAAATCAACAGCATTCCGAACCAAAAACACCCAACTGAGAAACATATTTTAAATGTGAACAATATCCTGAACAATTTTATTCATACAAAACTATAAAAACAAAAACCACCAGTATATTCAAACTGGCCAATGGGGGAAGGGAGAGAATCTATTAACGAGCAAGTCGGCTCACATGATGCATTGAGCTGGGGTCATAGGTCATGTACAGCACAAAACAGCCTACTCTTCCGAAAGGCGGAACTGGTTTTTAACGTGTATGCACAATGTTCTGCGCATACTCCCATACGGGGCCTCAATTTAGTCTCACTGACATTCCGTTTGATTTTCTCGCCAAACTAGGAAGAAAGAGCTAGGCTTGGGAATCGAACCCAGAACCTCACGGTTTTACTTGTCAGGCAGGTGAGAACATCTTAACCGTCCGCCACCTTCCTTCTCGTAATTTTCACCAAATTTGGTGGGCGCAACCAAAACACACACCAGTATGCTTCATTAGATCAGCAGGTGGACAAAAAACTCAAACAGTCTTAGGTTCAATTCCACCCCAACACCATCTCTCTCTCTCTCTCTCTCTCTCTCTTCTTCTCTCTCTCTTTCTTTCTTTCTTTCTCTTATATATCCCTAAGGGCGGGAGACTGATTGTAAAAAAAAGCACATGGGTGCTTATTCATTATCCTCGAAATAGAAGAATTTGTCACTGTCATTTGATCAGAACTAACTGCATTGGTACAGCATAGACTCTTCATGGTCGCCTGAAGGCTCATTATCCTCGAAATAAAAGAACTTGTCATTGTCATGATCAGAACTAACTGCATTGGTACAGCATAGACTGTTCATGGTCGCCTGAAGGCTCATTATCCTTGAAATAAAAGAACTTGTCATTGTCATAGCTCAGAACTAACTGCATTGGTACAGCATAGACTGTTCATGGTCGCCTGAAGGCTCATTATCCTTGAAATAAAAGAACTTGCCATTGATCAGAACTAACTGCATTGGTACAGCATAGACTGTTCATGGTCGCCTGAAGGCTCATTATCCTCGAAATAAAAGAACTTGTCATTGTCATAGATCAGAACTAACTGCATTGGTACAGCATAGACTCTTCATGGTCGCCTGAAGGCAGCACAGACTCCATCCATACACCCGTCTGAACTTTTCCGAGCACACAACAAAAACACAAAACGCAGACGACAACCTCGCACGACCGACCGACTGACTGACTGACCTGGCTTCTTACGGCGCACGCTGGGCGAATGCGGAAGCTTGCCCTTGAAGGAGATGCCGGCCAGCTTCTTGGCCTTGTCCTTGTCCTTGTCCCGGTGACCAACGAGGGGCGAGGCCTGCAGCAGACTGCTGTCTGACTGCGTGCTCACCTTGCGGTGGATGGGCTCCGTGCTGCCGATCCCGTCATCCTGGCCAACACAGGTGTGCGGGACACAGCGCAGCGTTAGTCCATAGCCAAAGCACATGAAAAAAGTAAGTATGTTCTTTCGAGCCAGAAGGCCCATAGAGCCGGAGCTTATCCCGGTTTCTGTAGCGTTAAGCGAACTGATGGTTTTTCACCACCCCTGTGACAGGACGCTAGTCTGTCGCCAGATACTTCCCCAGCAGAGCTGGTACCCACTTGTACACCTGGGTGGAGTGAGGAAAATAGGAGTGAAGTGTCTTTCCCAAGGACACAACACCGAGCCGAGCGGGGATCGAACCCGCGACCTCTGGATCACGAGTTGACCGCCTAAACCACTCGACCACGGTGCCTCAGCCAAAGCACATACAGTGTTTTTATTTATTTTTAAAAATTCTATTTATTATTTTATACGGGGATAGCTCAGTGGTCGGAGCACTCGCTTTTTTCCCCCTAGCCAAGTTAAGCAGCGTCGAGCATGTGGTTACCAGTTGGATGGGTGACCGTTTGAGCTGTGCCTTGGCTTCAGTACAGTTCCCCCAGCTGTAAATGGGTACCTGCCCTCTTTAGGGTCAGGGAAGGTAAAGCAGCGAGGGAGAGGAGATGGGCGCCACCGCCCTCAATATGCTGGCCCCTAGAGAAGTGAGGTCTCTGACGCCTCGCTCCCCTACGACCTTATAAGTTATGGGACTCCTTTACCTTTTTTTAAAAATTCTTTTATATCGAGGACAATGGAATAAGCACTCATGTGCTTTTTTACATCCAGTCCCCGTGTGTATGCGGTTTTGTAAATTTTGTCATCTGTTCCCACCAGCACACAATGGCCTACTCTTCCGAAAAGCGGAACAGGATTTAACGTGTGCGCAAGATGTTCTGCATGCGTTCGAACACGGGGCCTCGGTTTATAGTCTCATCCGAAGGACTCTGACATTCAGTTCGATTTTTTGGTCAAACTGGGAAGAAAGGGCGAGGCTGGGAATCGAACCCACAACCTCACGGTTTACTTGTTGGCAGGCGAACATCTTAACCATCCTGCCACCTTCCTTCCAGTGTGTGTGGACATGCTGGGAAAATTCCGGTGCTACTTTTCGTTTTTGTTGTTGTGGATTTTGTTGGTGAGTGTCTCCATAGGTGAGTGTTTGGATTGTGTGAGTTAGGAATTGGTAGCCGAGGTTTTGTCGATGAACACTCTGTGTGTGTGTGTGTGTGTGTGTGTGTGTGTGTGTGTGTGTGTGTGTGTGTGTGTGTGTGGTGTCTGTGTGGTGTGTGGTGTGGTGTGGTGTGGTGTGGTGTGGTGTGTTGTGTTGTGTGTGTGTAGATTTAAAATCTGTTGATCTTTTGTGAATGGTTGCATGCGTGTGAATGTTTTGAATGCAAGTTCCTTGATTTGTTTGGCTTTACAAGATTCAGTGCTATACAAATTCCACAAATCATTATTATCATTATAATCATTATTATTATTATACCATGATTTATGATATTTACCTAAGATTGTAATTTAATCTTTTGACTTTTTAAGTCCAAAAAGTGTAAGATTATTTGACGATGTATCACTCTCACAGTAAAAAGGTAAGAAGTCTGCAAAATTATTTCACAACCTCCCATTTTCTCACAGAGAATGGCGTAGCAAGAGGACCATGTGCATAGATTAGCAGAAAAATGTACGAGCTTCATCTCAGCCTTCCAGATTCTCTTTTTTCAATCCTTGTTCCTTGGCTAGAACTTCCAGGTTCACCAAGAGGTGAGGTTTTTGCATATATATGCGATGCTTTTTACCCTGTCACTAAGGTAGCTGAGTTCCAACTTTGGGGCTTCAGTTGGGAACTGAACCTCCTGATTTTGCTAGGACAGCCAGGAGGTACCTCCCTGCTCTTTCTGATTTTCAACAGTTGTGGGTTCTTTTGACGGTCGTATGTGCAAAAATCTCACTGCTGGTGAACCTCAGAGCTCTAGCCAAGGAATTTGTGGGGGGGTGCAATGGGGGAGGGGGAGAGTCCTCTCTATGTCTACCTCGCCTGCCAACAAGTAAACCGTGAGGTTGTGGGTTCGATTCCCAGCCTCGCCCTTTCTTCCCAGTTTGACAAAAAAATCGAACTGAATGTCAAAGTCCTTCAGATGAGACTATAAACCGAGGCCTCGTGTGCGAACGCACGCAGAACATCTTACCCGCATGTTAAATCCTGTTCTGCTTTTCGTAAGAGTAGGCCATTGTGTGCCAGTGGGAACGGATGACAAAATTGACAAAACCGCACACACAAACGGGGACTGGATGTAAAAAAAAGCACATAAGTGCTTATTCCATTATCCTCGATATAAAAGAATAGATAAGATATGACATGTTCCGACGGCACAGTACACGACACGACAGGACACGACACATGACGTACGTCCTGGTCGGGGTTGTTGTTGGTCTTGATGGCCTGGATCCAGGACATCATGGTGCCCTTGTCTTCTGCCTGCAGCAGGTAGACTGACTCGGAGCAGGTCGTCAGGCGGAAGACGTGTTTGCGCTTGCGGCTGTAGTCGTGCGCAATGTCCACCAGGCAGGACTTGATGGAGATGGGGGGCTCCTCAAAGCTGAAGGCTTGAGCCTGGCGGGAAAAAAACCCCAGAGACATGCAAGCTCTGTCAGCGAAACTGCCTCAGAAAGAGTGAGTGAGTGAGTGAGTGAAAGAAGGAAGGAAGCATGGTGAACACAAAACACTGGACATAACATTGGACTATGGCTGTGATTTATTCAGTTCATGGCAAAAACACTGGACTTAACATTGGACTTAGGCTGTAATTTATTCAGTTCATTGCAAACTCCTCTGAGAGCGTGGATGAAGCATGAGGAACACAAAACACTGGACTTGCACTGTGATTGATTCAGTTCATGGCACTAAGCCATGCATTCTCTGTCAGGAAACCCCTGAGAGCATGAATAAGCATGGCAAACACAAACACTGGACTTACACTGTGATTGATTCAGTTCATGGCACTAAGCCATGTAATCTTGTCAGCAAACCTTTGAGAGTATGATTGAAGTATAGGAAACACAGAACACTGGACATACACTGTGATTTATTCAGTTCATGGTCTCTACTAGCTCTGTATCAACAGTAAGACCATCACACAACTTAGAAACATAATAATCCTGAACACACTACAGACAAGGAAAGGTAAATAAATACCTTTTAGAACAATCCTTAATTAAGAAATCCAATCCCATCCGATGGATCGTGTTGTTTACAGCCCTGCTGACCTTAGAGGCCATATCAGGGCTGTCCCCGCATACATTTTAAATATGAGATTAAAACTGTGCAGCTACAGTCAGGGTTTAAAATCAACTCTACTGTAGTTCCTTGTATCTACGCCCTGGTCAACCATACGGGTCAACTGAGGACAGTCACTGTGTTGTAGGAGAAAACACACAAAATTGAGAAGAAATGATTTTTTTAAACTTCACCTGGAGTAGAGTAATTTGAGAAAGGCTTGAAAAGACAGCCAAAAATGCATCATGTGTTCACTGACAGAGTTGCATCACTCTTTTAAAATAAATCAGTCTGAAAGACAGTGAACAGCTGCAGCTTTATTAAGAGACTTCACCAATCACTCCCTAGCTATAATTTTTTTCAATATTTCTTCACAGCATGCTTCTTTTAAACATCATTCAAAATGTCCTGCAGTGTCACTGTCACCAGCGAAGACCACAGCAAGCGGATAAGGGGGGATCATACCACTATCATTAAGTGCGGAAGCTAACACCGAATTTGGTGACGCCAACAGGTGAGACTGCCCCCCCTGCCCCCCCGCTACAGCTGTCACCGGTGATCACGGCACACAACTCACCGAGCTGCCGTCTCTGCGGTCTTTGATCAGGAACAAGGCCTGTCCCCTCAGCACCGCCCACACTTGCTTCCACGACCGGTCACTGCATTTCTGCACACACACACACGCGCGCACCCGCTGATAACACTATGTTTATATGCAAGTATGATCAGCCAGGAAAAGCATATTAAACAGTTACGGTACACACACACACATCATTCTCCTTCTTCTTCGAATGCTCATACAGCAACTATTGTTCTCTATCGCATAAATGAAAATGCCCTGCACTGTTGTTAAGCGCCTGACAAGTCAGGCCCAGCGCATCCAACTTTGGCACGGGAGAGAACTGTTACCATTTAAGTCTTTCCACAAAAATAAATTTTAAAAAATTTAAAAGAGGCAGGATGAATGGACCAAGAAGGCAGAAAATAGACAAGACGGAGATGACAGGGAGAAAAAAAAACAAAGAACAGAGGGATAGAAAAGGAATTCCTAGCACAGAAGTTTCAGGTGTGGATGCTCTCTGTTCTGACAGGCCCCCCCCCCCGGCATCCACACACAGAAAAAGTGTCCCCAGGTCGAAGTTTCGCTCACCTTTCCCTCGCAGATGGCGGTCTTGCACCAGAGGTGTCCTTTGCGCGTGATGTCCGGCAGGGGACTCTCTGGGGGCGGGGGTTCCACCGTGCGGCAACGCTCCGTCGCCTCCATGATGCTGGGCGTCTACAGCCAACAGGCACCGCACACGCACTGAGTTAGGGGATTTCCACACCACACCACCCGCCTCTTTCTTTTCTCCTTGCCTAAATTAGGGGCTTTTCACACCACCACACCCGCTTCTTTCTTTTCTCCTTGCCTAATGACGTACATCAGTTATGGCCAACTTTACATGTCACTGAAATAGGGACTTGTCACACAACACATGTTTCTTGTCTCCTTGCCTAACAATGTACGTCAGCTATAGGTAACTTTACATGTCACTGAAATAGAGACTTGTAACACAACATCCCTTCCATTCTCATTAACCTAACGTACATCAGTTACGGTCAACTTTACAGGACTTTTCACACAACACCTTTTTCTTTCTCGCTATCTAATGTACATCAGCTATGGCCAACTTTACATGTTACTGAATTAAGGACTTTTAACACAACACCTGTTTCTTTCTCGCTATCTAATGTACATCAGCTACAGCCAACTTAATGCGTTTGAATTAGGGATCTTTAACACAAAACCTCTTCCATTCTCATAGCCTAATGTACATCAGTTATGGCCAACTTTACATGTTACTGAATTAAGGACTTTTAACACAACACCTGTTTCTTTCTCGTAACCTAATGTACATCAGCTATAGCCAACTTTACATGTTACTGAATTAAGGACTTTTAACACAACACCTGTTTCTTTCTCGTAACCTAATGTACATCAGCTATAGCCAACTTTACATGTTACTGAATTAAGGACTTTTAACACAACACCTGTTTCTTTCTCGTAACCTAATGTACATCAGCTATAGCCAACTTTACATGTTACTGAATTAAGGACTTTTAACACAACGCCTGTTTCTTTCTCGCTATCTAATGTACATCAACTATGGCCAACTTAACATGTTAATGAATTAAGGAATTTTAGTTACCACAACACCTATTTGATTCTTGTGACCTAATGTACATCAGCTATGGCCAACTTAACATGTTACTGAATTAGCGACTTTTCACACAATACCTCTTCCTTTCTCGTTACCTAATGTACATCAGCTATAGTCAACTGTACACATCACTGAATTATGGACTTTTAACACAATGCCTGTTTCTTTATCGTAACCGAACGTACATCAGCTATAGCCAACTTTACACATCACTGAATTATGGACTTTTTAACACACTATCTGTTCAATTCTTGTGACCTAATGTACATCAGCTATGGCCAACTTTACATGTTACCAAGTTAGGGACTTTAACACAATATCTGTTTGAATCTCATGACCTCATGTACATCAGCTAAAGCCAATTTAATATGTCGCTGAATTGGGGCAACAAAATAACTGTTGGGTTCTGGTTACCTAATATGCGACGTATTTTGTCTATGACCAACAGTGTGCAGCACTGAATTTGGGACTTTAAACAAAACAGCTGTTCCACTCTTCTTGCTTAAAAATACGTAATGCACATCGTCTAAGGCTTAACAGTGTACAACGACACCAAAAAACCCCCCAAAACCACACACATTTTTTATCCAGATGTATTTTCTTTTTGCATGTATACACCACCCATTCCCACCCCACCACATAAAGTGAAATATTGAAGACATTTGCTAGTGTTTACTATTGAATTAGGGACTTTAAAAACTAAACAGTATTTGCCAATAAGGACTTTAAAAACAAAACAGTACTTGACAATGTACATTATTGAATTTAGGACTTTAACCATCTTCCCTACAGGTAACCTGCTATAAGGTAACCAACATAAAATGCACTTGTAAACAGAACTGTATGAGACTTTTGGCTTCTCTGTTTTTCTTTACTTAAACAACACATCATAATACAACTGCAAGTTGAACGTTGGAACTCAAACTTCCCTTAAAACCCTTGGTCATACAAGAAACGTGCAAATGGAATGATATATTTTGGACAGTTTTTTTTGTGTTTTTATTTACTTACGTTCAACTTCCACTTTTGTTTTTTTTCACTCTGCCCAACCAGTCATTAATGGTTGAACATTTACTGCTGAGCTGATAGGCTGATTTTATGTAGCACACCACATGTACTATCTTCTTCATGCAAGTTTTATTTCATTCAGATCACCATTGGTGCTTAGTAACATGACAAATACTGAACATATATATATTATATATATATATATATATATATATATATATATATATATATATATATATATATATATATATATAAGTCTCTTCATGTCGAAATAAACTGAGTTTCATCTTCATCTTATTGATTTATACACACACACCCACATACATCCCTCCCCCTTCCTCTACCCTTAGGGGCTGGGGGGGGGGGGGAATCATATGTTACATCTCGTAGAATTAAGTTTAATTCTTTATAAAAGATTACATCATATATCTGTCACTGAATAAAATGAAAGAGAGAACTTAGAATATTTGCGGCAATACACAGGGCCAAAGAGTGTATAATACACTGGTTACAGTGCCAATACAAAGCATGTATACATACATTTTGTAGCATACAAAACTGTACCCAAAGAGACACAATACCATCCAAAGTAAATACCCTTACATAATCCTTGACCAAAAAATATGCACACGTGAAAACTTGGTCTTTACATCAGATAATATAAACTATAAAACAAACGTAAAAACTTGGGTCTTTACATTTGATAATATAAACGGATAAACTATAAAACAAACGTAAAAACTTGCTCTTTACATCTGATAATAACTTTCCCTAGTGCAAAAAAACGGAGACAGAAACACAACTCACACATTGCCCAGTAGTGCAAGTGCAAAAAAAACAACCAAACTCAAGACAAATGCAGCAACCACACACACACACACACACACACATCAGACAGACGAACGTGAGTGATCAAACCAACACGCAGTGAAATCGAACGGACAGACATTCATTCACAATCCATCAAGACCTACGACCAGAAGACACAGCCAGCCCTGCAACTCCAGGCTGCCTTGAAACATCACCCCCCCCCCCAGCCCACCCTATTGCAAGACTGTGGTCAGTGAACACATCTCTCTCACCAACAGAAGACAAGAAGACTGCTTGCTGCTTGAGAAAAACAGTCGTCACACGTTTCATGAACTAGCCATAAACCATTCTGGTCCGACTTAGGAGAAAACTGCAAAAACATTGTTTGTCTTTCTAACAGCCGTTACAGGCGACAAGGACAACTGATACCATGTCAAAACTGATGATGTTATTTATTATTACTCAACATGCAGAAACAACTTGAGAGATGGGAGACAGCTTATGGATCGGGGAGGGGGAGGGGGAGGGAAAAAAATGACAGTTTAGCATGTAATAAAGATGAGGGTTTGGGGGAGGGGAAGGGGATAAAAAGAAAGGATACAGTATACTCACAGAACAGACACAGAGCGAATATCCCAGAAAACTCCCCCCCAAAACTGACAGAACCCACTGCCATAAACGATACAGATTTTCTTGATCCAAGAAGAAAGAAGAAGAGGACAACATGGACAGCCCCAACATTCACTATCACTACAGCAGACACACTGCTCTCACACCCAGACTACTGTGTGGTGGAAAGAAACTGCACAACTGAACGTACGTTGCATTTTGCCTCATCATTCCCCAGGAGACCAAAGACAGAACAACATGCCCCAACTAACTCACTCATCTGCTTCTCTAACAAGGAAACAGCCATTGGGAGAAAGAACACATGCAATACAGTCTTTTCATCACAACTTTCTGCTCTTTTTTTTTTTTAAACCAAATCTTTCACATGCTAAGTACTAACAGCCACCATTAACAAGAGCAAGTTCTAAACTAAGGAACACATCAGATGATGAAATAAACTACCCTATGTATTAGCTATATTCTACAAGGCAAGGGGCCACACTGGTATAAGAAACAAAGACATAATCCACTATAAACCTGAGAAAATATCAAAACCCACACAGATTTCTCAACAAGCAGCAACGGCATGCCATTTTTACTGTGGTGATAAGCCTGTTACCACAGCGGAACACCGCGGTTGTTCCCTCTTCTGCCGTAAAAAGATAAAACCATGCTGAATGCCATCTACCAGCCACTCTGGCGGCACACACCATGCCACTCTTTGGAAGGACACAGAGAAAGAAAGCAGCACATGCCAAGTCCTGACGCCATTTCCACACAGGCAGAAGTCACACTCCATGAGACACAAGGCATGGCAGTTAAACTGAAGTGAAGTGAAGTCTAGAACCAGAAGCCACTGCTCTCTGCTAGCAGCAGGTAACACAATACTCAAGCACTCGCTACGACCAGAAGCATCCCTCACTGTCTATTCTAACACTGCTGGTGCTACATTCTCTGCCAAGTGAATATATATGTATACGTACTTGCCATTTCTACTACACACTAAGAATCTTATTGTGCCTTTGCGTCACATGAAACTGTAGGTGTGTGCTCCGTTTTGAAATGAGACTGCTACATAGCAAACCTATACTTCACATGAAAATGTAGATGTGTGATCTGATTTGAAATGAGACTGCTACATAGCAAACCTATACTTCACATGAAAATGTAGATGTGTGATCTGATTTGAAATGAGACTACCAGATGCCAAATCTATACTGCACATAAAATGTTAATGGTGTGTGCTGTGATTTGAAATGAGACTACCACATGGCATTTCTATACTTCTCAAGAAAATGTAGGCGTGTGCTGCTCTGGTTCGAAATAAAACTGCCACATCATATATAGAGCTATACTTCACATGAAAATGTAGATGTGTACTGTGATTTGAAATGGAACTGTCACAAGGCATATAGATCTATACTTCACATGAAAATGTAGATGTGCGCTGCTCTGATTTGAAATGAGACTGCCACATCGCATATAGAGCTATACTGCGCATGAAAATGTAGGTGTGTGCTGTGATTTGAAATGAGACTGCCACATGGCATACCTATACTTCACATAAAAATGTAGATGTGTGCTGTGATTCAACACGAAACTGCCACATAGCATCACTTGATAAACAAATATCACAGCGTTTTATAATTTCTTAATTAAGATAAATTCATAGACCTGCAAATAAATTTTTTTCTACAATTCCTGCAGAACTGTAATTTCACTAATAATTCTAACATGCTTTTCTATTCATGTTGTCCTTTACTGATCAAACTTCTCAGAATTATTTTAACGTTATTTTGTTATTATCATCTAATTTGCTTTAAATAAGAAGCAACATAAGACTAAAATGAAGTGAACTAAAACAAACACTACTTACAATTCTGTTGATGTTCCCATCAAAGGAGGGTGCACCGACAGAGGACGAAGAAAACACAGAAAAACAATCAAATCAATCGTGAGCTTATCAAAACCGGTGACAACAATCACACTGACGGTTACAAACTGTCGATAAATCAGTGTTAAGTTGCCAATATCTGCATCTTTTTTTTTATCATACACACCATCAGCCTCTTAAATGCAGATAGATATACATACTCTCAAAATTCATGCAAAAGTGGGCCGCAAGCAAACCTCATCTTTGGGACAGAATGACAGAAAAATGTTTTGATAGAGTGGAAAATGAGCACAAGTGAACAGGGTATATTGGATCTATAATATTTTTATCTACGTCCTCTTGAACTGTGGGTTTCAATTTTCTCATAAATATTTAGCTATCTTTGATATTTTTCTTACTGTATACTGGAATTATGATATTTTTTCAGTTACACTCTTACTAGTTGTGGGTTTCAATTTTATCAATAATTACTTCGAAATTCAAAGACTTAGCTATATTTGATATTTTTCACACTCCATCGATTTGATCTTTTGATAAACATTTTTACACTGTATTTAGTCACGAGTGAGCGTTAAAACATCCAAACTTACAACAACAGAAAAAAAAGGCGATGATCAACCTGACAGGTAGGAGATAAGACCTGGTCTTGAAGTCGACCCACTCACACTTCTGGTAGGACAGATCCTCCAGGGCTCAGTGTTCACTTCTTTCATTACCTTTTACATTTCTAGAATATATTCTGAAGAAATGCCTGTGGCAAGAAACACCTGCTTTGTTTCCAGAGCCTAAGGGTTTTCCTGCCTGTAAAGTTTGTTTTTTTTGGGTTGTATTTCACATAAAACAAATGCAGATCAAACTGACCACATCAGTACGTTTAACATGATTCCCTCTCCTTGCCCCAGTTCCTCTGAGGTTCACAAATGGCAGGATTTTGCTTATGCAACCTTTTTTTTTAAACCACCATTAAGGTAGCTGCATTCCAAATTCAGGGAATGTGATCATTTGATCATGACTGCAGCTTTTAAATCTAACTGGAGTTAGGTGTGGGTTATATATTCATATAAAAAAAATTCTCAAATACACCTTATGCACATACTTATCTACAAACATGAGACATTCTGTGACTGTCCACATAAAATAAAGAAAAGAACGACCAATCGCTCATGACAACAAAAAAATGATGAAACAATGACCATGGCAAGCTGTGATGCCACGACACAAGTCTCTGAATAAAAAAAAAAAAACCCACCCACTGAGGTTTGCTTTTGGCCCAGTTACAAATGCAAAACACGGTGCTGTTCAGTTTGCTGGGATATTTCCAAAAATCGACTAAACATTTTTTATCCTATCAATTACGCCTGTCCGTGCAGTTAACAAGACTATGTTACAGTGCGTCAACAACATAAGTCCAAGGAGAGGATACAGCTCAATTCGCACAAGTGTTCACCACAACAGTCTTGAACATGGAGAGACTATAGAAAATATGTAAACACAGAAAATTGGTACCTTAATTCGCAGACGATTTCTACCAAATACAATATATAATCCGGATTTAAAATTTTTTTTAAATCTAACACTGAAATTTTTGCTGTGCACTTGAATTCTTTCTCAGAGACTTATCTCATACAAAGAGCTATGCACAGACTTGCACGACACATCTGTGTTACGTGCAAGTGAGGGATAATATACAGTTCGCATCACTTGAAAGCTCTCTCTCAAACTAAGCAAACCAGCTTTCTGCGTGCTGAAAATTTTGACGGTAAAAACCCAGCAGAAATATCCAAACAAACTGAACCTTCGTTTTTTTTTTTTTTCTTGGTCAAAACAACTGGTTAGCAGATTAAACGGCAATCATGAAATTAGTCCACCATACTCATCAACTTCAAACAATTAGTCAACAAACTACCAGTCAGTCAGACGGCGGCAGGGAGGCAAATGCAGCAAGGAGAAGAGGAGGGACGGGGGAGGGTATATAAGAAGGGGGGTGGGGTAAGTCAGTTCACCCGGTTAAACACACCTGTTCACCAAAGAAGTTCTTCAGTTTGTTCAAACTGAACTGACGCACGGGGGTATACCTGCAGAAACAACATGGTCACACACACACAAAACCAAGGTGATGAAAGCAGCTGGCGGTTATTTGGTTGTAAGGAACCAGCCAACCGAAAGGTGTTATCATGGGACACAAGAGGGTTATCCAAGCAGATCATACACACAGTGTTGGTGTTGGTGGTCGTGTGAGCAAACTGACTTGCTCTGTAACGTCATGTTAGATGACTGTCTGCCTGTAGCAGACAGTTCTGTCCGCAGCATCATGTAAATGGACTGTTCTGACTGTAGTGTCATGTCAGTTGACTGGACTGTCATGTCAGATGACTTATGACTGTAGTGTCATGTCAGTTGACTGTACTGTCATGTCAGCTGACTTATGCCTGTAGTGTCCTGTCAGATGACTGTTTTTCAAGACTGTAGCATCATGTCAGATGACTGTTCTGTCTGCAGTGTCACATAAGCGGACTGTTCTAACTGTTATGCTTCTAACTCATAAAACCATTACTTTCAGTCCACTTTGCTTACAAATAACTTTGAAACAGTATGTCATATAACAAAGCTGAGCTCTGACTGTGTGTATCCTTACTTCTAACGCTACTAAAAACATATATGTTGATATCTTTTTTGTTGTTGTATCACTGTCCTTATGAACATGTAATGCCGACAACCTTGGCAACAGCTTCTGCTAAAAGAAGAAAAATAAAAACCACCCCGTTTTTTAAAAATTATATTTATTATTAGAACTCTTCGTCTGGCATCACAGAAAAGATAATCCCATGTAGATTATCACCCTTTTCATAAGCTGTCAGCTCTATCCTGGTTATCTTTTCTTCCAGCTCAAAGCAAAAATATGCATGATATTGATATTAAATATATATATATATTTTTTTTTTTAACAGATTTACTTTTACTTTGTATTGTAGCTCTCTCTGATCCATACCCACATTAACATCAACATGGTAGAAACAAGCTGCCATGTTAAAAAAATTTTTTTTTAAAAGACAACCACCAAAAACCCCATGTTACCAACATACCCCCTCCACTACTCTACCCTGACAACTTTCTACGATACAACGGTAATCCATTCCATCCCAAGCCCTGAAGTTGTTCAGACAAAAGCCAGGACCTGAAAGTTCTTCAAGAGGCATTCAGAAAGTTGGTTTTTTGTTTGTTTGTTTCAGTTATAGAGGTAAAAGTGAGGGTTATGCACGAGTCTTCTTCACCTTTTTGTTCCTGCAAACCTGAAACCTGTGTCTGTGAGTCAACACGAAACAAGCCTACTCTACAGATCAATCTTTAAAAAACAGAAGAAAAAAAAGCCCAACACACAAAAACTACAAACACGCATGATTCAGATTATCCCCTTAAAAACGGCAAAGTTCACTAGAAATGTTTTGTAAGGTATCAAACCACACCTCCAGAGCTGCCAACCTCTCGAGTACACATGACAGAGCACTTTTCCACAACTGGGAGGATTTTGAAATTTAAAAAAAACATTGCCAGGAATTATGTGCGTTCACAAAACTATATAAATATATACTAAAAATATATGGATGTTCCACATAAATATATATAATAAATACAAGCAACACAGGTTACTCCCTGATTTCTTATTGTCGTGTTAGAAACTGGAACTACCATTCATCATACCCACTCTACAGTACAGTCAGCACAAATTTTTCAAAATGCCATGGTCCACCAGAAATATTTGCAATAGTTACATCTCTGCCTCGATCACTTCAGTATCATTTCTCAGACAGTGTGTTACCAGAAACATGACAACATTTCGAAGAGCAGAACCAGTCTGTTGTAACTAAGCACCAGACAGTGTGGGGCAGAGTCCAAGCAATAAACTTCAACACAACATAAAGTGCTCCCAAAACGTTTTGGGGGATATTTTTAGACAATGCTATTTGGCCATCACAAACACTTTTCAATTTTAACTGGAATGGCACCTTTGTTTGAGTTATAGTTTCAGACTTATTTGAACATTGTTCAGAACTCTGTGATGGTGGGGGACTAACTTGAAAGACACAAAAAAATTGCAAGTAAATTTTGGTTAAACGAAAGGTTAGAGACATTTCTGACAACCTTGAATGCATGTGGCTATATCCTCAACATTCCTACAGATCTGCACAAAATGCTGAATGCCTTTTGGGAAGAGAAAGGTCAGGGTTGCCCTAGGCCAGAATTGCTCACAGAACAAATGAATGACTATACCTAGGCCAGAATTGCTCACAGAACAAATGAATGACTATACCTAAGGTGGAGAGGCTGGCAGCTCTGTATAGTCTATCATGTTATTCTACAGGACGCCCCCCCCCCCCCCAAATAAAAGCTTGTTCCACTGAAATTTAACAAAGGCAAAATGAAAATAAAAAGCTTAACAAACCCAACACTAATCTGTACATCACACACCATCCATTTCACAAATAATAGAACATAAATCATCATACACCTAAAAAATAAAAAGGCGACACATACAAACTTTGAACAGAAGGGGGAAAAAAGTTGTACTTAAAAAGTTTCGAAACAAAAACATGAATAACTGTTCCACTGAAAGCTTTAGTTCATTAAGTGCCTGCTATGGTACCAGCATGCACACAGCCCTGCACTTGTGTACGCGTGTACGTGACAACTTGGAAGCAGCAGCATATCTGCATGCATGCACGCACTGCGTGGCTTACACCTCCTATCCACATCGTTAAAATGCTGGTGATTGCTCATGCATCAAGCAATTTGAAGTCAGTTAAAATTGGCGGCTAAATTGCAATAAACTGATCATATAACGTGTCAAACTTCACAATTTTTTTTGTTTTGATTTACTGAAAATAAGCAACCTCTCTGCTGAAAAGTTGAAACATGCAATTTCAAAAATCATAGATTTCAATGAGATAATTGTTTTTATTCTCATCTATTCAAAACCCACACACATAGATCTCTCTCTCTCTTCTATGGCATGCACAATCTCTCTCTCTCTCTCTTTTGCAAAACACACATACACACACACATTCACACAATGCAACACATGCACACACTTAAGATTTTACATCTGAAAACTAGAGAAAAATTAACAACAAAAATAATCATAATACACAACCTACATAAAGAAAAAAAAATACAGCATGAACCCTAATGGAATGTACACAAATATCACAACTAAATCACAAATTCTTTAAAGAATACTAGTAAAAAAAATAATTATCAAATCTTTTTGCTTTTTTTTCGCTCTTTTGGTTTCGTTTTTGTTCATTTTTTTCTCTTTGAAACATGAAAACTACTAAATCAGATCCTTGCATTGAACATAATGGCTACCTACTCGCCACAACTCTGACATATTCTAAAGCAAGGCACACAAAAAACCAACCAACTTACGCAGGTTCTTCAGGTATGGTGACAGAGAAGGGAGAGAAATTTGATTCCAGGTTAGGGTTGTTGGAACGATCACGGGCAGTGGCCATTAGGTAGGATGTGCGACGATGGAGTTTGGCCATGGAATCTTCCTTTGTGTCCACTTCAACAAACAAACAGTATAACTTTTGTCATACATATGAATATATACCTCTGAAGTCGAAATGTGGCTACCTTCATGAAAAAAACTATCACATAGGCAAAATCTCACCACTCGTAACTAGCTGAGGAATCAATAAACCCAACAAAAATCACACGAGTATAAATTCTTTCATTATGTTGAAGACATGCTCTCTAAAAAAGGAAAAATGGTAAGATGGAGTGTGTGTGTGTGTGTGTGTGTGTGTGTGTGTGTGTGTGTGTGTGTGTGTGTGTGTGTGTGTGTGTGTGTGAGTGCACATGCGTGCATGTGTGCCTGCATGCATGTGTGTTGAGTGTACATACATACCAGCTTCAGTTTAACATATTTACATTTACTTTTCACACTCACACTGATAACTTTAATCCACAGACTGAACACGTGTACACCACGTGAGAAACGAGCCTCGTGAAAGCATGCTAGCTAACATTCCATCAGAGAGACGCCCTTCAAGGCGACCAAGAGGCCTCACCTGGTGTCTTCTTCCGGAGGACGACGCTGGGCAGGGGCTCCACAGTGCTGGAGGACAGTGAGGACGACACTGGTGGAGAGGGTCGGCTAAAGGTCACCGCACTGTCACTGCTGGACATCACTGACAACAGGCAGAAAAACACCGCCATGTTTCACTGCATCTTTTGTACATATATGTTTACAGCCTTCATGATTTTTCTACTCATGGCAGAAATGTATGTCAGAGTCTATGTTGTAAAACATCTTTCGGGGACGGTCGCACATGTGGAGATGGTTCGAACGCAAGCAAAATGATTACAGATTCAACGCTCTAAAAATTCCATATACTTTTATTATTATTATCATTATAATAGACAGACGCTATAGTCAAGTGACTAAGGCTGTTTGACTTCAATCCCATGAAGTCATGGGTTCAAATCTTGGAGGTGTCTGGTGAAATAAGGGTGGGGACTTTTTACAGGTTAACTTCAAGTGCAGACCTGCCAGTGCCTTATTCCTTTTGTGTGTATATTATATACACATACAGAAAACCATATATGCATGTTAAAGATCCCGTCACTCACAACAGCAATTGTCATCTGCATAACAAACGTTATGGAAACACAAACATACTCAGCATGCAACCTGTACAATGAAATGAGTTGTTCTGAAATTGGAATGTGTCGACTGAGGCCAGCAGGCAGACCTCCTGAAAAGTCACAAGCACAGAAGAAGACCTGGTGCTTAACATCCCGCCTGGCAAAAGAATGATATATGTGCTCACGCATGCAGGCATGCACATTCATAAACAAATCCACAGACATACAACACATGAAACAATAAGAGACACATAGCCATATAATATCCTGACCACTGCCAGTTCAAGATGCTTATCATTCCAAGACTCATAAGGAAAGTGGCAGGATGGTTTAAACATTTCACCTGCCTAACAACAAAAAAACCCCATGAGGTCCCGGGTTCAATTCCCAGCCTTCCCCTTTCTTCCCAGTTTGACAAGAAGATCAAACTGAATGTAAAGTCTTCCGGAAAAGACCCTCAACCAGTCTGACCCATGTGCTGATGACCTTGTGCATGTCAAAAGTATCAGCAACAGCGGAAAATCGGAAAAGAGCAGGAAGGTACCTCCCCCGCCTGTCCTGGCAAAATTAGTAGGTTAAATTCTCAACTGTATTCAAGAAGTTGGAATGCGGCTACCTAAATGGGGGTAAAAAAGGAAGGTAAAGGAGTCCCATAACCTATAAGGTCGTAGGGGAGCGAGGCGTCAGAGACCTCACTTCTCTAGGGGGCCAGCATATTGAGGGCGGCGCCCATCTCCTCTCCCTCGCTGCTTTACCTTCCCTGACCCTAAAGAGGGCAGGTACCCATTTACAGCTGGGTGAACTGGGGGAACTGTACTGAAGCCAAGGCGCGCAAACGGTCACCCATCCAACTGGTAACCACGCTCGACGCTGCTTAACTTGGCTGGGGGAAAGCGAGCGCTCCGACCACTCCCCTAAATGGGGGAGGGGGAGAAAAAACTGTTGTTATGTATACACAAAAATCTCAGCATAGGTGAACCTTGGAGCTCTAGCCAAGGAACACACAAACAAGGATTCCAAGACAATCTTTTTCACTCAACACAACATAACTGCTGTGGTTTCACAAGCCCAAGACACAACCAAAACAAAGACAGAATAAAATCCATGTATTCTTGACATGGTAAGGACCACATCATGTCATAGTTTATGTAATAATAATAATAAATGGAATTTATATAGTGCTATATCTTGCAAAAGAAATCAAAGCGCTTGCATTCAACACACCCATACATACAACCAATAACAATTAACAGAATTAACAAATTCAAATGTACATACACGCACACACACACAAAGATTAAAGAGTGTATGTGAGAGTGTCCATCTGTTTATCAAAAAAACAAACAAACAAAACCACATTATAGAGCTACAGACACAAGACAAATATGGATCATCTACACATCTCATATGTTATAGATCAATGAAGTTACACATCAAACACACACCAATCCAATAAATTACATGACTCTCTCTCTCACTCTCACACCTCTCTCACACACAAACACATACACATTCACATTATCTCTCTCTCATGCACACACATGTATACACATACACACCCATCCACACCCCACCCCCCCCACCCCACACACACATGTATACACACACACACACTAACACCCACACTACACACACACATAAAAGATAAAAAAAATATGACGCTATTCAACAATAATAAACCCGCAACACAGAGGGATTAAAAAAAACCCACTAAACAAAACAAACTCTACCAGATGAAGGAGGAGCATGCTGGGGCATGTAAAAGTTCAGAGAGGGCGACGACTCATGTTGTCCTTGCAGCAGATCTCGCTCATCCTGCTCCGGTGAGGGGGTCTGAGGGTCTGTGGACACCGCCAAACCATGACACGTCATCAGTTCTCTTTCGGATTACAGCTCAATGCAAAGAAGACAGAATGCATGGTGATCTCGAAAAAAGCTGTTATACCACAATGCAACACAGCCTGTAAAGGAGAGAGAATCAGACAAGTAAACACCTTTAAATACCTTGATTGTACTATCACCCCGGACGGCAAGTGTGACACAGAAATCAAGAAGAGAATCAGTCAATCTAAGGCAAATTTTGACAACATGAAATGCATTTTTACCAACAGTAAGATAAGCCTCAAGACAAAGATCCATGTTGTGAGAGCCTACGTATGGTCCATTCTTCTGTACGGATGTGAGTGCTGGACCCTAGCTAAGGACACAGAACAGCGACTAGAAGCAGTGGAGATGTGGTTCATCCGGAGAATCATGAAAGTCTCATGGACAAAAAGAAAAACAAATGCAGAAGTAATGGAAATGGCTGGATACAAGAGATCCCTTCTCAACACCATCAGAGAAAGACAGCTCAAATTTTTCGGCCATATAATCAGGGCTGATGGACTAGAGAAACTGTTATGGAGTGGCAAAATATGTGGAAACAAGAGCAGAGGAAGACAACACACAAAATTCACAGACAGCTTAAACAAATTCGCAACGAATAAAGAGGGCACCAACAATGAGCTCATGAGAGGGACCAAGAACAGGGAAGAATGGAGAGCCATCATCGTCGATGTCTGCAGGACCAGACCGGACACTTGAAGAAGAAGAAGAATTTCTCGTTCTCTATTCTCTAGCCTCTGCCTTTAGCACCTGGCTTTTATCACACAATTCTTGATTAAACCACCGACGCTGGGGGACAACAACAGCAAAGTGAGGAGAGGCTGTATGTATGATCAGTGGCTTTCTTTCCCACTTCATGGAATTCCACTTTACAGCTTAGTCTTTAATGATCGACTCTGACTCTGACTAGGAGGGCTTGACTTGTACAGTCTTTATGTGCTGCAGCCCTGGGGGCTGGTTGGCCTTTGGAGAACATCTCCAACGCTGACTGTCCTTATGCCCACTTGGCTGAGACAGTGGGGGTGCGCTGTGGGCAAGGCATCTCCACTATAATCAAATTTCTGCCCAAAACAGCACCTGCCTCCTCTGCTGTTGTGGAGGTCATTGTCGAGAACGATGGACAAACATATTTACTGGCCTTGAGTACCCCACTGAGGTATCTGTTTGCAGACCCTTTTATCTGAATTTTTTGTTCCTTGGCAAGAACTGCAAGGTTCACCACTAGTGAGTGTTTTGCATATGCGACCATTTTTAGCCTAACATGTGTAATGCATTTCGACTTCTGGGATGATGTCTAAACACAGCACAAGTGCATGCATTTATTTTCTATTTTCTGTCATCCGTTCTTACCGGTACAAATGGCCTACTCTTCTAAAAGACAGGACGGCTTTTGTACGCTTAAGGTGTTCTTTACAATGTTCACACTTCGGGCCTCAGTTTATAGTCTCATCTGAAGGACTGTCCGGGGAGTGGAGTCAGTACTGATGTTAACTCCAGAGGAAAAATGCCCTTGAACAGACATCTCTTGTGTCTCTAACCCTGGCCATCACATTGACAGCGCATCGCTCTAACCACTAGGCTATTCTGCCCCCGTCTCTGGACTTGACGATGGTCCCTCTCTACTCCCCTACGAGTCCTTCCAAACTAAAAGCAGAGGGTTATCTACAGTGCAAATATACACACAACACATCTTGTGCATTTATTTTTTAAAAACATGCTTTTTTTTCTTTTTTTTAACAGAGGCATAGGCTAGCGATGGCTGGTAGTATGGATGACACTAACATGACTAGCATGCACTTTCTGACCTGCAGAGGGATGGGCTCCACCAGGTTCCACACACACACACACACACACACACACACACACACACACTGCCTCCACACTTCAGTGTCTGAACTACTTTCTCAAGTATTGAAGGTAGAGTCTTGAAAGTCAAGTTTATCTACTGGACTGGACAATGTACTGGAAGGTGACTAGAAGCAACAGGTTAAAACTAGCTAGCTAGTAAAGGGTTCATTCATAAAAATGATAATGATAGAATACAACAGGAGATGATACAATAAAACATATCAAAGTCAGTATAAAATATATATATAACTAATGATGAAATGATCACAGCACACACACAGACACACACAATTTAACAACACCCCCCCCCCCCCCTCCCCAAAATCAGTTCAATATGAAGATGAAACAACAAATGTCAAAATAAAACAGAGATAATGAACAACATCAGTATGATAATAAAACAACCAATGAGATAAAGAAGATAAAATATAAATGATCATGATAAACAAAGTGAATAGTGATTTAAAAAAAAAAAACAACAACCTTATCAGTATAAAATAAAACGGAGTAAGTAATTACAACACATCAGAATATACCGTTTTTAAAAATATAATTTAAAAACATATCAATATAGTACAGAGAGTGGATAACAGAACACATTAGTATGAACATAAAACAGTGTCATAATGAAGCCAATGATGATAAAACATAGAAGCATGACCTTAAAAGGCAATACGAGTATACAATGGTTAAACACATCAGGTACAAAGATGGAACACTAACAATAATAACAACAACAATTCTTCAACACTCTTACAGAGCTCTAAATCTTGCATCAATGAACGGCAGCTTACTGTGCAATATGTGTACCTTGCGCCTCCAGAACATGAAACTCGATCACAAACGCATGAACCTCAACACACACACACACACCCCACACTTTCTAGCACGCAACTAATGCAACACACACACACACACACAACCTACTGGAAAAAAAAAAACCTTCAAAAAAACCACTCACACCTATAAGGTCATGCAGCAAATCGCAGACAGACACAAGACACAAATACAGTCATAATTTGTAGGATTGTGCCAGAGAAAATGACTACATCCAAAAAACCAAAAAAAAGCACTACCAAAAAAAAAAAAAAAGCACACTAACAGAACAGTACTGCAAAAAAAACCAAAAAAACCCAAAAGAACGGAACAACAAAGGCTACACTCACATCGTGCGCTTGGTGGAGGAGGAGCGTTGACGGCAGACAGATACGACGACTTGCGTTGCGGCCTCGACCCCAGCCCCCCGCCATCACCGGCCGTCACTTGACCCTGCTGCTGCTGCAGAGGCAGGTAGTCAACCTCTGACCCGCCATGCTGCGGCCAGTCCACATCCAACGCGCGCGGCCACTCGTGCACCGACAGGGGTCGCTGGGTACTGACCGCGCGGCCCGCAGACTCCAGCGGCAAGGGCTGCAGATCCCGCGCGTGGTAGGCAGCGGCGGCGGGATCTGGGGGCAGCGAGCGGGATTCGCGCAGGATGGGCTGTACCACTTGCACGGGCTGCCCTGAAGGCTGGGTGGGGAGCAAGGTGATGGGGGGCTGGGAGGGTGGGGGGTGGTGCCTGTCTTTCCCGCTGTCTGTCGACGCACACACGGGCACAATCTCCACCACAGGCGGGGGCGGGGAGGAGGGCATGTTGGGGCTGGTCGGGGACACGAAGATGCGCACAGGCGTGGAGATGCTCATACTCCCAGCCGGCTCCTCCCCAGCCCCCAGCTCCCCCCTGTGGTCCACCTTGACGAAAGACTCGGACGTGGTCACTCGCTGCGGGCGGCTGCACGAAGACAGGTTGGGGGTCCGGCTCGGGGACGCCACGCTCGACCGACACGCGCCGCACTTTGACCGCCGGCTGAGGGAGGGCGGGCGGGGTGTTCTCCCTTCCCGGCGTCGTCCTCTCCCCGTCCTCGTCCGACGACTTCTCGAAGCTGGCCATGCGGGAGGCCACGCTGGTGAACTTGCGCTGGGCCGTCA
Organism: Rapana venosa; assembly: GCA_028751875.1. NCBI lineage: Eukaryota > Metazoa > Mollusca > Gastropoda > Neogastropoda > Muricidae > Rapana > Rapana venosa. Next base: position 11,553,060 of record CM054139.1, on the reverse strand, counting down.
GCTTCTCCAGCTCCGACCGCATGCGGCTGGGGAACTTGGCGTTGGCGTTGGCGGTGGTGGAGGCGGCCGTGTTCTCGTTCTGTCCGTTCTCAAACAGCACCTTGCGCTGCCACACCGAGCGGGCGTTGCCGTTGGGGGCCGGGCCCTCCAGCGGCCCCGGGGACATGCGCTGGGTGGGGGACTGACGCTGCACCTCCACGATGTGCGTGGTGGTTGTGGTCGTGGTGGCGGGGGCGGCCTGTACCTCTACTATGTGCGTGGGGTGGCCCGGCGTGGCGCGTTGCACGTCGATGGTGGTGTGGCGCGGGGACCGTGTCACGGCAGCGAAGGAGCTGCCAAAGCTGCTCGGGGGCGCGGCAGCGGTGGCGGGGGAGCCCCCCCCACCGCTGACGGGGATCCGAACAACGAAGGTCGTGTGGTGGCCGCCGGGACCCGGACCCCCCTCCCCGTAATCGCGCGCCCGGCTCAGCGCACTGCCCAGGCTGGCCCGGTGCGGCCGGTCAGCCGAGGTCGGGGAGGTCACCGTCACCGCGCCGCTGCCCACGCTCGAGCCGCGCTGGGGCCGGGTCCTGACCTCCCCGCCGTGGCCGGAGGTGTCCGCGGGGCGGCTGGACTGGTTGACGACGGGAACATAGTACCTCCCGTCCCGCCGGTACTCCCCGGCCCCCGAAGGCCCCTCGTGGGCGTGGCCCTGCCTCGGGGACGGGGTGCTGGCGGTCATCCTGCCGTCCGCGTCGCGCCCACTGCCCACAGACCCCCCGCCGTCCTGAATACTCCCCGACGTGGAGCTGCTGCTGGCGTCAGAGTCCACACGAAACCGCCGCTCCGCCAAGACCGGCACGGTGGTGGTGGTGGTGGTGGTGGCGGTGTGCGCGAGGTTGTCGGCGCTGGTGGCGGCGTTCCTGGGGGGGAAGTACAGGCCGAAGGAGTACTTAGCTTTGCTGGGCATCCCCCCGCTGGACAGGCGCATCCCAGAGTCCTGGGAGACTGGCCGGCCCGAGCTGTCCCGGGACGTCCTCCTGGGGACGGGGTCCTCCGTGGCCTGCATGGACCGGGTGCGGCCAAACTCCTCCCTGCGACCCCGGGCGTCGTCCTGCCGCCGGTCCATCCCAAAGGTGTAGGTGTGGTGTGGGCCGTGAGACCCATACCTGTGGATGAGGGCAGTGGAGTTAAGCAATCACCACCAGAAACATCAACACCACTCCTGGGGGGGGGAGAAAAAAGGGATTTTGTGTTTGTTGTAAAGACCAAAGGAGGCACCGTGGTCGAGTGGTTTAGGCGGTCAACTCGTGATCCAGAGGTTGCGGGTTCGATCCCCGCTCGGCTCGGTGTTGTGCCCTTGGGAAAGACACCTTACTCCTATTTTCCTCACTTCACCCAGGTGTACAAGTGGGTACCAGCTCTGCTGGGGAAGTATCTGGCGACAGACTAGCGTCCTGTCACAGGGGTGGTGAAAAACCATCAGTTCGCTTAACGCTACAGAAACCGGGATAAGCTCCAGCTCTATGGGCCTTCTGGCTCAAAAGAACGTACTTTTTTTTTTTGTAAAGACCAAAGGGGACGGGATAGCTCAGTGGTTGGAGCACTCGCTTTCCCCCAGCCAAGTTAAGCAGCGTCGAGCGTGGTTACCAGTTGGATGGGTGACCGTTTGCGCTGCGCCTTGGCTTCAGTACAGTTCCTCCTAGTTCACCCAGCTGTAAATGGGTACTACCTGCCCTCTTTAGGGTCAGGGAAGGTAAAGCAGCGAGGGAGAGGAGATGGGTCGCCACCGCCCTCAATATGCTGGTCCCTAGAGAAGTGAGGTCTCTGACGCCTCGCTCCCCTACGACCTTATAGGTTATGGGACTCCTTTACCTTACCTTTGTAAAGACCAAATTTTACAAAGCAAGTGAACCACACATACATGGCACAGAGACACAGGCACAAACACACAAAACACTCAAATCCTTCAAAGATATACTTCTCTCACTCGAGTCAAACACCTCAGTACATACTATGTGGCCCTCCACCATGTAGCAAATCGCTATTGCACCGGAGATCCATTTTTAGATATTAGCATGCTATCAATATGTAATAATAATATATAAAAAAGTTTTTAAAAGCTATGTAATGAAAAATAGCCCCACATTAACTGGATAATTCTACCAAAAAATTATTACAAATGGAAACGATCAACACCAGAAAGTGACAAATTTTGCATCGTAATAGTACAGGAAGAGGAATTGGGTCTTTTCAAACACACCTCTAAAGCAAACAAAATTATGCCTTAATTCTTCAGTACACTGTACAAGAAAGCTTACAGTTTCATAAACCAATCAAAACCAACAACATGAACCACACACACACACACACACACACACACACACACACACACACACACACACACACACACACCTGCCTAAAAATGGCATCTAGCACAAAAAGTGGGTCAGGTGCAACGCGACTCATTTTGTGGGGAAGGGTCACACATCATTTTCAACTCCAGAAAGACACAAAACACAACAGAACCAAACAGAGACCCCAACAGACAGTTCCAGTCTCTGTGACTTCCCAATGCAGCAGGCTACTTGCCCACAGACAAACAGCAAAAGACCAAAAGGTCCACACACACTGGGTACGTGTCCATTCCATCCCCCCAAAATCCCACATTACCTCTGCTGGCTTCCTGTGCGTTGGCTGCCTGACCCTGACCCTGACCCGGAGACAGCCAGCTGCAGGGCCGTCTTGTGCAGGGGGCTGGAGTTCGAATCTTGCATGTCGCTCACTGAGGGTTCCGATAGTGATGTGGTACTGCCAGGGAGAGAGTCGGTGCTCTGGGACTGGTAGGCCTGTGGAGGGGACAGGAGCATGACAGTCTTGTCAGTGAACACCGATGTTTGACTGAACAGCACCTGAGCATATGTGTGAGAGAGACAGACAGACAGACACAGAGAGAGGGGAGAGAGGGAGAGGGAGAGAGGGGGGGAGGTGGAGAGAGGAGAGAGAGACACACACACACACAGAGGAGAGACAAAGACAGAGACACAGAGAGAGAGAGAGAGAGAGAGGAGTGAGTGTGTGTGTGTGTGTGTGTGTGTGTGTGTGTGTGTGTGTGTGTGTTTGTGTGTGTGTGAGAGAGAGAGAGAGAGAGAGAGAGAGAGAGAGAGAGAGAGAGAGAGAGAGAGAGAGCAAGTATGTCTGTGTGCACAAGTATGTGTGTGTGCGTGCGTGCGTGCATGTGCACATGCATGTAAGTGAGAGTGTTAAATGATAACCAAATCTAAATGAAAGCAACACACAAAAACCAAACCTTGGCATTCTTCAATGGACAACATCATTCCTCAATATTTACCCAAGGAACAAAACAAAAAAACAACAACAACAAAAAAGAACTCACCATCTGCAGAATGTCCTCATCTTTGGGTACCACAAGTAGCTTCAGAGAGCGGTGACTGCACACTACACCACACCACCACCACGCATCACGCACACACACACACACACACAAACACGCACGTCACGCACACACACACACAAACACACGCACAAACATGCACAAACACACACGCACACACACACACACACATTTTACACACAACGGTCACAACCAAAATCATCACTCAGTCATAATCGATCAAAATCAACAAACAGAAAAACACAAAGAAAACAGAAACTATGAACAATTTTATTTGCAAAGGGTAGTGGATTAAGCACAAAAGCTCTTGTTTCTGCACAGAGCCCTTGATGGAAGACGGAGAAAAAGAATTCATTCCAAATCCAATATCAGCAAATTGATTGCCTTGCTACTTAAGATTCTTCTTCTTATTCGTCGTTGAATGCTCAGACAGAGACTATTGTTGTCTGTTATAGGAGCGAACATGCGTCATGCTGCTGATAAGCGTCTGACCCCCCTTCGGCATAATAATTATAATAATAAATGGAACTTATATAGCGCTATATCTTGCAGAGACAAATCAAAGTGCTTGCACTCAACTCATTCTTACACAGTCATACAACCAGTAACAATTTATAGTTCCAACAAGTCCAAATGTGCATGCACGAACACACACACATATACATCAGGTCACACACCCTGACAGGGTTATATAATCTCAGCTGCTGAAGGCAGGGAAAAGCTATGAGATGAAGCAGGAGAGGAAAATCTTAGGTTTGAAATAAATAAGTCTTGAGACTGGATTTTAAAGTTTCATAAGAAGGCTTTTGGTGAAGAGAGAGAGGGAGGTCATTCCAGATTGATGGACCAGAAATAGAGAAAGAGCGACAGCCGACTGTGGATTGACTGAATCTAGGTATTCATAAGCACAAGGTATCTGCAGCAGAGCAGAGGGAACGAGAAGGAGAGAGAATATCATCTTTTAAGTCTTCCTGGACAAATAAGGCAGGAGACGGAACCAAGAGGGCAGAAAACAGACAAGGAGGTGGTGACAGGAAGAAAAGGAACAAGGCAGAAACAAGGAGAGTGAGAGAATAGAGGAAATTTCTAGCACAGAATTTCCAGAATGTGGGGATGCTATTCATACTGAAAGACCCCCGGCATACCCACAGTTGGGGGACTTAGAACTTGGATTCTGAACTGGATGGGTTAGCTGTCTTTTCCTACTGCAGCTTTTCCCACTGTGCATGTGCGATGTCTGAAACTACAAAAAAATAATGTATTTCATTTATGAAAACACCCCTGTGGGGATACCGGGGGCCTGTCAGTATAAATAGCATCTCCACCTTCTGGAAATTCTGTGCTACAAATTCCCTCTCTTCTTTTCCCTCTCTTTGTATCTGCCTTGTTTCCTTTTCTTCCTGTCACCTCCTCCTTCTTGTCTATTTTCTGCCTTCTTGGTCCCTTCTCCTGCCTTTTTTCCAGAAAGACTTATAAAACAACAATTCTCTCCCACGCCAAAGTCTTGATGCGCTGGGCCTGATTTGTCAGGCGCTTAACGGCAGCGCGACGCATTTTCATTCATGCGGCAGACAATAGTAGTTGCTGTCTGAGCGTTTGAAGATTTATGAAACAAGACTTAAGAAACGTTCCAAAGTTCCTAAGTAATACCATTTCACCAAACGACACTCAAAACTCCCCCAAGCTCACCTGGAATGAATCAGAGCTATGACCTCACCATAGCTCTTACCGCTGACTGGTTCGTTGTTGACAGCGACGATGCGGTCCCCGGCAGTCAGCCCAGCCAAATGAGCGGTGCTGCCCTCTCGCACAGTCTTCACAAAGATTGTGTCCAGAGGTTCGGGTCCTTGACCTGCCAAGAAACAAATCGATAATAATAATAATAATAATGTATGGAATTTATATAGCGCTGAATCTTGTAAAGCAACAAATTAAAGCGCTCAGATGATTTTTTTTTATATCGAGGATAATGGAATAAGCACTCATGTGCTTTTTTTTTTTTTTACATCTAGTCCCCGTGTGTATGCGGTTTTGTAAATTTTGTCATCTGTTCCCTCTGTCATACTTTTTCTTTGATGCTTTACATGTGTACACTTGGAATCCCGATAGCTGACTTAAATAAACACTTCATTTTCAGAACTCTTTTTAATTTTTTTAATTTTAAGAATTGTGTATTCATCCTCTGTAATCTTGTGAACAGGCTTGAATATAACATCTTTTAAATATCAGGGGAACATGTTGACAACAATTACAACAATGAATCGGCAAATCTTTAGCTTGTGCAGAAGATTTTAGATATTTATTGTCAAAGTGTGTTTCACTGGCGTTTTTTGTTTGTTTGGTTGGTTGGTTTTTTGTTTGTTTGTTGTTTGTTTTGTTTTTGTCAAGTAAATTCTAACACCTGTGAAAACAAATGGCTTGATATAATGACCATATTTCTGATATGGCACAATTTAATCCTGTAGCTGTATTAACATCAATGGGATTTTTACAACTTCTGTTTTGAAAATGACCATGAAAAAAAGGTAATGAACGTGTGGTGTGGTGTAGAGTAATACTATGTAATGGATGGTTGGGAGTGTGAGGTGGTGACGATGGTGTGTGCATGTGCGAGTGCACATATGTGACCTGTCTCATATAAAGTGCATGGACTAAAGTGTTGTTTCTGAAGTGTATAAGTTGACAGCGTTTGTTGTTGTTTCAACTGTTGTTTTGACGTTATATTTGGGAGAAAAAATTCTGAAAATAAGCTAATCCCACTTTATTAAAAAGTGGACACTTACATGACAAGTTACCTTAACACCACAGAACAAGGTAAAAACAATGCACAACAAAGTAAAGCAAAACATTGCTAATTTATCCAGACCTTTTACAAAATGCATTAACATTAATATTAGTCCCGTCCCACCCCCCCCCCACCCCTCCTTTAAGCTTATTCCAAAGAGAGTGGAAATTTGTAGGTCTAGGTGAAATTCCATGTTAGACACACAAACACAAAACCAGCATTCGCCTGCTGCTTGAATTAATTCACACAAGGAAACAAGTTAAAGACAAGATTGACAAGTTGTAGCGAAACTGCGTGTTAGTCACACACACATCTCACAATAATAATGCACATTAAGGCAGAGGGGGAAAACTAAAAACATCTTTTAAGATAATAAACAAAACAAAAAATAAATCTAAAAACCACAGCAAAAGACAAAAACAAAACATGTTTTTAACACTGTGGTGGCAACATTTCTTATATCACTAAAGATGCAGGGATTGCCTAAGCATAGCCCATCTGTTGCCAGATTTCTGACACTGTATAAAGTTATCCAACTCTGTGAAGTACTTAGGATAGTTCTTGACAACACACTCTCTATGAAAAAATTCATCACCCAGACCTGCCAGTCTTGCTACGATCAATTACGGCGCATAAGTGCGATTTGCAAGTATCTGTCCACTGAAGCAACTTCCAAGCTTGTCATCTCTCTCACTTTCACGTTTAGACTACTGTAATTCTCTTTTGGTTGGCCTACCAACATCATCTATCCAATCTCTTCAACGCATACAAAACTCTGCAGCTCGACAGGTCCTAAGAATGAAAAAATCTGAACATATAACTCCTCTTCTGCGATCTCTTCACTGGCTGCCTGTCTCACAAAGACTGAAGTATAAGATCAATACCCTCTGTTTCAAATGTCTCCACAAATCTGCACCCTCTTATTTTTGTAACTGTCTTCACCTGTACACTCCATCCCGTTCCCTTCATTCAGCCACAGATACTGTGTGCTTTCGAACACCCAGATTCAAACAGACCACTGTTGGCTGTTGCTCAGTATCTGTTTCTGGTCCATCCACCTGGAATGACCTCCCTTCTTCACTTTGCCAAAAGCCTTCATTTAATGCCTTCAAATCCGGCCTCAAAACACACTTTATTTCCTACCTGAGACTTTCCTCTCATATCTGTCCCTACCTTTCAACAGCATCCTTCATCTACTAAGTGTGTGTGTGTGTGCGTGTAAGTGTGCGCGCGCATGCGTATGGGCACGTGCATTAATTTGAAATAAGTCTGTTATAATTTAATGAAGGTGTTTATTAGAAGAATTCCTTGCACTTACAAACACTTTTATGCTCTACATGTATACACACACTGCAACAAAGCACACAGCTAACATGAATAATCAGATTTTTTAAATAGTTGTTCATATAATATTTTTATAGTAACTACTACTACTATGCAGATATACACACAAACTCACTCTCTCTCTCTCTCTCTCTCTCTTCTCTCTCTCTCTCACACACACACACCACTCACTCACTCACAAACACATGTACTCACTCACTCCTTCCCTCCCTCCCTCCTACACACAGTCTCTCTCTCTCTCTCTTTGCCTCTCTCTCTCACTCACTCTGTCACACACACACTCTCTCTCTAACACACACAGCCACCCCCCCCCCCCCCCCACAGCCCCCCTCCCCACCTCCCACACAGTGTCACAGCCACACACAGCCCCCTCCCACCCACACACAGTGTCACACCCACACACACAGCCCCCTTACCCCCCCCCCCCCCCCCCCACACACACACACACAAGTGTCCCCCCCCCCACACACACACACACAATCATACATATATTCAAAAAAGGTTTCTTCACCTTCACTGCCTTGCCAAAGCAAGTCGCCTCCATCCTGAAAAGTCAAATGCCTGATTTAAATCTCAAGAATAGGTAGCATGTCTCATTATGAAGGGAAAAAAATAAAAGAAAAAAAGGAAACATCTCAAATATCACACACATGAAATATGTTACATTAGTACAAGCTAAAGCGAGTCAAAATAGCAATGGTTAGAAACATCACACACACGCACGCATGCGCGTGTGCGCACACACACACAAGAGTCACAGACACAGACAGACACACACACACATACTGTCTAAAATGACTAGATGTGAATAGACATACCTCGCTTAAGGTCAAAAGAAGGAGAGAGAGAGAGAGAGGACAACAATCTGTACTTATGCTACAGAAAGAATCTGATACGAGAAGGGGAGAGAGAGAGAGAGAGAGAGAGAGAGAGAGAGAGAGAGAGAGAGAGAGAGAGAGAGAGAGAGAGAGAGAGAGCTTGAGCTTGAAATGGTTTATTCAGTATAGGCTATGGCCCCTTACTGAAGGGGGTACAATACACCACTTTCAAAGCCAAACAGTGGCCAGGTGTTCCAAAACTTAATCTGTAAACATGTCATTTACAATATCAATATGTAGATCAACATAAAGCACAAGATATCTTTGACAGTAAATGGTTCAAATAAACTGAAAAGGAAAATCTTCGTTGTTTGATTATCATTTCAGTTGTGTCATCTATCTATAAACTTTATACAAATCAGCACACAGAGAGAGAGAGTGAGAGAGAGAGAGTGTGTGTGTGTGAGTGTGTGTTTTGTGCTATGCTGTGAAGTGCAGTACAGTACAGTACATTGCATTGTGTGCGTGCATGCATGCGTACGTGCATTAGTGAGAGTGAGAAAATGTACAACAAAAGCATAAACATCAGTAAACTTAAGCTCCATAACACACACACACATGCATACACAAAAGTTCATACCTAGCATACAAAATAATCCACTATCTGGAAAATTGCACAAAACACCTGCAACCCCCCCCCCCCCCCAAAAAAAAAAAACCCACCACCAAAAAAACCCAACCCAACCAGTTGCCAATTTACACATGTTATATTTTTCACACCTACCCTCCGATAAGATGATTTACATGGCTGCATTCACCTGCAGACAATTAACTGCTTACACGCACACAAGAATTCACTACTACGCTGCAGGTGACTCAGAAAAAAACCAATAAAGGCGAACATTCACACACTGCACTTTGCCTAGCAACATGCCATAATCCTTTAGATGCATGCCATAATCCTTTAGGCACATTCTATTAAGAATGACACAATCCATAATCCTGAAGACCCTATTCCATAACCTTGAAGACGCTCTATAATAATCCTTCAAACACATTCCATTATCCTGTTAACCTATTCCATAATCTTGCAGACGCATTCTATGATCCTGCATGTACACATTCAATAATCCTGCAAATCTATTCTATAATCCTGCAAACATTTTCCATCTTGCAAAGCTGCAGACACATTCAAAAGCCTGCAAACCTAGTCCATAACCCTGCCCACCCATTCTACAATCCTGCAGACCTGTCCCAGGATTCCCTAATCCTGGAAACCTATTCCATAATCCTGCAGACCTATTCCATAATCCTGGAAATGTATTCTATAATACTGGAGCAGACCTATGCTATAATTCTGCAGACACATTCCATAATCCTGTAAACCTGTGCCACAATCCTGCAAACCTATTCCTAAATCCTACAGACCTTTTTCCATAATCCTACAGACACAATCCACCATAACCCTACACAAATATTCCATAATGATGCAAACTTGTTCCAAAATCCTGCAGCAAACCTATTCCATTATCCTGCAGATTATTTCAAAATCCTGCTGCAGATGTATTCAAAAATCCTGCACACATTCCATAATCCTGCAAATCTAGTCAATATTCCTGCAGACACATTCCATCACCTTGCAGAAACATTCCATAATCCACAAATCTATTCCATAATCCCGCATTCATTCTATAATCTTGCAGAAACATTCCATAATCCTGCTGACACAGTCCATCATCTTGCAGAAACATTCCATAATCCTGCTGACACATTCCATCATCTTGCAGAAACATTCCATAATCCTGCTTACCTATTCCAAATTCCAGCAGACACACATTCCATTATCCTCCAGACACATTCCATTATCCTGCAAATACATTCCATAATCCCGTAGACACATTCCATTATCCTGCAAGCCTATTCCAAAATCCTGCAAATATATTCCATAATCCTGCAATCACATTCCACAATCCTGCAGACACATCCCACAATCCTGCAGACACATTCCAGCATTCCACAATCCTGCAGACACATTCCATAATACTGGAGACACATTCCATAATCCTGCAGACACATTCCATAATCCTGCAGATAGATTCCCATTCCATAGTCCTGGAGACACATTCCATAGTCCTAGAGACACATTCCATAATCCTGCAAATATATTCCATAATCCTGCAGACACATTCCATAATCCTCCAAACCTATTCCATAATCCTGCACATTCCATAATCCTACAGTTACATTCCGGAATCCTGCAGACACAATCCATAATCCTGCAAACATATTCCATAATCCTGCAGACACACTCCACAATCCTGCAGAAACATTCCATAATCCTGAAAATCTAGTTCATTATCTTGAAGATACATTCTACAATCCTGCAGATACATTCCATAATCCTGCAGACACACATTCTATAACTCTGCAATTCTATTCCATAATCCTGCAGACACACATTCCAAAACTCTACAACTCTATTCCATAATCCTGCAGACACACATTCTATAACTCTGCAACTCTATTCCATAATCCTGCAGACACACATTCTATAACTCTGCAAATCTATTCCATAATCCTGCAGACACACATTCCAAAACTCTACAACTCTATTCCATAATTCTGCAGACACACATTCCAAAACTCTACAACTCTATTCCATAATTCTGCAGACACACATTCCAAAACTCTACAACTCTATTCCATAATTCTGCAGACACACATTCCAAAACTCTACAAATCTATTCCGTTATCCTGCAGACATATTCCAGAATCCTGCCGACCTATGCCATCATCCTCGAGACACCTTCGATTCATCATCTTGCAGAAACATTCCCACAATCCTGCACAGACTCAATCCTCAACGTAGCAGAAACACTCCCGTCGTCACACCACATAGCCACGCCTCAGAGACGTGACGATGATGAAGAAGAAGAAGAAGAAGAGCCAGCCAGCCCCTGACAGTAATTAAAAGATACAGGCAGAGGTGTAAGACCCCACGGCAGCACAATACTTGTTCCCCCAAACAACCAACAAACGTGCGCACGTGCCTGCCTGGTGGTGGTGGTGGTGTTGTGCATACACACGTAATGAGAAAGAATCGCTGGCGTCTGTCAGCACTGCACCCCAAAACACCTTCCCGCTTTTCTCTTCTCTTTTCTTTTTTTTGTTTTTCCTGGCTGGCTCGAGTTCCTACGAGAGCGCTTTTTTTGTCGTGTGCTTATCTTTCTCCTCATCTTGCCTCTTTCTGTCATGCTACAATTCTACCTCTCTCTCCTCACCTCACCTCACCTCACCTCACCCTGCCTCCCTCCCTGCCTGCCAAAGCCTGGTTAAATTCTGGCACTCTGCTGCAGGCGCCAATGAAAAGTTCTATGCTTTCACAACACCTGTGCAGTTATTCAGAGAAACCTATCGGAAATAGAAACGAACAACACTGTCGTAACACTGGCATGTATTATTTAGAGAAACCTACAAGCCTAAAACAGAAATGAATGTTCAACATTTTCATGCCTGTATATTATTTAGGGAAACCTATCGAGAACAGAAATGAACAACATTTTCATAATAACCATGTATTATTTAGAGAGGAAAACTGTCTAAAACAGCACCCCCCCCCCCCCCCTTTAAAAAAAAAACAACCCACCCTTATTTCTAGTTAAAAAAAACACAAACAAACAAACAAAAAACACCCAGCCAGACGTATAATATATTCCTGTTTCTACCATAAATTTGCATTTCTTCCTCTTTGCTGCATGTGGTCCCAATCAACATTCCAATCCTTTATTAACCGAATCAAAGGTTCTGATATTTCATCCATATTGTTCTATTCAAATCTCTTTTTTTCCCCCTGCCCCTTGCAAACAGATTCTATGACACATAGAAATCGAGTAATTGGGAAAAAAGCCTCTAAATTATAATTGCCTTAAAAAAACCACAAGACTCTCCCTAACAGTTACACAAATCAAAGGCCCGCAGAGTTCACACAATACCACTCAGTTGTCATTCCAAGCTGTGGAACAAACAACTACTTTGTCCATGCTTAGGGTTTTCGACTATTCTTCTCCAATGATCAACTCACTATCACACACACAAAAGGCTGTGAACTGTAGCTCAGGCAGACGCAGAGAAAATAGATGGGGGGGATATTCATTCTCTAACCATCATAATAACAGCTTTACACCATAGACGACGGAAAATAACAACAAACAAAGGTGTACGCTATACAGCAAGCAACCTGAGGACAATTGTGTAACCGACGGAGATAACCCTGCAAACTAAGCTGTACAGCCCAGGAGAGGGGCTGGGAAGGACAAGCTATTATTTTTCCCAGACACATCCAACCCTGTCAAGAGACAAAGACAACAACAACAACAACAATATGAAGAGGGAAATCAAACAAGGCAGCAAAAGTGCAGTCAGTGCATCCACAGGCAAACACAGTCAGAAAGACAGAAAGGAAATATGATGGATGCTGGAGAAAAGGCAACAACACACACGTAGGTAGGGGGGAGGGGAGGGGGGGGGGGGGGGGGGGGAAAGAGACAGAGACAGAGAGAGAGAGAGAACAAATTTCTATTTTGCAAACTGGGAAGACTATCACACAGCCAAAAACATGAAGTGTGGTGAAGGAAGAAAAGTCGGGGGGTGGGGGGTCAAAGCACAACAACCGCCAAACAACAAGGCAATGACTTACCAGAGTTTCTTTTATATTATTATCATCTTATTATAAGACCTCTTTTATTATTCAAACTAAGAATCTTATCACATAAAACACCCCAAAAAAGACACTAATTTTCAAAAGCAAACAACAACAAAAAGTATGATCTCAAACTGATCAATTCTTTTTATCTGTGCTTTCTCTCTGTGCAGTAACGGCAGGTACAGAAGTCTGACAAAATTAATCCCCTTTGAAGAGTGGAACAGTGCTGTTGTTTGCTTTGGGTTATGTCCCTTGCCTCCATCATGGCGGACATTAATCTCGACACTTACTATCTAATAAAAGTGGTTTATATTCAGAGAGACTTGACTTAATTTGACTTGTCCTTTAACCCCACATGGAATCTTCAGGGCATTTCACAGAATTTTTTTTTTTTGGGGGGGGGGGGAAGGGGGGGCAGTGCATTGTAAACAGAGCCCATCTCTCCAAGCAGATATTTTCTAAACGGCAATATGTTCTGTTTTGTTAATTAATCAAACTGGCTCTCCTGAAGCCCTTTATCTAACTAAACTCAGACACAGACACACCTTTAATTTAGTCTGGCTGAAGCCGAAAGAAAACCCTTTTGAGATGGGAGTTAATTAATAGTAAGTGGTTGCAAAATCTCCAGTGGTGCCCCATCGGTCCACAAGATGCTTTGACGTTTTTTTTAAAACTAGAAGTAGCGCTATATAAATTCCATTTATTATTATTATTATGACTATGGGATAGGTGAAGGAGACAGAGTATGACCACAAGACAAAGCAGTTTTACTTTCATCATGTCAGATAATCCTTTGCTTGAGAAACTATCTACGATAAAACAACATATTTTTAAAACCCAAATAAATCATCCCAACCAACAATCACACGATTCGTCACTCTGAAACTAGACTAAAAATGCAACGCAGCCTGAAGACAACACACACACACAGTCTTACACACACACACACACACACAAGTCTTACACACACACACAGTCTTACACACACACACAGTCTTAAACACACGCACACAGTCTTACACAGTCTTACACACACACACAGTCTTACACAGTCTTACACACACACACAGTCTTACACACAGTCTTAAACACACGCACACAGTCTTACACAGTCTTACACACACACACAGTCTTACACAGTCTTACACACACACACAGTCTTACACACACAGTCTTACACACACACATCTTACACACACACACACAGTCTTACACACACACACAGTCTTACACACACAGTCTTACACACACAGTCTTACACACACAGTCTTACACACACACACACACACCTTACACACACACACACACAGACAGTCTTACACACACACACACAGACAGTCTTACACACACACAGTCTTACAAACACACAGTCTTACACACAGTGACACACACACAGAGTCTTACACAGTCTTACACACACACAGAGTCTTACACACAGTCTTACACACACACAACAGTCTTACACACACACACAGACACACACAGTCTTACACACACACACACACACACACACAGACGTACCTCGGTTAGCGGCGACTTGGTGGCTGACTCGGGAGGGTAGACAACAAAGTGGCGCAGGGTGAAGCCAAAGCCCTGGGCACTGCGGGGCACCACCACTGTCCTGGGCCCTGCCCACGACAACAGCTGACTGATCCTGCCCTGACCCTCTCTCTCACCCTGCAACACACCCAAATCAGAAATCATGAAAACACTTTTCCCTATAACAGACTTTCCTTTCCCCCCGTTCCTCGGCTAGCGCCTTCAACACCCTTCGGCCAATTTGGAGGTCAACAGCCCTCTCATTTCAAAATAAGCTTCGGATCTACAACACCAATGTCAAAACGGTCCTATTTTATGGCTCAGAAACCTGGTGGGTAACAAAACCAACACCCACAAACTCCAGTCTTTTACCAACAAATGCCTCAGGTACATCCTCAACATCAGGTGGCCGGAAGTCATATCCAACAAACAACTGTGGGACAGGACCAGACAAACCCCAATCGAGTCCATCATTAAACAAAGGAAGTGGGGATGGATCGGCCATACACTCCGCAAGCCTGCGTCAAATGTCACCAGACAGGCCCTTGACTGGAATCCACAAGGGAAGCGGAAAGTTGGTCGACCAAAGCAGACCTGGCGCAGAAGTGTTGACGAAGAAACGAAGGCAGCCGGAATGACATGGGCCGAGCTGAAGAGGATCTCCCAAAACCGAGTTCGTTGGAGGGGTGTTGTTGCAGCCCTAAGTTCCCCAAGGAACCAAGAGGCATAAGTCAAGTCAAGTTCCTCGGCTAGAGCTCCGAGGTTCACCAATGGTGACATTTTTGCGTAAGTGACCGTTTTTTCCCCCCGCCCCCCTACCTTTTAGGCAGCCACATTCCAACTTTGGGGACGGTGTCTAAACACAACACTTGGTGTGCATGCGTGTTTGAAATGCTGTCATCCGTTCCCACGGGCATGAAATGGCCTAATTTTCTGAAAAGTGGAATGGGTTTTTAACACACGCGAGATGTTCTTCGCGCATTCGCACACACGGCTTCGGGTTTATTAGTCTCATCTGAAGGACTTTGATCTTCAGGTTGATTTTTTTCGTCAACCCCTGGCAAGAAAGAGCAAGGTTGGGAATTGAAGCAAGGGCCTCACAGTTTACATGTTAGGCAGGTGAACGTCTTCACTATCCTACCACCTTCCTTCCTTATAATATTCTAAAATCGTGGATCAAAACTCTTCTATCTTTGGGTTTGATTCCCAGCCTTTGCCCTACCTTCCCAGTTTGGACAGGAAAATCGAAATGAACGTCAAATCTTTCGGAGAAGACTCTGAACCAGTCAAACCAGCGTGCTTACAGATTTGTGGATGTCAAACATACCCACGACAACTGAACATCGGAAAGAGCAGGGAGGTACCTCCCGACTGCCCTGGCAATATTGGTAGGTTTAATTCCTAACTGTATCCCCACAGTCAAAATGCAGCTACCTCAATGGTGAGGGGGTGGGGGGTGGGGGGAGGGGGGGAGAGAAACAGTCACATACACAAAAATGTCACCATTGGCGAACCTCAGAGCTCTAGCAGAAGGACAAAATAACATTTGTCTTTTCTCTTCACATAAATGTTGCTTCTCCAAACAGGCAGTGAAACACAATCACAGCATGACTGTTCACAACAACAACAACAACAACAAAACTAATCTGTTTTGTATATCAAGACATTTTCCCCCATATTCTGGTAGTTTAACTATCTTTTCATTTTGCTTTCAAACATGCCCTCACAAGAAAAAAACTTAATAGTTGATTTTGGTGTGGGTTTTTTGTTTGTTTTTGGTGTGTGTTTTGTTTGGGGTTTTTTGGGGTTTTTTTTTTTTTTTGGGGGGGGGGGTCAAAGTCAACATGCCTACTGCTCAATTTCTTCTACTTCTTTGTCAGACACTCAGACAGAAACTATTGTTGAGCAAAAATGGCTTACACTCGCTACTGTTAAAAGCGCCTGACAAGTCAGGCCCAGTGCATCCGATTTTGGCCTGAATTTCCTTATTCATATCAGCAGTGCACTTATTATTAAACGCATTAGGGATGGAAAGGGGAGAGGTACATAATCTGCCAATGCGTTAGCCCTACATAGAGAGATGTGTGAATCAGCATGGCCATTTGACAGGTTTGGCCTTTCCATGGACAACTGTGGTTCACAGGCTGTCACAACACCTCCCTCCCCCCCCCCCCCCCCCCCTCTCACTCCTACACACACACACACACAACACACGCAACACGCATGCACGCACACACAGACTGACAGACAAAAGCACCGGTATGTATCATTATATGCATGCCCATGAGTGAAAGTGTGCGCGTGTGTACACACACACACACTCACATACTCAAGTAACCCCTCAACACACTACACTCCTTCTCTCATCCCCATCTAGTGAGGTTGACAGAAAAAGACGTGAAATGATTTTTACAGTTGCTACATGATACTCTTCATCTTGCCTTAAACCACCCCCCCCCCCCCCCCTTTAGCCCTCCCTCCCCCCCCCCCCCCCCCCCCCCCCCTCAAAATCCCTCATCCCCTCTACCTTGACTACTACTGCAGCAGGAGCATTCCTCCTCACTGGAAACCCCCAGAAACCTGTACCGTTCAACGACGTTCGTTGTGAAGAAACCTCGTTTCTTTCTTCACAACCTTCTCCATGTTCCATGAGTAAACAGTCAGCTATGTTAAGCGAATAAACGTCCACAGGCAACAATACCCATCTTTTCTTTTCTTTTTCTCCTTTTTTTTTATGCGTTCTATTTCTTCTATTTATAAACTCTTTTAGCAGTTACAGACCCCCCCTCCCCCCCACTTTTCCCAAAATAAAAACAACAACATTGTTTTCTTTTTTTAATGGTGAACTATTCTTTCTACTTTTGCAATCTTTCTTACCATTACCCCCCATTTGCAAACTGTCTTAGTCTTACCATTACCCACCCCACCCCCCAACTTTTTTTTTTAAAGAGTTCTATTCCTTCTACTTAAAACTCTTTTAGCATCCACAACTCTCACCTCCCCCCCTTTACCCCACCATCCACCCCATGCTTGTTTGGTGAAATCATGTTACTTTTGTCTTGCTACCAACAAGAATTTAGTACATACAACACAAGCTTTTCTTTCTTATAATTACTTCCCACATTAGAAACTTTAGCATCACACACCTCAATACCTCCCATACCCCCCACATACCTTTTAAAGCATTTCAGTCATGTGCATAGCAAGGAGACAAAAGCAACACAACGTTTCACTGTATCTTACCTCCACTCACACACACATACATTTAGTCAACAATGCTTACACGCACACAACATACAAACACAGCAGCGCATATCATAACAAAGACAAAGCAAACAAATGGTTGTGCACAACACACATACACACACATAAGCACACATATTTCTGCAAAACACACACACACAACACACACAGAGTAACAACATTCACACAACACCTTACACACCACACACACACACTTTCACACACTCACCACACTTCACCTCACTCACTCACACACACTCTCTCTCTCATCACACAACTCTCTCCCAGCACACACTCTCACACACACACACTACACTCACTCACCACCATCTGTCTGTCTGTCTGTCTGTTGTCTCTCTCTCTCTCTCTCTCTACATCTCACACACACACACACACACACTCTCTCTCCTCTCTCTCTCTTCACAAACACACACACACATACTCTCTCTCTCTCTCACACACACACACACACTCTCTTCTCTCTCACGCCACACACACACACACACACACACACACACACCACCAACACTCTCTCTCTCTCTCACGCGCGCACACACACACACACTATCAGTTTGCTGCAGACTGAAAGTCTGACACCGCAAGATAAAGACAGCTGGAGAGGGGGAAAATACCAAACATTGCTGAGGCAACACAAAATCTGCAAAATCCATCTTATAAAACATATTCTGCTTACTGTTCTTAATCCTGACCTTCTAACATCATTCGGGTTAACTCACTCACTCTATATATATCTAGATGGCCCAGACCAAAAGCTGTGTCAGTTCCTGATATAAACTAAGCGCCAAGGCCTTCATTAAAATTCTGCTATGTTGTAAAATGTTGTGCTGAGATAGCCTTCAGCCGTGACAAGTTCTTAACATAACAAACCTGCACTCTCCTTTTTAAGTATGTTCTTTCAAGCCAGAAGGCCCATAGAGCCGGAGCTTATCCCGGTTTCTGTAGCGTTAAGCGAACTGATGGTTTTTCACCACCCCTGTGAAAGGACGCTAGTCTGCCGCCAGATACTTCCCCAGCAGAGCTGGTACCCACTTGTACACCTGGGTGGAGTGAGGAAAATAGGAGTAAAGTGTCTTTCCCAAGGACACAACACCGAGCCGAGCGGGGATCGAACCCGCGACCTCTGGATCACGAGTTGACCACCTAAACCACTCAACCACGGTGCCTCCTAAGGTCATATGGGAAGAGTAACATTTAAAACTCTGGCCGAACAGAGAACATCTAGCACTAGCTAGATCTTACAGCAGAGCTGAGGAGATGGGGATAATACTATAATAATGAAAAGTATTATGATTATAAAAGAAAAGAAGAACAACAATAACGGAAGAAAAACAAGAAAAAGAACAAAAATGAAGAAGAAAAAAAAAATGAAGAAGAAAAAAAAAATGAAGAAGAAAAAAATGAAGAAGAGCAACAACAATAATGATGATGATGATGATAATGATGTTGATGATGATGATAATAAATCGTTCAGGAATCCTCATACAAGCAAACTTGTGCAAAAGCCCAAAATGTCAGAAACACTGCAAAAGCAAGAGGAACAAATTCAGAACACCAGTGATGAGCGCTGACACAGTGACAGGTACTGGAAACATGGTAAATAAATAGGCTTACACACACACAGAGTACACAAACATTATACACATTCACACACACTAATATAGTAACACACTAACACACACACACACTGACATTGATACACACACACACACACACAGAGCTGATCCTCTGGCTTCCTCAATCACGACAGTCCTCAACCCTACATCACCTAAATGCCCTCAACAAAACACCAAATCATGTAATCTAATTGCTCAGGTAAAGTAAAATGCTGCACCTTCCTAGGTAAAAGGTGATCCCACAACCTATGTGGTCGTTGGTGAGCAAAATGTCAGAGACCTCAGCTTCACTAGGGGCTAGCATATTGAGGGTGGCGCCCATCTCCTCTCCCTCACTGCTTTACCTTCCCTGACCCTAAAGAGGGCAGGTACCCATTTACAGCTGGGCGAAATGGAGGAACTGTACTGAAGCCAAGACGCACAGTCACCTATCCACTTCGTAACCATGCTCGATGCTGCTTAACCAAACCAGATTTTCAGGATGATTTAAAGGGAAGAAGGGGAACAGAAAGACAGACAGAAAAAGCAGTAGCCCACAAGAACGAACTTGGTGACAGATGTACTATAGTCTATAGCCAAGTGGTTAGGACTGTATGACTTCAATCCTGTGGGTCTTTTCAAGGACTTCATAGGTTCGAATCTCTGCAGCAGCATCTGGTGGGGATTTTACGATTCAACTCTAACTGCAGGCCTGCTAGTGCCTTTATTCCCTTCGTGTGTCATACACATGCAGAAGATCAATTATGCACATTAACGGTCTCATATTTCATATCATTGATTATCAGTGCTCGGTGGGATACAGAAACACAAAGACATACTGGTCAGCATGCAACCTGTGCAATGAAACAGAGCTGCTCTGAAGTCAGAATGAGTCAGCTGAGGCCAGCAGGAAGACCTCCTACACTACAGCAAAATGACAAGCACAGGAGAAGACCAAGCGCTACACATACCCTACCTGGTGCGGGAGAAGAGAGGGAGAGAGTGAGAGAGGGAGAGAGAGAGAGAGAGAGAGAGAGAGAGAGAGAGAGAGAGAGAGAGAGAGAGAAGAAGCTGGGTAAGAGAAAGCACAGCTGCTCTATGGGTTAGCACTGTATGAAGGAATTTTCAGTCAGCAGCTACCGGCTGACCGACAGAGTACACCTGGAGTAAGGGTTACGGCAAAGTAGGATGAAAAGCTGCCAGTGACCTGTGCTCTCTACCTCAGTAAATCAAAAACTTCATCTACAACTCACTCTCTCTCTCTCTCTCTCTCTCTCTCTCTCTCTCTCTCTCTCTCTCTCTCTCTCTCTGTACTGTGCATTCCCTTAACACCTGGGGGTGCCTAGTACCTGGTCTTCTCCTGTGCTTGTGACTTTACAAGCGGTCTGCCCGCTGGCCTCAGCCACACATTCCAACTTCAGGACAGCTCATTTTTACTGTACAGGTTGCATGCTGGGTATGTTCATGTTTCAGTAATCCGCCTAAAGCTGACATGAATTACAAGATTTTTAACATGATCATTTAATCTTCTGCTTGTGTGTGTATATAAATACATGGAAAGAATTAAAGCACTGGCAGGTCTGCACTTAAAGCTGACCTGGGAGATCATAAAAATTCCCACCCTTAATTAACCCAGATGACGATGCCCAGATAAAACCCTATGACTTCAATGGGCCAGGGACTGAATTCAAAAGGCCTTAACAATTTACATCATTCAACCAATCCCAAATAATCACAACAAGCACTTGTGAATGTAAAAGATAAAGAGGGACCCCGGGTGTCTCCACCCGGCTCCTTCGGATGAGACTATAAACCGAGGCCCCGTGTGTGAACGCATGCAGAACATCTTGCGCACATGTTAAATCCTGTTCTGCTTTTCAAAAGAGTAGGCCATTGTGTGCCGGTGGGAACAGATGACAAAATTTACAAAACCGCATACACACGGGGACTGGATGTAAAAAAGCACATGAGTGCTTATTCCATTATCCTCGATATTAAAAAAAAAATTAAAATACTGCACAGCCTGGTAAAGAAATCAGTGCAGTAACCCAATGACTCCTCAAGGAGTTTAATAAGAAGTCAAGTCAAGTCTCCGAGATGAAAGACATAATGGGAAGCAAGCACTGAGCCAAGTGTGGTGTAAAAATGGCTTAAGACCCAAAAAATTTAAGTTTGGGATTTGTTTTTCTTTTTCTCAACTTCTAGTCAAGGAAAAGAAAAACAAATCCCAAACTCTTGAGGTTCACCAATACAATAGTGAAATTTTGTCAATATATATTTTTCTTATTATAATTATACATGCATTTTGGCCCACCACTACAATAGCTGCATTCTGATTTGGTGATAAAATATATGAATGAATTTAAGCTTAAAATCAACAACAACTCCCCCCACCCCCCCCCCAAAAAAAATGTTTTTAAACTTTTCCAACAATCCCTGCTTAGCCAAAGTTTATTTTTGTTCTGATACAGAAAATCACAAGAAAACTTTTTTTACAATCAGTCAGCAACTAGTACAAATACCATCTTTTCTTCTTCTTTTTGTCATGTTTCTCCCAGGGAGGTTTGACAATTGACTAAAATAGCCAATGACTAACAATAACAAAAATTCAAAAGAGAGGGAGGGGGAGAGGGGGAGGAGAGGGGGAGAGGGAGGGAGAGGAGAGAGGAGGGGGAGAGAGGGGGAGAGAGAGGGGGGGAGAAGAGGGGAGAGAGGGAGAGAGAGGGGAGATAGGAGAGAGGGAGAGAAAGAGGAGAGAGAGGGGAGGAGAGAGGAGAGAGGGGGGGAGGAAGAGAGGAGGGGGAGTGAGGAAAGAGAGGGGGAGAGAGAGAGGGAAAGAGAGAGAGAGAGAAGGAGAAGGGAGGAGGAGGGAGAGGAGAGAGAAGGAGAGAGGGAGGGAGGGAGGGAGAGAGAGAGGGAGAGAAAGAGAGAGACAGACACACAGAGAGGCAGACACACAGATAGACAGACAAAAACTGAGAAAGACAGACAGACAGACAGTGAAACAGACGACATAAAACCCAAATCTGTCTTCTCATCATTCTCTCTCCATCACACGACTCATAAACGCTGCCTTCCGATTACATGTCGACACAGACAGATGCCTAATGGGGCAACAACGCAGAAACAATTACCAACAGAGAAGAAAATAATGAAGACAGCTGCTAAGATCAACAAAAACAATAAAGAAGAAGAAAAAGTAGTAGTAGTAGTAGTATTTTTAGGCTTGTTCTCCTCCTCCTCTTTCTCACTTCAAGCTGAAAAGACAAGAGAATAAATTTCTGCTTATAAGTCAAAAGTAGTTCATGTACTTGCACTCATTCACATAATTTTTTTTATAAACAGAAGACGATGGAATAAGCACTCATGCGCTTTTTTATTTTTTTTTACATCCAGTCCCCTTATATATATATGCAGTTTTGTCAATTTTGTCATCCGTCCCCACTAGCACATAATGACCTACTCTTCCAAAGAGCGGAACAGGTTTTAGCAAGTGCGCAAGATGTTCTGCATGCATTCGAGCATAGGACCTCAGTTTATAGTCTCATCAGAAGGATTTTTAGGGGTGCCTAGTACCTCTGTGCATGTGTGTGTGTGTCTGTCTGTCTGTGTATATGTCTGTGTGTGTGCACATACTTTGTGTGCACACACATGTGCATGTGCATAATGTTGGTGAAAGAGGGAAGGATACATGTGTGCATGCATGCATACATCCATGTACCTTCCCCAAAACGAAAACAAAAAAAGCTCAAAAGAAAATTGAAATTGACCAAAAACATTACAGCAGACCCCCAAGCACACAATTTACAACACAGAATTGGGTTTTAACTCCTTAATCCTTCTGTCTTGTAGCGAAGAAAATAACCAGCCTCAAATCAAATTACCACAACAAAATGTTAATCATCCATACCACCAACCCTCACCATACCCCCACCCCACCCCACCCCTTACTCTGGCCAATTTGTTCTTTGGAGCCATTGAGTGAGGGTATGATTTGATTACTGTTAACGAGCAGGAAGAGAGTGTGTGTGTGTGAGAGAAGAGAGAGAGAGAGAGAGTGTGTGTGTGTGTGTGTTTGTGTGTGTGTGTGTGTGTGTGTGTGTGTTGTGTGTGTGTGTGTGTGTGTGTGTGCTTGTGTGCGTGCTTGTGTGTGTGTGATTGCATGCTTGTGTATGTGTGTGAACAGAGAGAGGTTTGGGAAGGAGGCTGGGAGAGGGGGGCGTTGGGGCCTAGGGGAAAGATGAAGGGAGGTGGCCTTTTTCTGGGGGTGGGGTGGGGTGGGGACTTTCTGTGGGGTTTAGAGGTTGGGGGAAGGGGGGGGGGGGGGGGGGGGGGGGGGGGGGGGGGGGGGGGGGGGGGGGGGGGGGGGGGGGGGGGGGGGGGGGGGGGGGGGGGGGGGGGGGGGGGGGGGGGGGGGGGGGGGGGGGGGGGGGGGGGGGGGGGGGGGGGGGGGGGGGGGGGGGGGGGGGGGGGGGGGGGGGGGGGGGGGGGGGGGGGGGGGGGGGGGGGGGGGGGGGGGGGGGGGGGGGGGGGGGGGGGGGGGGGGGGGGGGGGGGGGGGGGGGGGGGGGGGGGGGGGGGGGGGGGGGGGGGGGGGGGGGGGGGGGGGGGGGGGGGGGGGGGGGGGGGGGGGGGGGGGGGGGGGGGGGGGGGGTAGGGGGGGTTGGAGTGTTGGGGGGGTCAGAAGGTGGGAATTACTTTTTTTTTTTTGGTTGGGGTTTTTTTTTGGGCATGATAAATCTATTCTGCAAGCGCCCCCCCCCCCCCCCCCCCCCCCTCCCCCCCTTCCCCCCCTTTTTTTTTTCCTTTTGTTGTGATACATTTAAGGGGCTTTTTGGTATGGGTTTTTTGTTTGTTTTTTGTTCCTCGGCTATAGCTCCAAGGTTCACCAATGGCAAGATATTTGTGTGTGTGTGTGTGTGTGCAACTGGTCCCCCCCCCCCCCCCAAAAAAAAAAAAAGAAGCATCAAGGTAGCTGGATTCTAACTTCAGAGATTTATGTTTTCTAAAAATTACTTGCAAATAAACTGACAATGGTAAAGAATAGGAGAATCAGAAACTTGTGTCACATAGGCTTACAGTTACAGAAGGGAGAAGAACAGCAAGATTCATCAAGGGATGGAACAATACAGACTACAGTGCACATGCGAATACACAGACATGAACGCACAAACACACACACAAACATACACACAACACATAACCACAAACACACACACAAACATACACTCACCACGCACTCACCACACACACCGCGCACAACACACACACACATGCACTCACATACATCTCTTCCCTCTCTCTCCTTCTCCCATCACTCTCTCCTACTCTCTCTCTCTCTCTCTCTCTCTCTCTCTCTCTCTCTTCTCTCTCTCTCTCCACACACACAAAACTTTATTTTAAGAAAACAAAAATAATAAAACAGTAACAGGTTGGTTGATCCAGGGGGACACATCACACACAAAAGCAGATAAAGAAAAGAGAACATATGTCAGAAAGTTAAAAAAAACACACACAGACACCAACACAGATACATTTTTGAACTCCCTTCCTTCTGTCCTTTGGTTTTCTATAACTTCCCTACAGAAATAATCCAACTCATCAGAAAGCAAACTGAAGAAGGAAGATTTACAACTATTTCATAATCTTGATTCAAAGTCAAACCCTCCTTCAACCCAATCCATTCCTAAAACCCCAATCTACATTCGTACTCTACAAAGCATACACAAAACAGAGACCTGTAGTGTAGCACGGATGTGGGAAAATTCACTACCTATCCAGTCCCCTTTCTCCACTTCATTTAATGATTCCAAATAATGCTACTGAACTATGTACAGACCCTCCCAAATAAAACAGAATTCAACAAAAATAATGGGTGTGGGAAAATCTTGGCAACAATCTGAAAAGTTCCTAAATCCTTCATTTGATGAGTTAATCGTTCCTTTTTTTTAAATGATAAATAATTATATGGAATTTATATAGCGCCGAATCTTGTAAAACAAACAAATCGAAGCGCTTGCACTCAAATAATTTATGCGCATGCAACTTTCCTCAAATATAATGAATAACATATTTCAAATTTATGCACACGCACGTGCACACACACACACTCAAACACACACACACACCCATGAACACACTTAGGAGATGAAGGATTCTGTTGAAAAGTAAGGACGGATATGAGGGGAAGTCTCAGGTAGGAAATAAGTGTGTTTTGAGGCTGGATTGGAAGGTATCAAATGAAGGCTTTTGGCGAAGTGAAAGAGGGAGGTCATTCCAGGTGGATGGACCAGAAACAGAGAAGGAGTGACAGCCAACAGTGGTTTGTTTGAATCTGGGTGTTCAAAAGCACAAAGTATCTGCGGCTGAATGAAGGGAACGGGATGGAGTGTACAGGTGAAGACAGGTACTAAGATAAGATGGGGTGGGGGGTTGTTCCTCAGCTTCAACTCTAAGGTTCACCAATGGTGACATTTCTGTGTATGAGACTGGTCCTCCTCCGTCCCCCCCCCCCCCCCCCCCCCAACCACCATTTAGGTAGCTGCATTCTGACTTCAGGGATGGTGTCTAAGCACAATACCTGTGCACAAGCATTTTTGAAGATTTTGTCATCCGTTCCTACCAGCACAAAATGGTTTACTCTTCCCAAAAACAAAACGGGTTTTTAACATGTGCACAAGATGTTCTGTCTACACTCACACGGGGCCTCAGTTTACAGCCTCATCCGAAAGACGTTGACATTCGGTTCAATTTTCTTGTCAAAATGAAAGGAAGGGCAAGGCTGGGAATCAAACCCAGAGCCTCATGTTTTACTTGTTAGGCAGGTTTTGTTTGTTTGTTTTTTTTTTGGTTTAAAAAAAAAAATCTTTTATAGTGAGGATAATGGAATAAGCACATGTGCTTTTTTACATCCAGTCCCTGTGTGTATGCGGTTTTGTAAATTCTGTCATCTGTTCCCACCCGCACACAATGGCCTACTCTTACGAAAAGCGGAACAGGATTTAAACATGTGCGCAAGATATTCTGCGTGCGTTCGCACACGGGGCCTCGGTTTATAGTCTCATCCGAAAAGACTTTTGGGGAGAGTGGAGTCTGCACTGATGTTAACTCCAGGGGGAAATATCCCCTTGAACGGGAATCGAACCTGGGTCATCAGATTGCCAGCGCAATGTTCTGACCACAAGGCTATCCTGTCCCCATGAACATCTTAACCATCCAGCCACCTTTCTTCTCATCGTTCCATACAATTCTACTCAGCGTTCAAAAGCTCCCAACCACAGATAAAACATGCCATGAATGTCGGAGAGAACCACAGCCATCCATTAACTTCCAAATTCCCTTCACCTACTCCTCTCCACACAATCCCATTCAATATACATGTACCAGTTTTTAACCTCACCCTAGGAAAAAAAAATAGAGGCAAGGGGATATATGGGAAGATTTCACAACAATTTGGTTAACCTGCAATTATCATTCTTCACTTTCTCCTTCCATACAACCCCACTTCCGTGTTCCGACCCCTCCCCAAACCAGTTTTCCCAGTGCTACAGTTTCATCACGGCTGCCCCCTCTCTCCATCTGTTCTCCCTTTGACATTTCGAGTCTGTATTTACCAGAAGCCAAACCACATTTTCTGCATCACGTAGTGGTATATAGACCACAGTATGCACACATACACACATGATATACACATGCGCACACACACACACACACGCCCATGCTGGTATCTGTACACAACAGTATGCACTACACATCACACACTGGATCTGTACACAACAGTTGCAAACACCCACACACACAGCATCTGTACACAACAGTATGCACACACACACACACACACACTTCTCTTACACCCCACCTATCCACATCACTCTCTTCCACACCCCCCCCACACCCCTCCCCCCCCCCACCCCCTCCCTCCTTCGATGCTCACTGTTTAACCATCACGTACAAAAGTGCAGATTTGCCACAAGTCCTGACCATGACCTTTATGGCTTATGACCGATTTTTTTTTTCTTCCCTGTTGAGATTTTGCGTATGCGACTGTTTTTGCCCATCATGAAGTCAGTCCCCTTCCAACTTCAGGGATGTGTGCTGGGTATGTTCATGTTTTCCATAACCCACAGAACACTCACATAAATTACGGGATCTTCAACATGCACACCTGATCTAATGCATGCATATATATATACATCTCATGCCGGTCTGCACTTGGAGTCGACCTGGGAGATCAAAAAAAAATCCTCACCCTAAATTCACCAGATCTGCCAAGATTCAAACCCATGACTTCGTGGAACCATCGGACTCGAGTCCACAGGTCTTAACCACTTGGCTATAGCATCCATCATGACTAAATTTATAGAGAAAAGACCTCCCCCCCCCCCCCCCCCCCCCCAGAGATTAGTGATCAGGGCTCTGTTCTGGAGGTTGGTAATTCTGGCCGCCAACATAAACGTCACACCTACTATGACGTCAATGCTCTAAGTTTTTGTACGTCATTTCCTAAAGAGTAGGTGCAGCTGTACACCGGGTTTTATTCATTCATACAGTGCAGCTTGCCTCCTTCACACAGGACTAGGGACTTTTTAGCTTTTGCAACATCATACAACGTCACAATTTGTCTGCTTCACAAGATTCAGCGCTATATTTATAAATTCCATACATTCTTATGATTATCAGAACCATTCATCAGAGAGAATATGCCCCCAATTATGCCAAGGGCATCCCAATTTATTCCACAAGTTTCACTCAGGAAAGAAAAATAATCAGAAGAAAAAGAGTAAGAGCACTTCACATGTACACCCTTAGCCACCAAAAACACAATATTAACATATGTATCCAAATATTATATATAAAAGAACTCCTATGAAGAACTTTTAATATGAAAAAAAGTGGATGAAGAACTAAGCAGACAGAACAAATCAGAATATGGCAAAATAGTGAGAGACAGACAGACAGACGAAGACAGACAAAAAGACAAACAGACAAGAGAAATGTCAGAAACAAAGCAAAAGATAGTCAAAAAGGGCATTCCTGCTTCACAAACTAAAGGGGAGAGGTAAACACAAAGAGAGCAACAAAGCAAGAGAGAGAGAAAGAGAGAGACAGAAAGAGAGAGACAGACAGACAGATAGAAACACAGAAAGACAGACAGAGGGAGATTGGGAGGGGGGGGGTACCCAAATATACAGCAATAAAGATTTTATAACAGATTTTCCAGACGAGGATACTATCTACACTAACAAGTTTTTTTAACGCCTCCCCCCCCACTTCTTTCCCTTCCCTTCATACCATCACTCTTCACCCCCCCCCCCCCCCCCCCCTTTCTGGTATCTATAATGGGGGGGGAGGGGGGGCAGAGTCACTTTAAGTTTTTTAAACGCCTCCCCACCCCCACCCCTTCTTTCCCTTCCCTCACCATGCCATCACCCTCACCCCCCCCCCCCCCCCCCCCTTTCTGGTATCAACATTGGGGGGGAGGGGGGGGAGAGCAGAGTCACTTTTTAAAGACAAACAAAATAATTTTTATTTTGACAGGAAAAAGAATAAACATATGCACAACAGGATTGGGGGTTTGTTTTTGTTTCACCCAGTCCTCAAGGAATGAAAATAAACAATATCAAAGAACATAAGATTCATCTTACAATAACATTTAAACAAACAACTCTCTCTTTCTCTCTTCAAGTGTCCGGTCTGGTCCTGCAGACATCGACGATCATGGCTCTCCATTCTTCCCTGTTCTCGGTCCCTCTCATGAGCTCATTGTTGGTGCCCTCTTTATTCATTGCGAATTTGTTTAAGCTGTCTGTGAATTTTGTGCGTTGTCTTCCTCTGCTCTTGTTTCCACAGATTTTGCCACTCCATAACAGTTTTTCTAGTCCGTCAGCCCTGATTATATGGCCGAAAAATTTGAGCTGTCTTTCTCTAATGGTGTTGAGAAGGGATCTCTTGTATCCAGCTGTTTCCATTACTTCTGCATTTGTTTTTCTTTTTGTCCATGAGACTTTCACGATTCTCCGGATGAACCACATCTCCACTGCTTCTAGTCGCTGTTCTGTGTCCTTGGCTAGGGTCCAGCACAAACAACACCACCAAAAAAATCCCCAAAAAGAGAAACGAATCCAAGGCAATTCAGTCTAGCTTCCTAGAGCTCCGAGGTTCACCAATAGTGAGATTTTGCCATAGATGTGACCATTTTTGCCCACCATAAAGGTAGCCGCATTCCGACTTCAGAGATGATGTCTTTAGAAGCATGACACCAGTGTGCATGCACATATGAACATTTTATCATGTCATCCATTCCCATCAGCACACAATGGCCCACTCTCACAATGACCTACTCTCCTGAAAGGCAGAACGGGTTTTAAAACATGTGCGCAAGATGTTCTTGCAACATGCATTCGCACACAGGACCTGGCCTATTGTTTCACCTGACGGAAACTTTCGAGGGAGTGGAGTCAGTACTGACGTTAACTCCAGGGGAAGAAAAAAATTCCCTTTGAACGGTGATAGCTCAAACCTGGGATCTATCTATCCCAGGCCGTCAGATCACATGCACAACGCTCTAACCACATGATCACCCCCCCC